>CM053591.1:194095540-194116125 GCA_028646515.1 Pseudochirops corinnae
TTTCTTGGAAGCTTTTGGTGCGGGAGTTCTGACTGTGTTGTCTTCCTCCCGTTCCCTGCTTTGATCCTTCTTTTCCCCAAAGAAGGAATCTAGAGTTGGGTTGCTGTTCTTACTTTGCTTCCTTTGCCTACTCATGGTTGGCCAGTCAATGATTTTTTAGCTCTGTGGAACTCTGCTTCTAGAGGGGAAAGCTCTGTCCCAAATCGTTGGGGTTTTCCCAGCTGCCAGCACTTTTAGGAGGCTGCTGCAGCCCCCACCAGCTTTGGCTCACTGAAAACGCACCCCAGGGCCACCACCCAAGACCACGATCCGGATCCAGGCCGTTTAACACAAGAGCACTTGACCTCTGAATGATCGCTTGGTCCCCCTGCAGTCTGCAGGCTGGAAGCTCTGAAGCAGCAACATGGAGGCAGCTTCAGGGCCTCCACTTCTGCTGCTTCCTTGCCCTGGAGGCAGTTTGGCCAGACCACTTTTCTCCCCCAATTTTAGCCGAGTTCCACTGACCTTTCACTTAGTCCCTTTTTTCTTATGGCTTGATAATTCTGGAAACTGCCACAGCTGCCGCAGATCCACTCTCCTGAAGCTCCAGCTGTGGCTCGGCTCATCAGGCCGCCCCCAGGGCCAAGCCACCATTTCAGGCTGGGCTGGTTTCAGCTCCCATTGCTGAGATGGTCCCTCCTAGCTGAGCTACCTTCAGTGGAAAGTATATTTGTGTGCATTTTAGAGCTCTAGAATTTGTTTACAGTCATATTTCATGGGTATTTTGAGGTGGCTGTGTGGGAGCTGCCATACCTTGCTGCTCCTACACCGCCATCTTGGCTCCACCCCTCCAAAAAAATATGTCTCAATCTGCCTTTGAGTCCATCACTCTCTATCAGTGGGTGGGTGGTGTGTTCCATCACAAGTTCTCTGGAATTGTGACTGATAATTGTGTTTATCAGAGTTCCCAAGTTTTCAAAGTTGTTTATCTTTACAATATTGGTGTCATTGTACAAATTGTCTTCCTGGTTCTGCTTACTTCATTCTACATCAGTTCATACAACTCTTCCCAGGTTTCTCTGACACCATACCCTTCATTATTATGCCATTTCTAAAGACATTCATCTTGTGCCAGGGAATCTTGCATAGGATCATAGATTCTGAGCTGGATGGGACTTTTGTGGGACAGAGCCCAATGCCCTCATAATTTAAAAGACCAGACTGTGGGGTCTGAGAGGGCACCGTATACCTGGCACTTACCACAGTGCTTGGCACATTGAAGATGCCTGAAAAATATTGGTCGCCTTGGCTCCTTAACTACTAAGTGCCTGAGACTCTGAGTTAGCATTCTATTCACTAAGCTGCCTGCTTAGTGATCCCCAGGAGATCTGAGGTCTGAGGGTGAAGGGGAATCACCATCTTCATGCCATTCTATCTTCTCATGTTCCCAAGAAGCAGATCTGTTGTAAGCTGAAGTACAATTACAGCATTTACATGGATTTCCTCCCTAGGAACATCTGGACTCTGCCCGCCAAGCTCTGTGTGACAGCAAGAGACACAGCCATAGCCTGGCAGAAAGAGGGAAGCACCTGGAGAGCCAGCTGGCCCAGCTGGAGATGAGGTGCCAAGACCTGGAAGGACAGCTGGAGCATCTGCAGGAGGTAAGGAGGGCAGAAGAAGAAGAGAGATTGGGCCAAAGGGGACCAACAAAGGAAAAGGGCCCAGGGGGAGAGGGAAAGCAATAGAACGGGCAGAAGGAAAGAAAAGGGAAAGAGGGAAAGGGGGAAGGAGACCCTGCTCCTCCCTCTGAGCATCATGGGAGCTGTGTTTATCCTCTGTTAAATGTCATCATGCCTACCATGCCCAGGGGAATTCTAGCCCAGTGAAATCCCTTTGCATCCTGACCGTCAGCTATGGCACTGGCTGTCCCTCCAAGCCTTGTGTCATCTGCAGATGTGCTGAGCATGCCAGCCCTCCTTTCCTCCAAGACACTGACAGAAATGGTAAATAGTATGGGATCCCTGAGGCACTCCACTGGAGACCTCCACAAACCATTCATTTTGGTTACGTCATTTCCCAAAGATCTCAGACACACATATACACAGTAAAAATCTGAATGCCCAAAGAAGGCTTATCTAAATCAGGAATCACACCTATGATTGCAATATTCATTTTTGTCGAATATGCTGCTGAGCTCTGTGATATGGCATGTTTGAGTATCACAGAACACCATCATCTCAGAAGAACCTAAATGGCCTGCAGCCCCGGGGCCGCAGGGCACAGTGGGTAAAAAGGTATTACAGATGAAAATCTTTTTGTGGTAAGTGGCCAAAAAACCCCATCAAGGCCACCAATCCCTGGAAAAGAAGGTGGGTGGTGTCATGTTCTGATGCAGAGGAAAGGATATTGAACCTAGAATCAGAAGATCTGGGTTCAAGTCCAGCCTTTGCTACTGAGTGTAACTTTGGGTAAGTCAGTCACCTTCCCTGAGCCATAAAATGCAGAGACTGCCTCAGTGGCCTCTTGGATCACTTCCCACTCTAACTGAATTATCCAATGACAGAGACATAGCAGGTGGACAGAAGTGTCATGCAGGAGCCCACAACAAGCTAAAAAACCTAGAAGAATAGCTCTAGGACAGTGGTTCTCAACCTTCCTAATGCCCTTTAATACAGTCCCTCATGTTGTAGTGACCCCCAACCATAAGATTATTTTCATTGCTACTTCATAACTGTAATTTTGCTGCTGTTATGAATCTATCTGATACACAGGATGTGTTTTCATTGTTACAAACTGAACATAACCCACAGGTTGAGAACCGCCACTCTAGAACATTAGTTAGAACCCATGGGCAGAGGCTTCGATGCAACAAACATGGTGG
The DNA here is from genome assembly GCA_028646515.1 of Pseudochirops corinnae. NCBI lineage: Eukaryota > Metazoa > Chordata > Mammalia > Diprotodontia > Pseudocheiridae > Pseudochirops > Pseudochirops corinnae. The sequence goes on from CM053591.1 coordinate 194,098,401, forward strand.
TGAATGTAAAGTCAGGAAGATCTGAGTTTAATTCCCACCTCAGATACGTCTTTGCTGTAAGACAAATGAGCAAATCATCCAGCCTCAGTTTCCCAATCTGTAATATGAGGGAGCCTGGTCTCGGCATCAAAGATCCTTTTCAGCACTAAATCTTATCCTACAACTCACATACTTTGGACATTATCAATAAACACTAACATAACTGTTGCTACCCCAAGCATGACAACTTTGCCCAGTGACTAACAGGTTAACACACTATCAGCTGGGTGGTCCAGTGGTTAGAGCCAGGCCTGTAATCAGGAAGATCTGTGTTCAAATTCAGCCTCAGATAATTACTAGCTGTGTGAGCCTGGGCTGAACCCTGAACCACTAAACCCTGTCTGCCTCAATTTCCTCATCTGCAAAATGAGCTGGAGAAGGAAAGAGCAAACCCCTCCAGTATCTCTGCCAAGAAAACTCCAAATGGGACCACAAAGAGTCAGGCATGACTGAAAATAACTCAGCAACAGCAACAAAATATATACGTGTGTGTGTCTGTATGTGTGTATTCATAACACATATATACATACACAGATATAGGTATAGATTAATTGGAGACATCCTTCCCGAGGTCTTCCAGGCATAATTCATGGGAGGAATTCATAAGCAGGAATCCCAAGGATGAACCCCACCATTCATTTATTAAGTGCCCACTTTGTGCTAAGCACTGGGGACTATGGGAAAGACAAAAACAGTCCCTTTCATCAGAGAGCTCCCAGCTAATGAGGGAGACAACATGTGAGCTGCTGGGTATGCTATAGATCCTGTAGAGACAGAATAACACAGAGATATTCTCAGGGGAGGACTAGGCAAGATCTCTTGCCAAAGTGATGATTCCGTTGGAACTTGCAGGGAGCCAGGGAAGCCAGGAGGTAGAGATGAGGAAGGAGAGAGCTCCAGGCATGGGGAGAGCCAGACAGGATGCCCGAGTCAGGAGATGGACAGTCTTGTTCAAGAAAAAGCCAAGAGGCTAGTGTCCCTGGATTGCAGAGGACGACAGGCAAAGCAATCAGGGGCCAGGTTTCTGAAGGGGCCAGGCGTGCAGAGCCTGGGGATCCTGGGAGGCAACATGGTTTAGTGGCTGAGAGGATACTGGATGTGAAACCAGGAAGAAAGGGGTTTAACTCCTCCCTTAGACCCTTAGTAGCTGTGTAACTTGGGCAACTCATTTTAAGTTTTGGAGGCTCCATTTTCTCATCTATACAATGGGGACAATTACACATGTACCTCACAAGGTCAAAAAACAACCCACCAAAAATCCCTACAACTTCCTCACAGGTCTCCTAAGATCATAGATTTGGAGCTGAAAGAATCTTACAGGTCACCCAGCTCACCCACTGCCTTTTGGAGGAAATTGAGGCCCAAGAGAATGTCACTGCTACCATCAACAGCAACAACAAGCATTTCTCAGGCACCTCCCAGGTGCCAGCCTCTGTACTAGGTGCTGGATCCAAAAAGAAGGGGAAGGCGACTTGTCCATGGTCCCCAGGAGCGGCTGGGTGGGACGGGTCCTTACTCCCCAGAGGGTCTGTGCTGGCATTTCTCTCCTCTCTGCCCCCAGATTGTGCACAGACAGAGACAAAGCAAGGAAGAAGCCATGGCCTCAGCCCAGAAGTTCCAGAGGGAGAATCATGCCCTGCAGGAGAAAATCTCCACCCTGCAGAGAGCTCTGAGTCATCTGGAGAGAGAGCACAAGGACATGGAGAGGTCTGCTGTCCAGCTGGAGAAGGACAACCGTGCTCTGAAGAGGATCCTCTGTAAGGTATCGAGGAAAGCAGAGACTGGAAGGCGTCTATAAGACAAGATCAAGGTGGGAACTCATGCAATTTTGTGGCCCAGGCTGCCCAGGAGCCTAGGATGGAGCCACGGTAGGGTGGCCGTCCAGTGCCAGAGTGGCTGTCCTGGGCCGCGGGACTCTAGCAGCTTTTATCTCATGGGACTGAAGTTTACAACCTCCTCGGGAAGGAGGAATTGTCCCCATTCCACAAATGAGGAAACTGAGACTTAGAGAAGCCAGATTTTCTTGCTCCTCATCTGACCTTTCTCTTTAGAGGAAAAGGCATCAGAGTGCAAGGTTGTAGAAAGAGCACTTGGCTTGGAGTCAGGAAGATCCAAGTTCCAATTCTGCCTACTCCCTCCAGCTGTATAGTCCTGGGCAAACCGTTTGACCTCAGTTTCCTCAGCTGTCAAGTGGAGATAATAGCTGTAGCACCTACCTCACAGGGTTGTTGTGAGGTTTGCCTGAGATACTGTCTGTCGAATGCACTATAAAATCTATCTTTGCAATTCAGCATTCCGTGAGGATGTCTTACTTCAGTGCTTTCTTGTGAGTCAGGTTTCTGAAGGAGGCCACGGTGGGTGTTCAGATCTGGGATTTCAACAGCTCTGTGTGTTGGAGCAGCCACAAAAATTCACCTGATCTCAAGCAGCAGTGAGAAGGATCATGGGGTCATCCAATACCTAACAAGAAGAGACCTCAGCAAACCATCTCACCTGACAGAGGAGGCAGCTAAAAGCCAGGGAGGAATTTAGGTAGAGTTACACAGGTGGTAATGTCCCAGGTGGAATTCTTGCCTCCAGGACTAAGGCTATGTAAGTCCCTCTGCCCCAGTCAGATGCCAGCTGGAGTAATGTGTCCATTTCTGGTCAATAGAGTTAAAAATGATTCTGTAAGCTGGGGAGTGTCTAGACTAGAGAAAGGCAACCACCTTGAGCCCAGGGCACATGAAGGAACTAGGAACAGCATTTATTCTGGAGAAGACTAGGAGTGGATTGAGTGGCCTTAAGTATCTAAAGGGCTGTCTGTCATATGAGGGAGAGAAAAAGAAAAAAGATTAGCTACATTCTGTTGAGCGCCAGTGGGCAGGAGGAGTAGTGTGTCTCAAAGAGGCAATTTTATGTTAAATTCAGGGAAGACTACCTATGTATTAGCACTGTCCAAAAGCGGAATGGGTGACCTCTCACTGACTGCCTCCCCTTAGCAGTATCCAGCAGAGGCCAGATGGCCCTAGTCAGGGTGAATTCCTTTGGTGTTCGGTTGGATTCCACGCCTGTCCAGGTCTCTTCCAGTTCTGAAATTCTGTGATTCTGTGGCATTGAATCAAAGAATATAGCCCGGAGGGAAGGATGCAGAGAGGGAAGATACAATAGTTTGTTTTCAAGTGTTCCAAGGACTATCAAGGGTCTAGACTGGTTTTGCTTGGCCCTGGGGGGCAAAATTATTCACAGTGAGTAGTTTCGATGTAAGGAAAATCTTCCTATCAATCTGTCAATCAAAAAGAACATTTGCATGCCTGTCGTGTATCAGGTCCTGTGCTCAGCACTGGGAGTAAAGTGCTCTGGTGGTCCTGACTTTAGGGAGCTCGTAGTCTACAGAGGTAGATGATTTGTACCCAAGAATTCGAGGACTTTTCAATATTCCCATCATAGCAGTCAGTGCATAAATTATTCTCCCAGTTTTCCTTTCTTCTCACTGTGTCACTTCATACAAGTCTTCCCATTCTTCTCCTTATTTCTTATGACATGGAAACATCCCATTACATTCCTGTCCCACAGGCTGTTCAACCATTCACCAAACAACAAGCTTATCTTTTGTTTCCAGTTTTTTGCTACCACAAGAAAAAAAAAAAAAAAGAAAAAATGCTGCAAGGGCCACCATGTTGTACATGGGACCTCTGGGTCATGGCTCTCCCAGCAGTAGGTCAAATTAGGTCAAAGAGATTCATAGTTTAGTGACTTTTCACAAATAATTCTTTTACTTGTTTAACAAACTTGTCAGAACAATTTGTCTTGTCACGAACGCAGCATTAATGGTTTGTCCTCCCAAAGCCCTTATGACACAGGCAGGGCACTTTTTCATTACCTTTGGCGATTTTCTGGGTATGAGGTGGCACCTCAGATTTGTTTCCATCAGCATTTCCTCTATCACTGATGACTTGGAGCCATCTTTCTTTTTTTAATTAATTAATTTTTATTAATTAATTTATTTTTAGTTTTCAATATTCACTTCCATAAGATTTTGAGTTCTAAATTTTCTCCCTCTCCTCCCCCTTCCCCCTCCCCAATTTGTCGTGTAATCTGATATAAGCTCTACATATATATTCATATTGAACATATTTTCACATTAGTCATGTTGTGAAGAAGGATTAGAACCATTGGGAGGAACCAAGAGAAAGAAACAAGGAGAGAGAGAGCAAATAATGTGCTTCAATCTGCACTCAGGCTCCGTGGTTCTTTCTCTGGATGTTGACAGCATTTTCTATCATGAGTCATCTGGAGTTGTCTTAGATCCTCATATTGCTGAGAAGAGTCAAGTCTGTCAAAGTCAGTCATCGCACGATATTGCTGTTACTGTGTACAACGTTCTCCTGGTTCTGCTCACTTCACTTAGCATCAGTTCATGCAAGTCTTTTCAGGTTTTTCTAAAGTCTGTCTGCTTATCATTTCTTTTTTCTTTTGGAGGGGGGAAGGCAGGGCAACTGGAGTTAAGTGACTTGCCCAAGGTCACACGGCTGGCTAGTAAGTGTTAAGTGTCTGAGGCCAAATTTGAACTCGGGTCCTCCTGACTCCAGGGCCAGTGCTCTATTCACTGCACCACCTAGCCACCCCCTGCTCATCATTTCTTAGAGAACAATAGTGTTCCATTACATTCATATACTACAACTTGTTCAGCCATTCCCCAATTGATGGGCATCCCTTCAATTTCCAATTCTTTCCCACACAAAAAGAGCTGCTATAAATATTTTTGTACATGTGGGTCCTTTTCCCATTTTTATGATCTCTTAGGGATACAGACCTAGCAGTGATATTGCTGGGTCAAAGGATATGCACAGTTTTATAGCCCTTTGGGCAGAGTTCCAAACTGCTTTCCAGAAGGATTGGACTAGTTTACAACTTGGAGCCATCTTTCATGTGGTCACTGAATGAATAAGCAGATACATACAGAGCCCTGTGGTCCTGTGCTGGGCACCATACCATGAAAGATGTAATGAGGAATATAGCGAAGACCCACGACTCCAAGTGTTTATTATCTAGTCAGAGATTAAGACTCATACCCAAATAACTACGCTATCCCTCTGAGGCAAGGGTTCTTAGTGCAGATCTAAGAACTTGGAGTTTTTAAATATGTGTTTGGATAACCACATTTCAATATAATTGGCTTCCTTTGTAATCCTATATATTTTCTTTTGTACACTGAAAAACATGTATTGAGAAGGGTTTTATAGGATTCACCAAACTGCCAATCAATCAAAGACACAAAAAGAGTGAAGAGTCCCTGATCTAAGGTCATGACAGTCCAGATGAAGGTCAAATATCACTGGCATGCCTTGTGAGAGGTACCAATGAAATATGATGGAAGACAAGTGGAAGGCATGATCACATCAGTTATCGATTGATCTAAATGGCCTTGGATCCATCCAACTCTGAGTTCTAAGTGGTCTGAGAAGTCAACATGGAGACGATCATAGCATCTGAGATTTTAGAGCTAGAGGTCATAAAATTCAATCCCATCTTTTTTTATAGGTGAGGAAACCAAGGTCCTGAGAACTTGTGTGACCTGCTCAGAATCACCCAGATAGCAAGTATCTGAGGTGGGATTCAAAGCCAGGTTTTCCTAATTCTCAAATCAAGTACCTTATCTGCTCTACCACACTGCCTCTCCAGGAGGAGGAGGAAGAAGGGGGGAGGACTTGAGCAAAGCCTTGAGGCGTAGAAAGGATTGAAAAAGACAAAAAAGAGAGCAGAGGGCATTGAATGAAGGCTAGAGGTTGACATGACCAAAAGCTTAGAGGAAAGAAAGGTCTAGGTACATTTAGGGGACTGAGGTGTAACTAGGACTGGGTGACTGGGGCTTTGTCCCGGAGTGTTGAAATTTAAAGGGTACTATCCTTAAAGGCAGTGAAAAAATTAGCACCTAATTTTCAAAAATAGAACACTATCAGATGGAAACTGGAACAAGTGCCTACCCTTTCTCCCATGTAGGATTAGTCTAATATCAGTGTCCTCAGGGTTCTCTTTCCCTTCTGTCACTACCAAAATCACCCAAGGGCATATTTGTGCCACCTGCCTCAGCTGTGGACTGTGGTATTTGCCTCAGGTGCAAAAAAAACCCTAGCAATGGCTCTTGAGACAATGAAGAGAGGTGCTTATGCTTACCATGCTTTCGGAGGATGGCAATGGATTGATTGTTTTCTTTGTGTCTCTAGTACCTTCTATAATACTGGGTACTGGTAGCATCCACTTAAACATCTGTGCCAGTTCAGTAGTTACTGAAATAACAATATGTTTACATGGAATTTTAAGATTTACAAAGTATTTTACATACATTATCTCACAGGATCATGCAGGGGAGTAGTTTCAGGCAATCAGCTTGAAAAAATTAGGCTGAGGCCACATTATGGAGGGTGTTGAATGTAGGGTAGGTGTGAACTTCCTCTTATAGGGGAGGGCATGTGTACCCCCAGGACGCAGGAGAAGCCTGTCAAGTGCAATGGGGAATATTTGGTAAGTAACTATACTATCCTGTGGAAATCAATTAATCTCTCTATTGCTTCTGTACATAGGCATGGTGAACTGGAGTTTATTTCCTTTCCTACTGAATAGAAAATACAGGGAAAGTTTATTGACATCCAAGGGGTTCATGGACTGACAAAGGTTGGGGTCCTCTACTACAGACACTGGGAAGTCACTGTTTTTGAGGAAAGTGTCACCATGACCAGAGCTGGCAGCAGGGAGATGAATCTGGTGAAGGCCAACTGCAAGACAGAAGAAGTGGGAACTCAGGGGGTGATAATTGCCGGCGTGCACACCAGAGATGACGAGGACTCACCTGTAGTGGTGAGATGTGGACTCGGTTGGATGGTTGTCACTGGAGTACACACAGGAGAGCATGAGGACCCAGACTATGGTGGCAGAGCAGAGCAGGGTCCTCAGGATGACTGAGGGAGTGATCATGGCCCCGCACAAAAACTGTCAGGCAATGAGAGCAGCAGATGTGCCCGAGATGAGCGGGGCCATCCAGAAGGGCAGGGGCTGAACCTGGCCAAAGTTCATCCTGAAAACAGTCCCCTGATCGGCCGTCTAAGACTGCTTCTTGTTGATTATTTTGCCAAATAAAAAAGTCAGGTCGGGTCACTTATCATGCACCTATGGGGTGCCAGGCACCAGGGACACACAAAAAAAGCAGAGACAGCCCCTGCTCTGTAGGCTCCCACAGTCTAAGGTGAGAGACAACTGCATAAAAACCAAATGTGGACAGGACCAGCAGAAGAAAAGCTTCTTGTAGGGGGGGATCTTAGCTGGGATCTGGGGGGAGTTCAGACGCTGGGAGGGGCAGGGGTGGAAGCATGAGAAGGGCCTTCCAACAAAAACAACCTGCAGCTCGAGTTCTGAATGGGCCCACACTGACAAGCTTCCCAAGAGAAAAGGGGATAAAATAATGACATTTCTGTGGAGCGTTTATGTTGATAAATTGCTCCACATCGCATGTCTCAGACTTCTCAACAAGCCTCTGTGGTAGCTCCTGCCCATTTCGCAGGTGAGGAGACTGAGGCTAGGAGAGGTTAAGGTAATTTGCCTCCAGCTGGGAGTATCAGAGGAGAGACTTAATGCACCATACCTCCTGTGCTGCCTTTTCGTGAACTGACGTTTCCCGGAACCTGCCTCAGCATCTCTCTCCCCACCACCTTGTCGCCCTCAAACATGGCTCATTGGATCGTAGTTTTAGAGCTCAAAGGAAACTTGGAGGTCATCTGGTCCAACCCTTTTGTTTTACAGATAAGGAAACTGAGGCCCAGAGAGGCCGGGTGACATGCCATGGGTCACTAAGATGTAAACGGTGGAGTCAGGTCCTCTGACTCAAAAGCTGAGACTCTTGCCTCTAGCATGCCAAGTTTGGATCGGATCAAGTCCTGATCCAAGAATGGCCTGTTGAACCAATCCAAACTGGTCATGGGACCCAGCTGATGAGACAGAAGATGTGGCTCAGACCCTCCCTCAGACACACTGAACCATCTGATCCTCATGAGGGTCACGTAAAGTCCCTAAACCCCAGGTCCCCAGTCCCTTCTGGCTCCAGATCGGATCCTCGGATCTTGTCTGTCAGTCCACAGCATTTATGAAGGGCCTGTTCTGTGCCTGAGAGGCCCCACGTGGTAGGGCCCTAAGCACTCAGGGAGAGGCTACTTAGGCCAACAGCTGAGAGACTGCCCCAGTCTGTTCCTGTCCCACCTGGGTTAGGGACCAAAGCGGGTGCGCAGGGATTGGTCTAATTAGTTCCAGGGAAGGAGGAAAGTCAAATCCTAGCCAGGTGGCCCAGCTGCCCCCTCCCCCATCAACATGAACCAGCTTCACTTGACCTTGACCCCTCAGGTGTGTGTGTGTGTGTGTGTGTGTGTGTGTGTGTGTGTGTGTGTGTGTGTGTGTAACACACAGAAACAGAGACAAGGAGACAGAGAAAGGGAAGACAGAGAAAGAGAAGGGGAGGGGAGACAGAGAGAATGGGAGACAGAGACAGACAGAGGGAGCGAGAGAGAGAAAGAGGAAGACAGAGAGACAGAGAGTAGGCACATCATTAACCTTCCTTCTCTCCATTCTCTTCCCTCCACCATTTTTGGCCCTTTACCCTCCCAGTCAGGAAGAGAAAGGAACGTGTCCTAGTCATTTCACACCATTCACATGGCCCTCTACCAGTTTTGAATCCCTGTAATTCAGTGACCCCTGGAGCATGCTCATGGCATGTGGAGTGGTGGCCAGGCAGACCCATCAGGCCTAACTCAGCACCAGGAGGTTGGGACTGAATGTTCTCCCAGCTCCTATCTTTCCCCCAGAATGTCCATGCCAAACCAAGCCTGGTGTCCAGCAATCTCAAGCCATGTCATTCAAGAAGAGGGAGTCTCCAAAACCAAGGTCTCCACAAAAGCAAGGTTCCATGAATTTGGGGGAAAGGAACTGAAGGAAGAAGATCCCCCTTCCCTGGGTCTCTGGGGCTAAAGTGCTCAATACCAAGATTTCACATCACCAAAGCTCTTACTACAAAGAAATGTCAAGCCTGGTACCTCCCAGAGGGCACCACAATCCTGGCATATCATGCCCCAAACAAACGCCAAGGACATACAGTCCAGAGGGACACCAAGAGCTGGCTGTGGGTGGAATTGGGAGGCAGGGGGAAATGGTCTTCCCACCTCCCCATTCCATGCCGGAAACTTCCCCTTGTCTGGATCCCCTCCTGGCTGACAGCTTGTGCTGTCTCTCCCCTCCCCACCCAAACTGCTCAGGGGAGGAGCTAACCTTAGTCACCTCATCTCCTGGAGAATTTAAGAGGCATCTTCTTCCTTAGAAGTTGGTACATTAAGGACCAGTCAGCATCTGTAACGTGCTTGTTCTACGTCAGATCCCGTGCTAAGCTCGAGGGAGACAAAGCAAAGAAAATCCCCAAACTCCTTCCCTCACATTAGGGGATGTCCCTCAAACACCCTAACCTCCCAGTTCCTCACCTGCCCATTTCCCATGATCCAACCCCCCTCCAGAGATGGCCCCAGCCTCGATCTTCCCATCACCCACGAGGGTTCCATCCCCATGTTCATGAGCTCTAGGGAGCTCCTGTCTGCTTGATATCATGTCAGCTCACCCTCCTCCCTTTGGTTCATCAGCCCTGCCCCTCCTCTCCTCCTATCTGGACCCCTTAGTGAGCATCGATATACTGTCTTCTCCAGTCATTTGTCCCCTATCATACAGGTGACCCAGCCTTAGATCACTCACACCATCTGCTGCCTTTGTTTCTCCAATCACATGCTGCTGAATGGTGATGGGCTCAAAGCAGGGTCTGGGGGCCTCGGGCTTACTTGCTAATTGATAGCAATGGGTCAACCCCTCTAGTTGTGGTGGGGGCAAGAAGGAGGGGCCCTTCTCCATGAGGTTGCTCCAGGCACAGCCTACATTGTAGCTCAGAGGGCTGGGACTTCTTGGCCAGGCTCTCATTCCAAAAGGCTTCTCCCCCATTGTATTATTCTTCCACCATTGCACTCATCTGGAGCTGTTTCCCAAGCAAAATCATCTCAGTGCTGCCAAGAGTGTTTCTCTCTGAGAGCTAAGCATGAGGCTTCCTCGGGAGGAGAAGCCCCAGAAGGGAGGCAGGCGGGTTTTCCATGTCCCTTCTTCAGCAGGAGGCCAAACGGCTGCTAAGCAGGCAAGGAGCAGCCAAGGCCTTGAAGGAGAACCATCAAGAAAAGGGCCGTGTCCAAGTAAGGCCCGGCCAAAATAAACCTCCCCAAATCGGGCTCCTTGCTCCCCATCTGGTCAGGACGGTTTGTAAAGTGTTTCTCAAGTCCAGAATGACTGCTGAAGTGCACTTGACTTCGTGACCAGCTGATATCGAAGAAAGGACTGGCCCTGGGGCCAGAGGACCTGAGTTCAAATCCTACTATCATGCTCACTAAAGTAAGTGTCTTAACTTCCCTGGGCCTCACTTTCCTCAACTGGAAATTCAGGGGGGTGGATCTGATGGCCTCTGAGGTCCTTTCAGTTACAGTTCTGCATGTGACCCTGGACAAGTCACTTAATATACTGTGCCTCAGTGCTCTCCTCTGTAGAGTGAGGGCCTTGGATTTGATGGCCTCTGAGGTCCTTCCAGCTCTAGATCTGAGTCTCCCCCCTGCCCTTTCTCTCCTCCCCTCATCCTTTCAAAATATGCCCATGTCTGACTGGGAGAAGTTGGTGGTACTGTCAGTCAGTCAACATACACCTAAGCACCTTCTATTAGAGCAGAGGGAGAAGTTCAGGATGCCCTTTCCACAGTCACTACAAGACCGATGGACAGAACTGGGCTTCCTGTTGGTAATTCCTGATCACATCAACAGGGAGGCAAAGACCCCTCGCCCAGTGGGTGGTCAGTTCATACCAGCTAGCATTTGCCACCCCAGCTTCCTGTCGGGGAAAGGGCTAGAGTGGAATCGCCTTCTCCCACATGTGGCACATGTTGTTCAGCCATGGGCTGCCCCTGGGGGCCTCTTCAGAGACCCAAGGAGAGGTTCTGGGAGCAGTCTTGTTGAGGGTCAGAATTCCAGGGACTCACAGATCTTGAATCTCACCAGTGTGGCTGGTACCCGGGATGGCTCCCTGCCTCCATCACCACTGCCTGTCCCTTCCATTCGAAGCAGGGTCTTAGAGGCTCTTTTTGGATGAGGAAGGAGAGTAGTCTGGGCATGGGGTGCAGCTTATGCAAGGGTATGAAGGAATGTGGAATCAGTCTAGAATGAGGAACTGGAGCACAACAGGAGTTTGTACTTCATCCTAAGGGCATCAGGAGGCAGATATCCCACCCCACCCCCTCTTCCTGGGTGAAGGACTGGGTTCCAATCCTACCTCGGACCCCCATGGCTTTGTATAAATAAAACTCTGGACCTGCCCGAGCCCAGCTTCCTGTTAGTAAAATGGAGGTGCGAATACCTTCGGGATAACGTGGGCAAAGGTCTTTGCAGATTTTAGAGGCTTTTGTTGCCGTTCCCCAGCCAAAGAGCCCCATGTTCCTCTTCCACTCCTCCACAGTCCCAGCTGCTTCTCTCCCCACTGTTTTTGGACAGAGATTGGTCTTACCCATTTTTCCAAAGCTAGATACCTCCTCCTCCCCTGGAGGGTGCCAGTCCCCGGGTGTAAGTGCCCAATCCCCCCCCAGGCCTAGGCTGCTGTACCAAATGCTCCCTCCCCAAACAGGAACCGCCCAGTTTGGCCACTGCACCCTCCTTCTGGACTCTTCCCACACTCGCCCTCATTTCCCACGGCCGATCGATTCTGTCCTCTTAATTCACCATCCACGATTTCCCCCATCCATTTCTTCTCTCTCCTCCACAGTCGCCAGTTCTAGCCCATCACCTCCTGAGGCAGCCTGGTTCATAGTGGAAACTGAGGTCCAGGGAAGTGACTGACCTAGAACAGGGTCAGGGTCACGTGGCAGAGACAGCATTCTCCAGGCCAGGGCTGCAGACTAGAACCCCAGGCCCCTTTGTGGTCCTTGACTCCCACGCTCTCACGCTTCAGATGAGGTGGCTGATTGGCCTAGGGTCACCCCGGGACAATGCGCTAACCCGGCCTGTGTGAATCCTCTTCCAGTATAGCCGGCCCCCCCGGAAGCCGGCTTCTCCGCGAGCCGCCCCGGCCCCCGGGGTGGTTTTCTGTTGGGGGCCCAGGGAGCAGCGCAGGGGCTGTAACCCAGGGAAGTCTCAGAGCGTCCTGACAAGCGGACCCCGCTTTGCCTCCGCGTGCCCTTCCCCCCACCCGCTACGCTGCCTAACGAGTTCCAGAAGATCGGCTGGGAACGCCCATATCGAACTCGTAAAGCCCCTTTATTAGGGTCCCGGGGGGGAGACCCGGATGCGGCCGGTTATTTCTTTGGATTTCACTTTTTTCTCTTCTCTGAACATTCCCTTCCAGGAGTTTAACGTGGGATCTTAAAGCCACAGACCCTCCTTTCCTTCCCCTCTCGCCTCCTCTTTGCAGGAGGGGAAATCTTGGGTTTTCAGCCCAGAAAAGAGAACATAAATCCACACACGATGCGCACTTTTACATGGTGGGCGAGTGCGCGCGCGTGTAGAGAGAATGTATATCGAGGTGACTCAACCATTTCCTGTGCCAAGGCGGGCAGATCTTGGCAGTGCCCCCAAGTCCTGAAACGTCCATTCTCGCTCCAGGCTCGGAAGGAAGGCGAGCTCCATCACAGGCTAAGTTTTAGATTCACAAAGAGAAAGTCCCGCGTTACTGCGGCAGTCTGTGGGCTCAGAGCTGGGGTCTCTGGCCAAACCCCAAAGTAGCCCCGGCTCCGTCTGCGCCATCAGCCCCAATCACAAGTCGGTGGCAGAGGGTTTCCATCACTACTTTGTCTTCAGATGTTCCGAGGGTGATCTTTGCTTTTGGCACGTCCCAGGAGGCCGAATCTCGGCCCCGTAGCTGGACTGTTTGGGTAAACATGCCGGAATAGAGCCCTTCGGTGCCTTTGGGTGGTCTCATCCAGGCCCCGAAGGCAGGGGAGGCAATGTGCTGAATCAGCAAGATTCACATGCCAACGTTCTTGCCCAGCGCCGATGCCTTGGATGGGAAGCAGAGGCGAGCTCCGAATTTTACAAGCTAACTGATGATGCCTGTAAGGGGGAAGCACAGGCTGGATGATCAAGTTCTGTCTGCGCAGGCCGAGAAGGAGAAACTGAGGAAGGAAGGGGCTGCCATCAGACTCAGTGGGGGGAAGCAACCACTGGCCTAGTCCTTGAGCCTCCTCCACCAGGCAGTGGACCAGTCTCTAGGACAAAGGGCTCAGCCCCAGGGCCCAGATACATATTAATTCAACTCAGTTCAGCTGGTAAGAACTGGCAGCCACTGCTTGACACCAGCAAGACAAAATTAAAAGGGGCACTTCCTGTCCTCAAGGGGCTTACATTCCACAGTTATTTTTAGGGAAGTGAGATCTTTCTAACTCTGCAATTCTATCCCTCTGTGGTTCTGCGAAAATGCCAAACAAGTCACAGTGGGGCCCCTCGAGGAGCCCAGAGAAGCTTCCTTCCAAGAGCTACAGGGCATCCCCAAAGCCTTAGTGAGACCTTGGGGGAATCACAGCCGTGAAGTCCTCCACACCTGCTTCCAATCCATACCCCAGGCAGCTTCCAAATCCTCTTCCTAAAGCTCAGCACCCCCACCCATGTCACTGCACAGAGGCTCCTTCCTGCCGCCAGGGTAAAACCCAATCTGTTCACCCGGCATTTCAGCTGTTAGCCCAATCTAGATCCAGTCTGCCCTCTTTCCTGTATTCTGCAGGCCAGCCACATTGTCCTACCTTGTGCTCTCCAAACTCCAAAAGTCAGGGTCAGAAAACAGCTAACATCCCAGCTTTGGCTGGAGGGGACCAAGAAAGCAGGTTGTTGCCGAAGGTCTTGAAGGCCAGGCTAAGGAGTTTGGGTTTTGTCCTTCAGGCAATACAGAGGGGAAGCTGACTCTGAGCAGGGGAGTGACAGGTCAGAACCGACCCTGGAAGGTTCCTTGGCAACTACACTGTCTCCATCCTTACCCCCAACCTCTTGGAATCTCTCACTCCCACGAAAGCTCACTTACCTCAGGCCCTGCCTCCTCCAGGAAGCCTTTCCTGACTCCTCCCAGGTGTTTTTGGGTATCTAGGTGGCTAAAGTTCTAGATGTGGAGTCAGGAAGACCTGAGTTCAAATTCTGCCTCAAATATTTATTAGCTATGTGGCCCTGGACCAGTCACTGAACCTCCCCCAGCCTTAGTCTCTTCATCTGTAACATGAGAGTAATAGTAACATCTACTCCAAAGGGTTATGAGGATCAAATGAAATTAATTTGTTCAAACACACACACACACACACACACACTCACACTCACACACACTCTCACACACACACACACGCACACACACACTCTCACACACTCACACACACACACGCACACACACACACACTCACACATACGCTCTCACACACTCACACGCACAAGTTTACAAACCCTAAAGCAGCACACAAATGCTGGCTTCTCAACTCCCACAGAAATGCTTTGTACGTATCTTACGTTCACTCACCCGAGTGCACATTGCTTTTGCTATAGGAGAATGTAAGCTTTGAGGGCAGGCATGCCCCTTCTTTCTGTCAGTATCCCCAGAACCAAACTTAAGTTCCTGGAACACAGGAGTGCTGAATAACGCTTGCCAAAGCCGTTGGATTGGCTAGAGTGTGAAAGAAAGAAGGAGGAGCGGAGGGCACGGAGAGCAATTGGGAGCAGATTGCATATCCCCGGCAAGAGGGGTGAGGGCCTGGACTCAGAGGGTAGCCATGGGAGGGAGAAGCTGTGGAGGCAGAAGGGTCTGGCAGAAGATGGGGTGGGGGTGGTGACGACTCCAAGGCTGAGATTCGGTGACTGGCAAGATCACGAAGCCCTGGGGAAACAGGGGAAATGTTCAGCCAGGCCTCTCTGGTCTCCCCTTTCAGTTCTGGGAAAACCAAGGTGGTGAACTGAGTCACTCGCCCAAGGCCAGCAGCGGGCCGTGGCAGAATGAGCCTCGGGATTTATGGGCCTCATGCTCCACATCCTTAACCAGAGGGAAGCTGGGCAATCCCTGTCAAAACACGTTAGAACATGCCGCTGGAACACTTGAACCAGACGCCAACGTTAACCAGAGCACTGGACCATAGAAACCCAAATCCCCAGCTGAGTGCTTAAATGGATGGTTTGGTTAGCAATTAAATGTTGAAAGAAGGAAAAAGAAAGAGCAAAAGGAAGAAGACAGAGAAAGGAAGGATAGAAGGAAGGAAAGGAGAGAGGGAAAGAGGGAAGAAGAGAAAAGAAGGAAAGAAGGAAGAAAAAGATGAAAAAGAGGGAATAGAGGAAAGAAAGAAAGGGAAGGAAGGGAGGGAGGAAGAGAGGAAGCAAGGGAAGAAGGGGAGAGGAAAGGAGAAAGAAAAAAGAAAGGAAAGAGGAAGGAAGAAAAGAAAGAAGGACAGAGGAGAGGGAGGGAGGAAGGAGAAGGAAGACGCCTATGAACACTTTGACCCTCCAGAATTTGTCTAAAGAAAGGGGAGCGGCAGAGCAGGGCAGTAGGGTGAAGGCCTCTGGAAAGGTGGCGTTCTCTTCCAGATGAAGATCTGGGAGACGTGTCCTTTATTTTAACCCGAGTCTGGATCTCTGACTCTGAAGCTGAACATGCCGGGAAGCTAAAGGAACTGTCCTGCTGGCACCAAGAGGCCCTGGCTTGAGAGACTGAGCACCAGACAAACGAGCTTCTTCCATCCTGTGAGATCTCCTACAAAGAGAGAGTGACAGGGCGGGAGGAGCAGGTACCACGGGAAGGAGGATCCGAGGAATGAAAAGCATGAAGGCTGAGGGGTAGGGACAAGTGACACTTCAGTCACTCACTGCTACTCTCTGAACCTGGAGAATTCAATTTGGTTCCATTTAACAAGCATTTATTAAGCTACATATAAGCTTTAATAGGCCTCCCTCCATACCAGGCGCTGTGCTAAGGATTCAAAGACAAAAACGAGATTGTTCCTGCCCTCGAGGAGCTTACATCCTATTGAAGCAGGAAAAATGTACAGAGCTAAGGAAATAGAAAGTAATGGAGGGGGAGACATGTGGTTGGAAGGGATTTCAAAGACCATCTACTGACCTCATGAGGCAGCCCCAGCCATTAGGGGCAGGCCTGATGCTTGGGAATCCTTTCTTCCCACCGTTGTTGCACATGGTTCAGTAGATGGAGCACTAGATTTGGATTCAGGGACACTGGGTTCAGATCCTGCCTCTGAAGGAGAGAAGTCACTTCACCTTGGGGTCTCAGTTCCCTTCTCTATAAAATGAAGAGAGTGAACCAGTTGGCCTCCGAGGTTCTTTCCCGCTCTACAGGATCTTCTTATGTTACACTCCTAGGTCTGAACATTCCCTCCACTATGTGGAGGGCTCCTGGACCCCTCCTCCCCTAATCTTCTTGTCCCTAAGCTATGGATCTCTAATTCCTTCTAATGGTGTGAATGTGACGTGATTTTCAGAAAGAGACAGTCCCAACCTCCCCACCCCCACTGCACACCAGGACGTGGGCGCACACACACACAGACACACATGCCATTTCCTCTGCTGACTGTCTCCTTAAAGGAGTTCTGATTAACCAGCACCTCTTACTAACTTCCACTGGGGCCGTTCTCCTTCTGCATGTGCAGTGTGCAGGTAGGTGGTATTATCACCTCCCCTTTACAGATGAGGAAAGGGAAGCAAACAGAGGTGTGACGCTAAATCTGAATCCAGCTCTTCCCAACTCCTGGCCCAGCTCTCCATCTGCCCAGCTGCTTTAAACTATAAAAGGAAAAGAGGCACAAATCAGTGGGGAGAATCAAACAGGTGATAGAAGAATGGAGAATTCCTTAAAAACTCCTGAAAGAAAATCGCTGTTAGTAATAAAGGTAACAAGCTATACCCACACCACACCTACAGGACTTGAAAGCCTGCGCTCTTTGAGGTGCGTAAGAGGAGCATCAGTGTCTTCTCCATTGGGGGGTGGGGGCTGGAGGCTGGGCCAGGCCTGTAATCTCATCAGTGTGGGGAATTCCCAGGTGGCAAAGCAGATCAGTCATTAGCTCACAACTCACATCCACAGTGAGGCCTGGACATTGAAAGGTTAGGTGACCTGCTGGTGGTCACACAATGGTATGTGTCTGAGGTTGGACTTGAACCCAGATCTCCCAGGCTCCAAGGTCTACTTTAGCCCAAAGGATCAGAGATTTCGAGTGGGAAGAGACCTTACAGGTCACCAAGCCCAACCTTCTCATTTTATGGACAAGGAAACTAAGGCCCATAGAGATGAAGTGACTTACTAGTGAGTGCCAGGGGCAGGATTCAACCTGCCCACTGCACCAAGCTGGCCTCACCTCTATCTCACATGTGAGGAAATGTGAGGGAGATAACTGTTTGACATAAAAAAATAAACCTGAGCTGAATCTAAGTGATCTGAGAGCAGAATCATGGTAGCCTGGGTTTATATAGTGTGAAGGAAACTTCCAAGGCTCCCCTCCCCTTCATTCATCATCTTCCACATGTGCTGAATTGTGTATGTAGTCTACCCCATGAGAATGTGAGCTCCTAAAGCCAGGAAGAAGGAAGAAAGGAAAAGAAGGAAAGAAAAAGGGAAGGGAGGGAGGAAGGAAGGAAGG
>CM053591.1:194116625-194157566 GCA_028646515.1 Pseudochirops corinnae
GAGGAAGGAAGGAAGGAAGGAAGGAAGGAAGGAAGGAAGGAAAGAAGGGAGGGAGGAAGGAAGGAAGGAAAGAAGGGAAGGAGGAAGGAAGGAAGGAAAGAAGGGAGGGGGGAAGGAAGGAAGGAAAGAAGGGAGGGAGGAAGGAAGGAAGGAAGGAAAAGAATAAAATAACCCTAAGGGCCCTCAACTCATCCAAAAGGAGCTGAAAACGGCCCTGGGGATGTGGGAATAATATATGGATAAACCAGGAATATGGGTAATACTACTGTGGAGACCAGGGTCCTCCTTGGTGATGGAAGGAAGAGGAAGAAGAGGGGAATCACATGGGGATGATTCCTTCCTTCTCAGGGACTTCTTAAAATCAGGTTACAATGAAAATCAAGGACAGTTTTGAGAGGAAAGGTCACAAAGGAGTTAACAGTAAGGGAGGCAGGGGATGAGGACAGAGGACAGTAATACAAGGGAGGCAGAGAGGAGAGCAGGGGTTCTGCTTCTTTGTCTTAGGAAGTAGGTAAAAGATATGGGCTGACTGGATGTTCGAGGCTCAGAGTCAGACCCTCAGAGCCACCTGGGCCATTGAGTCCCACCCAGACTTGAACAAGGGCCCTTTCTATACCATTTCATACAAGAGTGTCCAGCTTTTGCTTGGGTCTAGTGATAAGGCACCC
This sequence comes from Pseudochirops corinnae, assembly GCA_028646515.1. Taxonomy (NCBI): domain Eukaryota; kingdom Metazoa; phylum Chordata; class Mammalia; order Diprotodontia; family Pseudocheiridae; genus Pseudochirops; species Pseudochirops corinnae. The sequence continues at coordinate 194,117,294 of CM053591.1, forward strand.
ACTAAGCCACCCATTCCCCTTTGAGACAGCTCCTGTTGTTAAGAAGTGTTCCCTCCCGTCAAGACTCAACTTCCCCTGGCTGCTCCCAGTTCCCTCCATCCCTCTGGGGCCACACAGAAATACTATACTTCTTTTACCCCCAAGTCCTTTGATGGCCTGAAGACAGCTTGCCTATTGCTCCTACATTTTCTCATCTCCAAGCTCAAAGACCAGTCCTCACAAGACATGGTGTCAAGGTCAGCCATGTTGTCTTCCTTTGGACATTCTCCAGCTTCTCCATGTCTTTCCTAAAATATGGAGCCCAGAACCAAACCTAACAAGAACCTAAGCCATGTTCTGGCCATCTCAAGGGATGGTGACCTTCCCCTGCCTCCCCCTGGGTGTTATGCTTTTCTTCCTGCAACCCAAGGAGTGGAGAGGGAGCCTTGAAGTCAAGAAGACTAGTGTGCAAATCTCCCCAAGGGAAAACACTGACTACATTACATTGAGAAAGTCAGCTAAACTTGAGTTCAATCAATCAGCAAACATTTATTAAGCATCTACTATGTGTCAGGAACCGAACTAAACATGAGGAATACAAAAAGATGCAAAAGACAATCCCTGCCCTCAAGGAGCTTATAGTCTAATAGAGGAAACAACATGGAAACAAATACATACAAAGTAAGCTCTATACAGAAAAATAGGAGATAATGAACAGAAGGAAGGGCCTGGAAGGAAAAAGGGTTGGTTGAAGTTCAGGATTCTTAACCTTTTTGTGTCATGGACCCTTTGGAGAATCCCTTTCTCTGAATAATGAGTTTAAAATGCATAAAATAAAATTACAAAGGCAACCAATTATACTGAAATCTTTTTCAAAAAAACAAGTCCCTCACTAATGCATTGTTGGTAGAGTTGTGAGCTGATGCAATCATTCTGGAGAACAATTTGGAACTATGCCCAAAGAGTGATAAAACTGTGCCTACCCTGTGATCCAGCAATACCTCTACTAGGTCTGTATCCCAAAGATATCATAAAAAAGGCGAAAGGACCTACATGTACAAAAATTGTAGCAGCTCTCCTTGGGGTGGCAAAGAACTGGAATATGAGGGGATGTCCATCAATTGGAGAATGGTTGAACAAGTTGTAGTATGTGAATGTAGTGGAATACTATTATTCCATCAGAAATGATGAGCAGGCAGACTTCAGAAAGACCTGGAAAGACTTATATGAACTCATGCTGAGTAAAGTGAGCAGAACCAGGAGAACACTGTACACAGTAACAGCAAGATTGTGCGATGACTAACTTTGATAGATTTAGCTCTTCCCAGCAACAAAAAGATCTAAGACAATTCCAAAATACTCATGTTGAAAAATGCTATCCACATCCAGATAAAGGACTATGGAGTGTGAGCGCCGATTGAAACAAACTATTTTCTCTTTCTTTTGTTGTTTTTTGTTTTTTCTTTCTCATAGTTTTTCCTTGTTGTTTTGATTCTTCTTTCACAACATGACTAATGTAGAGATATGTTTAATATGATCATACATGTATAGTCTATATCAGATTTATGCCATCTTAAGGAGGGAGGAGTGGAGGGGAGAATTTAGAACTCAAAATCTTATAAAAGTTAATGTTGAAAATAAATACATTTTAAATTTTTTTTAAAAAATGTCATTAAAAAAAAAAACAAGTTCCTGGCTCCCCATTTAAGAACTTCTATTTTAGGCACTTCAGGCAGTTTTCAAAGACTACAAGTTACGGAACATGGGAGTTTTCTTAGTCAGGTCATGACCTCAGATCCACATCTTTCTTGGTTGGCATGTCACAGTGTTGACTCTGGTCCCACCTGAGGTCCACAAGAGTCTTCAGTTCTTTTTTAAGCCAAACTACAGCTCAGTCATGTCTTTTTCCATCCTGTGCTTGTGAAAGTGACTTTTTGAACCCAAGTCCATGACTTTACATTTACCCCTGTTAAATGCCATCTTGTCATTAGATGAAGAACAATGTTCTTGTCTCCAGAGATCTTTGTGAATTGCAACTATTACCCAATGGGTCAGGACGCCTTCTCACTCTGTGGCCATTATCTGCAGATCTGAGAGGCAGTGTAACATCTACAGGTGTGTCTAAGTCATCAATGAAGACGTTAAAGAGCCTGGGACCAAGCCCAGAACAAGCCCTCAGGCCTGGGGTTCAGAACCTGTGCAGATGCAAAGAGCTCTTTGAGGAAAAGTCACACCCGAGTACCTCATTTGAGAAATGGGGAAATTGAGGCCCAGAAAAGTAGAGACACAGAGTTAGTAACTGACAGAGTTGGATCATAGCCTGGGGCCAGGGACAGGGTAACATGGACTGGCTGTTATTTCTTATTCCTTCCGCCATTCATGCTTCTGTCCCTCAGTTTAAGTGACTTTCTTTGTGTTTCTTGACATTCGCATCTTCAGTGATCTCCCCTGCTCTTCTTCTCTTTTTCTGACTTTTCCTCTTCCCAACCCCAGCTTCCTCTGCTTGACCACAGGGACACTGGTCAGATCAAGTCTGGAGGGGCTTGTGTTCAGTTGTTGGTACCACATTTCATGAAGCACATGGACAAGCTGAAGGTCACCCAGAGGATGAGGCTGGATTGCCCGAGAAGGATGAAAGGCCTCAAGATCATGAGAAGTTGAAAAGAGAAGGCTTAATGGGAACATGCCATCTGAAGTATTTGAAGGACTTTTTGGCCAACTCTATGATTATGTGACTTTCCAATACTATCACATAAAGAGTGATTAGACTTTTCTGCTTGGCCCTAGACAGCAGAACTAGGAACAATGGGTCAGAGTTCCAAAGAAGACAATTTGGGCTTAATGTTGGGGAGGAAACCCAAACTTCCAAATAATTTGAGCTGTTTCAATGTGAAAACAACTCCTTTGGGAGGTACTGAGCCCCTTGTCATTGAAGACCCTCAGGGAGATCCTGGGTGGCCACTGGTTCTTGTTCAGGGTTAGGCTGGCTGCCTGAGGTCCCTTCCAGCTTTGGGCTACTGTAAGTCAGGAGAGCCAGCGCAGGGTGGGCTTGCAAGGATGGTCTGGGGGCAGATGGGTCTGAGCCACAGCTCTGTTCTTCTCCCCACACCAATTCTTTTATCCGCCATCATTAGAACTAGACTGAGGAATGTTTGTTCTAAGCATGAGGTTCAGGGTTAACATTTTCCCCTCTGGGTCCTTTTAACTAGCGTCCTCCTGAGTCTGAAAGGGAGACCAGAGCCCCACAGTTAATTGCTGACATGGGCAAAGAAACTTGGACAGTTTCCAGCTGATGTTTTAGCCTGATAATTTGCCTTTAACACACACACACACACACACATCAAAATATCAACCAGTTATGGGGTAGATTCACAACTGCAACTCTAAAGCTCTTTTGAATCCTTTATTTCAGCAAACAGAGTCTGTCCACTCCTATACCTACAGCATCTGCCTTTTCCAGCCAAAATTGAACCCAGATTTCAGCATCCCAAAGAGAATGTCAGTGGGTCTGTCCAGCCCTACTAGGGATCCCGCCAGCAAGCAATTGCTGGCTTTATTTGCTAGGAGAACTCAAGCTCTCTTGATAAAACGGCTCGGTTCTGATAAATGCAGATTTTTTTTTTAATCAAACAAAGGGGCCCTTGAGTTTAGCGTGTAACCTAAAACATCACATTGCTGAAAAGTATTTCCTGATAATATTTTTAGCACCTGAAAGAAAAAAACTGTTTTTTTTCTCCTTTGCCCTCAGGGAGTTTTTCAAAATGAAATGTAATGCCCAGTGTGTGGGCTCCTTGTTAACCCTCTGTGTTCCAGAACAGAGTAAAAAACTCACAGCGCGTTACCTGGAGGGAGCCACTGGATATTTCCAACCCTGATGCCGGGCTTGATTTTTAGTAATAATTCTAAGGACTGGCACTCGTCTAGAAGCAGAATGTTTGCAAAGTGCTTTACAATGCTATCTCCTTTAAGCCCCTCAATGACCCCATATGGAGGCTGAAAGTATCAATGATGTTCTCCTTCTTACAGCAAAGGAAACTGAGGCTCAAAGAGCCTTTAAGTGACTGGCCAACTGTGGTGTAGCTATGTGTCAAAGGTCAGATTTGAAGAAAGGGTCTTCCTGATTCCAAAGCTTTATCTCATAGGCCAAGCTGCCTCCCCACAAATGGAAGGAAGGAAGGAAAGAAGGAAGGAAGGAAGGAAGGAAGGAAGGAAGGAAGGAAGGAAGGAAGGAAGAAAGGAAGGAAGGAGAGAAGGAGAGAGAACAAGCAACAGTTTTGAAAAGTTGGAGCTAATTTATTTTTTTATTTCTGAGACAGCTGAGGAAGACCAGAAAAGATACATGGGACAGTTGATGCGGTTCTGCTGTAGAAAATATGAATACAGACTCCAAAGGGACAGGGCATAATGAATTCTCACAGATGGAAGTGAAGCGTCTTTCTGGCCCCTGCTTACCACAGAAAGGAATTGAGGTTGCACCATATTTGCTCTTTTCGGAAAGACAGTGTGAGCTGCAGCTCAGAACCCAACACTGGACAGATTGTGGCTTTTCAATATTTTTTCCCACTAGATCCGGATTATTTGATTGCATCAGGGCTTCAGTGACAATCTAATGTGTGGAATTTGGAAGGGACCTTGGTGTTCACTTCCCAGAGGAGCAAACTGAGACCCCAAAGAGGGAAAACTTGGCCACAGTCACAGTGAGAGGGAAGAGTGAGGACTTGGCATCTTTGACCAGGGTGAGACCCAAAGTTTCCCCATCAGAAGCATTCACAAAGGTTTGGAGGGCACTACACAGAACAAGCAGTGGTATACTGAGTGGCTGACTTTCTGGCAGCCGGGAGTTCTAAGTCCCTGCTGGTCATCTACTGTGCAAAGAGCCCTGCGTCTGAAAACCAATCCGAGCACTGCCATTTGCTCGCTCCCTGGGAGGCCTGGTAGTTGGTCTCTCCAGAGAGACCTGAATGCGCTTGAAAGAAGGCAGGCACTGGGCAGGAGGCAGAGACCTGACTTTGAGTCCAAGCTCCAACACTGGGCAAGCCTCTCAGCATGACCTTGGTTTCCTCATCTAGAAAACAAGGGACTGTAGGAGATGACCACTAAGGGCGCCTCTAAATCTGTGATTTTAGTCTTGCCTTAGTAACAAAGTAAAGGAGTAGCCCTTGACCCCTGGTCTCCAATCAGCCTGGCTAAGCCATCCCTGTCTACAAACATGTCTCTCAGCACCAGCTGTCACAGATGTTCCCAGGGACCTTTATTCGTAGCTTACAGGCTCACTGAGAGACCATCTAGAGTTTGAAAAACTGCTTCCTTCTTTCAGAGCCGAGTGAGCTCTCCTCCCTGGAGGCACCAGAGGGCCTAATGATCCTTTGCGCTCAGTCGCTCTCTCACACAGCTGTCGGATTCTCTGCACAACTTCGGCTTCGGGACAGAAATCTCGCAAGACTCTTCTGTCGAGTTGGATTCCAGCCATCTGTGTCCCCCAAGCTTACAATCCTCAGCAGGTCCCAGCCCACATTCCCAGAGGGCTCCTTCTGAGGTCACATCCCTAGGATCTGCCTATGCAGGTAGCGGGAAAAGAAGCCAACTGAGACACAAACATTCACTCCCTGCCACGGGTAACCAGCTCTTCCCACAGGGCCTAGGAAAGGGTTAAATGCACTGCGGAGATTTCAGTGTGTAATGTTGTTGTTGGGTTTTTTTTCCCCCCAAGAGCTTCCTGCAGCAGACCAGTGTTAAGTTGTGAGAATCTGTCCCCAGCTCAGGGTCTAAAATTAGATTTTGCCTCCTTAACCTTTTCATTACCAAATAATGGGAGGCAAGATCTCCCCATCTCTCCCAAGTCTAATCCCTAGCAAAGCCTCTGGAGTGACAGGACCTTGGTCTGAGGCCCACTTCTGCAACCTATGGTGCCACCTTCCTGATGGATTGGCGTCAGTCAGGACCCTTGGTGAGCGCACTGGAGCTATGATCACAAAAGACCTGGCTGCCATGCCTGGTCCTGACATTCTTGGCTACTTCCATGAACTTTAGAGCCTCAGTCTCATCTGTACAATGAAGAAGTCAGACCCCTTCCAGCCTTGAATGCTATTTCTTCCCTTTCTGAATTATGATTCCCATGATGAGGATCTGGCACTTACTATGGGCCAGGCAGGGTACTGGGAACATGAAAATGAGGCCATCCCTGCCTCTTTTCTCTATGAGAAAGCACAGGTTCCTACATAATCACATGGTGCTGCATTGATGAGAGTCATCCTGACTAGAAAGCCTTCAAGCCAATCAGCAGCCCGGGCGGCCAAGTCAACTCTTCGGAAGTGAATGGCAGGTCCCCAGGGGAACGTCAGTCTCCCTGCTTGAGCTAAGTTCCATTTCAGAACTATCTCCAAGCTATCTCCAAAGATACCTCTCTGCCTCATTCGAAACTGGGCTTGTGTCCCATTCACTGTTTTATCGTCTAAATGCAAAGCCTTTGAATTCCATGGAGCCAATCTGAAAAATCAAACTTTAAATAAAAATTACAAAGCTCCCCCACCACCACACCCCTGTCCCTGTGAGGTTTGGTGGCCCTCAATGTTTGTCCCACTAACCAAAAGTTATACTTCCAGCGAGCAGTTTGAGCTCCTCTGGTGGGCGATTCTTCGAGTATCAGCTAAGGAATCATTAGCAGATAATTAGGGAATGAAAGCAAAGATCATTTGGCCTCGGAAAAGGTCATCTCTAATCCACCCGCCTCCTCTTCCAAACCAGCTTCTCTTCATAATTCCTATAATCTTAGGCAAAGCATGCAGCAAGCCCCCCTCCTTTAAAAGCAGTCCAGAAGAGGTGCCAATGTGCCTGATTCTCTGTCTGCAGACAAGTCAAGAGGTTTCAAAGGCTGTGAAATCATTCTTCAGAGAGCAGAACCTTACAGGGCATCCAGGAGGCACCATCCTCCTTCCCCATCTGGCCATGGGCTGGGTGTTAGCACAGATAGACACACACACACACACCACCACCACCATCACCACATGCAGCCTCATAGCTCCTCCAAGGCTAGGATCTGCAGGTCCGACCCTCAAATCTTTGACAAGAGGCTTAGGGAAAGCGTTCGTCTTGAAAGCCCCCAAGAGCCCAGGGAGGTAGAGCTAAACTAGGTGAGCCACCTTTAACATGCCCTCTCAGCTTCCTGGGGCATGGGGCCTGGGGCTTCTGCAGCAACCGGACCAGCCCCTTCAGCGGTGGTACCTGGCTGCCGCTCTCCAAGAAGTGACCCCCACAGGCCACCCCCGACATTTTCAGGGCCAAGAGAAGCCCTGGCCCGGGAAAGAAAAGAAAGCAAAGGGACAGACTCCCTTCCCCCTCCCCTTCCATCCCCCCTCTTCCCCTTCTTCTTCCTCTCCTCCCCCTCCCTCTTTCCTCATCCTCCCCTTCTTCCTCCTCCTCCTCCTTTCCTTTCTTCTGCTCATCTTCCACCTTCTTCCCCCTATCCTTCCCCCTCACCCCCCGCCATTCCCGTCCCCAGGCTCTTTAAGAAGCTGTCTTAGTTTACATAGCCCCGCCCAGCCAGTCCTGGAGCTGGCCCTTCCAGGACACGCCCCCTCCGGGCCCTGAGTGGCTGGCCTGGGGCTGAATATTCAAATATCTCTGGGAGGGGCGGGGCCTGCGCTCTGAATGAGGTCTCTCTCGCTCACCCTGGCTAGCGCAGTTTGCAGAACAGACATGAGTTTGGGATGTGAGCGGCTAAGGATCTCAGCGGAGTGGAGAGACAGATAGAAAGGGAAGGAAGGGAGAGAGGGAGCGCGGCCAGAGCCCTGCGCGGACCTGCAGCCGCGATCCCAGCCGGGCCAGGGTCTCCTCTCTGGGGTTGCTGCTTGCCTTGGCCCAGGCCGGCAGGCGTCGGCGCCCCCTGCCCCAGTCGGCCGGACACTGCCCCAGGGCCGGCAGGGTGGGTTCGCTTCGCTCCCAGCCGCCCCAAGGTGTAACTTTCGCCTGAGAGTGAGCGGGCTGCGAGAGCATGCGTGGCCTGGCCCGCTGGACGCTGCTGGTGGCGCTGGCCAACTGGGGCCACGCGTTCGTGCCCTTGGCCGACTTCTACCCGTTCGGCTCGGAGGCGGGGGACGCTGTCACTCCGAAGCAGGATGACGGGGGCTCGGGGCTACTGCCCATCTCGGTCCCGTTCCCGTTCTTCGGCGCGGGGCACACCGGCCTCTACGTAAGTAGTGGCTTTCTTTGCTCTGGGGCGGGGGGGGGGGTGGCGGGTACTCGGAGGGGGACACAGCCAGCTGTTATCGCCAGCCGCCGGAGGAAGCATGCCCTGGTCCTGCGTGCCCCAGCCTGCCGCCTCTGGCCGAGTTGGGCGCATTTCGGAATTTGGCAGAGAGGCCCCGAGGCCAAAGGTAGGGTGAGGACAGTCTTCCTCCGAGCCGCCCGAGCCAGGCAAAGGAGGGACGCTTGGTGCCCCGGGAAGCGGGGAGCGCTCAGCTGCCACCAGTCCTCCCGGAGGTGGCTGAGTGGGCGGAATTAGGCGAAGGGCAGCCGGGGAAGAGAGTGGCACCGGGACGTGCCAGGCGCTGGTGAATGAGGGAGGAGGGGACCGGGCAGGGCAAGTGGAAAGAGGGCTGGGCTCTGACTTTTTTAACTCCCAGGTGTGAATTTAGCCTTTGGATGGGCGAGACTGGCAAGAGAGCCCTAGGCAGAGGGGCTGGGACGTGTCTCCTCTTTCCCCCACCCCTCCCCGAGCTGCCCTTGCCAGCGTAACTAGGAGGATGCTTTTGGGAGAAGGTGCGAGTCGTCAGCCGCCACTTGGTAGGGCTGCCGAGGCTGGAGCGGGTTCTGGGGCAGTGTGGGAGGTGCAGAGACCCGTCCCGCAGGAGCTGAACTGGACCTCATTTTGCATAGGCCATTGACCTGAGGGAAGGTTTTCATGGGGAAGGGAGTTGGGGGGGGGGGGGGTGACTTTCCTGAATTTCCAGGGACCGCTTCGTTCTTTCTCTTCCCTACAGCTCTGATTGCCCTAAGCCCTCTTGTGATGGTAAAGGAAGGGGAGAGAAGGAGTTGTAAAGCAGAGAAAAGTCTGGGAAGGAGGCCGGCATCTAAAAGAAAATCCTTTAGCCTTGTAGATTTAATTCAATTCAACATATAAGGGAGACAGCACAGAAGAGTCAAATGACTTTGGAATCTGAGGACCTGGGTTCAAATCCTGCCTCTGATGCTTATACCTCTGACCTTAGGCAAATCACTTAAAAGTTTTCTGGGCTTCCTTCTACCATCTGTAAGATGGGAGAGGGAGTGGGAAATGACTTCTGAAACCCCTTCTACCTTCCAGTCCAAGATCCTGATCATTTAGACCTGCTGTGTGCTAGGGTCTGGGCATCTGCAGACAGATCCACTATTAGCCCTGCTCACAGAGATGGGGGGGAGGAGGGACTTTGGGTGGCACATTAGGATGAAATGGGGAGAGACCCCGGAGGAGAGGGCCAGTCCAGGTGCTTTGGGGGAAATCCTGCACCTGAGTGGGGCCTTGAGGAGAAGGAAGGATTTCAACAGATGAAGGTTGGGGGAAAGGAGAGGAATCCACTCCAAGCTTGGAGAATGCCAGGAGCAGCAGTTCAGAGGGAGGAGAGAGCAGAGTGCAGGACAGCCATTGAGGACTGGCTTTAGGGATCATCTTGTCTTCATTTGGGGTGGGGGATTAGAACTCAGCTGGGTGAAAGGACTTCCCCAAGGTCACCAGAGCAATAAAAAGCAGGACTTCCTCTTACCCCCAAACCGGCTCTGATCCCTCTGCTAGAGACAAGAACGGGCCAGTCGACCTCACATGCCACACATGAAGAGGCCAGAAAGGGAGGCAATGGAGAGAGAGGAGTGGTTTCCTAAGTAAAGCATCATGACCAGGGAGAGAGGCAGCATGGCTTGGAAAGGGGATAGTGTGGAGGTGGGAAGACCTGTGGACAGCTACAGCCCTGGTCCGCTTGAGATGGGGCAGCAGGGCCTGGACTCAGGTGGCTGCTGCAGGAATGGAGAAGAGGGAACAGACAGGAGCGGTGTGGGAGAGTGGAGTCAAAGATGAGGAGAGAGAAGCAAAGAGATGCCCACACGAGTGGCTGGGAAAAGCAGGAGACAGGGTGGGGTTGATGGACTGGGGGGCGTGGAGCAGCGCAAAGGAGGCCACAGGCAGCGACTCTGGCAGGGCTGGGCTTAGGGGCCCTGGTGACTGTGATCACAGAGCTGCCCAAAGTCCTTGCCCTCCTTGATTCCTGCTCAGGGCAGTCCCCATCAGTCGAGGGCCAAAGGGCTGCAGAAGGAAGCGCGGAGGGCAGGGGACGGTTCTCATGCTTGTCTTTTCATTCAGTGTCTGGAACAAGGCGGGCAGCTCGTAAATGCTCGTTGGACTGAACCGGACTGACTGCAGTCCCACCCCCTCCTCCCGTTTTGTACATTTATGATTTCCCTCTCATTTGCAACTCCTTACATTAGCGAGGGGTACAACTAAGGCGAGGTGACTGGAGCTTTTTCCCAGGGCACTGGCGTCTAAGGGTCTGCCTCCTGCACCCACCCCTCCACCCCATGGCAATTCAGAGATGGTCATCCCCCACCCATTGTGGATCTTGGCCAGTCTGTGCTTTGTGCCACCCCCCTCGAGATCTCCTAACCACGCTGCCTCTGTTCTGGACACCCTTCTCCTGGGCGTCTGCCTTCTCTCCCACACCCTCCAAGAGGGATGGGTGAGACTCTCTGGGTGACAAGCCATTGCCTCTTACCGTCTTCTGTTTCACTATTCAGCCCCATTTGCAACTCCAGGTGAAAGAATTCCTTATGATGGCTCTGAGGAGGATTAGCAGAGGCCTGGAAACCACCTTCCTCAGGTCCTAAGGACATCGGGAGATGTTCTAGCAACTGAGCAGGGTGAGCTAGCCAGGATACTGGGATTTGTGCTGTCCTACCCAAAGGCATGGACAGTGGAGAGGGCCAGGAAGACTTGGGATCAACTTCTCGTGACACTGGGCAATAATGGGTCTCAGTGTCCTCATCTGTAAAGTCAGGGTCTAGACTCAGCCTCTAAGGCCCCCTCCAGCTCTGGATGGAGCGTCCTATGATCCCTTCCCCACCAATAGAAATCTAGGGGGAGCCCTTAACAGACTACTGTCCTGTCCCCTCCCCTCATCCCCAACCAATGAAAGCCCCTTCTGCCTATGACTCAGAGACTGGGCTGCGAAAGACATTCTCTTTCCTCGGTGATTTGGTTCATTTGGCCATTCCTTTTCCCATGTGCTTCATGAGAGAGTCCCCCCCACCTAGCATGGGCACCAGTCTTGGCAGAAAACACCTCAGTTTGAGAAGGGGACAGACGAGATTCCAGAGGGCAAGATGTCAAGTTAGAGGAGGTGCTGCCCAGTGCTCCTCTCTAACATGGCCAAGTAAGAGATGAGCTGGACCATAGTCTTGGTTAAGGTCAGGAAATGCAATGAAGCTCCACCACTTAGCAGCCCGTCCAAGCAAAAGGAGGCATCTGTATGTTTTATGTCAGGAAAATGTTTTCCACGAGAGTGCACCATCTTAACAGCCAAAACATTTTGTGCAAATATTTGCAAACATTTGTGCCAGGGGGTACTTTCCTGTTGAGAGTCATGGGTGAAAATATTATGAAAACGCTTGGCTATCCTAACAGTGCAACCAAAAATACCTGTGGCTGCCAAAAGAACCGAAGCAAACGCTTCTAAAGTGGAAATGTCTGCCGGCCAAACACGTGGTTCCAGCCGAAAGGGACATTCTGGGGATTAACACAACACATCCCAGGAGGAGGTTTTTGCTGAAACCAAGTTTTTATTTGAAAAGATCTTCGTGCCAATGTAGACAGCCTCACAGTCTCTCTGCCCCCTATCTGTTCAGTGGGAAAGAAGATGAAATCCTTTAAGAATGGGCACCCCGGGATACCTTTCCTGAAATCATTAGCAGAGACTGGTGGCCAAGCTAGACTTTGCAGAAGAAAAGCAAAAAGGATGAAGGGGTTGGATTGGGGTCAGTGGAGAAATTGAGGTTCTCATCATGTCGGATGTCCCAGAGTGGGGAACAAAGCTCAGGCTGGGGCTCAGCTCATGCACCGCCTCCTCCATGAAGCCCTCTCTGCTTTCCATCCCTCCTCACCCAGCCTGGCAGTCTTCTCTCTTCCATCTCATCTGCCAGCATTCCTGTTTTTAAAATTACTATTATTTCTCTTACACACGTATCTTATTCTGTTTATGTACATGCTATCTCCACTTCTCCATGAGGCCAGGGACTGTGTCCTATTTGATTTTGTATCTTCTCAGCCCTGGGACGGTGGGTTGCACACAAGAGCCACTTGACAGATTTTAGTGAATAAATGCTATTGAAGGTGATTGTCCAGCACACTTGGTACCATACTGAGCCTTTCTAACCACTCCCTAACTCTAGCAAATCCAGCAGCTGTGCAGGTCAGAGTTCCCTTTGAGCCCAGGATGCACAGCTTCTCCCATCTCTTGGCCACCTGAGATCCCCACCACACTAGTCTGATGACCCGATATAGTTAATAATATTTTAAATTAACTAATTATGAAGACAACCACTTACCAAGCACTAAGATACAAATACGAAACTGAATTAAGCCCTGTCCTGGAGGAGGAGCAATGTCTTTAGACATTAAGAGCAGAGAGGGAAGGCTTCGGGGTGGATGAATATGGAGGTGCTGGGGACTAGAGGGGCGGAGGGGCATGTTCTGCACCAGGGGAGGCAGAACCCCCCCCAGGGCAAAGTCTGGGACACATCCAAGAAAGGGCGCGTGCTGTGTGTGCATGCAAGCGTGTGGTGAGCACATATGGGGTACATTAGCACACACCCCACGAGGCAGTGCTCAGAGCGCCAGGCTTGGGGCCAGGAAGATCTTGGTTCAAGTCCTGACTATGGCATTCACCAGTTGTGCTTCGCTGGGTAGTCGCTTCCCCTCCCACTTGCTTCATGCCTTACAGTCACAGAGATGCCCCCCCCAGGATCATGGTATCCCAAGCAACCCCTGGTGCTAAAGGGATGGGCTTTGATCTCAGGGGACCCTCAGAACCTGGGCAAGGGGTGGACTAAGTGGCTTCTAAGGCCCATTCCACGTGCAAATTGTGTTCCTGTGACCTTAAGTGCCTCAGGCATCTCACCAGAGTTGTAAGAGGTGCTGGTGGAATCAAGGCAGCACCAATTTTGTGCATTTATTACACACCTACTCTGTACCAGGTACTGGGCTATAAGCTCTAAAGATGCAAAGAAAGACAAAAACCCAACAGTGCCCACTCTCAAGCTCACAGTTGGAGCCCAGCCATGTCAGGAGCTCCCCAAGTGGGCAAGATCACAGGTCCCTCAACATTTGCATACATAAATGCATCTGCATATATATGAGTATACTCAATATCACCATAAACAGTAGATTCCCAGCATCTGGTGAGTCTGATGTACAGTTAATACTGGAAAAATGCTTATTGATTGATGATAGATAGCTGGATAGAGAGATGGATGGATGGACAGATTGACAGATGGACAGATAATAAGGCAGACAGGTAGATGGATAGCCAGACAGATGGATAGATAGATAGATAGATAGATAGATAGATAGATAGATAGATAGATAGATAGATAGATAGACAGACAGACAGATAGATAGAAAGCATATGCTATATATACACCTTATGGCATGGGGTTGAAGGGAGGGATTGGTTCAGTGATTTCTTCAGTAAGAGTGAGCCCCCTCCCTCTACTGAAGCAGATTAGCCCCTTCACTACCACATATGGCCTTAAAGGCTTTTCTGGGGAACTCAGAGGTTGAGGGACTTGCCCAGGGTCACACAACCCTTCTACGACCTGGGGATACAGATAAGGTCTGGCTGTGGGGTTTCATTAGTATAGGGACCTCCTGAGTGAAGACGCTCCCCCTACCAATTCAGGCAGGCACCTTCTCTTAGAGATTTGCCTGGGACATTGAGAGCTTCAATGACCTATGGCATCTTCACATTCTATGTATGGATGTTCTGCTGTGTTGCATGTGTGTGTAGAAAACACCAACATTGTCATCCCCAGTACTGTCCCAGTGAAGTGCTGCTGGGTCCCGACGCTGGGTCCTTGGGGCGTGAGCTCTGGAATGTCTTACTAAGCAGGAAATACTCCCTAATAAGCACAGTCAACTGTTGAGGGCCAGAGAAGCTGAGGGTCCCCACCAATGAAGTCACCGATTTGCTGGAAGGAATGCACAAACACACATCTACCCCCACCCCCCACCATAGACCTAGTGCTGCGCCGGGCAGTGGGAGACAGTGGGAGGTGATGGAGGGGAGCCGACGGACCCCAGGTGATGTGGAAGCCCAAAGCATGCATGTTAGGGACAGGACAGGCAGTAGCTCAGGTTGCTCCCCTCCTCAGGGTGCCCTCCCACCCCAGAAGGAGTACAGGGTCTCCTCCCCTCCCCCATCCTGGCCCTCCTCCTGCCTCCTAGCCAAACGAGCTCTCAGGAAGGACCCAATGAGCTCACTCACCAGGAGGTCTCAATGACTAATAAGACGAATCGTTTGCTTCTCCTGGAGAGATGGACATGTTAACTAGGGCTCCTGTGGCAGGATCTGGAATGTCAGCAAGGGGGAGGACAGGGAAGAAACAGGGGGAGGGGGGGAGCTTTCCCAGACACCCAAAATGGGGCAGGAGCAAAAGCAAGAACTTCGGGGTTGGAGGACCCGGATTCCAATCCTGCCTCTTTCCACATGTGCGCTCATGAGCAAGTCCCTTCAGGGGCAGCCTGGGATCAGGAAGGCCCGGGTCTGAACACTCCCTCCGAGTCTGCTGCCAGCTTGGTGACCTGGGTCAAATCACCTCCCTAGCCTGTTTGCCTCAGTGCCCTCTTCTGCCTCTCAGGTCCCTGTCTGTTCTAAAGCTGAGTCTGGAGCTCTTCCCCTCTGTGACTGGAGCCCTGAAACAAACATCCTCACCAGTGGAAAGGTCCAGGATCCTTTGTCTATCTAGGTATATGACCCTTGGTAAATTAATACACTAGCATTGTTCTATTTTAATGGCAGCCCTCCCTGGGTTTGTGTTGCCGCCCCCAGCCCTGACTCCCCTTATGGCCTGGGTCTCACACTGTTCTCTTGACCACTGCCCCCCTCAGGGTCTCTGCCCAGCCCTGGCCCAGCTCTCAGCCAGAATGGGTCTTTGGGCCTGTCTGGGAGGCTGCCATAGGATGCCACAAGGTGGCATGTGGGCCAGTGTAAATGGGGATTTTTTTCTCTGGGGCCATTCTGCCTGTTTCCAGCAGGTGTCCTGGGGGGGGGGGGGGGGAGCCTGGGAAAAGAGCAGCGGTCATTAAATGTGGTTGATTGAAGCAAGATGAGCGACAGGCCCAGCGGGGAGGAAGCTGCAAAGAGGAGCCATAGCGTAACCGCAAAGTGGCAGAGATGGAGCATGAAAGGGAGGTCCCCAAGGGGGGCTCTCCTCTCTGCCTTGAAGAAAGAGGCCCTGACCTTGGGCCCTGGCAGCCATGTGGGCCTCACGCTGGGCCACGGGGCTCCAGACTGGAATTCCAGATGAGCTCAGAAAGTAAAACCTCCTGTGAAGGTTGCAGGTATTGGGGAGAAGGGAGGAAGCGGCGTGGGCTTGTAGGGGCTTACACACCTCAGACACTCACAGGCTACAGCTGGGCAGGAGCCTCTAGGGCACAGAAGCTGTACTGGGGGGACAGGGGCTCAGCACAAATAAGGCTCCAGGGTCTTTGATTCCATGAGCTGGCACAACACAATTTAGCGAAAGTTCGCCTGCGTTGAGACAGCCCACCACGCTGCAGAGAGAGCTGGGCCAGGGGTCAGGAAAGCTGGGGTTCAATTCTCAACTCTGGCACTGATTAGCTGTGTGTACCTGGGCAAGGGACTTACCCTCTCTGAGCCTCAGGACAGTCTCCTATGGCGGTGAGTGCTTGTGGTCCGTGAGAGTTCTTCACAGAGCTTTGTGTGTTCTCGACCCCTCTCTGCCCTCAAGGAGCTTACAATCACCTGGCCAAAGTCACTGATAATAAGGGCTACAGCGAAGAGTTACCATTTATGTGGTGTTTACTTGGCGCTGGGGACTTTGCCAAGCACTGATAACCCTGGGAGACAGGCATTATTATTATCCCCCTTTTACAGATGGGTAAACTGAGGCAAGCAGTGTGAAGTGATTTGTCCAGGGTCACACAGCTCATAAGTGTCTGAGGTCGGATCTGAACTCAGGTCTTCCCGATTCCACGCTCAGCGCTAGGTGCCCTGTGCCATCTACCTGCCCCATCTTGTTCTGCATAAACAAGATGGCCCAGTTCTAGTCTTAAGCTCCATGTCCCGTGAGACTGTCTTTTTCATTCACTTCTGCCGCTGGGATTCACTGCTCTGTGCCCAGCCTGCCTGGACACCGTCTTTCTTTTGGCACCTGCCATGGGTGGAAGCATGGCATGAGAGCATGACACAGGGGAGCCCTGGACACATGCAGGAACTCCAGGTTAGCCCAAGCCTTGCCTCTGCTATGCCCTCCCAGAGGAGGCTGGGGTGACCTGGGGAAAGCCCTGTCCCATGAGGATTCCAATAGAAATCACCATTGGGAATTAGGCTCAGGACCCCTAGTTCTGATTGTTAGATGCACCTTCAAATCAGCTCAATTCACCCAAGCAACAAGCATTTATTAAGCCCCAACTGTATGCCAGGTATTGCACTGGGCTCTAAGGATACCAAGATAAAGTTTGTCTTTGCCCTTAAGAAGCTTACATTCTATGAACACATGTCCTGTTAGCCCCAAGTCTACACAAGGCCTGAGCCTGAGTTGTGAGAACAGAGACATGAATGAAGCATCTGCCATGCCTGCCCCGCTCCCAGGAACCTACACAGGTACACCATGGAGGTGGGAGAGCTCCAAGCAGAGTCAGAGAAGACCATACCATGGGGGGCACCTGAGCATCGGCTCAAAGGAAGATGAGGATTCTGAGAAGTGGAAAGAAGGCGATGCCTGACTTGGCAGAGAGCAGCAGGTGGGAAAAGGAAAGGTCAGTGGGAGTCAGATCACAGACAGCCTGAAAGGCAGAGCTGAGGAGTCAGCCACTGAGAGAACACAAGCAGGGAAGTGCCGTGAGCAACTTTATGGGGCACAGGAGGGACTGGAAGCCAGGAGACCACTGAGCGCAAGGGCTACTGGAGATCTGGATACAGTAACTGTGGGAGCAGAAAGAAGGGTCAAAGGATCCCAGCTCTGGAGGGAAGAGTGACCTCCCAGGGCATCTGGTCGAATATGGAAAGAAAGATGGGAGATCTCCAAGACTTGATCATCGACAGGACACAGAGGGGGACTGGAGGAGAGGGGGAAGAGAGGGGAAGAGAGTCAAAGACGGCTCCAAGATAGAACCTGGGACCAGGAAGATGGCAGCCCTCAACAAAGTGGCTTCTCCTGGGCGGGGCGGGTAGCTCGTCCCTGGCTCTCAGGGAGGATGCTTCTTTCGGTCACTTCTGGGATGCCAGAGGGAAGACCCAAGACCCAATCTTCCAGATCTTTCAAAGTTTCTCAGGTTTTCCTGGAGTCAAAGGGAAGTGAAAAGGCAGAAACTCTCTCCTCCTCCCCACCCCCCAAGCAGTTCTGTCTCAGGCATTCACTTGGCTGAGCCCCACTCACAGGCTTGGTTCTGCCCATTGTATCTGTGGATCACTCTCCGCTGGGCACACATGGCTGCCTCTCCTCATCCAGGTCTGAGATACACTCTGTGCAGTATCCTTCCTTGCATGGTGACTTACAGCACTCTACTGCCCAGCTGGATTGACTAGGCTTAGTTTAATGTTTGCACCTAATAGGACATCAGGGCCACTCTACTATGAAGCATTGGCCAAGCCCCTCCATCTCTCTGGTCCTCAGGACCCATCTGTGGAAGGAGGGGCTGACTCTGTGACCTCTCAGGCCCTTCCAGCTCAAGGCCTAGGATGCTACAGTCCTATGAATTTGAGAAGAAACTGTCTTTTCCAAGAGGTCCAAAACATGTTGGAATAGGTGGTGTCACTGAAATTCGGAAAGTTCAGTTCCAGAAAAATGTTTGAATCTTTAACAAGTTTGTCCAATGGCTTGGATTTGTTTAATGACGAATAGCCTGTGTACTAAAGACTCCCAAGAGACCCCAGTCCCATTTCCAGTTCCTTCCCCACAAGCTGTGAGCCTCCCTCCAGTTGTGCTGCATTGTGTCCCTGTCTTACAGCCAGCTCAGTTTGCCCTCTGAACAGTCTTCAAGTTGAATTCTATGGATACTCTTGAGAGTTATATGGGGAGGAGATAACAGATGCTGAAAGACCCTTGACACCAACAGCTTTTAGAAATGCTGTGATCTTGCTACCAGCTTTCTCCCCATCACCACCCTATACCAAATCTCACATTCAGATGCTGGGTCTACTGACCTCTCCCACAGTGTTCCCTTTTCCCATGAAAACACCACTGGGGGCTCAGAAAAGCACACATAGAATAACTGCATCCACCAGGGCTCTCTTGTTGCTCCTGAAGTGATGCTCTCACTGCATGAGTGAGAACTCCAGCCTACAGACTGCCAAGGGAGCATTCCAGCCTCTTCTAGCCTCCCCTGCCACCAGCACCCAATCTTTTCATGCCCCCATAAACCTAGGCACAGGCCCCTGCTCTGGGGTTCTCCAACTGCCTTAATGGTCACTGTCTAATGTGCTGATTTGAAATATATGGTCTCAGGGTGGCTAGGTGGTACAGTGAACAGAGCACCGGCCCTGGAGTCAGGAGGGCCTGAGTTCAAATCCAGCCTTAGACACTTAACACTTACTAGCCATGTGATCTTGGGCAAGTCACTTAACCTCAATTGCCCTCCAAAAAGAAAAACAAAAAAGAAAAGAAAAAGAAATACATGATCTCTCCACTTCATGGGAGTGGAGTTACGGGAACCAATGAGAACCATGGGAACCAATCACTCAAATGCTTCTCTCTTCACTTTGTCACAAACACTCAGGGTCCAGTTTTCACACCACCCTGTCAAACTTCCTGGATTGACCAGCTTAAAGGAATTCATTGACGCTCTTGAAATAGCTAAGAACTTCAGAAACAGACATGGCAGTCATGGGCAGCTGCCTGCCCTCCCCTCCTCCTTGAACAACCGTCTCTCCCCTGACTCTGGCCCTAGAGTCTGATGTAACACTACTTCAAATATACAAAAAGGCTTCCATTTATCAGGACAGTTCAATGCAACAAGTTTTAGTTAAATGCCCTGGATGATGAGGTAGAAGCTAGAGACACTTGCTTGACCCCAGAGAGCAGAACCAGGAGCAGCGGGTGGACATTATAGGCAGGCAGATTTAGTGATCTCAGACAGAACTTTCAAAGGGTAGAAGTTGCCTTCCTAGAGAAGGGACTGCCTCAGAAGGTGCAGGGTTCTTTCCTCACTAGGACTTTAACAAAAATTGGTTGACCACTCAGTAGGTATACAGGACATTCTTTGTCAGGTATGGATTATTCTAAATGGCCACTAGGTCCCTTCCAACTCTTCCTTTCTGTGGTTCTATGGATTGTAAGTGCTCAAATTCTCCTCTGAGCTCTGCTCAGGAAAGGACTAACATTCCCATGACTGGGGTCCGACATCTTTCCCTATGATGTTAAAGATAATTTCTGGTGTTTGTACAGAAAGAGGTGAGACTTTCCTTCTTGTTCAAGGCACTGATCAGATCTTTTCTACTTTCTATAGATTTTCCCTCCAACATATTTTTCTTCCCAAGATCTAAGGACTTCAATTTTTAGTTCCTAAGAGGGAGAATTTGCTCTAAGTACTCTTCAGGAGACTAAGGGTTAACCCTCTTATCACCAACATTTTATCTAGAAAGAAAGCCTTCAGCCACCAGGAGAAATGAGGAGTCCATGCCCCTTAATTCTGGAGAAGTCAACTTATCATTCAGTCCCCAATTCTGGAAAAGAAGATTGTAGCCTTCAATATTCTGAGTTCATTCTACAGCATCTCTGTTAAACATCTACCTACCTACCTACCTACCTACCTACCTGTCTATTAAACATTTCCAAATATGCCATTTTTAGGCTCACAGAAAGACCACCATATTACACTCCATGATTCCCCAGCACCCTGAGATAGAAAAAAGAAACTCTTTGCTTCACTAACATACTTGTCAATGGACTACTGACCTTTCCCTGAGAACAGTTAATCTTGAGGGCAGGAAAAACTTCCTGATAATTGGAGTTGTTCAATGAAATGGGCATGGGGGGAGGGGAGGAAAAGGGTGGAGAAGGATGGTTCTCCATCAGTAGAAATCCTCAGGCAAAGGCTGGGCAACCATTTGCAAAGAATCTTATTAAGAGAAATTTTTTTTGGCCTTGGGTTCAACTGGAAGACCATTATATTCCCTTCTACCCCTAAAACTCTGTGATTTACTGACTACCTATTGTATACAGTACAAGGCATTATGCTAGGCACTGAGGGAAATTGAAAAAATGAGATGGGGCCATCAAATCTGGCCAGGTTTGAAGGGAAACCCCAACTAGGACCTGGATATCAAGGGTTTATTATTGCAGTTGCAGAGTAGAAAGCCAGAGCTTTCTTTCTGAAACTGGATTTTTTTTTCTCCTAGTTTATTATGATTTCATCAATCTGTCAATCAACAAACATTTATTAAGTGCCTACAATTGCCTGTGCAATCCATCCTGTGCTAAGAAAAACCCTCAACAGTCCTTGGAGGCAGCACCTGAATTCTCACTGACTCTGAGGCCAGCTCTCTGCCCATGACACCCACCACACCACCTGGTGATGGCTGGGCACAGAGCAATGGGCTGGAGGGCCAGTGTGGGGAGGGGAGCAGGGCTGGAGCACACCATCCAATCAAGTCTCTGTGTTACTCTTGTGGCCAAAGTGAGATCACAGACTCCCAGGTCCATGGAGTCCAGCCAGAGGAGGAAACGGAGGCTCAGGTTTGTCAGATTACCTCCCTCCCCTTTACGTGCTGCCTGCCCCCATGAAAATGGGGGCTCCATCAGCTTTCCAGGAGTTCTCTTTCTTGTCTCCCTGTTGCTTAGGACAGTGCCCTGCTCATCAGAAGGGCTTAATCAATGTTCTCTCCCTTTTTCAACTCTCTACCTATCCATCTACCTACTCACCCACCTACCCACCCATCCACCCATCCTCCTAGCTAAACGCTCTGTCTGTCCATCTTTCTATCTAGTCTATCTATCTATCCTTCCCTCAGCTTATCCATCTTTCTTTCTTATCTATGTCCTTCTATCCATGTGTTTATCCTCCATCTATCTGATCCCATAAATGGTCACCATCTGAGCCAGGACAAAAGCTCAGGGTTCCCAGCCCTCTGCCATTCACCTGACTGCTTCCAGAAAGGTATGGGCTGGACCAGACAAGTCATGGGATTGGTACTGCCTCTGAAGGCATAGGAAGCTGTGGGTCACCTGCCCCAGTGCTAGAGTGACTCATTGACCCTTGAAGCTTCAGGCTAGGGTTCTCCCTCTGATTTTCCTCCTGCCTGGGCCCCCTTGCCAGGGTCCAGCCAGTAGACACTAACAAGACTCCCTCCTCCAACTCATCCCAACAGGCCAAGAAGGGAAAACAGTTTCTTGGCAGCACTTTCTAAGATCAGGAGGTGGGAGACTGTCTAAGGAAGCTCTGTAGGTAGAATGAGAAATTACACACACACACACATACGCACACACAATGGAGCCAGTGTGCTCCGAGAGATTAGGGAGCTCAGCAGGAGTTAAGCTGCCCCCAGATTCCTGTTCCTGGGAGAAAGAAAGGAGCCGTGGAGTGGGAGAGGCCAGGATGGGGCTGAGGGGAACCTGGGTCAGCCGCCAAGTGCTGCAGGCCTGGAAAGGAGGGGAGGCCCAGACCAAGAGGATGAGACGTTTTAAGTCTAAAACGAGCCTCAAGATGATTGGAGTCACAAGAGAAGATGTGGCTTCAGGCACAGACAGCCACCCCCAGAGCCAGGGAGCCCTTTGCCATGAGCCAGCAAGTCAACTAACTTCTCACTGCTACAGCCAACTCTGGAAGCCTTTGTGTTGCAGGCCAGCAGCTGGGGGATGTCCCCAACTCAATGCAATCACAGACCCTGCACGCTCCCTCCCCCAAAATGTGCAGGACACTATGCTAGGCACTGAGGGTTTGAGGACAAGATGAAATCAGGATCCGCAGTCTACTTGAGGGATACAACATGAAACGAGTCAGCACAAGATTATTTGGGGAAGGAGAGAACCCCAACACGGAGTGGGACCAAAACCAGCATTATCTAGTCATGAATCTCCTCTCCCTCCCTCCCCACTCTGGCTGCCAGGAGCTTCCCCATCAAAGTTGGGAGTGTGTGACTGATGGAGATGCCTTGGTGGGCAAAGTAGGCAGGTAGGCACCAGAATGTGAGCTTCCTGAGGGCAGGAGCTGTCTCTCTTTTGGTTTTGTAGCCACAACACTGAGCACAATACCCGAAGCAGAGTAAAGGCTTGATCAGTGGACTCAGATGGACCAAACGATGCACCTGACCTAACCCATGCATGTAGTAGGTGCTTCATAAATGCTCCCAGACGGGATGAGAGCACCTTAGATGGCTGTATATCATCACCCCACCAGGGCCGGGGGTACCACTCCCTATCAGCTCCTGCCAGCCAAGGTGGCAAGCAAGGCGGGCAAGCACGTTCCTGGTCCCCTCTGTGTCTCTGCTTGCCTCTCTCCATCTCTCTGCCTTGGTCACGCTCCACGTCTCCCTGTGTTTGCCTGTCTCTGGTGCCCTCCCTGCTTCGTCCTGTGCCAGCTCCAGCATCCCGATCCTGTGTCCCCAACCCTGGACTTGTCACTCGGCCAAACAATGCACATTTCATACTTTTCATCTTCCTTCATGAATCCTTTCTTTACTCCCCTGGTCATTCTCTTGGGCCATCTCTATTCCCTCTCCTCAGTGTGGGGCAGGAGTCCCTCAGAATGCAAACACATCCATCCACTGACCGCTTCATGGCACAGGCTGTTCCAGTGACAGCAGACCCTCTGCTCAGTTCCTTAGAGATGGGCACAGAGGGGCTGAGGGAGAGGTGAGGGGGCAAGCCTTCCCAAGAAAGAACCGAGGAAAATGTCAGTTCTGATCAGCTTCTAAAGCATCTTAAAATCAACAAGGCCCCCGTGAATCTTCAAAGTCTAACAAGGCCAGATGACTCTTTAAAGAAGATGAGGATTTTTAGTCTGGGGACCTGCTCTGGGCTCCAGAGACTCTTCTTGGGGCATGGGTCCTCCTGGACCGTTCCCACCCAGTGCCGTTCTCAGACTTGCTGCTGGTGCTGTTGACTCCTACCCACGTTACTAGTGGGGCTCTAAGGCTTTCTGCCCATGGCAGAAGGAACCCTCAGCCTTGGATCTGCACCTCCTCCCTAGATTGATCTATGCTGACCAAAGGTCCCCAAACCCCAAAGGCAGTTGTAAGGAGGAATCTTAATTACCCTGAAATCTCCCCTGGCCCTCCCTTCCCTGAAAAAGAAACAATCCAGCAGGTCATGCATTTTTAAAAACCAAATTCTTCAAATGCCTTGGGGAGCAGGGAATTTTTATTATTTTATTTTTGGCAGTGAAGAGAAGGGAATGAACAAAAGCATGTGCCCTTCTTGGTCTGGTCCTTAGAAAGAGAATCAAGATGTGAGGTGAGCACCAAGAAAAGGCCCCTTGACTTCCTAAACTGAGGATTCAGAGAAAAGCCCTCTGGAACTCAGCCTCCTCAGCTATAAAACGAAGATCACAGATGAAAAACGGAAGTAACCTTGAGGGACATCTAGTCCAATGTCTTCACTTCACAGACAGGAAGGGGATTCCCTACCCTGGCACTCAAGCAAGATTGCAACCTGGCGTCATCTGACTCTGGACCTTCCATTCTTCTCACTGTACCCAACCTCCCCTCCTCACCTGCTGAACAGACAGTTCTTGAAGTCTTGGAAGCTCCCTCTGGGTACCCTGGGTTTGTGTCAACTTCTTAGAAATTTAATTCAGATTTCAGCAAAAATGTTTGTGCATGAAAAATGAACTGAGTCGTGACCCTATCGGCGTGGCCCTGGGTGCCACTCATTGCAGTATGTCTTCCTGAAATTCTACCACTGAGATCTTATTCTCTTTATCCTATTTCTCAGTTTCAAAAAATCTTTTCATTCTGTGCCCAAACATTGCATGAATTGTGCATGGTGGAAAAGATGGAGGTGAAGGAGGAGAAAGTGTGCGGGGAGAGAAAGCTAACACCGTACGACTCAAGATCAACAGCCAAAACTCAAGTTGTCAAATTTCTGCCAACTAAGAGTGTCAATGAAAACTGTCCTGGGGAGGCCATGGCAATGAAGACCACCATCCTCTTGGAACTGGAAGGGTCCTTCAAGTCCACACGGTATGTCTTAGGGGAAACCGAGGCTTTGAGAGCTTTACAGTCTGAGTATCAGAAGCAGAATCTGAACCCAGATCTTCCTGACTGCAGGCCTGGTGCTCTATCCATTGTACCATGCTGTGCCTCTAACACAATGCTCTCCCTAAAAGATGCGGTAGGGATTTTATTGGAATGGGAAGTCAATGTCACACAACAGTAATATGGCAGCCACCAAAAGGTAGTGTAGACCTCATCCAAAGAAGAAGCATGCTGTCCAAGACATGGGAGAAGGTGGTGCTGCTCTCCTCTGCCTTGGTCAGACCACATTGGGCTACTGTCCCTAGTTCTGGATGCATGTTTCATGATGTTGACAAGCTCAAGAGTGTCCAGAAAAGGGTGACTGAGATAGCGAATGGCCTGGAATGGAGATTGGTGGGGAAAGAAGGGCTGTCCAGACAGAAGAAAAGACTCAAGTATCAGGAGAGTTGTCTTGGGGAAGTAGAACCAGGCTTATTTTGCTTGACCCCAGAGGGCAGAACTGAGAGCAAAGGGAAGAAGTGAGGCAAAGGCAGATTCAGACTTTTTGAAAGAAAAAAAAAACTTGTTCCAATTACAGCCAATTAGAGTGAGGTTGGGTTCTGCCCCAGTGGGGTTCTTCAAGTCAAGGCTGAATGGCAGCTCACTGCAAACACCCCAGAAAGGATCGTGATCCAGGTGCAGGGGATGAGGTGACTTCAGAGATGCACTCCTTTTCCCACTCTGTGATTCTGTGATTTCCAAGCACAGGATGAGCCTACAATTCTCAAAGAAAACCTCAAAGTCATGACCTCAGTCTCATGTGGCAGATTGGATAAGTCCACAATACAACCTGCAACAAGGCTGTGGATTTCATTGGTGACGTCTCTGGATTTGGGCTATCTGAACAATGATGGATGGTGCTAGTGAGAAGTGTGTTTTCAATAATCCCACAAGCTGATCAGATGTCTTGGTCTTAGGGTAAGCAGATGTGGTGAAGGATCTCATTACATGACATCCTCGGGACCTACACACTACAAACTCGGCATGTTTTTGTTCAGGGCTGTTGGTTTCCTCTGGTGCCTGAACTGCCTCATTTTGCAAGGAGCTCTAAAGAAAACCCTTGAGAGCCTCATTGCTCTTTCGAATGCTTTCTCCTATTCTCTGGCTTGAAATGGCTCATCAGAGATTCAGGTCATGTCAGGTTTTGAGGAGCCAAAAGCTGATCTTGAAACTTGGAGGTTCGAAATTAAAGAGGTCAGAATGTTACCTGTTCTTGTGTTTTCACAGAACAAATTCATGATGATGTTATGGCCCTCTCTAACAGGATGTAACCTTGGCTCCACCTAGCTTCCAATTCTCCGAACTTAGCCCGCTGGTAAGTCTAAGAACAACAGCCAATAATTAAGATAGACTGGCTGACTAGCTTCTTCTCCTCCACGAGCATAATAGATGTATCACTCAGGGTGTTATAAAAGCTATCAGTATACAGACAATAGTGCAGCAAGAACCTCCTCCTCTTTGTCACCCCCATCACCTCAAGCAAAGAAAGGAGAGTCAAGAAGGCTTGTGACAGAGTGTAAGCCCTTGGTCCCAAGCCAGTCTCAATAAGTGCTTGTTGATTGGCTTAAAGGTTCAGAAGGAAGAGGAGGAGGTTTAGCAGGGCATCCAATTCTTCAGAGGTCAAAAGAGATAAGGGCTAAGAAAGACCTGCCAGATTTGGCGATTGCTGTCTCTAAATGAGAAATAGAAATCAAGTGTTTTTAATCTCTTGTCCCCAGGGTCTAGCACCTAATGGGGGTAATAAGTATTTGTTGAATTACTGCATCACTAAATCAGAAGACCAGAAAAGACCTAGATAACCACCAAGTCCATCCTTACCCTATACAAGAATCCCTTCCCCCTCCACCCCACCCCATGTGGTCTTCCAGCCATTCCTTGCAAACCTCCTGGGAGGGAAGCAAAGCAACTCCAAGAGAGCCAACCCACTTTTCAACATCCCTAAATGATACTCTTCATGTCTAAATGGGAATCTCTGTAGCTTCTCCCCAAGGATCAAAGTGAATGCAGAATGCCTATAGGAGACTGAAGAAGGGGACTGGTGGTAGGAAGTGGAGGCAGCTAGCCAGGTGAATCATTGCTGCAAATTTGATGATGGTAAGGAGGGCCATGGTATAGCAGCCAAGAAAGTAGCTGCTTGTGGGGAGGGGGGTGAGGATTGTTTTTTTTAATAATAAGAGAAAACTAAATCTACTTGTAGGTAGATGAAAAGTGTCTAGTAATAATACAGGGAATGACTGGTGGAGCATGGTCCTGGAGAAAGCTGGTGAACATGGAAGGAAAAGCCCCTGCAGTAGAAGCTAGTCAAGGAGGAAGGACTGATGGTCTCTCCAGGGGAGGGGGAAAGTGAAGACACAGACTTTGCTCTTTTCAGTAAAGTAAGAGGTTAGAAGGACAGGGGGTGGAACAGGAGACTTAGGAAGTGGCCATTTGGAACAGTACCTAGAGTTGGGTTTCGGAGCATGAACTCAGAGGCAAGCCAAACAGCATGGTTTTGTGGCTTCCTTCACAAAGAAGAAAGCTCTTGTGGCTTCTCATGGTAACCCAGAAGGCAGAGAGTGATACTTTCCAATGAGCAAGGCAGGAATTCCTCCCCGTTCTTAGGTTTGGATTCAGCCAAAGGGCCGCATTGGAGGACCGAGAGGGCCACATGTGCCCCCAAGATCACAGATTCCCCACCCCTGCCCTAATCCATCCTCTTGTTTTTGCTTCTACAATGCACTGTTCTCTTCCTTTTAATCCTTCTTCCCCTTGTCCTTCCTCTGTTCCCACCCACCCACCTCTCACTAATACCTAACCCTGAGTCACCTCTGCCATCTGCCTTCTCTGCTCCTACTCTAGAGCCACACAGAAATCCTAGAAAGGTCATGAAATAATTCTGACTGGGTTCATGAAACGTTCGTCCATTAACGGGACCTTTAATGGTGCTCAGCAGTCCTTCCCCCACTCCCTCATTTCTGGCTCTATCTCTGTCCCAAGGGATATTTCAAACATCTCTCCCCAGCTCCCAGTTCCTGGGAGATTTCCTCTCTCAGCAGAGAACTTGATATAGACAGTAAATTAGAGGCATCCTGTGACCAATCTGATAAGCCTTTCCTTATGACTCTGTTTTAGCTTATCACTTGGGGATGGATTGGTCCAGACTACTGTGGGTTGGAGCCCCCATCTGTGCTCGTCATTGCCCAGTCAGCCCCTTCCTACCTTTGCACACACCTTCTCCCTCCGTCAGCTGGTCTCTCCCTCCAAAGAATTCCATCTTGCTCTTCCCTTAGAGAATTCAACACCCATATCTAAAGCCACTGCTCTATGTGCAAGGCACTAGAACCTCTAATACCCCGGCCAACCTTCCCTGTGCACCTCCCATATTATACCTTGTATTGTGATTCTCTATGCATTGTCCTGTCCCCCATTTGACTATAAGCTCCTTAAAGCAAGAGGTGGCATTTTTCTTCATCTTTCCATCTCCAGAACGTCACCCAGTACTTTGTTCATGGCAGATGTTCAGTAAATATTTGTAGAATGGAATGGGATGGGAAGCGACGGCCAACATCACAGAGATACTGAGGCCTGAAATTCTTCCAACGAGGCATTTAGGGAGCAGATTGAAGGGAGGGGAAGGTACCCAGACTGAGGGAATTGCCTGTTTCCTGCCTTTATGTTGGAAGGGATCACTGTGATGGTGAGAAAATGCCTTGTCAGAGCTGCTGTCCCCAGAAAGCTCCCAGGCTCAAATTTCCTCACGTCTCTTTGAAGAGAATTCTTCCAAAGGACTGTGTTGCCGTAATAAAAGATTCTGGGGGAAATGGCTCAAATCCATTTGCTGGGAGCAGAAGCAGGACCAGGCTGCCTTTGTGGCAGGATGGGCTCTGATCCAGGCTGCCAATCCCTCTCCATCCCAAGTGAGTTTGACAGGCAGCTGGTCTTCAAGTCCCATTAGAACGAGGCACATTTGCAGTTTGGTAGGGAGGGATTTTGTCTTCAATTTCCATTAATGTGACTGGAAATTCCCTGCACGCCACAGTGAAAATTTACTCCATAATTATATTTTGCTTGGCAACAAGCAAACCAGGCTAGCCTACGGTGCTTGGGAAGGGGAGTTAAATTAAAAAAAAAAAAAGCAGACAGAAGTAAACGAAGCCACTTGGGGCATGGAGGCCCTTAACACACCTATTCATGAACAAAAGGGTAGACATGAGATAGTCCCTCTGAGGGGCTCCTTGCTTTCTGCATTAGTCCTGCTGCAGATCCACTCTATCGAAATGTTCATGAGCCACCCACTTTCCAGGGCCATTTTGTTAGCTGACCGACTGTATAAAAGATCTGAGCTGACTTACTCCAGCTAATCCATGGTCTCTACTTATCACTCACATTTATAACCTAGTGTTGCAAATGGAGTGCATCTGCAGACTGTAGGCTGTGAGACGGGAAGAAGTAGACAGAAGGAGAGGAACAAAATGTGCCAATGAAGAAATGTAGAGTGAAAAAGAAGGAAACAAGCATTCATTAAGCTCCTACTGTATGCCAGGCAGCCCTTTACAAATGTTATCTCAGTCCATCCTTTAACACCCCTGGAAGGCAAGTGCTGTTATCATTTCTTTTTGAGTGGAGGAAACAGAGGCAGGCAGAGGTTAAGTGACTTTCCCAGAGCCCTTTGGTTGGGAAGGCTCTGAGGCTGGGTTTGAACTCAAGTCTTCCCAACTCCAAGCCCAGTGCTCACACTACAGTGCCCCCAGATGCCTCTAGAAGACTGAGCTTGTTGTATGGAGAGAGCAGAGGTAACTCGTGTTACTGTTGTTGCAGTCTGAGGGAAGAAAGAGGAAGGCTCTGTGCACTTTGCGAGGACCTTTGGGAAGAACATGGGTGGCAGTTGGCCAGGATGGAAAGGCATGCATGGGCTGCAGTCTACAGGTCACAGAGGCATTGGAGCTTTTGAGGTGCCTTGGGGTCCCTGTCATCCCACCACTGTGGTCAGTGGGTGGGCAGGAGGGAAAGCAGGGAGAGGGGGAAGGCCGAGAAAAGAAACAGATCAAGGGAACAATTGATGGAGCAAGGCTCCAGAGGGGGCATGAGGTTTGTTACCCAAGCCCAGACACAAAATGGGAAAGGATGCTCCTGTCCTTTCCACAAATGCCCAGGATGTTGGAATAATCACAACAACGTCTGGAGTGGGGGAGGGAAGGAAAGGGGAAGGGAGGGGAGGGGAGGGGAGGGGAGGGAATGGATAATGCATCTCTGCTCTACCCTGATTTACCCTGAAGGGCCAGGTGAAAGGTCCCCTACACAGAATTGTTGGAAACTTAGTTTTTAGATGAGAGACCTCAGTAGAAGCCTGGGTTCAAATCCCACTTCTGGCACTAGCATGTCACTTCATCTCTCAAAGCTTCACTTTATCTATTAAATGAAGATAATGTGTTGAGCACCGACCTCATAAGACTGTCAAGGGACTCAGCTGTCAGTCTCTGCACAGACTTTAAAGCACCGTAAAGTGTCAGCCAAGCCCTTGGGTTCCTGTTTCTCAGATGGTATCTTTATGGGGATGGAATCTGACCCATGTCAAAGGCAGCATAATTTTGGAATGTGATCCTCTAAAGGTGAGAGCTTTTCACCACACCCCAATCTTCCCTGAACATTTGGAAGAGCCACAAATTTGTCAGTTTTCAATGACACAAGGGCAGAATAACAGAATCTGGAAGACCCTAAGGTGCCCTGGTGTCCAAGGAGATGTGGCTCCACAGCATCACTAACAGTTGCCTGGTTTTCACCTGGGCAAGGGGGAGCTTCTGACTCAAGGCCATGCACAGGGAGGCTGATCCCTCTTTCCTGTGACAACCCTTTGACGATGGCTCTCAGGGACCACCTGAGTCTTTGATCCTTGCAGGGTATAGTTTCTCTAGTTTCTTTCCTCTTCCCCATCCCTACTGGCCTGATCTGGACACTGGATCATTCTCTGAAGTCAGCGCTGACCAGACTGTTCCAGGTGTCCAGGTGAGACAGAATTTCCTGGGGATCACTGGGAAAAAAGACCTACATAAGCTACCATGTCTCTGTAGTACCCATAGCAAAATCTTCCACATTCCAGTTCTCTGTGTATGTGCCTTTGTAGGCAGCAGAATGCAATGGGAAGAGTCACCATGGATTTGGAGTCACAGGGTATGAGTTCCAATCCTACCACCTTCTACTTGTGCAACCTTGGGCATTCACATCTCCTCAGTTTCTTAACCTGTAGTTCAATTCAAAGATAAAAACCATACTCACATTCCTGAAGGTGAGAAGCCCCCCATAAAGGAGAGAGCTCTAGTTTTGCTGTCAGAAGGGACCTAGATTTGAATCCTGCCTCTGACCTTTTGTGTCCATGACCCTGGGTAACTCACTTCCCTTCTCTGCATCTGTTTCCTGATCTGAAAATCAGAGAGCTGGAATTAGGAAGATTGAGAGATCCTAGCTCTGAACCTGTCACCCTGTGATCTAGGATCTTTATCTTGGTCCACTCAAGTCTTTATTAAGTACCTACATTCACACAAGAAGGGGACAAACTATGTGTGCTTATCTTTGGCCTGGTTTGGTGGGATGGACCTGCACACAGAACTTCAAGCCGGGAACCTGGTCCCATACAAGTGTTAGGGGCTGTGTGGTTTTACGTAGAGGGTGACAAAAAGGAACCAATTTAGAAAAGACAGACTCAGAAACTACCTTTAAATAGAACATTCATGAGGAGGTTGGTAGGATTTGACAGAATTTGGAACTTGTACTCAGACGATCATCAATCACTATATCTCCATCTCTCTCCTACCATCCTCAGAGTAAAGGTACCCCATCTAAGTAGTCTGCATCAGAAAGGTGGGTAATAGATAAGTGGCTGGATGGAAAGAGGCATGATGAAGGGATCCATCCATGACATATATGGGTGAATGATAGAAGAGGTGGGTAATTGATGGATGATACTGATAATACCTAGATAGATAGATGGATGATAGAGGAATAGGACAAGTGGATGGACGGATGAATGCTTTCTATCTATACCCTCGGATTTCTAAATGATACAACCTGACGAGAAAGCAAAGGCATGACCAACAGGCTTTCACAGTGCCTAATTCCCCAATCACAAACAGATAGATAGTTCTTGGTTCCTGCTACAAAGATTCTTGTTCTCTGGTACAGTAAGTAGTAGAGGTGATCATGGACCTGGAGAAAGAGACCCAGACTATCACCTCCAAAGACAAATATAGCTTTAAACCCATTTTCTTACCTGGCATTTTCCTCAGTGATTTTTAGATAAGTAAATTTTCCTGCGACCTCAGGACTCCGATTGGTCCCAGGTTCTCTCAGCCTACCCATGGTCTTCTCTCTCCTCCTCTAACTGCCTTCAGCAGCCCCTTCCCGAGGTCTGAGCATTGTCTACTTATTTGTGGAACCCGAGGTGAATGCCAGAGCACATTCTGTTTATATCTCGAAAGATCTGAGCTAGGAAACTATAAAATTATCTGGAATAAGCAAAGGGCTCCAAGGAGCTCAGTCATTCTCAATGATGAGATTTTTCCAGATGAAGAAGCTTCTCTGATGAGCAGTGGGACAGGAGCCAGACCATCACTTGCCATTTCGTGCCTTCCCTCAGCCTCAGGCTCATGGTGATGGGACGAAGAGAAAGAGGTCGTCCCTCTCTCTTCAGTGTCTGGTCATCTGTCCTGCCTGGGGTTTGTTTTTTATTGTCTTCCCTCAGTCGGCTTGTTTTCAGTTTTCCCTCCCAATTTTCCTGCTCCTGCATGTGAGAATCTATGATTGTTTTCTTGTGACTAGGGTTTTTTTTTTTTTATCATGTTTCCTACATTCATGTTTGTGGATTGTCCAAAGTTTTGGTCCCAAACATGTCATTATCACGTGACAGACATAATATGCAGAGAGCAGGTGTTTAGGCTTACCCAGTATTGGCTCACTCTGTCAAGATAGGATCCCCCGAGCAGAGGCTGGATGCCCACACTCAGGGTTCTTTTCTTAGTACAGATTGAACTAGGTGGGTTCTGAGGTCCAGGGATTCTGTGCTGAGACAAAGGACAATATGTAATGGGACTCTGTCTGTGGAACCTTGAGAAAGCTTTGAAAAACCTTCTTCCTGGGAGAGCAAAAAGTCAGCTTTGATCCTCGGATGGATGGACAGAAAGCTTACCCCAAAGCCGTATACTCACCCCTTTGGAGAATGCAGTAAAATCTCCCCAATTCAGCTCAGTGGTTCACAAGGAATCACTGCTCCATTTTGGCCTCTGTATCTTTCAGATCTAGCACAAAGTCTGCAGCACACATTAGGTGTGTAATAAATGCTTGCTTGATGAAAGACCGCATAATATAAGTATAAACACTGGGAAGTCCCAAGGAGGACAGGTCATCACCAACTGTGTTGCATGATCAAGGAAAACTTCCTGAAGGGAAATGGCAGGAATAGTGGAAGGAGCCCTGGCTTTGGCACAAGCAGAGCTGGATGGTCAGTCCTGAGCCAGTCATTTACCAGCCCCGGGCCTGAGTTAGGAAACTCTAAAAGTGAGGGAGATGGACTGGGCCAGCTCAAGCCTTCTTCTCACTCTAAAGGTCTCTGTCCTGTGATTCTAGGTGGAACTGGAGTCTTTAAAAGACAGGTGGGAGTTTGGTAGGGGAGAAGGAGGCATTCCAGATGTAGGAAGCACATGAGCCACATTCACGGAAATGAGATATTCATTTTGATGGCCTAGTACTGTGAGGTCATCAGTGCGAGGAGGAGCTCGCAGAGTAGGAATTCCCTCCACTAATTCACATCAGCCACTCTTCCATCATTGACAGTCTTACCAAGCTGCCTAGGGTTTTAAGAGGGGATTTGCTCCCACTATCATAGACCCAATTTGTCCAGAGTCAGCACTTGAAACCCAGGTCATCCTGACTCCAAGGCTAGCCCTCTATCCATTCAATCATGCCGTCTCTCAGGATGGCTCAGCAGGCTCCTCCAGACAGATGGGTATGAATCCTGCATCTGACAAGGAAAGCTGTCTGCCTATAGGGCTGATTCACATTCTTTTACAAAGCGAATATGAGTTAGATTCCAAATGATGTAGACAGTACCCAAGGTGTCACTCTTTGGGACTGACAAGGTCAGATTGTCCTTGAATGTCAGGCTAAAAAGACTAGATCAGAAGGTGGGACAGGAGGGCGGGGACCCAACGGAGATGCTGCAGTAACTGGAGTCATTGGGTTTTGCTCTGTGTGACCTTGACAGGTGGCTGTGCCTTTGTGCCCCAGCTTCCTCCTCTCTACAATGAAGGAGCTGGAGTAGTTGGCCTCTGTGGTTGCTCCCAGTTCTAGGTCTCTGACTCTCTCTTAGGGAAACTCAAACTGGGGTCCAACCCATTTGGATGGGATGTCCAACTTCCCTCATCCATCCAGTACTCCTCCCATCACTTCCCTCTGTGACTCCTTCTAGGAGATTTTCTAAGCTAAGGGATCCCTCTGAAAAACACTTCTGAGATTCTCTGATGTCAAGTGTCAGCCACCGAGTGTCTGAGTAAAGAAAGTCAGGATGGAGGTGGGAGGGAGAGGGTTTGGGACCTGGAAGAGAGGGAGCTGAAGCCAGGTCACTGATGTCTCTATGGGGCACCTGAATGTGTCCAAGGCACTCTACAGACATGACCTAATTCAGTGGAGGAGGCACTACAGGTGTGGTTAACCCCATTTTACAGGATGGAAACCAAGGCTCAGGCAAGCAAAGTGACTTGCCCATAGTCACACAACTAGCGGTTGGCCCAGGCAGGATTTGAACCCACCACTCCCTGACGCCATCGTGGCCACTTTGTCTCTTCAACAGATTAAACATTTCCCTTCCCAATTGATCCCTTCCTGTTGTTTATGTGATTGTCTTGCTTAGTAAATTCATAGATCTTGCCAAACTTGGGAGTCTGGAGGGAGCTTTGTGGTCAGCAGTCCAACCCATGCCAGAAAGGGCCTTGAGTGTGACACACGAGTGGCCATCCCACCTCCAGTCACCTCTGGAGGCGGCCCCTTCCACTTCTGAGCAGCTCTCATCATTAGAGCTGGCTGCTTTGTGCCCTCCCCACCACTCCTGGTGCTGCCTCCTGACGCCAAACGTACGCTCCGCAGCCCTTCAGACTCGGACGGCCCTATGAGGTGGATGCTGTAGGCATGATTATTTCCACTCTACAGATGAGGAGACAGAGACAGAGACGGAGAGAGCATTTACTGAGTGCTTGCTTTGTGCAGCTGCCGTTCTAAGCAGAGTCTCATTCCAGAGCTGTTCTCGTCCAGAGTGGAATCAGAGGCCACAGACTCCAAGCTGGAAGGACCCTTGGAGGTCACTGAGTCATGCCTCCCCCCCATTTCAGATGAGGAAGCTGGGG
The DNA here is from genome assembly GCA_028646515.1 of Pseudochirops corinnae. Taxonomy (NCBI): domain Eukaryota; kingdom Metazoa; phylum Chordata; class Mammalia; order Diprotodontia; family Pseudocheiridae; genus Pseudochirops; species Pseudochirops corinnae. Next base: position 194,152,071 of record CM053591.1, read on the forward strand.
CACAGAGAGATTCAGTCATGTGCCTAGAGACAGACAGATGACACATGTCCGAGCTGGGATCAGAAGCCAGGCCTCTCTGGACTGTGGGCCAAGCCTTCTTTCCGGCTCCCAGGCTGCTCCCCTGATGGCCTTTGCCTTTCGCAGGACGAGGCTTCCAAGGCCTTTGCCCACAAGTCAGGGCCACATCCCTGACGGGAGATGACGGGAGAGGGGATGTGGATGCAGACAGGCAGTGTGCGGGCTGAGGGTGCCAGAAGGAACCTCTAGACTGCTCGGGGGCCAGCAGTGCGATGGTGAGGGGCTAGTCCATACGGATTCCTGGAAAGCCCTCTCTTCTCCCCTTCTGGGTCAGGGAAGGGGATGGGAATGGGGGGGGGGCGGCTTCCCCAGCATGCACCCTGCCCTGTAATTCTATTTCATACTGGCCCTGAAGGCAGGAGGAAGCAGAGTTCAAATCCCACCTGCAGTCATGACTAGCTGTGTGATATTGCCAAATGAGACCACCTCTCTGACCTTTGAGAAGAACTGGACAGTGTCTAAAATGCTGCAGAAATGTCATCTTCATAGGATTGTAGATGTGGGGCTAGCAGGGACCCCAAGGCTATCAGGTAAGGGAACTGCAGCTGAGAGAGGTTAAGTGACTTTCTCAAGACCCCCAGACCAGCCCTCTCTCCACACCTCGCTGCCTCTCTGTGTGTGGCTTTCAGGGCCCCATGACATCTTCTCACATTGGCTGTGGGGGGACAGGGAGTGGACCTGAGATTTCCACGATTCAGGTGGGGGCTTCCTGGAGGAGGAAAGTCCGTTTCCCGTGAAGTTTGACAGCTCCTTACACGGGGTGTTGGAGAGACGCCCAGACCAATGAGTGGCCTTGGCCCCCACAAGCTGTTATGTGGGCAAGGCTGGGCCTTCCCTCCACCCCCTTCATCACACAGATCTTCCAGAAAAAAGCAGAATTGTCCCGGTACAACGAGAGCACTTCGACAGCACCTGATACAGTCTGGAACCCAGGAGGTGTTCAAGAGATGGTGCTGCTGGTAATCTCATCTCCCCTCAAGTGTCTGCAGCAAGTTCTGAGAATATCGGAACTAGGAAGTAGCTGGAGATCACCTAGTCCAAGCCTCTGACTTTACAGAGAAGGAAGCTGAGGTCAGAAAAGGCCTTGTCCCAAACCCCCGGCTGCAGAGGGGCAGGTGGGCAGGCGGGGGTCTGACTCCACCTCCGGGCTCCCTCCTTTGGGGTCACTGGCCCCAGGCTGCTGCTCTCACCAGTGGACATTTCCCCTACTTTCCGGTTGCATCCAAGTCGGAAATACCACAAGCATGGCGTTTTTCGTCCTACTTCCTTCTCTCATGCCAGCCAAGGACCAAAACAAGCCTTCAGGAAATGTCCCAGAGGCCTTGCCATGGGCACCCCTGCTCCTTTCCTGCTGGGACCAGGCCAGCCCCAAGCCTCAAACCCTCCTTTTTGCTTTTCTGTCTTTCCCACCCATTTTATTTACCAAGCTGCAAAACTGTCCTGTGATTTGTGGTCACACAACCCGAGCCAAGGGAACAGTTCCCAATAAATTGACCAACAGCTCACACACACCCAAGAAATACTGTTCGAGGGCTTATTTTGTTCAAAGGGAGGGTCCCAGACTTTGCCCCCCAGCCCAGAGCCCTCCACGGGGGGAGCCAGGGCAAGCACCTGCATCTGAGGCAGACTGAACCTGCCGCCCTCCGGGCTGGTTTCTCAGGAATGCCTTGCTTGTGGCTTTTGCTGCTGGCTCCCACGCCCGAGACTTTGTGGCTTCTCTCATACCAGACCAGTGAGTGGGGGTTTTGTGTGCATGGCTGGGGAAAGGTTTTTCTGGGCCACTGCCTCTTCCTGAAGGCAGGTGACGGCCGGAACCTGACTGCATTTGTACACGGCGTCCCTCTGCCCTGGAATGAGCCCCTCCTTAGTCGGACCTCCCTTTGAAGTTTCAGCTGCAGGACCACCTCCTCCATGAAGCCTTCCCTGATCCCCCCTCCATTTCATAGGATCCTCGATTAAGAGCAGGAAGAAAATGCAGAGCCTGTCAGGTCCAGAACTCTTCATTTATAGAAGAAGAGACCAAGACCCTGTGAGGTTCAATTACTTGGCACAGGCCACACAGGTAGTAGCTGGGACAGACAGGGGTAGAGGGGATGCAATCTGCACCACTGGAGTGACCTACTTGTGTCCAAGAGCTCACAGAGCCCTGGAGGATCTGGGCAGGTGTTGTCTCCCCCAGGAGGGCAGATGTGGCTTCATTCCCATCAGTGTCCCCTGAGCACCCAGCACAGAGCCTGGCACAAGAGCAGGGGTCTGCTGAAGATCTGCCTTCTTCAACTGAATTGTCTTTCATGGCTTCTGGCCCCTTGCAGATGTCACTGGACCAAGGCTATCTGCTGGGGCTGTTTGGGGTTGGAGAGAAGCCTCGCTCAGGGCTCCATGTTCTCAGCATGCGAGGCAAGAACAGAGCAGGCTCAGGCTGACCGCTGCTCAGCTGAGCCACTTTGGCATCAGGACTGAGTTAGAGGAACTGAGGCTAGGAAATGGACCTCACAGAGTGTGCTAGAAGTGCTGGCCTTCCTGGGACTAGGACAGCCCAAGCGGCTCCAAGCTGCACCATCCCTGGACCTTCTGGCTTTAAAGGGGCCTGGGTCCTCGACAAGAATCTGTCCTGCAGGCTAGCTCCCGTCCTTCCACCGTCATCTTATCTGAACTTTACCTCGTGTTCACATGCTGCTGGCATTGGCACTGAGCCCCTTGTCTTCATCGTCCTTTGTATCCCCAGCCCTCTGCAAACACAGCAGGCACTTAACAATTGGACTAGGCTTGAGAACCATGAAGTGCAACGTCCAGAATCAGAATGTGGGAAGAGCCCTGGACATGAGCTCAGAAGCCATGGGACTGAGCCTTGGCTCTGAAATGGCCAGGATGAGTGGATTTCCATTCCCAGGGCCGCCAAACAACGGGTTGGGCTGGAAGGCCTCTGAGGCCTCTCTCCCTCTAAATCTGGGAGCCTGTGATCCCTTGGATCCTTTCAGCCCCAGCAATCTAAGGTCCTCTTGAGGATCTCCACGGGCCAAGCAGAAGGGAAGCCTTGTGAGGACAGGACTGAGCACAGGCTCTCTTTGGGCCTCTATCACCTCGTCCAGCACTCCGAACACAGCAGGCTCTTAACTGATGATGTCAGACCACATAGGGAATATTGTATTTGGTTCTGAACATCGCCCTTCAGAAAGGATGTTGACAAGCCTGAGAGTGTCCAGAGGAGTACCAGGGCAATCCCTTTAAGAAACTGGGAATGTTTACACTGAGGAAAAGGTTCAGGGAAGGCCAAAGAATTGTCTTCAGATATGTCCGGGGCCGTCACATAGAAAAGGGACTAATCTGATGGCAGGAAAATCTCCCTCACAATTAAAGCTGTCTCAAAGTGGAGTGGGCTATCTCAGGTGTCAGGGAGGCACAGCTTGGACCAGATGGCCTCTGGAGTCCCTTCCAGCTCTTGAGTACTCTGATTCCATGATTCCTAAGGTCTCTTCCAGCTCTCACAGTCTATAATCCTTTGATCTCTAAGGTCCCCTGCCAACTTAGTCAGGACAGCCTGATGTCCCTTGGCAGGCCAGTACTCCCTCTACCCAAACTCCAGGATGGGGTGGGGGTCAAGATCCTCAGGAAGGTCCCTCACAGCTCAATGTTCTTACTTTCCTTGCTAATAGAATAAAATCATAGCTCTTGCTCACTGAGCCAAAATGAGTTGCCAAACCATGGTAATTGGGGGGCGGGGGGGCTCAGCAAACCCTCATTCCTCGAACCCTGGCAGGACAGCCTCCTGGAGCCCAGAACATCCTGCGTTCTCATTAGAAAGACTAATGAGTCCCTGACTCCAGGGGGATGGCCACATGTCAGCTGGGAGCCTCCCACCTTGTGTTTCAGACTCAGCATGGTGACTGCTCAGCTCTTGGCAGGGGGCCATGCCTGCCCCTCATTACCAAAGGGAACAAAGGGCAGGGTTTGGGTCTGGGACGCCAGGGGAGCCAGGCCACTTGCCGAGGATACAGCCGGCCTGTGAGTGCCTGCTTGGGTCTTAATGACCTGGCACACTGAGGAAGCCAGCACAGCTCGTTAAGCTGGTGATGGGGCTTAGCAGACCAGCAGGTGGCCAGGCCGTAGTGCCTGGGACCTGGGGGCTTGGGCTTAGTGTGAGCATCTAGTGAGATGTCAGGCAGGGGCTTTGCTGGCATGACTGGAAGGCCTGGCCCAGGACAGTGGCTTTTCTCATAGCTGAGGCTCAGGCCGGGAGGAAGCTGTTCTGCTAACTCTCCAGGGCATGAAATAACTCTGGAAGGGCAGTGATTTCCCAGTCCACAGGAGCCTGCAAAGAAGTCCTTCCTTGTGCACACCTGCTGTACCTTCCCCTCGGGGACCACCTTTCATGGACTCTTTATCTGCATCTGGGATCTGTCTGGTGACTGAACTGGGTCTCTCACAACCTCCTTGAGGGCAGGGCCTGGTTTTCCCCCTTTTTTTCTATATCCAACACAGCACAGAGCCTAATATACAGTAAGCACTTAATAAGCGCTTGCTCCAGCCCATCTCCAGGCCTGAGGAGCAGTGGAAAGCTTCCGACCTCAGACACAGGATCTCAGGGCCCTTGTCAAATGCAAACAACAGAGATGATGATGGGACCTACTATGGGCCAGGCCCTGTGCTAAGTGCTTTACAAATACGGCTTCACCCTCACAACAAGCCTGGGAGGTGGGCGCCACTCTTGTCCCCATCTTGCAGATGAGGAAACTGAGGCAGGCAGTGGTGAAGTGACCTCCCAGAGTCATACAGCTGGTAAATACCTGAAGCTGGATTTGAATTCAGGCCTCCCTGACTCTGGGCCCAACACTTGGTGCCTGTGGCCCCCACCACCCCCTCCTTCCCTCCCTGTAGTGTCTCTGCCCCATCAGATGCGTGACCTTGGGCAAGTACCTGACCTCCCTGGAGCTTTCTGGTTCTATTTCATCCACAGGGTAGGAGGTTTAGACTCAGTGCTGTCCATCAGTAGTAAGTCTCCCAATACCTACCAAGGCCTGTGCTGTGCGGGCCCTGGGACAGGCGGTCCCTGCCCTCGGGAAGCTTGCGTTCTATGCTGGGAGCAGAAAGAGCCCATACGGGGTGTAACGGGTGGGGGAGGGGGGTCCTGGGGAAGTGATTTTGAGGGAGCGTAAGGGGTCAGCCAGGCCCGAGCTCAGATCCAGCCTCAGATGCTCACTGGCTCTCTGACCCTGGGCAAGTCACGTAACCACTATTTGCCTCAGTTTCCTCAACTGTGAAATGGGGGGGATAAAAGCACCTACCACTCAGGGTTGTCCTGAGGACAAACGAAGATAAAGTTTGCTTTGCAAATCTTCAAGCACTACACAAATGCTAATTACTACCGCTACTACTGCTGCTACTACCACCACCACCGCTGCTGCTACTACCACCACCACC
>CM053591.1:194158066-194185936 GCA_028646515.1 Pseudochirops corinnae
GACCAATACTCAGCAATCTTGGTTCCTGGGGGGGCAAAGCCTAACAAAGCCACAACACCCATTGCCAGTGTCCTCATCAAGTCACTCTCTGCCTGCGGAACAGTCCCAGAACCCCTGAAAACATCAGCAAGGCCCTCTTCCAGGATTTCTGTGCAGGTACCCCAAGAAAATCCTCCTTCAGAGCTTCTGAACCAACAGCCAGGTTCCAGGACCTCTGCAACAGCAGCACTGTCCTCCACCATCAGGTGAATCTGGCAAAACAACATCAAAACAGACAAACAAAATACCGGCATCACAGCCATGCCTCCTCAGTTTTTGGCAGCTCCGGGTGGCAGTTCTCGAAAGTCCTGGACAGCTCCAACTGGCCCTCAGCAGTCTTTCTCTCAGCAACTCAGGCTCCATGATACTGGATACTGCTCTCCAAAAGTCCTTCTGGCCTTCTCTGCTTCGGCTTCCCTCTAAATCCACAGCTCCTCCCACTCTCTACACGTCAACAAGTCCATCCCACAAGTGGGATTCACAAGCTCTGGGTTTTAACACTCAATCCAAAAACCAGGCCAATACAGGGGCATCTCCAAATTCCACTACCATTTCAGGGGTCCATGGAGGAAAGCATAGGGTTCAACATAGACGGACAGGTCCCTGTGTCAATGGTCCATGGGGGTCATAATGGTCATGTGAAGGACTGATTTCAGCCTCATCCAGCTTTGGGGTGGGCAGCCTCAAAGTCAGAGACAAAAGGGGCCACCCCCTCATTTTACAGATGAGGACACTAAGACCCAAAAGGAGCAAACAACTTGCCCAAGGTCTCACAGTCAATGAATGGGGGAGCAGGATTCAAACCCAGATCTTTCGACTCTTGCTCTGACAGGGCCAATTTCAGGGCTCTTCTGGTGGTCACCAGGGTTACACAAAGCAGGAGGCCTGGGCTCACCTAACACCTAGGAAAACAGGTAGTGCACATCCCTCTGAATAGGGTGTGGGGATAGGAAACAGCAGACAGCCAAAGAGAGAGGTGAGCCTGGGGTCAGAGTGAGCCCCTGGGAGAGCCTGCCCTGGTTGCCTCCCTCCCTCCCCTAATCTCTCATGGCACACACATTCTGCCTCAGATCACTGTTTGTCATGTGCCTTTCCTAACAGAATGGAAAGTCCTTGAAGGCAGGCACTGTTTCATGATTGCCACTGTCCATCTCCCCATGGCCCGCAGTCAGCAGGTGCCTAATAAATGCTTCCTCCTTCCCTGTCATCTCACCTGCCAACTATATACTTTAGGTCAGGAGGCCTGTCTTAGTCATCTCTGTATCTACCTCAGCATGGAACACAGAGCACATAGTTCAGGTGAACTCGATCCAACTGAACTGATTTGAAAGCAATGTGCAGGGCTGTGAGTGGAAGGGGGCACCAGCCCTGGGACTCCCGCTGGAGCCTCCACAAGGGAACGGAATGCCTTGGGAGGAGGAGCGTGGGTACTTGGCAGAGACGCTTCTGCTTCAGGCGGGGGTCACACCAGAGAGGCAGCGAGACCCTGTCATCTCTGATGCTCTAACAGTAATAAGGTTTACCTTGGCCCACAGTAGCTCACACGGTAGGTCAGTGCTGTTATTAGACCCCATCTTCCAGATGAGGAGACTGAGGCAGACAGCAATGAAGTGACTTGCCCAGGGTCATGCAACTAGTGTCTGAGGTCTCCTGACTCCAAGTCCTGAGCTCTGTGCCCTGCAGCACCCCCAACTGCCAGAAGTTGCCACAAGGAAGAACTGGACACGATAAAAAGAAAGCATCCTAATAATTACAACCATCTCGAAGTCAAATGAGAAGCAGTGGCCAGTCTGCACGCAGCAGAGGTCCTTCAGTGAAGGTTGGAGGGAGTATCCCATGGCTTGAGGGGTTGTCGCCAACTTTGAGACACTGAGACACCGTCACTCTGAAAGAGGGACATTCCTAGAGAAGAGATGGTCTTCAGAACCAACTTAGGGCATCCGACCCTGGCATTTCCTATGCCAGGGACCCCCTCTCACCCTAGAGATACTACAGCCCAGGCCGAGGACCCCCAGACCTGGGGGCAGGCCCTAAGCATCACGTTTGACTGAAAAGTGAAAAAACAACCTTTTTTGCCCCTTCAGAATAAAAACCCGGCTATTTAAAGCATGGAAGTAAGACCAGGTTTCCACTGGCACTCCTTCACTCCTCTCAGGTGAGGAGGGGGCTGGCCCCAGTGAGCTGGGCACTGTTTGCTTAAGCCTTTGCAGCTTGCTCTCGTTTTCTCAGCTGGCCCATCTCTGGCAGGAGAACAGGCCTGGTCTGTTCCACCTTCCTCCCTGGACCCCCAGGCTACAGTTCTTCAGCCCACACCTTGTTCCCTGCAAACATGAGGCTGACACTGACACAGGAACAGGCCAGGAGAGGACCAGCTTCAGAGGATAGAGATGGGGATGGGGATGGGGAGGGGGCAGAAGAGCAGACACAGGGAGGAGAGACTGGGAGGGAAAGGGTCTTCTCCCATACCTAAGGAAGCATGTTCACACTTTAAGGACCAGGAAGAAAAAAACCCTCTTAAATATTAATGAGAATGGAAGAATCCTGCAGTATAAATCTAAAGCGACTCAACACAGGTACCAGGGCAGGTTCTGCTCGTAACTCTTTGGCTTCCCATCTGTGAATCAATGAAGGAAACCCACAGTACGTAAGGAGGAGGGGAGGAAGGGAACATTCAAGAGTTTATGAAGGATGGGAATTGTGTCCTGGTCTTGGCACTGTCCTGTCCTCCCCATTGCTCGGGCACATCTCCAAGCAACCTTTTCCTAGAATAAGCCTGGAGACTGTGGCCAGAGAAAGGGAGAAGGCAGAAGGGATGAAGACACCCCCACTGGACATCTGATCGGCATTACAGACTCATTCTCCTCCTGGTCAAACCCACACCTCACAAACTTCCCCATCTCTACAAGGGCCCAAACTCAGGGTCAACCTTGGCCCTTTCTTCTCTCTCACCCCACGCATCCAACCAGTTGCTAAGTCTTAAGGATTCTAACTCCAGAGCATCTCTTAAATCCGCCCATCCCGCCCCACCACCTACCTGGCCACCAGCCTAGTGAAGACCCTCATTATCTATTGCCTGGACTAGTTTAATAACTCCCTCCTTGGTCCCCATGACTCCAGTCTCTTCTATTCTCCAAATTTCTGTCAAACCAATTTTCCTAAAGTGCAAGTCTGAGCAGCCACCTCCTAGGAACAAATACAGAAACCTTGGTTTGGCTTTTAAAGGCCCTTCTTCACTTCACCATCCTCCCCATCCTCCACAGTCTGGCAGCCCTGGCCCTCACGAGGGTGTGCCCCAGGGCACTCCAGGTAATGCTTACTGGCCTCCTTCAGACAGCTCAGATCCCACAGGACACCTTTGCCAGCCCCTCCCTGGCTGCTGATGCCCCCCCTCTGAGACCCTCTCCCATTTACACTGTATGCATCCTGCATTGTGCAGGACTGTTGCCATGCTGTTTCCTCCATGAAAACATGATCCCTCTAGGATCAGAAACCATCTCTTTGCCTTTGTTGAGCACACTCAACACTTAGCACGCTGCCTGGCAGCACAAAGGGACCTGCTGTGAAAGGACCTACGCGCCAAAGAGAGTAGATCACAGCTGGTCCTCAAGGCAGGAGAGTCGCGAAAGTTCATCAAATGGGGGAAGGAGGTGACATGGTCAGGCCCATGCTTTAGGAAGGGCACTTGGCAGCTTCACCAGATATGGGTCTGAATCAGGAAAGAGCTGGCTCCGGGAGTCTAAATAAAACATTGTTTCCACAGGACAGACTAGAGGCGGTGAGGGCCTGAACTAGAGAGATCACTGTGTGAGCAGAGACAAAGAGCCAGATGCAGGAGATGCTGTGGAGTGCATATGGCTTCGGCCTGCAGGTGGAAGGGGAATGACGAGTCCACCTCAGTGACTGGAAGGGTGGTGGTGCTGCCCACAGTCCGTGAGAAGTGTGGAAGGAGTGAGGGCCTGGTCATGTCGAGCTTAAGATGTTTCCCGGACACCCAGCTTGAAATGTCTGCCTATTGGCAGTCTGTGATATGGGACCAAAGCTCAGAAGGGAACAGTCATGGGCACAGAGATGATTATGGAACCAGTGGCAGCTGGTGAGATCAGAGAGAGACAGGAGGTGGGTTCCCAGCCCCAGTGAGTCTGACGTGGATGACGAACCAGCAGAGGTTGAGAAGGAACAGGCAGTCACCCAAGTAGGAGGGAAACCAAGGGAAAGCTCTACCATGAGAGAGAAGAGGAGAGGGGATCCAGTAGGGGTAGACAACAGTCAGATGCTGCAGAGATGAATATCAGGGAAGCCAGTTAGATATAGCAATTAGGAAATCACTGGTAACTTTGGAAAGGCAGTTTCAGTTCAGAGATGAGGTTAAGGACTTTAGAGGAGAAGAGAGTGAGGGAAAATGGGGGTACTGAGTATGAAAGACCTCTTCAAGGACAGTGGCTGAGAAGATGAGGAGAGGTCTAACATGGCAGCTAGCAAGGATAATATGACCTGGTGAGGATTTTTTTGAGAACAGGGGAGACTGGCTATGTTTGTTTGTAGACAACAGGGAAAGACTTGGCAGATAGGGAGAAACTGGAGAGAGAGACAGAGGGACCAACAGAGGCAGAAGAACAAGGAGAGATAGAGAAGGAAGAGGAAGAGGGAGAGAGAGGAACAGGGAACAGACAGACAAAGAGAGGGGAGCAGGGGCAATTTTCTGGAGAGGAGAGGAGGGTACGGGATCAAGCGTGCATGTATAGGGATTTACCCTCGCAATGAGAAATACATCACAGCCTGGAACAAAAGAATAGAGCATGGAGAATGATGTCAGGGGGTAGTAAATGAGGAGAAGAGAAGGAACTTGCAATCAGCAGCCTCAGTTTCTGCAATCAAGTATGAGACAAAGTTCTGAGCTGCAATGGTGGGGGAGGTTTGAGGAGCCACTGTGGTGAGTGGCACAGAAGGCTGATTAGGGAGCAGTACAAGGCCTGTATCACTGCAGAGGGCCCAGATGATGTCGGGTAACTCCTTTCTAGCTGCCTTGTGAAGTCTGTGCTCTGCATCTCCAGAAGTCAACAGCCGCCCATGTTGGGGATGGCTGCGTTCACTGACCACTGAGGTCCCTCCCATCTCTGAGATTCAGTTTCTAGGACCAGAGATGGATGGAAGAGCATTCACTGGCTGTAGTCTCCATGACAGGCTGCCTCTGCCTGGCCAAACCTTTTCTTTCCTCTTCTCTTCATGACCAGGTGAACAACAACGGAATCATCTCCTTCCTAAAGGAAGTCTCCCAATTCACGCCGGTGGCCTTCCCCATCTCTAAAGACCGCTGCGTGGTGGCTGCCTTCTGGGCCGATGTTGATAACCGCAGGGCTGGAGAGGTCTATTACCGTGAGAGTAAGGAGCCGGCCACCCTGCAGAGAGCCACAGAGGACATCTGGAGGTACTTCCCAGAGCTCCCCGACTTCTCAGCAAAGTGGGTTTTCGTGGCCACTTGGCACCAGGTGACCTTCTTTGGAGGGAGCTTATCTTCGCCGGTAAGTTCAGCCATCGGTGGGGGGTGGAGGGAAGAAGCCTAACCAGGTTTTCTAATCAAATGCAGTCGCTGGCTGTGGGTCTCCAGGGGCTCTCTCCCTTTGCCTGTTCTCTGCCTGCAAGTTCTACAGCATCCACTGGAGCCTGACACAGCCATGCCCAGAACCACTTTGGGTCGCAAATGCCCTCCGACCAAAAGATCTCTTTCTAGCATTTTTCTCCCTTCTAGCCCAGTAAACCAGGCAGAGGACCATCTTGGTACCAGTTCTGGCAGTGGCAGCTTTTGAGGAGGTACAGGAGAGCTGTCCCCAAGCCTGAGGAGGGCCGTCACTTAAGAGAGCAAAGCTAGGGACAATGGAAGGGGATGCCACCAAGAGACTAGTTTAGGTCTGGTGGCAGGAACAAGGCCCCAGAGACAGGCTGCCTCAGAGGGGAGAAGGTTCTCTGTCACTGGGGTCTTAACTGAAGAGTGAGGAGTCCCCCAACAAGGTCTGCTGCAGAGATGATTCTTGTTTAAGCACGGGCTGAACAAGACACCTCCAAGGAAGGTTCATGAATTTTACTCAAGACAATAGGAGAGGCTCTTGTTCAGAACTTGTTGGCTCTAATTGGTGACTTTCAGATATTGTTCTTCCTGGCAAATAGCACCTGTCAGGAGAATGTTTGAAGGCACAAGGAGGCTGGCAGGGACGGTTGGGCAGTGAACAGAGATATACAAACGATACAAAGTAGATCCAAGAGCAACCAAAGTACAAGCTGGGCACTTGAGGCAGGGGCGAAGAGCCTCATCAGCCTTGGTTCCCCCCCAACCCCGAGGGACTGACATCGATGCTGAGGGCCCTGAATCTTTCAGAAAAGGCTAAACTGTGGTCAGGATGCTGTTTAGGGAGCCATGTGGTAAGTGATGTGTTTTGGAAAGGTTTCTTTCAAAAAATGTTTTTAGTTATCTAGAAAATCTATGCATGGAACACGTGATTCCCAATGACGTCAAGGACATTCAGTATTACCGTGATACACTGAAGAGGCTTCAGATCAACACATCATATCTGTGTGCACTTCTTTTCTTAACATGGTGATTTTTTCATTAACTTGCTCATTCAGATTAGGAGCTATTTAGACATCAAACACATTTTAAAACTTATCCTGAGGGAAAGAGCGCATGCTCAATCGCTCACTTTCCTGGGATAAATAGTGCTTTGATGAGCTAGCACCGCCTAGTGAAGGCAGCAGCATCTAGGGAGAAAGGCAACATTGCCCGATTTTCCGGTTGCAACCAAAATTTTACCTTTTGTCACATAACTTTCTCCACCTCTGTTACATGACAATCTCACAAGCCTCTATCTCCAGAAACACCGAGCTAGATATGTGAAAACCACCTCTCTGGCCTAGAGTTTCCTGCTTGGCAGTACAACTCTCCTACACACCCTGCCTCCCTGTATCTCCTGGCCCAACTCCATTTCCTTCCTGGATCCATGGGACACCTGCATGGGCAGAAATCTGGTATCTGAGGTTCACCCCCGTGACTGACACAAGCCAGCACAGCCACTCCTTCACCTTCCCATTACAAGGAGATCTGGATTTGAAAGCCCTCCCCGCTGAACCCCTGTAAGCTAATGGCATAGTCCAGTTTCACCACTAGCCAAGTCATCATTATGGAATGGCAACGTCCCCACGCCCTCCCCTAGTTCTTCCTCTTTCTCCCTCCCCACCCCTGCTGTTCTCTTTTTCCCTTCCTGGTATTAGGCCAGCATTTTACTAGAGTCGGAGGGTCTAGGTTCAAGTCTTGCCTCTGATACTTCTTTCCTATGTCATGTGGAATAAGTAATAAACTTTCTGGCCATCAATTTCCTCATATGTAAAGTCAGATGGACTCACCATTGCCTGGCTGCATGACCTTGGAAAAGTCACTTACTCTGTGTGGATCTATTTCCTCATCTATAAAGGGGGAGGTTGGTACTAGATGACTAACTCTAACTTTCTAGGATCTATAGTCTGGGTTTGGTCCCAACTCTGACATTCCATGCTCTTTGTCCTAAAGGACCTCCCAGCTCTGACATTCGGCATTCTATATTCTAAGGGCCCTTGTGGCTTTGACATTCAACGTTCTATGATTCTTTCCCTGTAGGTAAACACCTTCCAGATTGTCCTCATCACAGATGGCAAGCTGTCTTTTACCATATTCAACTATGAGTCCATCTTGTGGACCACAGGCATGCATGCCAGCAGTGGGGGCGACCTGGCGGGCCTTGGAGGCATTGCCGCACAGGTAGGATCGGTGGGGCACACAGGATGCACATTCCCGGAAACCCCTCTGTAGTTTTTTTATGCTGTTGGCGTGTTTCTCCAGAGACGTGTGAAGAATCTGGTGTTTTTTCCCCTTCCTCCCTCCTCAGTGCTGTGAGCTTTAGCCGGGGTGCACTCTTTACATCGGCCGGTGCCATCGAGTTCCTTCCTTCCTTACCTCCCTGCCGGCCTGGCTCCTCACCACCCCCCCCGCCCCAGCCTCGACATTCAAGAGCAGGGACCTCGCAGAGAAGAAATGCTCCTTCTTGTTTCTATTTAATCCCGTTGTTCTTTCTTAACGGTGCCCAGAAGGATGTGAGTGTTTGCCACCAACTGAGCATTCCTGGCACTTTGCCCAGGCCATTTCAAGAGTCTCCAGCAAGCAGGAAATCACAAATCACAGGTGTAAGGAAGCGGGTGCCCAGGGAGATTCCAGACTCCAGAGGGTAGATGTCAAGGCTTGTCCACAGAGTCTGGGCTCTGGCCCTGCCCAGACGCCTGCAGAACGGGACGTGGTTACAGAAGGTTTCCCTTGAGGGGTGCCACAGCCAGGGCGCCTCCTCTCCCTCCATCCCCACAGGCAGCTCTAGAGCCGAGCACATCCTGAATGGCCACTTGCTGCCAAGTCACTAACCTCTCTGGGCCAAGGTTTCCTCATCTGGAAGGAGAGGCTTAGACTGCATGGCTTCTGAATAAGAAGGTCCTTTCCAGCTCCAGACCTAGGACACCATTTATGCCTTTGGACATGTCACTTTGTCTCCTAGCTTCTGGGGTTCTTCATCTATCAAAGGAAGGGACTAGAGCAGATGGCCTCTGAGGTTCCTTCCAGAGCAGTCACTCCATGATCCCATGAACAATGTCAGGCACTGGAGCCAGAGAGACCATTCCACCCGCAGCTCTCAGTCAAAATGAAGCATGTCCAGTTGGCCCCACAGAGGAATCACATAAGGCCCTAGATTAGGAGAATATCTGACTTTTCCATGTTCCAGTCTGGATCCATTGTTCCTTAGCATGAGGGGAGCACAGAGAACCAAACATCAGAACAGTCCTGGTTTCCATCGCTGTCCAAATAGCTGCCCAGGCTGGTCACTCGTGGTCTATATTAAATTAATTTACCAAGAAGTACTGAGCTTCTGCACCATGTTGGGTCCTATGAAAGGTACAGAAGTGTAAGCCACTGTCCCTGCCTGGAAAGATGAAGCATGTGCCCCCGACTCCAAGGCAGCAGAGAAATGCCCAGTGTCTCATGTAGAGGAAAAGGGCTTTAGAAATCCCAAAGGGAGAGGTTTAGAGTGACCATGGAATGGTTATGGCAGCTAAGTGGGACAGAGGGCTGGTCAGTGACCTTCTCTGGGTCTCAGTTTCCTTGTCTGTAAGATGGGCAGAATTATAGCACCTACCTCACAGGAGTAAACGAAATAACATAGATAAAGCTTTCCGCAAACTTTAAAGCACTATATAATTGCTGGCTATTATTATTACCGCCATGGGAACTTTCATGGAAGAGGTAGGTTTTCAGCTGGACTTTGAAGGATGGATTGAAACTGGATGGGAGAGAAGAATAGGAAAGGTATTGTGGACATCTGGGCCAACATGAACAGAGATGTGGGAGGGAATGCCCTAGGCATGCCAGCTAGGGGAGAGAGAGAGGCCAAGATAGATTTACACAGACTCACTGGCCAGGGGAGGGAGTTCAAACTGGGAGATAAGGAGAGATGAGCCTGGCATCACCAGATGAAGTATTAAACTTGGTCTTCTGGGCAATAGGGGCGCCAATGGGGATTCCAATGGCACTGCCATACAAAGGATTAAGCTTAGTCTTCTGGGCAAGGGGAAGCCCAATGGGGATCTCATATTTCTTTTTGGTCTTTCTCTCAGGGTGGAAATAGTCATTGGAACAAGACCCTGCCTTCAAAAGAGCCTAGATTTAGGGCTGGAAGGAACCTGAGAGGTCACTCAGTCCAATTCTTCAGTTTTATCGATGAGAAAACTAAAGCAGAGAAAGGTGGTCGCGCAGTCAGAACATGAGAGGACTCCAGGCCGGGTCTTCCCGATGCCAAGTCCCACCTTCTGCCCACAATGCCAAGCTGTCAGGCTCTCCGGCTCTCTTCAACAACCTAGCCTCTGGTCTTTTGTTTCTAGAATTCTGACTTGCTGATCTTGTTTTCTCAGGCAGGGTTCAATGCTGGTGATGGGAAACGTTACTTCAACATCCCTGGCTCCCGCACCGATGACATCGTCGACGTGGAGATGACGACAAATGTGGGTATCCCCGGGCGATGGGTGTTCAGAATCGATGATGCCCAGGTGCAAGTGGGGGGCTGCAGCAACACAAGTAAGAGGACAGTCGCTAGGCGTCTTCCCTTTGGGGCAGGGTGGGGGGAGGGCAGCAAGGTGTCTGGGTTTCCTCTTTGCGTCCCTGTTTCATTCCAGTGCCCATCTTGTCACACACCAAGAGGTGGTGTCCTGCTGAGGGGCGGGTCAGAGAACGACTGTGGAGCTCAGCAGGGAATTAGTCCATTAAAGTCATTAGCCCTGACCCAGGTCATATGCCTGATGGAATTATGATGGATGGAAAGAAGGAAGGGTGGGAGGAAGGGAAGGATGCAAGGAAGGAAGGAAGAAAGAAAAGGGAGGGAGGGAAGGAGGGAAGGAAGGAAGGAAGAAGGAAGGAAGGAAGGAAAGAAAAAGAAAAGATTTTGCTTGACATTTGGGGCTATTATTAAAGAGAAAGGTCAAGTTGAGGGAAGAAAAGACTTTATTGAGCATTGATTAGATCACTAAAAATTTGATGTAAGGAAAAGCCATTAGAACGGGCTGGTAAAAGTCTAGACTGAAAAACCTGAATCTGGTCCTCAGTTTACTCATTAACAAAACAGAAGATTGCTGAAGTCCCTTGATTTTTAGAGTCCAAAGGATCTGAGTTCAGAGCTTGGCTTTGCTGCTTATACATGTGTGACCTCAGGCAAGCCACTCTACCTCTGGCCCTCAGTTTCCTCCCCTATAAGATGAGGGGGGTTGAGCCAAATGGCGGCTGAGCTCTACGTCCATGAGGTGGCCATTTCTAAAATTCTGTGAATTGCTGAGTCTTGGAGAACCAAAAGAAGGAGGTGCCACGCTGGGAGCTCCTGTAGGGCATGGCGGCATGCACAGGTTTGGCAGAAGCCAGGCAGACCAGAGGGACCACAGTCTATCCGCACCGGTGATACCATGGTCAACACAACAAGAGAGTCTGAGAGACTGACTTGACTGAGGACAACCACACACATTCTCCAAACAGAAATGGCTCACGGCACAATCACCGAAGTATCTGAGGGCGGCTTTAGGAGGATTTTCCTTGACTGAAGAAGGTACTAGAGGAAAGCAGATCCTTGGTAAATAGGCATGAGAGAAGTTTGAGGCCAGACTCAGGGAGAACAAAGGCATCTTTTCTCTCTGAGGAGCCGTTAGGGGAAACTGTCCCCGGAGGCCTCCAAGCCACGTCTAGGCGACCACTGGTTAGGAATCCTTGCTAACAGATGGGTTGGCCCGAAGGACCTCTGAGGTCTCATCAAGTCTGGGGTTTGAGGGTGGGCAGAGGACTGGATGGTAAGGCAGGAGGAAGAGAAGAGGTGGCCAAGGCAAAGACCAGGAAAGAACAAAGGAGATGTGGGACAAGACCCCGAGGGGCAGGAAATGTGGAGAAAGGACCCTCCTCTCTTCCAAACCAACAACAACAAAGCAAGTCAACAAGGCAGGGGAGAAGACAGTGCTGAGAGGTGACAATGAGAGCTGACAGTACCTGCTGTAGCTAAGGAATGGTGGCTCTCCAAGCACCTTCTCTGATGGAAAAGACAGACACTGTCTGCTGTCTGCTCCCAGTGGGAATGTCGCTCATTCATGACCCACAAAAACCAAGAACAAGAAGGTCTGCAGGTGACTGCCCCCTTCTAATGAAGGAGTGAATATGGGGCACTAAGTTCAAAGTCAAGGACACCGTTGTGAAAGCCCTTGAGCAAAGGGCTCACTTCTGGATGGAGTAGCATGGGACCAAGGGTCATTTATGCTCAGTCTCAGGGCTTCTCTAGACTTATTTATGTGCGCTTAATTAGCTCATTAATATAATCTATCAGAAGATGGCCTCCCCAGACATAGCCACTGAGATTGGGTCTTGCTTGTATAACAGCCAAAGAGTTTGCACACAGAGCAATGTAAAAGAAGAAAGAGCCGAACATGGCCAGAAGAGTGAGGGGCCAGGGGCCATGCAACAAGAGAGACGGGTGACAGACAGGGGGTGGGAGGGGAGGTGCGGCATTTAGTTAGGAAAAGACAAGATTTAGGGTAGGGGAGAGAGGGACAATGTGAAGGCCCATCCCATGGAAGACAGATTAGAGTTATTCTGCTTGGTTCTCAGAGGGCCAAACTAGGTGCTTAGGGAGAGTCACAAAGAGACAAATTTAGACTTGATGAAAGGAAAAAACCCTAAAAAGTCATTATCCCGAGGCAGAATGGGGCTGCCTGGGGAGTTCTCAGGTCCACTCACTGGAAGACTTTGCACAGGAGAGGGGAGGACTATTTGTCTGAAATGATGCAAAGGAGTTTTTTGGACTTGGGTCCAGTGGTTCCATATCACCCCTAAGGTGAAATACAGACTCCTGTGTTTGGCATTTACAATCCATCAAAATCTGACCACACACACACACACACACACACACACACACACACACACACACACAAACACCTCATCTCTGAATGTGCAAAAGCCCAGCATCTGTGGGAAGAAGCCAGCCATAGTCGACAGGGAGGTCTTATTAAAAGGAAAAAGGAAGGAAAGAAGGAGCCCAGTCTTGGGGGCAAACACTGTAAGAGAGCAGCAATGTGGACAGAGGACTGACCAGGACAACAAAGCACAAACAGGGGAGAAAACCTGTGAGTGTTCCTTCCTTCATGATGTGCGATGTCTGCGGTCACTTCTGGGTGTGACAGCAGGAAACAAACTCTGAGCGCGCATCCCTCATACGTGGCTCCTGTTGTGTGCGGTTTTGAAATCCGATGAAGATCAAACAAGATGGCGCCAGTATCCGACATGTAGCGCTTGGCCAGATGAACCCCTCCGCACCCCAGCGCATGGCTGGCTCATGAATTTTAGCGGGGAAAGTTCAAAGTAATCAATCCTCTGCACAAGTGGGCCTGGGGTCACTGACCACCCCAGGTTCATACTGGACATCCCCATCATTGACAGAGGCCCCTGAGTCCAACCCCAACCTGCGCGGGAAGCCCCTCTAATCACCTCTGAGAAGGGGCCCTCCACCCCCTGCTGCAAGGCCTCTGCAGATGGAGACGACTGCTCTCATCTCTCTGCCCCTGCCATGCCCTGCCTCTCACTCTCTGTGCCAAGCAGAATACATCTCGATCTTCTTCCACAGGACAGCTCTTGCAGCAGCTGGGGAAAGCGATTCTTCTGCCTGCGCTGCCCCCACCATCTCCTCCTCTCCAGAATGCACAACCCCAGTTTCTTGGAATAACCCTTAAAGAATTAATCTTTGTCACCTCTTCATCCTCAGTTCCTGGTGTGACACTGTCTCCAGCCCCTCCCCATCGTGGGTTCCTTCCACTGCAGCTTGTCAGTGCCTTTCCTAAATGAAATGCGGTGTCCAGAACTAGACGAACTCTTCTGTGACCCGAGTGGGGGCATCGTCTAAAGGGCCACCCGCTCCCTTGTTCCAGACACTCTGCCCTGTCTGCTGTACGTATTTTGTTGACTGTCTAATCCCTTTGGCTCACAGGACTTCCAGCTGTAGTGGTTGTTTTTTCATACCCACATCATGTATGTGAGCAGTTGAATTTCTGAGCCCAAGGGTAGGACCCCTCTATTTGCCTCTATCAAAGTCCACTTTATTTGACTCTGACTTTCATCCTAAGCTGGTGAGATTTTTGCAGGGAACTGACTAGAATGTGTTACTCATCTGCCAGATTTTTTCATCCACAAATTCAAAATCATGCTAGGCATGCTTTCATCCAAAGCGCTGACAGAGCAGTCCCTGGGGATCCCTGGGGCACACTGCCCTGGAGACTTCTCTCATGTTCCACATCAACCCACTAATCACTAATCTTTGGGTCTGGTGATTCAGCAAGTGGTTTTGAATGCGCTAAACTGTCCGGAGGTCCACAAGGAAAGCGCTAAGAGACTCTGTCCAACCCACTGCTCAAATGCAGGTACTCTGTGTCCACAGCACTCACTCGAACTACAGCCTAATCATCACAGAACGTGAACAAGGCTCATCTGGCACGACCTGCTCCCGAGGAGGGTCCTGGCAACACGCTCCCTGCTTCCTAACACTTCTGCCTGAATCGAAGTCGACCTCACCCGACTCTCATGAAAGGCTCTCCTTTCTTGCTTTTTGTAAAACTCGGGGCAGCATTGACTCTCTTCAGTTTCCCGAGTCTTCTCCCACTGTCTGAGAGCTCGGCAGCAGCTCGGGCGGGCCATGCAGGCCTGACCCCTGAGGACATGGAGGCCCCTCGAACGTCTTCATCTCCAACTCCCAGTCACTGATAATCACTCTAATAACTGGAGCTTCGGCAGCACTTCATGGGATCATGCAATCCTCACCACAAACCTGTGGGTTACATGCCATTGCTCTAGATGAAGAAACTGGGGCTTGGAGGGGTTAAGGATCACACAGGCATTCCGCATCTGTGACAAGACTGAAGCTTGGATCTCCCTGACTCCGAGTCCTGCGCCTTCCAGAACGTCTCCCCTCCTGTGAAGCCTCCTTCCTTCTCTCTCACCCATCACCCCAAGGTCCCCATGTAGTGCTCCCGGCCCCAGGCATCCATCACCCACCTCAGCCCACCCTGCCTGGCACAAGCCTGGGCTGTACCTGCAGGTTCACTCCTGGTTCTCTGTTCTTGTTGCCCCATTCTCAAGGGCCTCCATGAAGCCGGCTCTCCCCAAAGCTAGCCAAGACACCCGTGTGATATGACAGCCTTCCTCAGTGACACTCCTCTAGATCACTTCTCTGCCAGGCCCCTTCACAGATACAAAAGCCACATCACTGAGAAGCAGCAGCAGGTCCTCCTGCATCGCTCTGGGGCCTCTGTCCTGGCAGAGAACGCGAAAAGCCCCAACGCAGGCCAAAGCTGCTCTTTGTAGAATCTAACTTCTGGTCCTTTATGATCACAGGACTTAGAACTTAGAGGGTCTAAACCTCCTGGAGTCTAATGTAAGTACTACAAAATTGAATTTATAAAGTCCTCACACTCGGGGGTCTCATCGTGTATCCTCCTCGGCACAGGATTATCAGACCAGTCCAGTCACTCAGCTCATTGGGGACCCACAGGATCCATCACTCCCAACATGTTGCTATGTGATAGCCAGTCCTGATGGGATACCCCCAAAGTTAGGGTTGGAATGGTGTTCAGGGCCATTCATGACTTAGTAGGCCCATTCACTGATATCAGAAGAGTGGACCCTGGGTGGCTAGGTGGCTTAGTGAATACAGCACCAGCCCAGGAGTTCAAATCTGGCCTCAGACACTTAACACTTACTAACTGTGTGACCTTAGGCAAGTCACTTAACCCCAATTGCCCTGCCTTACCCCCTCCAAAAACCAAAAAAAAAAAAAAAAAAAAGAGAACCCAAAAAGAAGAGTGGACCCTTTTCCATCCAATTACTGGGAATTTTTCCAATGCAAAATAATATTTCCTAATATCCAAGACCTCTGAGAATGCACAAGTCTGTTACTTTATTCAGAAACTGGCTGTTTTCATATCTTCTTCCCCTCCCCATGCCTAGGACGGTGCTTTATATAATGCAGGCGCTTAGTCAATAATTACCTTTAACCGAGATAATGTATATAGTCTTTGCAGACCTCAGGGCACTACGTAAGCGTGAGCTATCACTACTATATTAGAGGCAGCTGGCAATGTCAGCCTATCAACCAGAGTTTATAAAGTTCCTCCTGTGCGTGGGCAGCACGCTGGAGCAGGCGCTGGCCTGGGCCCAGAGGCACCGCGCCCAGGGGTACAGGGAGGGGTGCTTTTTCATATCCCTTCTACAAGGGTTCAAGTACTTGGCCATGTGACCCAAGACAAGTCACTTAAACTTACAACGCTCTAGACAATTCTAGGTACAACTGGCCAATGAAATCACAGGCCCAGTCCCAAGCCCTGGTACTTTAACTAATTACTGAGAGAATCAAAGAAGGAAGGAGGAGACCGGAATATTAAAAAGCAAATTCCTGAGCACGTCATTCTCAGAGCGAAGTTCTCCTGTTTTGTGTCGGCAGCTTCTGTGTGTCTGACCCTCCGTCCTTGTCGGAACGGGGGGAAATGCATTGATGACTGCATCACTGGGAACCCCTCCTACACCTGCTCCTGCCTCGCAGGCTTCACAGGGAAAAAATGCCACCTGGGTAAGTGTTTCTCCGGGAGAACCATGCCCTGTGCTGAGGCCCCCTGAGGTGATGCTGCTGTGACAAACAGCCCTGAGCTGGGATTCTGGGGGTAGGAGGAATGCCCTTTGCTAATGTAGGGAAAACTCGGCCAGCCTTCGAGAAAAGCACCCCAACTTAACCATTCCATAAGCTCCCGTTTGGACTGATTCGGCTTCCTTCATGTTCTGTCTTTCAGATGTGAATGAGTGTGCCTCCCATCCATGTCAAAATGGAGGAACCTGTACACATGGCATAAATAGCTTCAGTTGCCAATGCCCCCCAGGCTTCAAAGGGCCCACCTGCGGGACAGGTAAGACACAGCATCCAAAAGAAAGCTGCCCCAAATCCCTGCCCCGTCAGGTTTTGAATATCTCTCCCGAATGAGAGACAAGAGTCAGAGGGGCTTTTCAGATGCCTTTGCAGATTCTGTGCACTAGAAAGAATCTCCCAGACTGTCTGGTCTGATCTGAGCCAGGAAAGAATCCTTCTGAAGAATGGGGAGAAGTGAAGACCCCTGAAGCCAGGGCACCCACCCCTCACCCTGCACCCCAGGCAGCTAATGCTCCTCCTAGACAGCCTGCAGTCAACAAGCTTTTCTCGACATCAAGCCTAAATCAGTCCCTTTGCAACTTCTACCTATCTCTGCCTCTATAATCAGGATAAAAGGGGACGAATTCATGGCTTGACCCCCCGCTAGCAGCCTCTGCTCTAGGGACT
Source organism: Pseudochirops corinnae (assembly GCA_028646515.1). Taxonomy (NCBI): domain Eukaryota; kingdom Metazoa; phylum Chordata; class Mammalia; order Diprotodontia; family Pseudocheiridae; genus Pseudochirops; species Pseudochirops corinnae. The sequence goes on from CM053591.1 coordinate 194,175,040, forward strand.
TGTTCAGTTTCATCTTTTGTTCACTTCTGAAGCATCATCCTTCTGGAATCCCTGTGAGTTAGATGAGACAAGAGGGCGGTGGTCACCATGATCCCCACTTCACAGATGAGGAAACTGAGCACAGAGCGTTGATGGGCATTGCCGACCCCATGGCAGAGGCCGGACTCCCTAAGTGCTTGGTCATTGTCCTGCTTTGTGAACACACTGGTCACAGAAATGCAGCCTCAGCAGAAAGAGGCATCTGCCACGTTCTACCCCAAGGGGCTTCTTGCTCCTCTCCCACACTAGAACCCCAACTCCCAGAGGCCTGGGCAAATCACGTGAGTCCTGCCATAAAGTCAGTCCTGATTACAAGGCAGCTCTCCGCAGGTCCAGGAAGTGGCTGCCTCCTCTGGAGGAGAAAAAGCGCCCACCTGCCCTTTGGGGTCAACGCATTTCCTTGCTGGAAACACCAAGGGTCATGACCCAGCCACATTTCTGGCTGCCTTCAGAATCAAATCAACCTCCCCACAGAGGTCTTGAACGGACCGGAGGAGTAACTCTCAGATGAGAGACCACTTTTGTCATCTGTTCCTCAGTGTCTCTGCCAGATTCAACGGGGTCCCCTTCGCAAGAAACCAAAAGGTGTCCAACTGGGGCGGCCAGGTGGTGCAGTGAATAGAGCACCAGCCCTGGAGTCAGGAGGACCTGAATTCAAATCCAGCCTCAGGCACTTAACACTTACTAGCCATGTGACCTCGGGCAAGTCACTTAACCCCAATTGCCCTCCAAAAAGCAAAAACAAACAAACAAAAAAAAGGTGCACGACCACTGTATGGGGACCCTCATTTGTGGAATCCCTAAGAAGCTTGGACCTTGGCCCAGGTTGACTTTCCCAATGCCCGTGGCTGACCCTGAAGCTGTCCTTCCTCCAGGACACTGGAGAAAGTCTGTGCCCCTGCTGGTGTGGTGACACCCTCTCTGACCACTGCTTGCCAGGTTTCCTTCTCTCTCTGGGCCTCAGTTTCTTCCTCTGTAAAGTGAGGAGGTTGGATGCGATGACCTCTGAGCTTCCTCCTGGATCTGTGCTCCCCCAGTCCTCAGATCTCTGCTCCCACTGGAGATGCTGAGCTCCCACACCCACCCTCTCTCAACCACCAAAGGCCTCCATCACCGTTATCCAGTAATCCTGCTCAGGTGACAACCAGCTGCCCAGAAGGGAGGCTTCATTTGGGATTTTCCGCCTGCCACAGAAAGTTAGACCTGGATCGCCTCTGCCACATGGCAGAGTGTCTGCCAGGAACAGATGGATGGTGGAACCCATTCAGAATGATTCTTCTGGACCAGAGGCACTCTGAGGGTTCACCTCCTCCAAGGACCTGTCTTTCAGCAGACAATCATCAAGGCTAAGGAAAAGCCTCCCCTGGGGAGCTGGTGGACTATAAACCAAAGGCCGGGGTCAGGAACCAGGCTCCAAGATCCAGAGAGACAGATGGAAAGGAGAGTCCTGGAATGGGGGAGGCGACTGCCAAGGAAGACCATGGCTCAAGGGCTGCTTGTTAGAAACAATGAAGGTGACCCTGGGCCACTCACACCTCGCACCTCGTCAGGCCCCCCTGCAGATAACACTGATACCTTCAAAACTGTGAAAGGAAGGAAGGGCCTCTGAGGTCTCCTGCCCAACCTTCTCATTGTACAGGGTAGGAAACTGAGGCCTGGCAGCTACTGAAGGTGACATGGGTCCTGAGACTGAAATCTAAGCCCCGCATTCTCCCTAGGCTCTTTACAAAGTTAGCCTTGGCAGTCTCACAATCTCTGCTTGACTCTGGCTTGACCCTGGTCCCAGAAAGTCATGGGTCCCTTTGTCCTGTCTTACCATGGGCAGATTATGGAACCCCAGAGCAGGAAGAGCCTTCGGGGCCATAATTCCCACACAGAAGAGAAACCTCTCCCTACGCTCCCCCCCCCACCCTGGCAGTGCTCCCCAGCCTCTAGCCCATTACTCCCCAGCCCACTGTCCTAGGGAATGCCTCTGATTTTCCTTCCATCAAGCCTCTGTTTACCTCATCTTTGCACCCACTGTACCCAGTCCTGCCATACGTGCTGGGCTGGTAGTAAGAGAGCCCTGGGTTTGAATCCTCCTCCAACACTTACTAGCTTCTGGACAAGTCACCAAGGCTGTTTCTTCACTGGTAAAGTGGATTTGACAATACTTGACACTTCTGACTTCAGTGTTCTTGTGAGGCTCAAACTGGATAATGCATGTAAAAGCCTTTGCAAACTTTAGAATGCAATAGAAGTGGCAGCTCTGGTGTTTCCCTACATCTCAGAGACTAATAATGTTCATAACAAAGGCTGCATTTATAGCATGCTTCCAGGTCTTCAGAGCTCTTTACAAATGCCATCTCATTTAGTGCACATATATAGGCTCTATCTGATTGCTTACAGTCGGGGGGCAGGGGAATAGAATTTAGAACTCTAAATTTTAAAACGACAAATGTTTTTTAAAAAATTGCTTTAACATGTAATTGAGAGGGAAAATAAAATACATTAAATTTTTTAAATTAGCTCATTTAAACCTCACAACAACTCCGTAGGTAAGCATTTTGCAGATGAGCACGCTGAGGCAGAACAAAGTTAGCTGACTTGTGCAGGGTCTGGAGCAGGATTTAGATTTAAGTCTTCCCGACTTCCGGTCCAGCCTTCTCTCCACCCCCTTCTCTCTCCACATTCTCTCTCTTGATCATTTCCTCTGTGCAGATGACCCCCAAACATCTCTCTCCAACCCTGACCTTGCATCCAAACTCCAGATAGGTATTTCTGTCTATTAGAAATCTTTTCAGTTAATTGAAAAGGGATAAGTGAAAAAGGATATCCCATAACTGCCGTGTTCATGTCTCCCTTGTTCAGTGGAATCCCCATGTGACACCAAGGACTGTCAGAATGGTGGAGAATGCCAGGCTGTGAATGGGACCACAGAGTGTGTGTGCCAGCCAGGCTACACAGGAGAAAACTGTGAAATCGGTAAGGAGCCAGATGGGCAGTTTTTAGAAGGAGCAGAGTGGCACTGAGGAGAGTGCGGGTCTTGACGGCAGGAAGATCTGCCCTGAAATCCCATCTCTGACATGTACTTGCTGTGGGGCCCTGGGCAAGTCACTTACTCTCTCTGAGTCTCAAGTTTCCCCTTCTGAGAACTGAGTGTGATCCAATCTGCCCTACTAGCCTCCCTCCAGAAGACTAACCCACTTTTGCCATATGTGATTGCTGCCCACAGATATAAATGAATGTGACTCTGACCCATGCGTGAATGGGGGGAAATGTGTTGACCTGGTTGCTAACTATACCTGCCTGTGTTCAGAGCCCTTTGCTGGCCCTCGCTGTGAGTTAGGTAAGGAGTCTCCCTCTGTGCACAGCCAAGGCCCCTCTTAGATCTCTTTCCCCTGCATTGATCTTGCTTCAATCTTGCCCTGGCTCCCTCCCAAGCCCAGGCTTGCCTCTGGTGCCCTTACACTCTGCTGACACTCCCTGGCTCTGCTGAGTCTCTCTCTTCTCCATCCTATCTAGATCAGTCATCCTGCGAAGACCGGAACTGCAGGGACAGGCAGACTTGCAACTATATCCGCCCGGGCCGCTACATCTGCACATGTTCTCCTGGCTACTACGGGAACAATTGTCAGTATGGTAAGCTGCTGGGGTGGCCCATCTCCCCGAGTCATGACACCTGATTGGACCTCCAGCGGGTGTGGGATGGTGGTGAGAAGGCAGAGATGGCTCATTGAGAAACTGGAGCATCCATCTACCTGTGGAAATTCTGACTGCCCATGCACTTCCCAAAGACGGTGAAAAGCAGAGGTGTATACACAGCAAGCCCCAGACAGGGAGGCCCAGCAAGTCAGCTTCGAGTAGAGGCAGAAAGAGGAAGGAGAATCCCCATGTGGTCACTGACCACTGAAAACAGGCAATGAGACAAATATCAGAAACTACCTACGCGGTGAGGATTTTCCCAACTCGATGAAATCTTTGCAAAAATAACCTACACGCACAAGAAGTGCTCCTTGATGGGGGTATTTCGCAAACAATAATCCGGCTGAATGAAAGGCTTGGAGAACAAGGGAGTCCTCTACACCGACCACTGGAGCAAAAGGGAGGCATTCAATGCAGGACACGCATCACTTTAAAGACACTCTTCCAACAAGCTGTTTTCCAGATGCCTTCAAAGACGGGGCATATTTGACGAGGCACAGAGAGGGAGCTGAATGACCAAACCTGTCATGGCAGATGTCCAGTCCAGAGCCAAAATCAAACAGGGATGCCCTATGGATGGACAGTCCGTGGGTCCTACGGATAGACAGGATAGACTTCATCCTGACTGTGTTAGGTCCCACAACAATGCAGTCACTTAAATGAGAGCTAGAATCACTTACAATATTTCAGTCTAATCAACCATATAGGAAAAAACCAGGGGATGAAGAAGGACCATTGTCCAGACCATGCTTGGCAGCTGGCTAGAAGGCCCACAGAAGTGGTCCATGAGTTCCCATATCTTGGACAAACACTGTGGATGGGCAATGAACTGAGCCCAAAATTAAACAGCAAGAGGAAAGAGGGGAAGCAGACTCATCTTTGGGAAACTGCTGGGAGTTTTTGATGGCCCCAAAGTTCTCCCCAAAACAAAGGCCTGCTCATCTTTCTAGCACCAAAATTCTTTTAGTGACCCCACAGAGCTGCTGGTCATTCAGTGCTGTCATCCAAGGACAGTAGAGGGGCTCGTGGTGAGTATGGCTAGGCTAAAGCTTATCAACAACCAAGAGCTGAAGAGGAGAAAAGATGCCAAAGGTACCACCAAGGAGACGAAGGATGGGAGAAGGAGGCAGGTCAGTTTTGTAGCAAGTGAAGGGAATGACAAGTGGTGACTCAAGATTCCACTGGTACCCACACAATGTCAAGCTATCTGGACATGCCTCCTAGATGTGAGTAGACCCTGTGCAGAGGATTTATTGGAAGGGATGGATGAGAATTATACAAAATGAGAAGGCATGGATGAGCTGCACTAGCTGCATTTAGGGGAGTAACCGCATCAATGATATCACAAATCCCCTGAAACGCCTAAGTAAATATCGATGTCTATACTTGGCTTCCAAAGTGATATTCCATAACCTGGAGTCCCTTATGACTATCTGTAACTATCACCTTACAACATGGCTCTGCCTTGGGAAATGGTTGGGCATTTCCACCAAATATTCTGGACTTGGGCAAGATCTTGCCTAAGGGACAAGAACCTGGGAAGGGGAATTGTCTGGTGGAAGCCCTGAGAAGCACCGTCGGCAGCACTTTTTGGAGGGTGTCTGGGACATGGCAAGACATGGCTGAGTCCATCTGGATGGTGGCCCTCATCAAAGGGAGATTAAGTAAAGGGACCATTTCAAGTCAAGGGACTTCCCTGCTTCCTTTTCTTTTTTTTTTTTTTTTTTTTTTTGCTTTTTGGAGGGCAATTGGGGTTAAGTGACTTGCCCAAGGTCACATGGCTAGTAAGTGTTAAGTGTCTGAGGCCAGATTTGAACTGAGGTCCTCTTGACTCCAGGGCTGGTGCTCTATTCACTGCACCACCTAGCTGCCCCCATCTCCTCTGCTTCCTAACGCTGATAATGCATCCTTGGTCACTGCACATGGGAGTTATTTTTAGCACCTCCATGGGAACAACATACTGAGCACCAGCATTGACCTTGAGCTGTGGCTACACAGGGAGCTGGACGACTGATGTGCCCTTAGAGCTGTCTTCTTAGCAGTGCAGGGCTTGCCCCCAACCCCGGTCCCAGTCCCAGCCTCCTACACAAAGTCTCCCAATAGCAGCCCACGCTGCAGTATTTCAAGGGATGATGACTCTAGAAGGGCCCTCTCCTATCTCTCCCCTACAGAGCCCAGCTCCATGAGGGCCTGGTGGGGAGCCTCGCCATGCCTAAGCTTGGTCAGTCCTAAGACATCAAGACCCTAGGCTCACCCCCGGACCACAATGAGGTATCCCAAGACTCAGCAAGAACAGCTGTTTGGAGGTTGGGCTTAGGGAGCTCCCTGTAGGTTGCAAAGCACTTTCCTCATGCCCTGGGAGGTAGGTTAGGAAGCACCAGGTGGGGTGGAGCTGTAGAGAGAATCTGTGGTCCTAGAGGTGGAAAGAGGAAGAGTCTTGAACCCCCCACCTCTGGTGACGTGGCCCAGCATGAAAGGCCCAGTGACTGGCTTTCATCAGATGGGGAAGAGGAGGCACCAAGCATGGAAGGAGCTCTGCGACGGTCGCTGGTGGCAGCAATGCAGAGACAGACCCATGCCAGGCACATTACTCCATCACTCGTTCAGGCATCAGCGCTCTGGGATTGATGCCAGGGCACTGATGTCCTAGCCACACTGTGTCACGGACCCCATTGGCAGTCTGGGGAAGCCCAACGGCCCCTTTCTCAGAATAATGCCTTTCTGAATTTTAAATTTCAGTTATTAGCTATTAACCACAAAGAAGACATTTTGCCCTTTCCAACTTCACCGACCCCTGAGCCAGGTAACGTTCCCCTCCCTAAGAGTTTCATGGTGCAGGGCCAATCCAACCAAAGTGAATTAAATCTTCCCTGCCGTCAGTAAGTGCTTGAAGGGTCCATCTAGGAAAAAGAGAACAAGTGAGCCAGGCTGGCCAGACTGGAATCACTCAGAGCACTGGAGAGCCAGACCTGGAAGAGACCTGAGAGGTCTGACAGATGGGGATACTGAGGCCCATGGAAGATAAATGACTTATGGAAGTCTGCTCTCAAAGCTTGTCTTGAAGGTGAGATTTGAACTCGAGTTCCAAAGCCAGTGTTCCTTCCACTGAATCACAAGATAATCCTTGACCACTGCCCAAGAAGAATAGGGAGACCTACATGGGAAACATTGGTGACAAAGCACTGCTGATCAGCACTGAGACCAAGAGGCAGGAGCCAGAGTGCAGATGTCACCTGTGTGCCTGGCTGGTCAGATGGCTGCATCTCAGAGCCTGGGGAAGCTCTGGGACAAAACAACAGAAGGGCCAAGCTTGGTCCACGCCCTTGGCATGAACTGCCACAGAGCTCCTTTCTGGGCAGTGACAGTGGTGGGTGACAGACGGCAGGCCCAGGGCCCAGAGAACCTTTATGGAGTATGGCTACGAGGTGGTTTGGCACAAGTCACGGCAGGGGAGCTGCCCTGGAGCTTGGCATTGCTTCTGGACAGCTACAGACCCGGCCACAGCATGCCCTGTGCCTGCTTCCCTTCAGCTTCACTCTACTAAAAAACAGCTGGCTCTCACCTGAGCCTTGACACATGGGCAGGAGCATGGCAGCAGGGAAGAAACACTGGCCTTGACCTCAAAGGGACTGGATTCAAATTCTGCATCTGCTTTTTCTCTTCTGCATGAGGTCAGTCCCTTCCTCTGGCCCTCAGTTTCTTCATCCTTCAAGGGAGGGAACTGGACAAGGTGATGTCTCAGGTCTCTCTCTCTCTCCCAGGCTTATTTAGGGAGCTAGGTGGACAGAGTGTAAGGCTCACAGTCCGGAAGACCCAAGCTCAAATTCTCCCTCAGACACTTACTAGCTGTGTGGTCCTGGACAAGTCAGCGGACTGCTGCCTGCCTCAGCTTCCTCATTTGTAGAACAGGAATGGTACCAGCATCTGCCTCAGCAGCTGTCACAAGGACCGAGCAAGAGAACATGGTTTAAGTCATTTGCAGAATGTCCAGCATTACGTAAATGTTCATTGCTGTTTTTACCTCTCTCTACCCTCTATTCCAGTCCAGTGGGCCTCCTTGCTCTCCCCTCTCTACGTATGGCCTCATTGCCGTTGCCTGGAATCTCCAGCCCCTTTATAAGCACAGCCCAATAGCCATTTTCTACAGAAGGGCAGTCAGCACTCAAAATAAGCCTTGGGTAGTTTTGAGCACTTCATGTATTTTCTTCCCCGTCTGCATGGGTCCTCTTCAGTAGAATGGAGGCTCTCTGAAGAAGAGACTGTTTCCATTTTTTTCTCTGCATTCCTAGAGCCTAAGCCAGTGCCTTGAATACAGTGTTTAACAAGTGCTTGCTGAATTAAACTCCATTCAAACCCCAAATCTTCTACTTTCAAGCCTTATTGAAGCTAGATCTTTAACTGCTGTTAAACAAAACAAGGCATGATTTAAATAAACTGAGACAAAACATGTTCAAGGTCTACTATGATGAGTACTTTGGGGTACAGAGAGAAGCATAAACTGTGGTCCCCACCTTCCAAAGGACCACACAGTGTAATTGGGTTAGACAAAATATGCATCCATGAAAACCAAGCTGTGAGACAGTCCCAGCCCCTCTGTTCATGGGCACTCTCTCCACCCCACTGTGACTCACTGTGATGCCTTCTTGCAGGAGGCCCCAGAACCCCAAGTGCCTGTCTCTCCAATCCATGCCAGAATGAGGCCACCTGCCTGGAGACAGACCAGGGATACATCTGCGAATGTCCAGATGGGTACACAGGCTCCGACTGTGCAGAAAGTAAGCATGACACTGGTACTAACCAGAGCCTCTTGGGCCCTGACACCCTCCACGGGGAGCGTCCAGGCAGTCAGAGTGACTGTCAGCAACAGAGACGTCTGGCTAGACACTGAGAAATAGCCAGGCTCATTCTGAGTGAATGATTCCCATCTCCATTGGCTCCCACTGCCAGGATACTGGTCAGTCTGCTCAACAGTGGCCTCGCCAATCCTTCAGTGGGGAAGGGTCAGTCGATGTGGGCATGTGTTTACACAAGGTAGTGTGTGTGTGCGCCAGCATTCATGAGTGTGAACGAATGTGTTGATGGGAGGGCATGTTGTGACAGAGAAGACAGTGGGATAGAAGGACAGAATCGATCAGGTCGTGATAAAGGCTGGTCATTCATCTCTTCCTCTTGTCCACACAAAGATGAGAGGAAGGCACCTAAATCCTTCAGAAAGGAACATGGCATTCCCAAACCGGGCACCCAGGGATGCAGCACTATTGTCCAGAACCCTCTGATGTTGCCTATAGATAGTGTCTAAACCAGGGAGAGCCCCCAGCTTTTGGGCTGTATTAGACCATGGACTGAGGGCCAACAAGAAGGGCCAAGGGACCTGCACAGCACCATCATTCTCGGGAGCTTGCTTCTGTTGGCAGTTAGTTCTGTGAGCTATGCATCCCTGCATTGTGCACGTTCCTGGGGAAAGTTTCCCGAATTAACCTGGGTTGTCAGCTGCCTGAGGACTCGGCCAGGCTTGGCAACAATCATGTCAGGGAACTGGCTTCCTAACAGCTGCAGCTTGACAGCACTTTGTGTTTTCCTAGACGCGCTGGCATCAGAAGTCCCAGGGTTCTGGAGCCAGGAGGACAGGACCCTAATACTTTGGCTCCTTCCTTCTTTTTCTGAAATTTTTGTTGATAGTCATTTTCCACGTCTCCCAGAATCCAAGCCCTTCACAGAAAGCTGTCCTATATAACAAAAAATATTTTTAGAGAAAAAGAGGAAAACCAGCAAAATGGATCAATATATCCAAGATTCTGAAACCATAAGCAGTTCTGCGTGCACACGGATCTCTAGCCTGCAAAGCAGTGGGCGCAGCCGTTCCCTCCTCCCCCTTCCTTGGGGCCACGCTTGGTTTTGTTTTGTTGTGTTTTGTGCAGTCATGCATCTCTCCCTTTGGACTTTCTTGGGGGTTTTGCTATTTCCACCTCCGTTGCTGCCACACGGCTTTCTTGGCTGCGCATCAGCTCGCAAATCTCCCCACGCTTCTCGGTGGTCAGCCCCTCCATTGCTTTCCACTTGCACCAGCGTTCCCTTATATTTCTCTGCCAAAGTCAATTGAGCCCCCCCCACAATCAATGGCAGCTACTTTGTCTTTGCCACCACAAAAAAATTGCTTCAGTGTCTCTGGGTCTTTTTGTCTTCAAGGTGTCTGTTTCTCGGTCCGTTACAGAGCTCCCTGAAGACTGTGAGTGCCGCAATGGGGGGAGATGTCTGGAGGGAAACTTCACCATCTGCCACTGTCCCCCGGGATATTTTGGTCTCCTTTGTGAATTCGGTAGGGACAACAGGAGGAAAATGTCTCTCCTTTTACTTTCCTCCATGCCCCTGCCCAAAGACCACACAGCAGTGCTCCCAGCCGCCCACTGCCCGATGCTCCTCCTCTGTACCTTTTCCATTACCCCGCGGGCTGCTGCTTCCCTCTCAAGGGTGCATCTCCACCTGGATTTAGCAGCCATGACTTATTGGGTCATCTTGAGTGAAAAGCACTTCTTTAGCAGGACAGGACTCCCTGGTCCCTCAAAAGCCACAAGCTGTTGACGGGCCAGTCACGTAAGGTCCTTGGACCTCAGTTTCCTTACTAATGGCTAAAAAGGGGGTGACAGAGGGGAGAGACAGAGAGAGAGGGAGAGAGAGACACAGAGAGAGAGAGAGACAGAGAGATCCACAGTAAACAAACTCCTCACAGCCACCGGGGAGAACGCCGGGGTGCTTTTTCATTTCTCTGCCCCAGGACAATTCAATGGCAAAGGTGAGGGCCATGGTTTTACAGGGAGGGGCATATTCTCACTGAGAGGAATCTGACTTAACCACCATCTTCAGTTGCTACAAGCAAGGAACGGGTCAGTGGAACTCCCAAGTACAACCAAAACATATGGAAAGTTCTAAAGTGACCAGAGCAGGGGTCCCAAGGAAGGAGCATGTCTAAAGCAGAGACAATCCATCATAAGAGAGGCTGATCTAGGCTTTCTTACACATAGAAGGCATTTAATAAATTCTTGTTGAGTTTAACTGAATTCTTTTTTTTTAACTTTTATTTATTTTAGTTTACATCATTCATTTCCATGAGATTTTGAGTTACAAATTTTCTCCCCATCTTTCCCCCACCCACCACCCCAAAACAGCCATCCCATTG
>CM053591.1:194186436-194268150 GCA_028646515.1 Pseudochirops corinnae
CCTATTCAATTGATCTTGTGCCCTCTATGTATTCATACATACACATACTCAGATATGTGCTTGTATGCATATATAAACCCTCTTATATAGACATATGTATATGTATATGTACATATACATTTTTATTCCCTTCACCTATCCTCATACTGAGAAAAGTTTTATCAGTTATAACTGAGTTTAACTGAATTCCTAAAAAAAACTCAAGTCATTTTGACTTCCACATCCTTCTCCAGAAAGATGTGGCCAGGCAGGGGTGCACAGACTTTCCTTTGGGCCTAAGCAACTCTCTTAGAGACAAAGGGAAGAGAGCAAGAAGACTGCCTTTAGCATAAACCACAGATTTCTGTTTCTAGACCAGAAAGCAAACCAAGTGATGCAGAATCAGTGATTCACAGACACCTGTGCCAAGTTAGCTTCAATCGTCAGGCACTGTGCTGCAGGCAAGAGGCGTGGGGCATGGGGTGTGGGGGGGCACGCCTGCCCACCTGAACCTGGTCCTGTGGATCCAAGGCCGGAGAAAGAAACACGCATGGCTTGGGGGTGGGGCTTCTTCCTTGTCCCTGCAGAAGTCACTGCCACACCGTGCAACGTAAACACCCAGTGTCCTGATGGCGGTTACTGCATGGAGTATGGCGGGAGTTACCTCTGTGTGTGCCACACGGACTACAGCACCAACCACTGTGAGTGGGGATGGGAGGCTAGGGAAGACAGACGTGGGAGGCAAAGAGAAGGGTGAGGGCAGCCTCTGAGTGTCACAGTGATTTAAGGAGAGGTGGGAAGGAAAGGGGCCTGGACAAGGTCTCCTGTGTGACCTTGGCGAAGTCACTTAAGCTTTCTAGGCCTCAGTTTCCCCACCTGTAAAATGAGAGGATTGGCCTCAGTCACCTCTAAGGCCCCTTACCTCTCTGCCATTTCTACATAAAGACCTAGGAAGGAGACAGAACGGATCTGGGTACAAACCAAGATCTAAAACTATTTAGAAAAAAAGGAAAGGTTTGTGACCTCTGGGCACACTAGATCTTGATTACACACACACTTGGGAGACTCGGGGGTGTGCCCTGTGGGCAGCTTGCCATCCTCTTAGGAAGCCTGTGTAAGGAAGCACGTTTGACCAGCTGCTGTTTCTACTTCCCCAGCTCTGCCCTCTCCTTGTGACTCAGATCCCTGCCTCAACGGGGGCACCTGTGATGCCCATGATGACTCCTACACGTGCGAGTGCCCACGAGGCTTCCATGGAAAGCACTGTGAGAGAGGTATGGCCATCATGAGTACTACTCTCAGACAGGTTTGGCGATGTCCCTTCAGGAAAACAAGCTTGCAGAGATAGCAAATAAGGGGCAGGGGCTGACCGTCTGTGTGACCACAGGGAAGTCCCCTAACCTCTCTGACCGCGCATGGCTCTGAGGTTAGAGGATCTGGATCTCAGTCTCACCCCTAATGCTGACCACCTATGCTTGCGGCCCTGGGTTACAGCTTCTTCATCGATTTAGGACAAGGACCACCCAAGGCACCATCCCAAAAGAGTCACCTCCGTCCACCTGCAGGCCTCAGCTAAGGAGCCCCCACACTGCCACAGTCACCCCAGGGCTGCGCCCACAGTCCAGGGAGACCTGCCAGCTGCTCCCTTCTCACCCAGTGCCTCCCAAAGATTTAAAGCAATGAGGGAAAGGAAGAAGCAGGTCCCTACTAGCTGTCAGTGACCCAGTCCTTCCCCAGAGCTACACAAGTACTTTTCATGCCTGGGGAAAGATTCACCAACTATACCCTCGGCAACAGCATCGAGTGAATCAAATAAACTCGAGACAAATTCTGCAGGAGGGATCTTTAAGTGACCTTCATTCTCAACCCTACTGGAAACAAAGTTCAGGCCCAGGCTCCCTTAGCTGGGGCTGGGGCCGGGGCTCAGCTACTTCCTCTCTGATGACACCCTGCACCAAGTCTGTAACTGCCCTGCCACAGCTACTCCCAAGGGAGCCATGATTCTGGAGGGAAACGTCCTCCTAAGAAAGAGACCCCTGTTGAGGTCAGAGTTCTGAGACCAAAGACAAGTCCAAGTCTAGAGGCAGGGAGCAGCCCACAGGTGGCGGGCCTGGCTCTTCCTCTCTCTTCTCTTTCCTCAGTAAGGCCGAGACTGTGCAGTTCTGGGCCCTGTCGGAACGGCGGGACGTGCAAGGAGTCCAATGGGGAGTACCAGTGCAGCTGCCCCTATCGGTTCACAGGGAAGCACTGTGAAATAGGTAAGGCCCTAAGGCCGAGGACCAGCAAATAAAGGTAAAGGTTGAGAAGGCGAGGTGCGGGTGTGGGCAGAACACAGACGGGACCACAGGCCAGCAGCTGCTGACCCCTTTGGGTCATGTTCTGTGCTCTGTTTGCAGGAAAGCCAGATTCCTGTGCCTCTGGCCCTTGTCAAAATGGAGGGACCTGCTTCCACTACATTGGCAAATACAAGTGCGACTGTCCAGCAGGGTACTCAGGGCGGCACTGTGAAGTAGGTAAGGGATGTATAAAGCTAGCTCCACGTGGGTGAGACCCTGACCTCTTCCCGAGGTGGGGGCAACGCACCAGCAGGCCCATTTCTCATCTGACTCCAGGTTGCTGAGGGATCAGATCTTTAGATCCCAGAAACAAGACTCATAGAACCTCAGATTCAGAGAACACTTGGATGCCATGACCAGTGTCAAGTTGATTTGAGTTCCAAGGGCCTATGGATGGAAGTGTTTGATAAGGAAGGTCCCATGATAAGGTCCAGGCAGCTCCCACTACAGGAAATCTAGGGAGACCTGTTTGACCACTCACTCCCTCCTCCTGTGTTTCCAGAAGGACACTAGATCATGCTAGGGAAGGATATGAAGGGAGGGGGAAGTTCTCCCAAGCACAGAATCATAGGCTCTCCCAAAGAGAGGGTCCATAGAGGTCACTGAGGCCTGGGTCCCTTCTTTAGCCTCCCTGGCAAGTGGTCAGTTATCCTTGGATTGAACATCTCCAGTGAGGGGAACTCCACAAACTCATGTGGAGAAAAACCAAAACACTACATTCCATCTGGGGACAGCCGTCACTGTCCTCAAGTCGAGCCTCAATGTGCCTGTGTGCAGCCTCCACTCGAGGCTCCTTGTGCGGTGCTCTGAGGAGGCCTCGCCCTCCTCCCCATGGCCACCCTCCGCATCCTCGATATCCATGACCACACTTAGGAAGCACCTTCTCTGTGCCAGCCACAGGTACCTGTGCCGTGTGCCAGCAAGGTATCATGAGCATGACGACAAAGGACAAAACAGCCCCTGCCTTCAAAGGGCAACCATCAACTGGAAGAAAGCAGTGTAGATCCCAAAAGAGTGCAAACCAGACACAACATTGACACCAAGCAATTTCTGAGTAGCTGGGGGAGGGGGGGGGCCATCAGCACCGTCTTCCTGTGGAAAGGGGTCTTTGAGTGGAGCCTTACAGGAAGCAAAGGAGTCTCTGAGATGGAAGTGAGGAGAAAGAGCATGCCAGACACAGGAGATAGCTTGGGCAAAGGCATGGCGGTTAGAGACGAAATGTCAGGCAGTGCAGAGGGGAAATGTTAAGTGTAAAGAAGAGTAATTTGCAGCAAGCCTGGGAAGATAAGCCAAATCCAGACTGCAAATATCCCTAAACAGGAGTTTGTCTGTTATCCTGGAGCAGGGATCTGGAGAGTTACTCTGTTTTCCCCAAGCCCTGTTTCTTCAGATGAAACATCTTATCTTCAGGTCTTCCCGCTGAAGATCCTCCTATTGCCTGTCTCGAGACCCTTCACCACCCTGGTCACCACCCTCTAGCCGTTTGTCAATGTCCCTCTTAACCTATGCACCCAGGAGTACACCCCTGCTCCAGACATGGTCTGGGCTGCATGGGGCACTGCAAAGCGCAATGCTGACTTGCCTCATTGCGGGTCACATAGCCCAACAACACAGTCTGCCCTCTGGCTGCCCACCACATGGGTGATGCCTCTTCAGCTCACAATTACCCCACAGCAGGAGGCCCTATTTATCCCTGTCAGATTCAGCTCATTATTCCAGACAGATACATTTTTGGGTCCCAACTGTGTCATCCAGATTCTCACCTTTCCTCCCCTGTGCCACCCACAAATTGGATGAGCCATTAGTGAGCTCATCGGTTCACTGACAGGAAGTTAGAGAATGAGGCCAAGGGCAGAACACCGCCCTTGGAGAGTTTAGCTACATCTCCTCCCTACGGAGGTCATCCCCATGGACCAAGGTCCTCTGACCACTTCCATCAGAGATGCATGTGCCACGCGGTGACCCACACTGGCAACTCTCTGTCATCAAGCCGCACCCTTTGGCACTGGGTTTTGTTGCAGTCCCCAAGGTCTGTTTCAGAGCATGGCCCATAAGGACCCTGCCTTGGGGCAATTTAGATTGAGATCTGGGTGTGCTCCATGTCCTTTCTGGCCCTCCCTTTCCAGCTCCCTCTCCTTGCTTTATGAGCCCCTGTGAAAATGGTGCCACATGCAACGATCTTGGCAAAGACTACACCTGCCGCTGCCGTACTGGGTACACTGGGAAACGATGCCAGTCAGGTAAGATCCCAACAATGAATTATGCATGTATACATGCCAAGCACTGCACTAAGGGCTGGGGAAAGCAAAAGCAGTCCCTGTCCTCAAGGCAGAGACAATGTATAGTAGTTAGGCACCTAGAAAGTACATGTAAAACAGATGGAAGGCAATCTTACAGGGGAAAGCACTGGCAGCCGTGAGTTCAGTGAGAGGCCTCCTGCAGAAAGCCTACCCTCATGTCTGGGAGCTGCAGGTTCTTAACCTTGACCCACTATAGAGCCTTAAAGACCCCCTTCATATCCAGGGAAAGAGCAGGAGGAGAGGTACCTTGGAATCCCGGTTGGAGTCCCAGCTCCCACCACTTCCCACTTACCTGATCTTAGATAAGTTATCTCTTCTCTCTGGTGCTGTTTCTCCACCTGTGAGGCCTTCTCTCCATGGGGGTGGGGGTGCTGTGAGCCAGAGGCCTTTTTGTAAACCTTTAAATACCATAGAAATGGAAGCTGTCCTAAGAAAAGGAGAAGGGGGAAAGACAGGGAGCCATGAAGGACCCTGCCCTGCCCTTACTTGCTCCCATCCCAGACAACTCAGTTAGCCCTCTGAAGCTTGTGTTTGGTTTCATCCGGAAGAGTAGGGAGTTAGCAGGCGAGGACGTTGAGCAGGAAGAAAAGCAAAGCAGGGAGTCGTGAGGTGCTGAATGAAAGGCCTCCCCCCAGGGAGCCTCTGGTCCCTAGAGGCGCCTTCTGAGCGGGCACCCTCCTTGGGGTAAAACCCAGATCACTGGCATATTTGGGATCCTACCCAACACCCAGGATATTTATTAAGTGAATGAACTTCGCAGTCAGTAAATGGACTTCTTTCTCCTGGTTGGTCCCAAATCCCCACAAGCCAAATCAAGCACGCTCTGAAGTTTCTCTCTCCAAAAGACCCCGAGCTCCTTCAGAGGTAACCATGGCTTTTCTTCCCTCCCACCCCCCACATCTGCTCCTTGTCCCTCAGAGGTGGACTGCGGTACTCCCAGCTCAGTGAAGAACACCAAAGTGAGATTTAACTCCACCAAGATGGGCTCCCTGGCCGAATATGAGTGTGAGCAGGGCTACGTCCTCAGCTCTGGGAACAACCCCAGAGTGTGCAAAGCACATGGACTTTGGAGTGAACCCCCGCACTGCGATGGTGACTGGTTCCATTGGGAATATACTGAGCTTCTCCCCAAAGGCGAGGGTGGGGAAAGGGCTGGAGAACCCCAAGTTGATGCCCCCCTGACACAGAAGCCATCTGACACAGAAAACAGAGAGCTTCGTGGTGGGCAGAGTAGATGCAGGTTGGGAAGATCAGGCTCCAAAATCACTACCCATGTGCCCCAAGACAAGCCTTTGCCTCCCTCTGGGCCTCAGTTTCTCATCATAACGAGATGGCTGGACTTGAGACTGATAAGGTCCAGGTCTAAGTCCATGGCCCTGTCTGTGATGTGAGCACTGGGACAAGCCTTGGCGATCAGGTAACCCAAACCCCCCCATCTGTTGATGAGGAAAATGAGTCCCAGAGAGACAAAGGGACTTTGCCGCGGTGATTCCCATAGTTGTGGCAAAGTAAGAGGCACAACTCCCAAGCCAGAGCCCTTCCTGGCACACCTGATGGGCTGTGCTTAATGAGGATATTTCATTAGAAACTGGACATCACAGTAACAAGCTGGGACATTTGGACAGCCCCATGCCCATCAAAGCCTTTCACGTACAGCTCCCCCTGACTCTTCTTCACACACCCCGGAGAGACTAGATCCTCATCTGTACAATGGGTGTCTTGACCCCCTTCCTACCTGCCTCCCAGGAATGTGAAGAGCACATAGGTAAAGCTGAGCACAAGGGATCAGTGCTGTAGAAATGCCCCTTCTTTTTAGCCAATGTTCTCCGAAGGTTATTCTAGGTCTAGACTCTGCTGTTCTAACAGTCTGTATTCTAAGGGTCCTTCCAACCCTGGCATTCTGTGAGTCCATGTAATCTAGAGCGGCCCCAGTTAAAGCTATGTCTATACAAACAAGGGAGTTCCATCCAAAACAATGGCAGTTGAAGTTGCCTCAGTTAGAATTGGAAGGACCCACGTTCAAATCTGGACTCGGTCGCTGCTCCGTGACCCTGGGCAAGTCCCCTAACTAGCTATCATTATTATCCCTGTTACTGTTAATTGTCATCACCACTGTCACTGCCAAAAGTGACCTGAGAGCTTGGCATAGTCGAGGCACATGGACCCTGATGCACATCAGCGACCGCCAGCCGTGGGTGAGGGCTTCCCAGGGGGCGGGCAGCAAAGGCTCCCCAGCAGTCGAGCTGAGGAAGGAAACATCCCAGGATGGGGGGGGGGGGGCGGGGTGAGCAGAGCAGCGGGGCCCAAGGTCTCAGCGAGGACCGCAGTCATTTTCAGGGGCAGGCATCTCCAGGGAGTCCCAATTTCATTTTGGCTTCCAGACCAATAGCCACATCTCCATCACACCAGAGACTCTCATCCCCAGTTTGGACTCTCCTAGGTTTCTCAAGGTTTGTCACTGGGTTTTCCCAAAATCCTCCTAACAAGGTTGCAGGGTAGGGAATGGACCTATGATTTTTGGTGTAAGAAATTTCCAGATGAAGAAAATCCCTCTTCCAAAGCAGGTCAGCTCCTTTTCTACAAGTTACAATCCAAGGGATCTCTCTTAATCTCAGAAAGGTTGTGACTTGTCCAGGGTCCCCTGATCTGTATGTGGCAGAGCCAGGACTTTCTGCTTGAAAGCCAGTACTCTCTCAACAATGCCAGACTGCCCCCAAACCAAGTTAAAGGCCCTGTACTAAAGATACCATTTCCTTCCTCTCTTCCCCATCAATGCCCAACACATCTTTTAGAAATCAACGAGTGTGAATCTCAGCCTTGCCTGAATGGAGGCTCCTGCAAGGACCAAATCGCCAGCTTCCTCTGCATCTGTGGCTCAGGATATACGGGACCCCACTGTGAGCTGGGTAAGAGAAAGTCCCATGAACCCCAAAAAGGATACTGTGCCAGCTACACAGAGTAGGAAGGGGAGGACTTGTGTGACTACGTTCTGGCCCTGCCCTGAGCAGGTTAGGTGTAACATCAAGACCTGTGCACAAGCTCAATGAGAGAAGGAAAGGTCACAGGTATATATCTATATGTATATCTTATCTATACATAGACACAGACACAATTTTACATCTATCCATCTATTTAGAGAGATGGACCCAGAGCCATCCCCAGTCATGCAGATCTTTATCTCACCACTGGCCCCAGATGGCTCTGGGGGAGAGAGTGAGGCTGGTGCCTTTGCACTGCCCTCCCTCACTTAAATCCAATTCACTTGCAAGTCATGGCATCACCTTCCCAATGCCGTGGTTCTCCGAGAACAAAGGACAAGCAGCAATGTAGACAGACAGACAGCTGTGGATCCATACACATACTATTCACAGCAACATTTTTTGTGCTATCAAAAATAACTGGAAACTAAGGGGGTCCCTACCAAGTATGCAACAACCAAACACACTGTGGTCTCTGAATGGCACGGTGTGCCAACGCTGCCAAATGGAGAAAGGCCACCTGGAGTCGGGATGCCCTGGGCTCTGACCCCTCCTGGCCTTATGAACCCACCAGAGCCTGGAGCAGCACTCAGACCATCTGGAAGCTGCACTTGTACAAGGAGTTTCCTCACTGGAGCTCCCTACTCTGATGAAATCAGAGGTCCAAAGGGAAAAAAAACGATCAACAGGAAGAATCCTGAAAAACGTGGGCAGGCCTGCCCAACAGGGGCAAGTGGGGCTCTGCTGCCGAGCTTTATGATTTCCAGCTGCATTTCATCCCAATAACCTTCTCAGTGATGAAATCAGTTGGCAGGGCCAAGTCCATCCAGGCGAATTGGGCACCTACTGTGTGCAAACACCACACCAATGAGGCTAAGAAGGCAAAAACAAGGTTGTTTGCGCCCTCTGGAAGCTACATTCTGCCAGTGGTGACCTAGCAAGGGAACGGAGATGGAAAAACAGGGTCATTTGAGGAGAAGGCAAGCAAGCAGAGGAATTGAGAAAGGCTTCTCCTTAGGAGAAGTGCAGGAGCCAGGCTTCAGAAGAGGCAGCTGATGAAGCAGGCTGGTCCATGCAAAGGTCTAGAGCCCCGAGATGGAAACATCAAGGAAGGGCAAGTCGGCTAGAACTCAGCTAAGAGGGGGGAGTTGTGTGGAATGGGCCTGGGAAGGAAAGCTGAAGCCACACAGAGAAGAGCAGTAAGTGCCAAGGGCATGCTTTATCCTGAAGACAACAGCGAGCCACCAAAGGTTCTCTGAGCAGGGGAATGATATGACAACAGACGATTTTAGCAGCTGCAAGGAGGATGGATTGGAGTGTGGGAAGGGGCTGCCCTAGTCCAGGGCTGCTCTAGTCCAGGCTACCCCAGGTGGTGACTGACCGAAAATCATGAGTAAGGGAGAAGAAGGGGTTGAGGAGTCACTGGAAGCAGAACAGTGACCACAAGGGAAGTACCCAGGCTGAGAGGGAGGCAGAGGAATACAATGGGTCTCCCATTTGGGTTGTGTCTAGTTTGAAATGGGAACAGTCTGGAGGGAGGCTGAGCAGCAGCTCACTGGCTCATCAGACAGGTCCTTGCTAGCCTAAATGTCACTGTCCTAAGACCTTCCTTGAGAGCTGTCTGAGCACCTCTCTGACGCAACAGTGCCAACCACTCCTCTCCATATTTGTGCCTCATTCCACACAGGGACTCGATACTCTACCCCCACCCTAACTCTGCCACCATAACCACCTGTGCCCACACTAGGTCCTGAATTATTCATCGAAGGAGAGACAAGGGCTTGTCTTGCTCACCAGTCTTTCAGAAATGGGAGTATACACAAGCATGTAATGACTGTATGCATAAACACTTCTGATTTCTGAACAGAGATTGATGAATGCCAGTCAGATCCCTGTAAAAATGGAGGGACCTGCAAAGATCTCCCAGCAGCCTTTGTCTGCCAGTGTCCCGACGGCTTTGCTGGCATCCACTGTGAAAAAGGTAAGACTCTCCTCAAGGAGAATGTTAGACAGCTCCTCCTCACTCTTCCCATCATCTCCCCCAAGTATCTCCCCAATGTTAAGTCTGGTTTGCCTTCCACACTAATCTTCAAAACTACCAAGACAGCCGTGTAGTTTCTCCAGAAGGGTCCTAGGCTAGGAAAAGGCACCTGAGTGGCCATGTTCCAGTACTCCCCAAAGGTCTCCCTTCTTTCTTTCCTTCCCCCCTCCCTATGCCTGGAGCTTGCCTCAAGCTGAGATACTGTTTTCACACTGTGTGTTTTGGGGATTCTCTAGAAGTGGACGGCTGTGACTCAGGGCCCTGTCAGCACGGAGGAGAGTGCGAGAATGATGGGGGCTCCTATCTGTGTGTCTGCCCTGAAGGTTTCTTTGGCTACCACTGTGAGACAGGTAAGATGTGTACAGGTGGGGTTGTACTGCTGGCTCACACTTGGCAAATTCCAAGCAGTCAAGAGGCTGCCCTGGTTTTGAGAAGCAGCCCAGTGGGGTAAAAGAGCCCAAGACCTGAGCTCAGAACCCCAAGCTCCAGGCTCAGCTTCCTGCATCTGCTGACAGTGTATCCATAACAGGCTGGCTGTCTGGAGGCTCTGAGCCTCATCTGTAAAATGGGCATAACAAGCTGCCTCTCAGGCTCTCTGTAAGGACCATGTGAATTATTGTGCTCGGCCGTGGTAAAGCTCAGAGTGGCACCATTTGTTTGCACATTTGTTTGCCCAGAATGCCCTGATGAAGGCAGCCTCCTGACTGGGAGCCTCCTTGGACATGTCCCCTCCTTGCCCTGCTCAGCGGGGCCAGCCGGCTTCTCATCTTGCCTTGTTCTCTGTCATTTGTGAGCTCTGACTCCCAGGTTAGGGTATAAAATGTGAGGGTGGGGTGGGGATGGCCCTTCTTCTCTAATTCTAACCACACCTACTACAGTGTTAGACATGCAAGACCTGAGCTGATATTGCCAACTGAGTTTCATTTAATCATGGAACTGAGCCCAGGTGCACCCTGGCAGTACTGGCTGCTCTGCCTGATGAGGACAATGACAGATTTAGAAACCACTTTAACCTGCTTGTAAAAACTGCTTTTAAGAGTGCCCCACCATGACACAGGCAGATGCCACATCATCCCATTTTACAGAGGAGGAAGCTAAGGCCCTGAGAGGTGAAGTACTTTGCCCCTGGTCAGAGATCTGGGAGAGCCTGTAGAGAGATTCACACCCAGGTCTCTTGGGTTCAAGTCCACAGCAGCCTGAATCAGCTCTCATTCCTCCCCCCCAGATGGCCCGACACAACCATAGCAGAAAAGCAGTGTGGCTCTAGGCCGAGTGGGAGCTAGGAAATGTCCCCAGGAGCATCCCGAGCACCACAGCTACCACATTTCTGTAACATCTTGGTAACAGGCAGGCCTATACCATACACAGACCTGGGGCTCTTAACTACACAGTCCTATGTGTTTTTGTCTCTTGCTTTGGATCCCCCAGCCTGCCCCCAGGGATCCGAGACACCCAAAAAAGGGAAGAGGGCTTGACATAGCCAGAAGCCAGATGTCGGCTGCAGCCCATCCCCAAAAGAAGGCCTAGATCTGAGGCCCAGAGACTAATGATCAAACCCTGGCTGTGCCATTTCCTAGCTGCGCAGCTCTGACCTTCTTCCCTTCTCCAGGCCTGTTTCTTCGTCTGTAAAATGAAAATGTTGGACCACGTGACTTTTGGACCCCTACTGCAGAATCCCCAGATCCTCTGACTTGCAGTTGACTCTGAGAGGAAGCACAGGGTTGTAGGAAGTGCTAAGCTCGGAGTCAGAAGGCCTGGGCTCTTGTCCTGGTTGCCACTGACCGGGTGACCCTAGTGCAGTCCCTTAACCAATTTCTTTATGTAAGAAAAAAATGGCACCAGCACTAGCTGCCCTGCTTCTCTTCTCTCTGAAGTTGCGAGATCCAATGAGATTAGCACAGGAGAAAGCGGCCCTCCGTTATTTATCACGCACCACGTCCTGTGACCCAGCTACGGGGTCAGAACAGAAGGGCAGCGTACAAAGGGACCTGCAGTGCCCCGACACAACCAAGAGTCACCCCTCAATGTCATCTTCCTTTCTTATTCAGCAAGCGACCCATGTTTCTCCAACCCCTGTGGAAGCCGAGGCTACTGTCTCTCCAGCAACGGGTCTCACAGCTGCACCTGCAAAGTAGGCTACACGGGCAGAGACTGTGCCAAAGGTACAAGGGCACCCGCCCCAGGGACGCCAGAGGCTGGGAGCTGGCACTCGGGGCAGCCTTGGTCTGAGGGGAGCCACTAGGGCACTGCGGGGAGATGAGACCTCCAAACCCAATGGGAAGTTTCAAGTGTCTCCTCTTAGAAGAGTCCTGGTAAAACCTGTGCTCTGTGAGAGCCCCTTTGGCTCAGGAAGAGCAAAGGATCTCTTCCCTGAGGGAGTCACCCCCATTCTCCCCAGTCCAATCCCACTATAATGGTCACTTGATTCAACAGTTTATTAAATGCCTACTGTATGCTTGGCAGGGCTGTAGATGCTTGGCTTACAAAGGCAAAATGGAGTGGGCCACAGCCTATCAGGGAAGACAGCATATACAAACACACAGACACAAAATAAGTGTGGGGCTGTGTTTGTGGGAGGCACTTGTCCTACTGAGGATACTGGGAAAGGAGGCAGATGGGCTGAGACTCGGCTTGGCTCCTGAGGGACAAGTGACAGAGCAAGGCTGCGCCTACAAGGGGAGACAGGCAAGGTTGACCCAAAGGGGCCTCTCAGTGCTGGTGGGAGGGAGAATGAGGAGCAATGAGGAGAAGCATGGGGACCCCTGTCCTTCAAAACCCAAAGCAATAGCAGAAATGCCAAAAGGGAACTCAATACCCATCGAGCGATAATACGCAGACCCCTTCCACCAAGCCTGTGACTCTCCTGGACATTCCTCTCTTACTACTGTTCGAAACTTGGTCATGATGGAAGGATGGGTCTCTCCCAACTGCCTGGCCTCACAGGCTTCCCATCCCTCCCTGAACATACCAAGCAGCTCTGAGAAACAAAGCCTCCAGATTCCCCCCAGCCCAGCACCTCTCCAGCTGGCGTCTCCTTCCCCTTCCTGCTTCCCGTCCCATGGCCCCCAACGTGACCGGCAATGGGGCAGGGTGTGGGTCTTTCTCATGTCCCGTTCTACCCTTTTCTCTTGCTGAAACCGTGAAGAGCTGCTGCCACCCACAACACTCAAGGTGGAAAGGGTGGAGGACAGTGGTGTCTCCATCTCCTGGCATCCCCCTGAGGACCAAGCGGCCAAGCAAATGATAGATGGCTACGCGGTGACCTATGCCTCCTTCGATGGCTCCTACCGACGGACTGACTTTGTGGATCGCAGCCACTCTGCCCACCAGCTGCGGGCCCTGGCCTCGGGCAAAGCCTACAACATCTCTGTCTTCTCGGTAAAACGCAACGTGAACAACAAGAATGACATCAGCAGACCTGTGGTGCTCGTCACCCGAACCCGTGAGTCCACACGTGGGGCTGTGGGGGCTCTGACAGAGATCAGAGAGCTGGGTGGGCCCCCCAACTAAAGACCAGCCAGTCCCACCCCTCCCTCTACAAGGAACCCCTCCAAGACCTCTCCAGCCCCCCATGGCAGGGAACCTACTGGCCACCTAAGTAACCCGTCCCACTCTGTGCCAGCCGTCACTGGAAAGAAGTTTTCTCGTTGTTTCCCCCCAATATCAAGCCCAAATTGGCCCCTTTTCAGCTTCCACCTTTTGGGCCTTGTTCTGTTCTCTATTTCCCACATAATATCCCTTCGAGGATCTGACAACTCTCCCATCTCCCTGAAGGGTCCCCCTTCTAGACTGAGCACCCCCAGCTCTGTGACCAGCCTGGGCCCCTCCTCCACACGTTCTAGAGTTCACCATATCCCTCACAAAACGTGGCACCCAGCTACAGTCTGGCCATCGTGAACCACAGGGACACGACTGCCTGTTAAGTTCATGAATAATACCTAACCTTGTGCCAGACTCAGAAGTCGGTTAACAAGCATTTACTAACACTACCATGGGCCATCAGAGTGCACAGTGCACAGCCCCTGCCCTCGAGGAGATGACATTCTAAGGGGGAGCCAACACGCAGAGAAGCATCCCCGTCTGACAGGGGATGGCAGCAGCAGCATCAGGGACCTGCACGCCCTGACGCCGGCCTCCGCCACGCTGTCCCAATGCCGCTCCTCAGCAGTGTTTTTCACTTCAGAAGCTTCTTTCCATCAGCGACCAGAATGTTTGCTGCAAACGCTGGTTCTTCCTTTGTGTGCAGGCACAGGCAGGCTTGTGGTTGTGCCTTCAGCTTTTATCCAGAAAGACTAGAAGCTTTGCCTGTGGGAGGCGTGTGTCTGAGGGGCTGAGCGCTCTGTAACCCCTTCCAGCTCCAAATCTCTGGCACTACAAACACTGTAATGAATTCCAAGGTCAATTGGATTCAACAGCATTCATTAAGCACCGGTATACTGTGTGCCAGGCACTGTTCTCAGTGCTGGGAATATAAAAAGAATAAAGAAAGCCCCTGCCCTGAAGGACCTGACATTCCACCCATTCTTATTTTAAATAAAGACTTGAAGCCTTAGACAAGTCACTTAACTTGGGTAGGCCCTCGGCGCCTCATCTATCCAATGAGGGAAGCGTGTAACTTAGCTGTGGATAGGAAGCTGGGTCGGGTCACTTCCTGGGGGTCCTTTTAGCACTGAGATCTCTGACTCTGGGGTTGGCGTCGGTAACCAGGACTAGTCCGGCTGCAGCAAGCGGAATTTCTTCTGCTCCCAACAAATGGGTCTTTCTCCCGGTGGTTCTTCCTCTGTTACCACTTTAACACAAGCCAATTCCTAAGCCCTCCCCCCCGCTCACCACTGATTTAATATTCTAATACTACACTCAGTCCCACCCAACAAACATTCATGAAGTGCCTTCTTCTGCAAGGCCCTGCCCCAGAGTCCTGGGCACTTTACCCAATAGGTGCTTGTGACTGACCAGTGGCTCCTTCATCCCACCAGGGCCTCGGCCTGTGGAGGGCTTTGAGATCACCAACGTGACAGCCTCGTCAATCACAGTCCAATGGGCTCTCCACAAGGTCAAGCACTCCACTGTCAACAAAGTACGTGTATCTATCCGCCGCCTTGGGGACCAAGAAGACCATGCCGTGGAGCTGGACAGTGCCACTGACAAGTACACCTTCTGGTGAGGCCATGCGAGGAACGAATTTGCTTTGGACAACAACAAGTCCCCTCCATTGGGTACTGCTTGCTTTACGAAGCACTTTATCGGCAGGAATTTGCAGTATGGGTGATGTGTCTGTACTGGAATGAATCCTATGCCTTGCTTACCCACTAGACTTCTAAACTTGCCCTGATCATGCCCAACAGTCACACCATCACCCTACTGTGTCCAATGATGTGCCTGGCACAGAAACCTAGGTTCTGGGGATATAAAAGCAATGAAACAGTCCCTGTCTTCAAGGGGCATCCCAATCTCAACAGGGTAGAGATAGGAAAAGCATAAAGAAGCTATTAAATAAAGTCAGCAAAATGAAAATGCAGACCAGCCACTTTGCTCATCCTCTCTCCCCGCTTTTCTCAGGGATCTGCTGCCAGGAGAGCGGTACATTATTCATGTGGCCACCCTCAGTGGGCTGGGCACAGAAGACCATCCCTCAGAGAGCCTGGCCACTGCACCCTTCCACGTGTGGACTCGTGAGTACAATACAATGGGTTTGGGATCAGACCCTCCTCCCGTCATCTTGGCTGCTCTGAGCTCTCTGCAAGAGCCTGCAGCCTTTCACACCTTCATTCAGCCCCTGGACAGATACAGTCTAGTCCCAGAGAATGCCACAGCTACAGGAGAAAAGGAATCTCGGGGCACCATCACTTAGTGACCTAGAGTTTTTTTCTGTAATACATGTGACTTGACTTATTACAAAGAAAGACCCATGTAACAGGCAGAGTGGGACTGTCCAGCATTAAATATATATCTATATGTATAAAGCCCTTGCCTATGTATCACCCTAGCTAATGGCCTAATCCGAGCTCCACCTCTAAATTCTATGTGTCCTGGGAGGGTCTAAGACCTTCTGGAAACTAATAACCTCCTGTGGTCTTCTGTCCCTCGAGGAGATAAGTGCTGGCCTGTGGCCCTGGAGACTCAATCCCTGCACAATCCCCTAGCTCAGTTCCGAGAAGCCCAGGGAGCCAGACGAGGAGAATTCACTTCTCGGTGTCACAGATTTAGAGCTTCCTGAAAACGACGTCAGGAGTCTTCTAGGCCAACCAGTTCTTTTTATGAGTGGGGAAACTGGAGTCCAGAGGAGGGTGTGGCAGAGGGGGATCTGAGCCCAGCTGGTTCCCCAGACAGCCTCCCTCCTAGAAGGAGGAAGCAGGGTTGTGCACAAGCCATCCCTGAGCAGGACCACATGTGAGGCTGACCCAGCAAGTGGCCGAGTAGAGGGCTGGTGGTGGTGACTGCTCACCAGTCATTGGGAAGAGGGACCAGACCACTCCAGTTGTAAGAAGAGCAAAAGTGAGAAAAGCCAAAAGTTCAAAGTAAATGTTTTGTCTCTGCCAAAAGAAATCTCAGCAGGAAGACCTGAGTTCAAATCCAGCCTCAGGCACTTATTAGCTGGGCAAGTCAATTCACCTGTTTGCCTCAGTGTCCTCAGCTGTAAAATGGGGATGATCCCAGCACGTCCCTCCCAGAGTTGCTATGAAGATCAAATGAGATGATGTTGCCAGCTGTTGCCATCGCTTCAGTAATGACAGTTTTCCTTCTTCTCTCTCTCTTACACCCACGCCTTGGACAGGTCCTGCCTCTCCTAGAAACCTAACGGCATCGAGGGTCTCTGCAACGTCTGCCCACATGGTCTGGGAGCACCTCCCTCCAGGGGCTTCTGTGGAGGGTTACATCATCAACGTGACCACAAGCCAGAGCGTGAAGAGCCGCTATGTACCCAATGGGAAGCTGACTTCCTACACCATGCGCGATCTGCAGCCAGGTCAAAGGTATCGACTCTCGGTGACTGCCGTACAGAACACAGAGCAAGGTCAGATGCACAGCGACCCTGCCCATCTATACATTACAACCTGTAAGTTCTGAACCATCTTCCACGCCAAATGCCTTGAAACCTTGACCACAGGGGATGATGTGCCCCACTGAGAGCTTCTTATTATTTCTCGACTAAGCCTAGCACACAAAATGCTATCTGTTATGACAATCTCACAACAAGGGCCGTTATAAGTCACAGCTCCACAATGTACCTTACTAGTTGAGTAAGGCAGGATCTGATACTTCCCAGAAACCAAGCTCAGCAAATTCCCATCCGGCCAAGCCCCCGGGCTGAGTTTCCAGAGGTAGCAAACAAATCATTGCAAACGCTTGCTGCATCTCTTTCACATCCCAAAAGCCACAGAGAGCGCAGGCTTCCCGCATTCAGCCAGAAGACCTATTGTATGCCAGACCACTGCTCCAAGTGTTGTGGGGAACACAAAACAAAAGGCATGGGATTTGGCCTTTAAGTGTATTCCCAGTCTGACCAGGAATCTAGAGCACACCAGAGTAAAAGTAACTTCAGACTATTTATGGTGCGAATGTTAGTACACCTGGGAAGGCTGGGTAACTGGTCTGTCACACAGGAAAGCAGCAGTTGTTGGCCCTGATCCTGGCAAGGGTGTGAGTACATCTGCCCATCCTCAGAAGGCCTGTGTCCAGGCTCCCAAAAGCAGAGCTAGCCCAGGCTTCTGGGCTGCTGTTTCTGAATCGACCTTCCCGTGGCAGAGCTGACTATGTTGCCAAGGGTGGTAAGGAGAAAGCTAGATGAGAGTGACATGTGGCACAACGGTGACATCCTAGGGAGTCTGGTTACATAGCAATTCTCTCTGAATGTCTATGTTTGTGCTCCCCCAGCATGTGTGCAGCCCATAGGAGAGTCTCATGGAAGAGGCTATTCTGCAAGTTGCTAGAGGTCTTGAAGCACAGCCCCCAACCAAGAGCTTGGGCAGTGATGACTGTCACAAAAAAATCATAGCCGTGTCCTCAAGAACACCTGAGCTCCGTCCTACACTCCAGGGCACGTCTGTGTCAGGAGACCCTGACAGACATCAGTGTGCAAATATGAAAAACTGGCCCAGGGCAAACTGAATAATAAAGGAGCAGGGTAAAATGCCTGATGGCTTTTTAGGCCTTTATCTTTGTAGAAGAAGGGAGAGGCAGGTATAACCAGTGAAAAACTGTGCAGGAGAAGAGGCACAAACTGAAACCATCAGGAAAGGAGATGGCCTTTCTCATGGAGAGAAAATGAGAGAACACTGATAGTGGGCAGCCTCTGCGCTCCATTTGTATCCATACGATGCCAAGAGATGTAGAAATTACGTTTAATCTGATTTGAAAAATGAAGTTCTTCTTAGAGTTTTCTTTTTGTTCCCTCAAAATTCTTTATAAAAGCAGATGGCGCTCTAAGAAGGAGTAGGAGGAGTAATATAGGAGAAAATCTAGGGAGTATAAAAAACAGATATCAATAAAATCTATGTTAAAGACAGAAAAAATGATGAAAAAATTGAAATCAGGGTTATTGTATAAAATGGAAATCAAGATACTACAGAGCAGGGTGGACCAGAATCACATGATGATAAAGAGAAAGTGCTATGACCTGGTGATTAACATGTGCCCCAAGGAAAGACCCCCCACTTAAAGAGAGAGCAGGGAGAGGAGGCTGGTGACAGGAGGAGCATTAGGGAGCTGCTTTTGAGGAGGACCTGAAACCTATCCACCAGAACAGATTCTGCCATATTAACACACCTAGAAGTTAAATCAGCACACTCTGCTGTCTGGGACCAGAGTAACTCACAGTGCAAACCAAGCACCCTCTTGTCTCCAGTCTTAAGACCCAGGCACAAGGACTCTCGTCAGGGCCATCCCTACGACACGGGCTGGAGAGGGCAAGGGGAGGGATAGAAGGGTCGACATCACAGAATCCATGAGTCAGGGGCTTCTTCCTGCTCACCTTCTCTGCAGCACAGAGGGATGGCTCTTCTGACAAAAGATGGAACCAAGGAGGGCATCCCAGAATGCTAAGAAACAGACTGCCCCCATCTTTTGTGCCTGATCTTCGGCTGCTGGCTGACCGTGAGGTTTCAGAAGAACCATCCCAGCCCCCCAGGTAGGATTAACACCACCACCCCCCAAACCCACAAGACTTTCCTCATAAACACAGCTAGAAAACACTTCACCTCTGAGGTGTTTACAAATGAACCGGCGCAGAAATGGGACAATCTCCATCCCTCATGGTGATGGCTCTGGGTCACTGATCCATTCACCTGACAATAATAACAACAGCCTGAATTGATATGGTGCTTTAAGGTTTGCACAAGGTGTTTTATTCATTCCCCACAGCAACTCTGTGAGAGTTATCCTCATTTCCACATATGAAGAAACAGTCTGTGAGATTGCGCTGCCCAGGGTCACACAGCTAGTATGTTTGAAACAGGATTTGAACTCAGATCTTCCTGCCTCTGAGTTCAATGTTGTATCCAGGACACCAGCAGCTGCCCCTGATGAATGCCCAGGATGAAGTCTGGTCATGTCTGACGTTGTCTCCGAGGGCAGGAACGAGACCCTGGAGTCTGGCCGAGCAGGCCACACTGGGGCGGTCTGGACAGTCTCTGGAGTCCTTTACTCTGTTCTGTGCAGCCCCCCCACTCTCCTTTTGGCAGCCAATTACTTTGCTGCTATTTTTTTACCCAACCGAGGGCCACCTCTAGCCAGCTCAATGGCAGTTTTATCGTTTCTTGTCACCATGTTTTCTCCTGATCAGTTGAAGAGCCCATGCAGGGAACACTACCCTCCTACAAACCAGGGTCCAGTTGTGCCACACAAACACCTACCTGGCAGCATCACCCACCCAAACTGTGGCATGTGTCTTTTGAAAACCAACAGGATTTCTAACCCAGAATGCAGAATTTGGGAGTCATGGAGGCTTGGGTTTAAAGCCTGTCTCCAAAATTTCCTCACCTTACACAGGACAAATCAACTCCCCTTTCTGAATCTGTTTCCTCCCCTTTGAAATAGGACTGTTGTACGGATCTAATGAGGTATCTGTAAAGCTCTCTGCAAATCATAACACAAGACAGAAAGATGAGATGACTTTGTTCCTCCTTCCTTGCTTTCAGCGAGCCAGCCCTAATAAGAATTGGATGTGCCAAGTAGCTAATTAAAGTTCACTGTGGCAGTGCTGTGGGAGAGACAGTTTCACGTAAAATAATAAGTATGCAGAGGCAATTTTTAAAGGGCTTTTTGGGGAGAGGCCTCAAGTGGCTCTTGCTCATAGACTGGGCAGCGTGAGGACAGCAGTGCCCCCTCTCCCAGCAGGATTCCTGATTGCTGATTCTGAGGCCCTGACCTTCATACACGTTCCTCTGAATATTCACAGAAGGATATTGAGGCCGGACCTTAAAGTCTGATTTGACAAAAGAGGAAATAAAAGTGGCCCAGAGAAGGGACCTACCTGCCTAGGGCAACCTGGTGAGTTTAGCGGGATATCCAAGACAATAGCAAATTCCCTAAACATGAAGCAGATGAGAAAATCAGGACTTTTCCACTGGAACCTTGAAAATCACTTCTCTACATGAGCACTATATTCTCTGCTTTCTCTGATGCTGGTTGTGAGCCATACTGAGAAATCCCAGGAAGTCTCCGTTTTTTCCTGAAAGTTTTTGCCAAAAGTGCTGGGGTTCCTGGGACTCGGACTTTTGAAACAGAAAAACGTGAGATGGAAGTAAATGGAGAGAACCCGGCGGTGCCCCCAAAACTGGGAATCTCACATACATGGGCTTGCATGGCTGTGCACACAAGTGTGCTCACGTGTGGCCGAGAAATCACAAATCTGTCCATGTCTCCTTGGGCTCCTCCCATTCCAATGCATAGAAGGCAACAGGCATATATTTATCAAGGGATCACTCTGGGTCAGGCACCATGCTCATCACTGAAAATACCAATGCAAGCAAAAAGGCCCTGCCCTCAAAGAGTTTCCACTCTAATAAGGGCAAACACCACAGAAGAGGAAGGTGATAAGGGTGAGACACGCGGGAGAGAGCATGGAAGGTGTGGCCGGCCTGGGCACAGTGCTTCAGAAGGGATTTCTGGGAGAAGCCAACCAGTCAGAGGGAGGGGATGCAAGGGCAAAGAGTGGGCTCCCAGGGCAATGGGGTGGCTGGGGTGGTATGGCAGAGAAGGGAGGGAGGGGGCCCAGGGAGCAGTGCCCCCTCCTCCAGACTTGCTCCTGCACTGGCACACTTTTACAGTCTTTGGTGGTGTCGGACACTGTGACCCCATTCGGGGTTTTCTTGGCACAGATGCTGGAGGGCTTCACCATTTCCTTCTCCAGCTCACTTGACAGATGAGGAAACTGAGGCCAGCAGGTGAAGTGACTCGCCCAGGGTCACCCAGCCAGTGCATGAGAGGGTCCTCTGCGCCCAGGAGACTGTCGCACTGACTCTGTGCACCAAGGTGCCCGTAGCAGCCTTTTGCACTTTTCACACTGTTCTTCTTGGCCCTTCTTTCTCAGGTTTACTGAGCTGGTGGATGGTAGAGGAAGAATCAGCGCCAAATTCGGCAGCGTCCCAACTAAATCGGTCACTGTGAGGTCACGTAAGTGCCCGAGCATTCACTCACGGCTGTCGGCGTCTGGGGTTGAGGGCACCAAAGCAGGTTCACCCGTGGGTGCTGTGTGTCTGCCCCCCCGGAGCTACAGGGGCCAGGCAGGAGGACAGAAGGACAAGGTCTGACCATGTCCTTGCTGCTCAGATCCCTGAGGCCTCCAGCCACACTACAGTCCTCCCTCCACCATGTGCACAGCCCATCCGCCAGCCTGGAATGCCCTTCCCTCTCCATGCTGGGCCCAGGCCCCTGCCTTGCAAATATGGGCATTGGGCTAGTGCAAGGGTGTCAGACTCAAGATGCAGCAGGCTTGGGAGCAGCACACTGACCACAAATCAACACTGCCTTGTGTTGTGTAGGTATCTCTTCTGTAAACACTGCTCATCACTCTGGAGTTTGCAGGCTGCTTGTGGCAGGCCTCCAGTATTTAGCCCTCTGGAACAGCTGCTCTCTCTGCGGCCCGTTTTGGCTCCATGAGGCATCCTTGCCCCTCCCTCCCCCTCCCCCCACCTTGGTGGGTACAGACCTTCTCTAATTCATGTAACATATTTTACAAACACTAAC
This sequence comes from Pseudochirops corinnae, assembly GCA_028646515.1. Taxonomy (NCBI): domain Eukaryota; kingdom Metazoa; phylum Chordata; class Mammalia; order Diprotodontia; family Pseudocheiridae; genus Pseudochirops; species Pseudochirops corinnae. Next base: position 194,208,257 of record CM053591.1, read on the forward strand.
ACACGCACGCACACACACGTGATACACGACACAAAATTACACGGCTGTCACACACTCCTCACTGACCATGAGCTCCAAGAAGGCATATCTCCTCCTGGCATCTCTGCCTGTCATCCCCAGGACTGCAGGCACCTGGTAAATGTGGGTGCTGGCTGTGCTCCTTCTCCCTCCCCCTACCCCTACCCCCCCCCCCACAAACACAGACACGATTCTTCTGAGACAGTGTGGTCGATGGGGTGATACTGAAAAATGAAGCCCAATTAAAATACATTCAGACAGCCCAAGATGGCCCCTCAGATCCTAAACAAGCTCCACAACTCAGCACCCCTTAACCAGCAAGCAGCTGCTCTATGCTGGGCACTGTGGCTCCAAAGACAAAAATGAGACAGTCACTGCCTCAGGGAGAGGCTCTGGAAGGAGCTGGAGGTCTGGCCCATGTGGAAGCAAAGACAGAACAGGAGGGGCGCAGATCACAGGCCTAACTCCCAGAGTAGTGGCCGCCATTCTGTAACCTGGGCCTTTATGTTCTTGACACTATCCTAGAGCCAGAGACGCCAGTGAAGCTAGAGAACATGGAAGAATCCACCAACCAGATCAGCCTGGCTCTCCAGCTGCCGGACCCCGAAAGCAACAAAGAGCAGGAAGGTAAGTCAGAGAGGAGAGGTTTGCCACCTTGACCCCAGCACCAGACGGGACTCTGCCAGTCCTTCGCCATGCGGACAGGCTGCCCCCATGGAGAAGGCTGGAAAGGCCAAAGCCTTCTTGGAGAACAGGAGCCGTCCACCATGCCCTTCATGCTGTGAATCCCCTGCCCACTTCTGTCTAGGTGGTAGAGCCCTGCCTAGGTCTGGCTCCTCCCCACACATGCACGCACGTGCGCACACACACATACACATACACACGCATGCACACATACACACAGACTCAGAGTCAGAACCTCTGTGGCTCTCCCTTTCCCAGGACTTCACTGATGCTGCTGTACCCAATGACTAGGTTTCCTATGCCTGGTTCATTCTGGAGTCAGTCAGAGGAAAGCCACACAGAAGAAGGACAGAGGAAAAGCACTCCAGAATGAGGAGAAGCAAAAGCAAAGGGGAGAGAAAAGAGAGACCTGAGCTAGGAGGGCCTCGTCTCCCGAGCAGCTCATCAAACACTGACAGAGATTAAGTGGCTTACGGGCCTCCTCTAACGTTGAGCCCAGCTGTCCTAAGCTTCCCGAAGGAAGAGGGAATAGCGGTAGCAGCCCTACTCATTGGAGAAGGTCTTCTAAACGAAGCCCCTAACCTTCCTGGAGGGATCTCTGTAGATCCTGCACACGCAGGGGACTAGAAAATAACATATACGCTGACATTGGGCACACCCTCTCCAGGGTCCTCCTGGGCAGCTTAATTCACATTTTTATAGCCATTAAGAGCTGGCTGGACAGAAAAGGGGGGCTCTTCTTTAAAGAGCAAGTGTCCTTCCTTTGGCCTTTTATTTCATCAATCACAGAAAGAAGCAGTAAGGCAATTCGCTCACTCTGAACCAAGAGGGTGACATTCTCAGTTGTTAGATCAGATGTCAACTTAAAACGTGCCTGGGGTACTTTGTTCTTTCTATCTGAATTCCGTCTCCAGCTCTTGTGATGTAAGTAAATGAATGACCAGAAGACACAAGATAACAGTAAATCTGTGATCAGCACAGCGCCCAAGCAGAGTAAAGCATGGAATGAGTGCTTGGTGGCCAAGTCCTTCATACCGAAACCTGGCTCTGTTCTTTGTTATGGGAAAAAGCAAATACACCCTCTGGGGACATCTTGGGGAAGAACAAGGGGAAATGAGCTTTCCAGGTGGAAGGGAGCATGCTAAAAGAGGGAGCACCAACAGGCAGAGAATGGCCATCTCTGCCCTCAGCAGCAATATCCCAGGCAGAGAGGGCCAGACCCATCATCTTCCTGAGGAAGCGAAAGTGAACATCTGATGGAGTCACTGTCCATGGCTATCACACACACACACACACACACACACACACACACACACACACACACACACACACACACACAAAAGTAGAGAGTCAACGTCAGAAAAAAAAAAGTTGTAATTTGCAGATTTAGAGGATAGTGGAGAACCAAATAAAATCCCCCAGGACAGTAGGAGCAGAGGGCTACACTGCCACATTCACAGTCCACATAAAAACATCACAGGACCCAGCACCGAGTGGCAGAGGGCCAAACTCAAAAGCAAGCAGCCTTTGGGTCCCGTCCTGCCTCTCACATACACTGGCTGTGTGACCTCAGGCAAATCATTCCAGCCCAGTCTCAGGAGGAAGACCGACACACACTTTGGGAGCAACTATCCCCTTCCATGAGTTCGCAGAGCCCCTGAGGGGCAGCCTGGGATAAGGGACAGGGCACTGGACTGAGAATCAGGAAAATCTGGGTCCCAATCCTGACCCTGAGCAAGTCCCGGAACCTCATCCTCAGCTCTATCAGAGATAATATGTGATGTCTTGGCTCTCAGAAGCCCAGAGCTAGAAGTGTCCTCAGTCACCAGCTAGCCCAACTCGTATGTGACTGAGCATCCCCTGACCGTCACTTCTAGCTCTAAAGCTATCACCTTTGGTATCAGAATATTACTGGCCATGGCATGGGTGGTGGGAAGGAAGCACTTGGTAAACTTTTCTTCTGAAGTCAGACAAGTAATTCCATTGGTGTAGAGACTTCCTGGGGAAGAGTAAGTCAGGAGAGGGCAGCAACTTCTCTGTAACCCACAGTCTTAGAGGGCTGCTCAGTGTCCCACAGTAGGAGGGATCAGAGCCAGAATTTGAATCCAAGGCCATCACTGCGCAGCAGCCCAGGCTGCCTTTCATGACACTGGTTTGGATTAGAAGCTCCCCTTTTATGTACAGTCTTACAAAACTGTTCAGGGCTTTAGGAGTACGACCCAACCACACAGACGGGAGTAGGAGTAGTATTATTACTATTACAGGCTTCCTGTGGAAAAGGAAAAGAGGGTACAGGAAGTAGAGTCCTGCCAGGGGAGAGAAAATAAAGAAAGGAAGAAGTTGGAGAAATGAGTCTCAGTTGGGAAGGTGAGGAGGAAAGCAAGGAAAAGCAAAGGAATGACGGTGGATACAAGCCAAGCACATCTGTCCCCCAGGATGCGTGTGTCCGTGGACTCCCTCCACAAGACTGCCTGTTTTCTTCTTTTCTCTGCATTTGGCAAACCGGGATGGAAACTCCTGGTGGAAAGCATGTCTTTGGTTCTGCCAAGATCCAAGCCCAGCTGTCTCCTCCCTTACAGAGGGGCTGGCCTTCCCAGTCTCATCCACTGGACCAGCATTCCACAGGAGCTGGGCCCCTGGGGTGGCAGTCCGTGCTCAATCCCTCCTCTTACTGAACCCCATCCTGAAAAGCATCCCGATAAAACCAGGTGCAGAAGACCAGCACCCCCCCCCCCATCTTCATTTGCTTCTTCTCTTCGTACCTTTAGCCTGTCCTATGAGCTGACATGGTCTCAATGGGAGGTAGCACTCAGGAGCCCAAAGGCACATTTTGCCGTTCTGATATGCCAGGCAGAGGCCAGAAGCCTAACAGTCTGTGGCACTTTGGTTTCCAGATGACCACCGGAACTGCTCCATAAACCCCTGCCAAAATGGTGGCACATGCGTGAGTGGGACAGACTCCTACAGCTGTGACTGCAGCCTTGGATTCAAAGGCAGACACTGCGAGCTCTGTAAGTCAGGAGTCCAGCCTGGACTTACCCGCTCCACTGGACGCATGCTCCAAGAGGACGCACTCTGCCTCTGGCAGGGTTAGCATAGGGCTGAAAACCACTAGCAGGGGAAATTGTCATTCTCCCAATTATACCTCGGGTGGGGAGGGAGAAAAGGAAGGGTTCCCAATCTGAAGCCCAGCTCCATGGTCTCCTGGGCCCAAAATAAGAGTGGGGGGGAATGGAGAGAAAGAGGACTGTCCACTGTGTTCCACTGTGTGTGAAGCCTGGTAGCAAGGCCACTATGGTGGCCCCAAAAGGGCATCCAGTGAGGATCCCTTCACACCAGAGTGCTGAGAAAGGCATGTGTTTGACTAGCCTTCCCTAGAGATGGGTACCAAAGGGGGCTCACAGAAAAGCACGAGTGCCTGGGCATCATTTGAGGAAACAAAAAGTGTGTTCCAGAAGCCCCACAGCTGAGAAGATAATAGGAAAAACCCCGAGGGTTGGTGCCCACTCTGAGACCAAAGCCCAAGAAGGCTGGACTTGGGAGGGCCCGGGCTACAAACCTGATGTGACCATTAAAAACAGCCCCATCCATTGTGCTGACCACAGCCGGCCCACGGCAAGGCATGATGGCTTCTTTGTGGGAAGGCAGTCCTCTGGGTGCTGCCTGCCTGCATAGATGTGAGCAGAGGAGCAGGAAACTCTCTGCCTGCCCCAATCCAGGCTTTCCCACGGCCGAGTGTCCTTGTGGGGGGAGGTGGAAGCCTGGGGACAGACTCCTCACTGACCCCACTTCTTCTCTCCTGCCTGGACAGCATGTAAGAAGGTGCCACACCCCTGTACACGGCTGTACTCGGAGACAAAGTCTTTTCCTGTCTGGGAAGGAGGCATCTGTCACTATGTGTAAGTTGGAATGGAGCCTTTCAACTTTCCAAAGCCCCTCCTGGGCAACCTCTCACTGATGCTTCTGCAACACTGATAACAGGGCAGGGCAAACGAGGAAACAGTCACAGGGGGCAAGTCATACCTTCTCTCCTGACTTCAGTTTCTCCATCTGTAAAATGGGCCAAGCTGGTCTTCCAGCTCTAAGTTTCTACCTGCAACAAGGTCGACTTGACCACAGTCACATGGCTAATGAACAACAGCAAAATCAGCACTGAAATCAGATGCAAAGTCTGCAGAGCAGATGGGCCCCTCCAGCCCAGAACTCCTCAGCAGAGCTGGCTCACTGACTCCTATCTCTCTCTCAATGGCAGGTACAAGAGAATCTACAAAGTCCACCCCGATATCTGCTACAAGGAGAGCTGTGAGGGCACAACTGCCAAGAAGACCCCCAGCAGGTACTAGCTGAGGCCACCAAGGGCCTGCCCGATGGCTCGGGCAGCCTAGACACAGGGGCTAGGGGCAGGGGTGATGAGGATGCAGCCAACAGGTGGCTTCCTGAAATGCTGTAGCCAAAGAACTCCTCACCTTGTGATAGCCAGACACCTGGCTGGATGACCACAGGCTCCCTGTAGAGAATGGAAAAGTGTTCAGGGACCCCTTATGTGAGGCCCTGCTCCCCCCAGGCTCACAGGAGGCAGCAGCTGAAGGCCAGGCCTGATGATGCCTCCCAAGCACATCCACTTTTGAGTGCACATGGTCATAAACAGGAAGCCTGGACAAATCAATATACCCACTCACACCCACTACTTTGGGAAAAGTCTACAACTGGCTTTTCTGTATTAGGCTTCTTCTCCCAAGTATAGGCTAGGAAAGCATGATCTGGGATCGGTAAACTGTAAAAACAAATCTGTTCCATTAGCCTTTCTTTTCTCTATTTCAGGAAACAAAGCAACAGTCAAATAGTGAAGAAGCCTTAAGGTAAGTAAGTGCCCTTCTGAACTGCCCTTTCAGGCACAAGGTGAGGAAGGAGATACTCTGGGCACTCATCGCTCCCTGATCACTGAGCAGTTACAGACACTTCAGGAGAAACCTCAGGGGCAAACCCCAGCACTCAGGCCAGCCTCCCTCAAAGGCTGTCTGCTCCTGTGCATATTTTGACGCTCAACAAGATAGACACCTTCGGGGACCACTTCCCAAAGGGCGGCTCTTGGGTGCAGGATTCCCTTTTGGTTTCCTTTGTCTGTCCAGGGGGTACAGGACCTGGCACACAGCATTTTAATAAATGCTCAGTGACTTAAAGTCCATACTAAGAGACACAAGGACAGGCTGAACTCTGTGAAAGAGCTATAGCCCTAGGCCTGTCTAGCAGACCCATGCTCACACAACATGCGGGAGAGGGGCAGGTAGCAGAGCGCCAGACTCCAAGCCTGCCTCTTTATCAGCGGGGTGATGCTGCACAAGTCTGTGTGCTTCTGCCTATTCCCAAGACTTGTTCACACAGCTGACTCTCAGGAGACCTTCTACTTGACAGAGTGCTGGACTCCAATCAGCTCAAAGCTCTGTGACTTAATCCACATCTGTCCTCCCTCCAGTGGTGGGGCACAATCCTCTCTATCCTCCCATCAGCGGTTTCATAAGTTACTGTGGTCAAAGCATGGCCCTCACCTGGTGGCCAGGTGGTTGAAGCCATTCTTCCCAAAGGACACTAAGCCTGTCCTTGAAGCTTTTCAAGCTGAAAAGGCCAGGATACTGATTCTGCTAACACTGCCTTCAAGGGACCAAGGTGCCCTGAGCAGGCCAATTCCTGATAATGACAATTAAAGGCACAAAACCCCAACTAAACGACAAATGGAAACAAATGGAAAATCATTAGGAGAAATGAGGGGCTTTTTACCTGGAAAGGAAGAGGCTGAAAGTATAATGACTTATGAGATGGAAATCAGTATTTAGATTGAAAGTGTCATTGAAAATACAGAAATATTGAAATATTTTTATTCCTTCCTTAAAGGATCCAGAACGACTGCAGTTTCACCTTGTCAGCTCTAAGGGCTTTTAAATCCCAGGAAGATGAGATCTACTACATGGGTTGAAAGAGAACCCCGAGAGGAGAGGTACTTTTCTAGACGGGAGCCCCCACCTCTGCATCCTCCTCTCAAGCCTCTCTGGGACACGCTGTCAGGCCTGAATACCACCCCAAGCCACCTCCTTCCTTTGGGGACGTGGTCAAGGCTTCTTTAGTTTTCTAATTGCAGACTCCATCTCTCCAAGGTATCTGCATTCTTCCCAAGATATGCCAGCTAAAGGTGCTGCGATATGCAGCACAAGCCTTTGTTTGGAAACAGTAGCAGTTTTCTACAATGACTGAAAGGTATCAATGGGCATGCAAATGAGAGGGGGTTAACTTAGCAGACCCCCCAGCAGCATGAGCAGAATCAGCAGACCCTGGCTCACCAAGTTCAAAGTGAGCATGAATCTTCTCTCTGGGACCAAAAAAATCAAAATGGAGAAGAAACATTAGCAGCCTCCAAACAGTAAGAGCAGAAATGACTTTTTCCCACGTTGAAAAGCAACTTCAAGCATTGTTTAGTGCTACTTAACCCTTCTTGTCCCTAGTCCTATAATCTGAAGAGTATTTCTGTTCCTTGATATTTTGCAGGTTAGTAGTCCATAGTATGGATTAGTGCCTTCTGATATTTGGAAAGAAGAAATGTTAATTAACACTATCTAGTTTAGAACCTTTCTGTCTCCAAGAATTTCATGTGGGTTTCTGCACGTGGACAGACTCATTCCTTAGCTGGCAGATCAGGTACAGCCATCACGGCCAAAACAAGGTCTGCACTGCTGCCATCAAGACAAACTGGTTTAACCTAAAATTTTTAGTTTGGTCCTGTGCCAGAGAGGACACAATAACACTCAAGATGTTAACTTGTCAACATGTTTCAAAACACACTCCCCAAAATACTGTTTAAAAAATGGAAACCCTCCACGATACTTAGAAATGCTAACATTGCTATAGCAGCTGACCCCAAGTAGACCCAAAGTCAGTGCGGAGTTTCAGCTCACTGTGCCAGGCATCAGTCAGCAGTCAAGGGTGGAGTCAGTGCTGGAAGGCATCAGGGCTCTAAGACAAACAGGCAAGAGGAGGAAGCCTGACCTTCACATGTTAAGAGTCCTATTTGTGAAGCAGTGAAACAGCAAGGATGCACAGTCTACACAGAGATTTCTCTTACCTGTCCACACTCCCCAGTATCTGAGGGCGCTGAAGGAGATCACAACCCATTCAGACCAGACGGCACTCTTGTTCACAAGCCATAGTCATATTGTACAAGAAGATTTCTTTGAAGGATTAAAATCTCAGTTTTTAAGTTATGAGAACTATATATGGCTATGTCTCAGGAAAAGCACACAACATATTCATCAGCCATTTTCATAAAGGAAGGCGATGCCAAGGAGATAAACTAGAGCAAATCTAAAAAACTTTTACCATTTCAAAAGCTATACCAAATAGCCACTCAAGAGACTGGCTTTAGTTTAGTGAAGTCAGAAATACAGAGGTGGCTGGAAAAGGGTCATTTATGTGTATAACCATGTGATTTTTTTTCCCAACAATACTGGGCCTCAACACAATCACATGATGTGACTGGAAATGTACATGAGAAAAAAAAAGACTTTTATCATCCTGTTAATAACTCCTAGAATCTCAGAAAATGAGAAAAATGTGTGTTTGATACAGCAAATTTTGAGTTTGGCAATCTGTGGCCATGTAACCCATCCCCTCTGATGTTTTACAGAGAAATGAAAACATCTACTTAAAGTTTCTTCTAAATATTGTGTTTTCACAGCAATTACATCTTTCAATCTGCCTTTAAAACATTCCAAGCACATCCACCAAGACACTCTTCCCTCATGACTCATTCTGGACCTCTCATTTCTTCTGTGAAATCATTTGAAGGCCACTTGCCTAGTTCTAAAAGCCCATCAGCTCACGAGGAGACTGATGATAGAGGATGAGGGTTTACCCACAGAGGACCCAGGAAACCCTCCCTCCCTTCTTCTCAAAGGGGTGTATTAATTTATAGTCCAAGTGAAAACAACAACAGCCTGTAAACTGAAGAACCTCTTAAGGATTCCATTTTACATCTCAATGATCTAGCATAAAAACCCAGGCTCCAAAGAAACCCGACATTTGGAGTCCCAAAGACAGAGGGATGCGCCTAGAATTTTTGCCCAGAGAAACGGTTTCATCTTCCAGGCCACCATCTCCAAAACACAGCAGGCAGCTCTCTGAAAAATCCCCACCTCCATTCTTACAAGGGACCTTTCCCCCATAACAAAAAGGATCTCGTCACTTGCACGGCCAATCAAGCCACCTCCCCAAGTGCCCTTGGCTACCATCGCCCCCAGTGAAATGGCGGCTGTGGCCACCAAGTTCTCTCGGGCCACTCTCACACTCCCGCCTGCGTCTCCTCTCCTTGGTACATACAAACATCAACTTGCTAGAGACAGCAGTAACGATGCATCCCAGTATTAAATGCCCAGACTGACCAGTCAATGCAAACTGTACAAAATCAAGGCTATAAAGCAAAAGCAAAAAGAACTCACTTCAGTTCTTGTCGGTTTGAAATTTCTTTAAATACAATTTATTTCCTTGAAGCCCCTTTCTGGTTGTGTAAATGGGAGCAAGAATGTAAGTAAATCTAAAGACCAACCCCAGGAAGTTTACATTAATTGACATTTTTCAATGCATTTTGTTTAATAATAATTTTTTAGTCACTAAAGTGGAGTGGGGGAAAAAAGGTTAGATCATCACAGACCTGTAAATGACGGCTCATTAAACTAAGCAACCAGCCTGAGAGGGTCACAGCCTGAGGTTCCCTAGCCCAAGCCCCTCGAGTTACAAACAAGGAAAGTGAGGCTTGCAGGCTCTGAAGCCAGGTCTTCTGCCTGGCCACGGCCAGGCTGCATCCCAGAGCCCAACGTGGTGCTCTGTCCCTTGGCGGGCTCTCTGCCACGCTGGGGAATTCCACCCACGTGAAGCTGAATTGGCTTAGCCAACACTCCATCCTGAGAAGACACAGCTCTGCTGGAGAGACACGACATGGGTGTCTGCCACGACTGCCACTAATGAAGCACCAAGACCATCGTTTCAGAAAGCAGGCTGGGGAGGAAGCTGCAGGCCGAGTGATGGGTTGATGACGAAGAGGGTTCCTCACTGATCACAGAACCTCATCAATAATCAGCATGAAGCCAACGGCAGAGCCAGACTTCACAAATGGCTGTCGTTCCACAGTACATCGTATTTAGGTTAAGAACCAGGACCCCCGGGAAGCAGTCAGCCTCCTGCCCCTTCCCAGTCTTACTGTCACTGCTTGACACATTCACCACTGACCCACTGGAAGGAAAGACAGCTCACACCTTGCCATCAGAAAGAGGAACCTCTCCCTCCAGGCTAGGTGAGCAATTCACACATGAGCAAGGCAAAAAGGGAGGCGAGACTGCTTTACTGTTTTTACATCCATTACAACAAGGGAGTCCTTAACTGCATGTGGAACCACAAGGCTCTCCAGGCATACCCAGCTCCAGCATCTCAGCTCCGGGGAAGGAGCCGGATCCTGAGAGTCTGTTTGTCAGTCTGGTCACAGATCTAAGTCTCCAGAGGGCTTGAGTACCTGGAGAAAGCTCCAATGACGCTTGCAACAAACGTCTTCCTAAAGTGAAACTCTCCCCCGGCATCCCTTCAGTCCTCGGCATCCCTTCAGTCCTCGTCATCAGAACTGTCAGCATCCACCAGGTCTGAGTCTTCATCCTCAGACAGGCTCTGGCCTTCACCCTCCTCCAGTTCCTCCCGAGCTAAGAGCTGCTTAAAGATTTCAAACTCCTCCCCAGACGAGTGGGCTGTCTTGGCTAAAAACTCAGCTTCTGAGACTCTCAAAACCGAATTCAGAGAAGGATTGCAGATCTGGGTCTGGCCCTTTTTATCAGGGGTCTGGTAAAGGCCCAGGCGCTCCAGGAAGATGTGCCTCTGTTTGATCTTGGTCATTGAATACTGGAAGTATTTGGCCTTCACCAAGTCCCGCTGCTTTATTCCCATCCTAAAATATGCGTACTGTAAAGAACAACACAAACACATTGAGGAATCCCAGCAGCAGAATGGGAATCACCATTCACCTCCGTCACTCCCCTCTCCAATCACTGCATTCAAATTTATACCCAAGGGCCCCCCTCGGAGTGGCCACAGCACTGGTGACGCACAGAGCTCTGTCACACAGATGAACAACAGGTTCAGATCAGAAACAAAGGAGACGAGGGGAGAAAGAACCCAATGGAAGGGTTCAGCTTCTTTCCCATCAGTCAGGGGAATAAAGAAATCAATGATGACAGGAGAGGACAGAGCCCAGAAGTGGGCCCTGATGCACTGGTAGCCACCTCCCTCTCCATGCAGGAGCCCATCCCAGGTCCTAGACATTGCACCTGAAGGAATACAGTGGACAAGGAAGGTAGACCGAGAATGCAGAGGAATAAAGAAGCCACATCAGCGGCCCCTCAGACCCATTCCTCCCTTCTCGAGCCTCCCACAGCCCCAGGAAATCTGTCCTGGCTCTAGGGGGCCTCTCCTTCCTTCAGTCACATTAGGGCTCAAACAGATTCCTCCTCAGGGTCCTGAGAATGCCGGAAGCCAGAGCAGCCTTGCTCACACCGTGCCAAGCCGGGCATCCCAGACAGTGGTGGCAGGTGAATGCCCCTCCTGCATGATTCAGTTCCCCTGTGCCTCAGTTTCCTCCCAGGTAGAGTCCCTGAAGAAGTCACAGACAATCCCAGGCATCAGATCACCATCAGGTCATACCAGTGACTGATCCACCAAGGCGTATAGTTAATTCTACTCATTCAGGGTTCATTTAGCTACCATTGTGATAAGAACAAACCTGAACACTAAACTTACGTTCCTACACAAACTTCAGTTTGTACACAAAGACCTGACCTCCCCCAAAGTCTGAGGTGGCCAGCACAGGTACACAGTGCCCCTCTGACAGAGGAAGAAAACATGGCTCAGCAGGTAGGGAGTGGAGCCTGAAGCCCCATCCCGGTCCACAAGCCGCCAGTGTGGCCGCCAGGACGCAGTCCCAGGCTTTCGACTCGTCTGGGACCCTCTTTTCTCTGAATTACAGGCTCTAGCCTAGGCCTGACCTCCAGGGAAAGACAAGGAAACAACTTAGGGACTACTTCTCTCCTTCAGTGCTGCAGAGGGACACCAACACTTGGACACTCTCCAGTAGACCTTTGGTGATCATAACTTCAGACTTCACTTGAGATTAGGCCCTACAACCCTGTACGGCTGCCCATTTTTTCCTTTATTATCTCTTTAAAAAGATGAAAAACTTGCCTGGCTCTCAGATTCAAAGCAAATGGTTCAAGCTCTGCCCCTGTGGGCAGAGGCTCCACCCCTTCACCTGCTCTCTCTCACCTGGAATTTATACTCCAAGGCACTAGGGTCCTCCTGAAGAACTCTGGGGCAGCTGTGCAAAATCTCTGTCACCTGCTGCCCGGTGAAAAGGCATCTGTCCTTCAGAACGGAGACAAGGCCATCAATACGTTGCTGGCTCATGGTGAATAGGTCTGGACAGCAGTGAGTCATGTGCTGCAAATTCCCTGTGGAACACAGGAGGAAGGAGGATGACCACACAAGTCCTGCTTCACACAAAGAACAATGAGCAAGGCTCATGTGAATTCAGGCAGCCCCCAAATTACAGGCTTGCTGTGCTCCCAAAGTGTACATGCTGGAACCGCGAAGCCTTTTTCCGAAGAAATAATGCTGTGCATCACAGCTGGTTGTACACCTATCTACACCACAGAGCCATGCAGATCTACTGACAGGCCCTCAGAACGTCACCATAGGTGCCAGTTTCATGGGCAAAATGTGGGATGGCAGGAGCTGCCTCCCTCATCTACCCTGTAGGAAGCCCCTGCTGGTGGCTCCTAAAGCCCCAGGCAGGCCTCCAGCAGGATACAGAGTTGAAGGGGTTGAAACTGGAGGGACTGGGAAGGATTGGGGGAAGACAGGGAAGAACCCCTGGGGGAGGGTGGTCATAGCCAAGGTGAACACAGATGTTTCTCTACTCTAGCAGGCTCCCCAACCTAGTCCCTTTCTTTTCTTTGGAAGTCCCAGGAATCAGATCAATAGCTCTCCTCTCCATGGGGGATGAGAGGGTAAGGAAGGCCTTCTCAGGCTGGGGGTGAGGAGACGGGGCAGGGGCAGAAGATGCTGCCCCAAGACCAGCACTGGAGCTGAGGAGGGTGACAAGATGGTCTTGGCAATTTACCCAACCTCCCTCCCACTACCAGGCCTATCACGGCCAGTTTCACCGTCTTACCAACTCTTCCCATCCTGTGAGATGAGAAATGAGGACTCTGCCAGGGCAGGGCCTAGGCAGCAATTGATAGTGGAGAAAAAAAGAGCAAAGAAGTCCCCAGAAGGATCAGGAAGGAGGGACACTCCAGCTTTTGGCCTACAAATGAGCTGAGGATGACTTGCCTATGGGTCAGAGATCACAAAAGCCCCTTCACTGTTCATGTCTCACAACCTCCTCCCTCCCCTTCAGCATCTCCTTCCCCACTTCAGCACTCATCCTCCCATCCCAAAGGGGGCCCTTCCTCAGCCCTCCCCCACCGAGATGGACTCTCTGACACTGAAGACTCTCTTCTCCAAACACAAAAGCTCACCATTTAAGACACAACCTGGCTCCCGCTCATCCCGCCTTATTTCACAGGACTCCCTTCCATGCCTTCCCCATTCTAGCTGAAGGAGCCTGGGTCAAGGATCCCCGGTCCCCCCAGTCTGGAATCCCCCCTACATCTTGCAGACTCCTGGGTGTCCTGAAAGCACCCCTTCATCCCCAAGGCCCTTCCAGAGACCCTTCCAGCTGGTCAAGCTCTCTTCCTCTCCTATCACTCTGTATTTACTTATCTGTCAACATGCTGTATTCCCCATAGACTGTAAGCTCCATGAGGGTAGGAAGTGTCTTGTTTCTGTCTCTGCACTCCCAGAGGCTAGCACAAGGCCTTACCCAGAAGAGGGATTAAATAAATACTTTTTATGTGAGTTGAAAAGATAACACTGGCCTCCTCCATTGATTTTTGAAGTGACATTTAAAGCCACATGTACATATGGTTTACCTGACATCATTAACTGGACCTCACACCCTTAACATGAATTCCACTACACTGGCAATCAGTCCAAGAGCCAGGGATGGGCCTCTGCCCCCTAGGGACACAACAAGATGCAGGAGCAGCCCACAGCCATTAATAATGACAATAAAACTGACTCATTTATGCAGCACTCAGGCACCAAGCCTATGCTAAGCACACTACAATTATCTCATCTGACCCTCACAAGCCCGGGAAGGAGGCGTTATTATCCCCATTCCTCATACTGATGAGAAAACCAAGGCAGATAGAGATTAAGTGACTTGCCCAGGGCCACACAGTGAGTGTCTGAGGCCAGATCTGAACCCAGGTCTTTCTAACTCCAGGCCCAGCATTCCCTCCTTCTCGAAGGTGCCCTTGGTCAATGTTAGCCACCCCCTTCTCTTGGCTCTTAGGAGGGGTCCAACAGACCAGGATTCCCAGAACCTACCACCTTATGGAGGCTAGAGGAGAGTGCCCAAGATGCCCACAAGGTTCTGCAGCTCCAAAGCACCCCGAAAGGAGGTAGCCGGGAAAACGTGCACCCTCTTTGGCTGGGCATAATGTAGCAGAAACTGGTATACTGCACGATCATCTCTCTGAACCTTTCTTCTAAACAGCCTGAAGGAAACAGTCAGTGTTTGCTAAATGTCTGAGGTATTTACTCCAGGAGCCTGAGCATCATGCCCAGAATGTCTCCCTGAGATGTGCCGAGGCAAAGTCAACCAGGAAGAGGAACCCACCAGGCTCATCTGCTTTCTGTTCATTTTGGCCAATGCTCATGGCCAGAATCGCTTTGAAATGGGATCGTTTCCATATATATCGCCTAACACATATACAATTCAAGACATGAGGTCTGGGAGGTGTCCTGAGCAATAATCAGGCTGCCGTGGGCCCAGTTCAAGTTCTCCCACTTACTCCCTGATAAGGCTGCACTCATCCCCTCAGCCTCAGCCCTCGGTTTCCTCTGTAAAATTCATTCTGTCCCCACCACCCCAAGCTTCCCCTTGTCCCCTCTCTCCTTTGAGGGAAGTTCTGACGGCAAAGCCTGTCACTGCCATCTTCACTGCCCCGGCACCTAGAACAGCCCCTTCTAAAGCATCTGTCCAACAAAGTCAGAAGGCAATGGGACCGCAGGAGAATAGATTCAGGAGCCATCTGGCCGACCTCCTCATTCTGCAGGTGAGGACCTCGAGGCCCCAGGGCCAAATCTCTTCCCCCTAGCGCCCACCAGCTCCCGGGGGCCCTAAATGAGGAGCAGAGCTGCCCCGCAGGTTTCCGAGGGACTGCCCCTGCTCCCCCCAGAGTCTTACACCGCTTTGGGGGCTAATAAAGAAAGGCCTCTGGAATAAGCTAAGCCGTGGGCTACTGAAGGTGGAAGGCGGGAGAGCTCCTTAGGGACCTCCCCACCCCCGGGAAGCAGTACCTCCCCCAAGCCCCAGCCGCCGCAGGTGGCCCGCCCGCTGCTTCAGCTGCCGGTCGCTCAGCTGCAGGATGCCGGGGTTTCTCTGCAGGATCTGACACACGGGCCCAGGCTCCAGACCCAGCAGCAACAGCTCCGAGACCACGGCCAGCAGCTGGCCCGGCTGGAGCCCGGCACGGAGCCCGAGCAGCGCCTTCCTCCGGGACTCGCTGAAGCCCAGGTTCTCCAGGCTCTCCAGGCACCCCATGGGGGGCAAGGGTGGCCCCTCCCCAGCCGGGGCCGGGCCCCCACTGCGGCCCCGAGGGGCTGCTCTGTCCCCCTCTGAGGAGGCTGTGGCCATCCCCTGGGGGTAAAGCAGACGTAGCGGGGCGGCTGCGAGGGCCCCAGGCTGAGGGGCCAGCCTGTGCCACTGGAAGACCTACGAGGACAGAGAAAAGGGAGTCAGGGGGATGGGACCCCGGAGCTGGAGGCGATGATGTCATCTGCCAAGGTCTCCCCCACCCCGGGAATCCAAAGCCTAATGCACGCGCATTTTAAAGTGGAACTACGCTGCACGCGTGACCATGCCCCAGCACCTTCTTTAGGGGCCGTTCATATGTGGGGGTGGGGCTGTGCCTATGTTTGTGCATATACGTGGTGCCTGAGGAGCGCCTGCAACCCAACGCGGGAAGGGGCGCAGGCTTGGGAAAGGGCCTGGGTTCAAGCCCCGCCCCCCAGCAGGGCTCCTTGGGGGGAGTTTCTCACGCTGAAGGCCCCTCCACCAAGGACTACAGGCCCGTCACCTACCCTCCAACCCCCCCCTTTACAGATGAGGAAGCGCCCCGGGCATTGGGGAAGGCGCGCCTGGGACCCAGGCCTCCCCTTCCTCAGCTTCAAAAATCAGGGAAGGCTGCCACCGCCTCCAGACACTCCCCGCTCCCGGGCCGGACAGGCGTCCACGTCATGAACGCGCGGAGCCTCCCTTGGGACGGCTCAGAGCTGCGCAGCCGCACTGCCACACGCCACGCCCCCCACCGGCCGCGCAGCCGCACTCCAGGTCGCCGGGGAAGGGAGGAAGGGGAAGAGACGGCCGCGCAGCCGCATTCCAGTGCACTCCAGCTCCCAGGCTGCGGGGGGAGGGGGGAAGAGGGGGGAGGGGGAGGGGAGGGGAGGGGGGGGTAAAAAGGGAGGCGCGCAGCCACACGCCGGCATCTCTACGGTCAGCTCGTGGCCGCGCAGCCGTACAAGCCAGGCGCCCAACCGGGCGCCCTGGTCTGGACAACAGGGAAGGCTGTACTGGGGACCACGGATCCAAGCTCGACTGCCAGCCCAGGCACTCCTGCGCCTCCCTCCCGGCCCCCAAGTTTCCCGTCCAGGGTAGTAAGTGCTCGGCGGAGGAGGTACCGACCTGCCTGCAGCCGGCCGCCATGGCACCGGGAGTCCTTTCGGCCCGCCGGGCTCCTTCCGTCCGTCGCGTTTCTCCGCCTCCCGCAGAAACCAGCGCTGGGCTCAAACGTTCCCCCTTCCCCGCCCACATCCGGGGAATCAGGTGTGAAGAGGCGCCCAGGCGGAACTGAGGACTAATTTGTGACGTCAGCGCTGGCAGGGGCCGGGAGGAAACAGAGGGCGGGCTCTGGCACGAGCTTCATTCTGCAAGGGTCTAGTGACCTGGGAACGCTGAGAAGCAGGAGGGCGCCTGCCCTCGAAGAGCTTACTCTCCGGGTGCGCACACCGGGGAATGCCCCTCCTCCCACCCCGGGGGCTCCATGCCTTTGCCCGTAGCCGGCGCCCCGCCAGGACCGCACCCCCTACTTCCATTACGTTGTGGCGGGCCGGCACCGAACTGCGCTGGGAGGGCCTCCCCCGGGACGCCTCTGAGCCCCGACACCTTCCCACTTGTCTGCAGTTTACTCCGTGCACGGAGAGAATGGGCTCGTAGAAGGGGGTGCCCTGCTGATCTCACCCAGCCCGGCCAGGGATTCCCCAGACCTGGGCCAGCTCCGGCACCTCCCCTTCTGTATCAGCCTCTCCCCACCCGCGCACCCTTGTTTGTGCTTTCTATTTGTTATTCTCAGTGCCTGACATTCAGTTAGCACTCAGCCTGAGAACAAATCTGGCCTGCAACCCAAAGTCTTTACTTTTTTAAATACAGGAAAACTTCAGACCATACAAAAAACGGTAGATTACTGCTAATCTACAGTGAGCAACGTGAAATAAAACCATTAAGGCAGGCTGAAGCTATATCATGCAGTACCGTATACACAGCATGTTCCTTCCTATTAAACAACGAATGTTGGGCCAAGGGATCCACGCTTAAAAATTCTTTAACGACACCCTATGCAGTAAATAATGGCCTAATTATGTGAAAAAAAAATTTTCCTCTGTGACAAGAATCTACATGTTTCAAGAATTATAGGTTTGTTTCTACAGTAATGTGAAACCATCTTTATCACACACAATGGCTCTGGTTTGAGCACAACACGTTCCTGCACTTCTCAGTATGTCATCAAATTGTTTCCAAATCATCACAAGGCTTCATCTTTCTAGCTTAAACCAATAGTCGGTTGCATGCACATGCCCTCATTTTCATGGGTTACACTGTATCAGAGTGACTCACTCACTCCCTTCTATTACCCTGCAATTGTAGCTCATCCTCTGTTGCATTCTTACAGCGCAGGTATCAGCCTATCTCTGGTATATTACAGGCCATCTTGAAATCTTCATGGACCATCACAAACACCATGCACAAACAGACCTGACATTGCCTCTCCTAGTATTAGGCAACGTTTCTGATTTAAGAATGTAGTCAGTGTGCCAATGATAGAAAAGAAAGTCAACATCCGAAGGGTTTTTTTCCTCACAAAGATTAGCTTGTCTATAAAGATTGTTACATAATGAAGCAATATATGCAGTCAGACTGTAAGCATATTTATCCGTTAATAAATGCTTGTCAGCCAGCAGAAAAGTAAATATTTTATGTCAACTAACTTTGTCAATTAATTATGTAGCTAAAAATAAAATGTTTCCATCTCTCAGCAAGAGAGTTAATAAGATTCTCCTACCACTTTCCATTACATATTTGTGTGAACAAGCATTTTCACATTATTCTTGTATTATTTTAAAATACAGAAATAAACCCAATGTGGAATCAGATTTAAGACTATGTTTAGCAGTAGGTGGCACCACAATGGATCGTGTTAGACCTAGAGTTATAAAGATGAGTTCAGACCCGACATGAGACATATTAACTGGATCTTGAGCTCCACTGCTCTTTGGAACACATTCCATTCTCTCCTGTATTTTCCAGTGGGTATAGAGTAATCTTGTTATTTTCATTTCTTTCCCTTTCTATGAGAAGGTTGTTCAGAATCTGTTGTTTCTCAATAGAATTGTTCAGTTTAACCACTATGTGTGGTTTGCAGCCTCGAGTTTCTTTAGGTTTGGGTTTTGTCATTTTTTCTGAAGGCAATGTATGGATTCTTTTTATTTACACTGTTTTCTGTGTTCAGAGGTTCTGGGCAGTTTCATATTTCTTTCCCTGTAGGGTGTTAAGCTTTCTGTCATTCTTCAGGGAGACCTATGATCTTTGTCTCTTTGTATCCTGCCTTCAGGAGCAGGTTTTGCCTGTCTCGAGGGGAGGCTTCCCTTTAATGCTGCCGCTTCTCCTGTATCTTCTTCCAGATTGCCTTTTGCTTCCACACATTTGCATTCCCAATCTGCTGTCCTCCAGTTTCCTTGATGAGACTTGCCACTATAGATTCAAATTTTTCTATCCTACCAATTATATCTGATGTTTAGACCATAAATTCTGCTCTCACAAGACTTACTTCTCATTTAAACAATTTGGGGACATTGTATCTAGCTATTCTCTCTTCAGAATCAACATGGTCCTCTGCCTCATCAAGTGTAGAATCCTTTTTCTTTGTCTTGAGACACACATTCAGAGAAGCCTGAACTCTTTCACTTGATCCAGAGGCCTCATTTCCTCCTAATATTAGGTTTCCCGGTTGGTTGATCTGCTTGTGCTCCAGGTCTCTGAGTTTTCTTTCTCCTCAGATTTTTTATCATTTCTGTTCTTTACCTCAGTTTGTCCTACTGTTCACTTCTCACACCCTTCTCTTGAATGGCAGTTTCCTCGGGGATTGAATTTCAAGGCTTTTCAGTCTCTTCCCATGCTAGGCTATTCATGATTCCCCAAACTCAGTTTCTCCCAAGTGATTGGGGGCAGGGGAGAGGTAGACAGCACTGGCCCCAGCTAGATTCTTCCTTGCTGGGAAGAACTGGGTCCAGAACATTGCTTCCCCCACTTTTTGAAGGAGAACATCAGAAAGGTCCAGAAATGTTTAGCTGCTCTGGATTTGGGAGAGCCAGGAAATGTCCAGAGAACTGATGTTCTCACCAGTAGTACCATGTCATTATCTCAGGTTTAGCCTGGGATGTGTCCCAGACCCCTCAGTGTGGCACAGGGGAGAATGATGGTATTGGAGCTGTCACTGGGCTATAAAACTGAAGCAAACCCAGCCCAATTCTATAACTCAAGGAAACCTGAAACGGTTTGGCTATCCTGTCTTGTTGAGAGTCCCGTAAGTCTGAAAACAGTGGCTTAATGACTCCAATGAGAAAAACTAAATAGGTGACGAAAGTCCGTTGTCCTAACGAGGCTATCCCATCACTTCCCAGTCAGTAAAGATCACCAGCCTCAGCTGCCTTCCAGGCCAGGATTCTTCCCATTAGACCACACTGCCCATCTACACAACCTGCTACTCTCCAACTAAATCACACAATCTAGAGTCATGTTATAAAAGACAATTTAGTGTGTTTATCAAATTGTCCATAAAGGCTGGGCAATTGGGTTCTTTTTGTGGAAAGAATTTAGGGGCCCGGAAGTAGAAATGGATGCATTTTGGAAGCAAAGTGTCAGGCATGATGCAAATCACAAATACAGACGGCATCCCCAGTCATATGTATAACATACTCATGTTTAAACATATTCCCCAAAATGTGAAGAAAATCTTGGCCTCAGCACTGAATTGCCAAGGCATTCAATATTCCTTCTCCCTAAAACACACGTTTCCACTGTTCAGTTTAACGAATTTTAATTACTTTCTCTTACACAATGTAACAGATTTCAAAGACATGGGCTTGTGCATTCCTGGAGGCGGCTCAGCTTCATCTCTGAAGAACACATTCTTGGGCTCCCTTAGCCAGTGGAATTCCTGAGCATTTTAAGGAAAAACAGATTTACTTTTCAGGTCCTACAGAAAAGGGAATTCTTAGAATATAGAGAAACAAATCAATCTTAAGAGGTAAATATCACAAGCTTCCACACTGCTCTGTTGCTCTTTAAAGCAAAGCTCTTCTAAGCAAATTCGAAGACTGAGGTTTTCAGTCTGACTCTACTAAAGAAAACATATTTAGCAAATGGGAATTTTCCCAGGAAGCAAAATTCAAATGGCACCATCCTTGAGGAACATTTTCCAAAGGGAGGAAGGATACTGTTTTGTTGCTATCTATAACCACCAGCAGAAACTGCACCTGGCTAAGACACTTCCTTTTTATCCTGGCTCCCTGAGCAGAGACCATAAGCAGTAGGCATCTCTCTGTCAGCAATAATTGTTGTGCCATTGTGGGTATGCCACTGAGCTCACCCGAGAGTTGTAAGGTACAGCAACAGCCACATTTGTGCCAGAATGTACCAGCTGCTCAGAAGTTTGCAAAGCGTGCTCCACTTACCTTGATCAGCTCCAAGATGGAATGGAAAGAAAAAAATACTAGGAATGGTCCAGTCAGTTTTGAGCTGAAACATCTGCCTATCTGATGGGCACAGACCACATGACATGCACAAATACACAAGAGGAGGAAGGCGAGGATAAAGCACAAGCATGTCTCTAAAGTCCTCCGTGAAAAACCCTGTCACGACATCAAACTTCTACGATTCTTCTTTTCAAATTCAGACAAGGAAACTTTGAAGATAAAAACCATTCCACAGACTGAGAGGAAGGGAAGACCACCTCATGGGGCTTTGTTAGGTTAGCTCTGGAAAGCCCCCACCTCGCCCCCAAGGAAGGGTTCTGAAAACCGAGGCCATGAAGAGGCGAGTGAGCCCAAAGCCATCCTCAGCAGTGGAGATGTCGAGGAAAGCGCAGGCCCTGGGTGGCCCTCTAGACGTGGCAAACGGCAGCAGCGGCAGCAGCTCTGCCCGTCAGGAGACACAACCAATCTACTCAGACACTCTGCCTTGTTACTTACTGTTTCGTCCAGTCTCTTCTCTCTCCTCTCGGGTGATTAAACACTATTTTCTGAAATGAAAAGACATCGTTATTAAAAGTAGGTAAATTAAAACAATATGGAGCCTGCAAATTAGCTGAGATGACAAAAGCAGAACCAGTTAGTGGTGGAGAAGCTACAGGATGGCAGGCACCCTAACAGACTGTAGGTGGGGCTGCATGCCCGCCCAGCCGGGATGGATTTCAACTAGATATGATCCAAGAAGAGTGCCCACACTGTCTGTGCTCTTTGACCCACGTGTATACACAGACACACACACACTCCCCAAAATACTCATCACAAGACTCTTTGTGGCAGTAAAAACAGAAATCAAGTGGGTGTCCATCAACGGAGATTAGCTGAGAAAACTGGGGTATATAAATGTAATGGGATATTATCATTGGTCAGTAAAAAATGAACGAAGAACTCAGAGGCACATGGGGACTTCCCCACCCTGAACCACGTAAATGAAGCTGACATGGGTGGGTCACTGAAGAAGTGCTATCTTGAGCCCCCAGCTCGCTGCTCCCTGCAGAGGGCAGAGGGCAGTAAGAATGGTGTATACAACATCCGATGCAACCCCAGTATTTGGTGTTTCTTGCTTCCTCATCCTTCTTGGTTACAAAGGGTGGTTTGATGTAGGGAAGACGGGAATTTTTTTCCCAGGAATGACAATGAAGTAAAGATATTACTATTAGATCTTAATAAAATATATTTTTTAAAAACAAAGTTACAGTTCCACACCACCTGCTCACGTTGACCTCAGACACAGTTGTCCCAGGTGTTAAATATATGAGTTTTGTTGCTTTCCGTAAGAATTCTAGAGAACCTTCAGCATGTGGTTTGGTGACTTGTACAAGAAATTCCATTAGAACGTGATTGGTATCGCGCTGATACTGAATATTCTGTGGGCTGGTCAGTCATGTCCTTTCACAGATAGTTATTACATGTAAGTAAAAAGCCTGAGCTAAGCTATAACATGGTTATAGCTTAGCGGACATTCTTTAAAACGTGCCATAACGTGCCAGAAATTGCCACAGTCTTTGCAGAGCCAGCGCCTCACCTTAAGGTGAATCAAGGCCAGCTATGTCTGGGACTGTGTGTGGAGCAGCAGCCCACCCCAGCACCCGATAAGCCCGCTGCCTGCCCTGCCGCTTACCTGGTACAGTAGCTGGGTGATACACGTCCGGCCAGGAATAGTTAGCTAAGTTCACAGGCTGGATTACCCAAGAATGGTGTAGCAGCATGTCCAAGGTCATACGCTCTTCTGGATTAGGCTGCAGGAGCCCACAGAGAAGGTTCAAAAGGTCTAGGAAGAACCCAACAGGATCACACATGGAGCAAGGTTCTACCAATAGCAAACAGGCTTTTGTGACTCCTGCTCCAAATCCCTCTCAGGTCACCCAAGCCTCAAACCAGAGACTTTCTAGAGACCTCTAAGCCCCTTCCCATGTCTCAGAATGTCACCAGTGATGGAGGAGAGGGGTGTGGATGTGCAGGAGAGTCAGTGGTTGAACTGGGGCCATCAGGGCAATGAACCACATTTATGAGCAGGGGCCACAAGGCATAAAGACTAGGTAGGCCAGACAGGTGGGTCACCCAGCCCACCCTTCTTGTTTTGGACAATGCAGCAAGGGATGCTTTGGGACTTCAATATTAACTTCAGAAGACTAGGGAGAAGCCTCTAACAGCCATATTTCCCTTCAGTCACCTATTACAGAGCCATCATCTACTGTGTGATCAAGGCCCTTCTCTTAACCCCATGCATCTTTTCAGTCTGCATAAGCTGAAAGAAAAGGAAGTCCTATCTATTTACCGCCTTCTCCATAGAACACAAAAGCGGGATTTCTGTAGCACTCTTTGTCGAGAGGCAATGCTAACAACCATGTTATAGCTTAGCTCAGGCTTTTTACTTACATGTAATAACTATTTGTCAAAGGACATGACTGACCAGCCCACAGAATATTCAGTATCAGCGTGATACCAATCACGTTCTAATGGAATTTCTTGTACAAGTCACCAACCCACGTGCTGAAGCCTCAAGGGATACATTCAGCTCTTCTAGTCCTTGGTGAACATATGTGTTCATCTCCTCTCCCATTCCCTTCCTAACATAACATATTTCCATCTCACCCCCTCTTGGCCTACATATTTCTAAGGTGAACAACACTAATCTTGTGGACCCATTCTTGTGTAGAAGGCACTTCATCACCTGGATTACAAGAGTGGCGCTTCTGTGGCTGGTCACTCTGGAGATATTGCCACCACATGTGGTCTTCCAAGCATCCCCACACACCTAGGATTTTCAACAAAGCTTCTCTCTATCCCAAAGGAGGCTTTTCATGGGGGAGAACACATCCCCCCAACTCCTTGTTCTCCTTCCTACCCCTCTCAAGGGACGTCCTGTTCTCAAGTTTCTCATGGGCACAGAAAGTGTGAAGAGTTCATTTCTAGAGTCATTTGAGGTGGGCAGCATGTGACATCTTAAGAAAGGCCATTCACACCACAAGCCCCTGACCTAGCTCAGCCCAGTGTATAGGAAAGCTACCGTTCTGCCTCTGGCATCAAAAAGCAAAGAACTGTAGTGCTGGCTTCAAAGTGCATTTTGGTTCATTGCTTTCTGAGGACCACAATTTTGGGGTCAGAGAATTAGAGAACTGGGGAAAAGGGAAGTAAACAGACGCCCCCAAGAAGGAGATAAAGTGACTGACCACTCTGGAAGAAGAAAGAAAATGGAAACATGGAACCTCTTAAGGGAGGACCCATGATGAAATGAAAGGCACTTACCAGCTGAGATCGGAAAAGGAGTATGTAGTACCGCCTCCAGGGCCTCATCTAGCTCATTGAAAGGATTCTCTTCAAACATTAAAGTATAGAGGGTCACCCCAAGGGCCCACATCTCCATTTCTGGTCCTTGGTATCTATTCAGAAATAAGCAGCAGTCAGTAACATGGTCACAGACGTGTCCCGGCCATCAGAATACACTCCCTGAAGCGGACCCTGGGCATGCAGGCCCTCCCCTGGCAGGCACACCCGCATGAAGCTGGCAAGAGGAGGCTGCCTGCCAGTCACTGCTACCACACACTTGCTCTTGAACAACAGAAGAAGACACCTTCCAGACTATACCATAAGAGGAATGACAGGGCCCTGTGAGTACGGGGCTTGCCTCCCTAGTGTTCATTCACACCCTCTGTGGGAATCAAGTACATCTGGTGGTGTTATGTCCACAGGAGAGACAAATGCTTCTCTACTGCGAGGATCATGTGTCTCTAGTACCCACTCAGCCCCCTCTTGGTGAGATAAAGTAATGACATTTTGCCATTCAGAGGGAGGATGGGAACCTAACCCAAGAGACCCTGGGCTCAGGGCCAAGAATTCTGCCCAGTCTGCCAACCTTCACAGGGCAGACTCCAAGTCCCTACAGCCAAAGCCAAGAGCAGCCTCTCATTGCCTTGTGAATTCCTGGCCTAGATGGTCAGCTGGTGAACCTGGGCCATCTGGTGCCTTGAGCAGCACTAGGACTTCCAAAGATGATGCAGAGTGACCCCAGGGTAGCACCTCATGACTCAGGGGTTTGGAACAAGCTCTGGACATAGCTCTATCGAGCTAAGTTTGTGGTCTCATGGTAAGGCTGGTTTTCTTGTGCACATCACAAACCCTTGTTCACATAACAGACCAAATTCAGAGACAATGGTGGCATCCCCTCAGGACCTCAGAGAGGCTACCTTTCCATAGCGGAAGCCCAGCTGCGCTGGGATACGTACGCATGTCCCATGAGGACTTCCGGGGAGCAGTACTCGAGGGTGCCACAGAAGGTGTAGAAGCATTTGCCAGGTTCCATATAAGCAGCTGAGCCAAAATCCACCAACTTGATTGTGAAGTCCTCTGCAATAACGATGTTCTCATCTTTAATGTCTCTATGGATGATGTTTTGGGACCAGAGGTACGATATTGCTGACACCACCTAAAACACAGGTGGAGACGGGTCATTCTCCTACCCAGCCAGCACAGAGGAAGGGGCACTACACTCGGCCTGGACCCTGCTCAGACCCAGCCATCTGAAAGCCAAGAATGCCGACTGCTCATGGTCATGAGCTGGTGCTGGAGATGATGGCAGGGCTGACCTCATTCCCTGCTCCGCAGCAGCAATGCTCTACATACCTGTGGAGGGGGCCGGGAGAGGCACATCAGGCCACTGGCTGAACTTGAACTAGCAATGAAATTGGGAAGAAAAATCAGGGAAGTGTTGGGGGGGGGGGCAGTTTAAATGAACTCAAGTTTGAATTAGAAAACTAAAAAATCCAAAGTCAAGATGCATGGACACCTGAGAGAATCCTGAATATGCAGTTCTAGTCAATGTTATGCTGTCCACACCATTTTCAAAGTTCCAAATAATCAAGATTCTAAGAATTCCCTCAAAAGACAGGCTCCATTTTAGAAGTACGGTACAGTATGGTAGCTCTTACTTTGAGGAAGCAATGAATACCATACACACACATACATACAGAGACATCTGTATCAGATGTATTGGTGTGGTGTGTGTACATGTATGTATCTGTCTGGATGGTGTCATTTGGTAATACCCCTTTGTCATGTGGAACATGTGAAGACATCTTGTCTTGCACTGAGGGAAAGGGGAGTTTTATAACACAAAGGTTCTTTAGACTCTTCCCCTCTCTCCTGAAGACCCCAAATCTTTAATGAGAGCATCAAGGGCCCCTTACTTTCTTAATGCCCTCCTCTGCCTATTAAGAAAGGGGGAGCTTCCAGATACAAGAACTTTTTCCTCCCTGTCTTCTGGATGCTGGAAGGGCTCAGTGAACACTATTGGTCAGGACAAAGTGAAGACTGTGTGGACACCACTGGTCTGTGCTGCCGCCCTCCACAGAAGCAGTCAACAGCTTAGAGAGATGGGGCCTCCCCAACCATTCACTCCAGCTTGTACCCAAGCAAGAATCCCAGCACACAGTCTCCTGCCTTTGTGTGAAGACCCCCTAGCAAAGAGGCACCTCTTCAGCCCTAACTGCTTCAGAATCTCTCTCCCTGGTGGTGCACACAACCCACCCGAGGCCCATGGTGGAGGCATGGACCCATGGGCCCACCCTGACCTCACACAGGCCAACTCTCACTTGTCTGAAGATGTAGCTTGCCAGGGGCTCATCCAGACTGGGATGGCTGTCGATGAACGTGAAGAGATCTATACCCGACCCATGTTTCTCCATCACAAGCTGGAAATACCCTTCATTTTCAAACACATCTCTCACCTGGAAGGAAAGGAGGAGACTGTCCCATTACGATGCAACCTCACTTTCTGTAACTAAGGGTTTGGGTCACTGAGCGCTTTCAAACGCCCCAGAGAAGACCATCAGAGCAGAGCTGGCAGCCACATACCTTAATAATGTTGGGATGCTGCAAACGTGAGAGAATGGCGATTTCTCTCGTCACTTTTCCCAGTTCTGTATCGGTCACCCAACAATCTTGCAACACCTTCTCCTTCTTGATAAACTTGACCACAACCTAGACCAAGAGCAGAGGGCGCAAAGAACATCACGTACGTCCTCCACCTTTCTCCCTGCCAAGCCCACAGCACGAGGACGTGGCCTGGCTGCTGTTGCTGCTGTGACAGTGGCCGCTACTGCCCAAACTGTAGGCTTTTACCATTGGATTTATTTCCTAGGTCTTTCAGAAAGAAGTTTAAAGTAGCAATGTGAATTACCGTTACATACACACCCATGCATATGAATATATTTTGGTATTTTGTTGTTCAGTCATTTTTCTGTCACGTCTGACTCTTCATGACCCCATTTGAGGCTTTCTTGGCAAAATACTGGAGTGGTTGACCATCTCCTTTTCCAGCTCATTTTATAAATGGGGAAACTGAGGCAAGCAGGGTGAAGTGACTTGCCCAGGGTCTCACGGCTAGTAAGTGTCTGAGGCTGGATTTGAACTCAGGTCTTCCTGACTCCAGGCCTGGCTCTCTTTCTTACTGTACCACCTCGCTTACTGTATATGTGTAGGTATATGTGTGTATATGTGTACATATAATATACATATAATAGCTCTATCAACAAAACAAATCTGTGCGTCTACCTCAAGCCGGAGGAGAAGGCTGAGACACCAGAGACTCCTCGGGTTTCTTCACCCTTCTCTGTCTATTTCCCTAGGGAAAAATACTTCATCTCTGTATAAAACATATTAACCCTAGTATGTTTGCAAAACACTCTGAAAGCTTTTTTTAGTTAAGTTTTCAAGCTGTTAAATCCTAAACACTTGTCACTCCTCAAAAGGAAGCCAGTAACCGGGTGCTCCCCCTCCCTGATCTGGTCCAACATAAGCACGAGGAAGGTCCTGCATGACTTGGTCGTGACCCACACAGGAAGCAGAAAGCCATTCACAGCCCCGTCGTTCCTGAGCAGTGCATCTGTCGCCCGATCACTAAGAGGCCACAGAGCTGTGTTCTCCCATTTGGAAGGCGCTCAGAAGGCGGCACCTGGCAAGGCTCACAATTGATTCTGTCACACCAGCAGGCGTGACGTGGGGCCCACCCTCCACACTGACTCTGCTCAGAACCATCATTTCAGTCTCCTGCATTTGAGGCCTGTAGGAGGTCCCGGTGTGTCTCTGCCCTCTAGTAAAACAGCCACACAAATAAGCAATATTAAAAGCCTCCCAGAGCTGCCCTCTGCCCATGCCGTGCTGGCAGACCACCATTGGAGGACCTCAAAGAGCATCACTACCGGGCACCAGACAGAGGCCTAGGCCCACTGCATGCCACCGCGAGGGGCTTTACCTCCTGCTCTTCTTCCTTATGCTTAGCGACCCAAACAGAGCCAAAGGCCCCACTGCCAAGGGGCCTCAGGGTGACATAATGCCTTGAATATTCTCCATCATAAGCTCTCAGTCCTTCCGAGTCTTTACTGCAGAAGGACTCATCCAAGTGCTCTCTGAGTTTTCTCATCTGGAAGAGAACAAAACAGGAGCCCGGGAGGCCAGGTGGTGAAGGTGACAAGCAATGGCCCAGCTAGCCCAGCCCAGGCCACAAAAAGGGCACCAAACACTTCATTCTTTAGAGCATCTGAAGCCAAGATGCTCTCCAGGCTACAGAGACGAAGATCGCGTCTGTCAGCTCCAAAGCAGACATACTTAAAAATCAACAAAGCTTCTCTCTTGCCTCCTCCCAGTCAGAAAAGGAAAGGAAAGGAACATTCTTAGGCCAGAACGTACTCACAGCGGCAAGCCAAAAGATGGCTAGCAAGTGAGGCATAGTGAGATGTAGGAGAGGCCCTACTCTGGGGGTCAGGGACTGGCCCAAGAGGATATCAGATACCTACTTCTCCCACGCTGATCCTCGGCTCTTCAAAGAAAGACTGAGATGAGGAGCACAAGCTGGAAAACAGAAAGTGGGCCCTTCCTATGGAGCGACGGTTTTGGAAGAAGTTTTTCACCATCCAGCAGCAAAACAAATCTGCAGGTCCCTTTAACTCCACGTGCTTTATCTCAAACTGTATACCTAAAGGAGGGGGGGAAACACGAGGACACAGAAGCATCAGACACAGAGTAAGGAAGGGGAGGAGGGGAGCATATGGAACGGCATAGCCCGGGCCGGGCTTCAGCGAGGTCAGGAAGCACAATCCCCATCCCAGGGCAATGTGACAGCATCAGGCCTGGACACCCCTGGCACAGAGGCTAGGCTGACTGGGGTCTGGTGCCCAGGAATGAAGAGGGACACAGGCCAACAAGGAGGAGAAGTCAGTTGGTCGGCTGGTCAGTCAGCCAGTCAATAAGCCTGAATTAAGCTCTCACGATGTGCCGGACACTGTGCTATGCACTGGGGCTACAGAATAGAGAAAGAGACAGGCCCTGCTTTCGAGGAGCTCCCTGACGGAGGAGACAACAGGCCAATGGCTGTGTACAAACAAGATGCCAGCAGGATCCACGGGGAAGCCACTGAAATGACAACGGACCGGCAAAGGCTTCCCATGGAAAGTGGCGTTCTAGCAGACCGGGGAAGCCCGGACGGGGAGAGAAGGAGACACAGTGCAGGCTTGAAAACCCCCAGAATCAGGCAACAGAGTGCATCGTTCAGGCACAGGAAGGAGGCCAGTGTCACGGGGATGGATGAGGGAGAAAGGGGTAAGGATATTGGAAAGGTGGTGACAGCGGTGGGTTATGAGAGGCTCTCAACACCAAACACAGGACTCGATATGTGACCCTGGAGTTGATAGAGAGCCCCTAGTTTTACTAAGGGGGGGGAGAAAGGGGTGACCTAGTCAGACCCACATTTAAGGCAGGAAGACCCACCAGCAAGGCTATTAGAAAAGGCCACCAAGGTGGCACTGCCAGAGGAAAAAAAGGGGGCATGTGTGTGAGATGTTACAAAGGAAAATCAACAAGCCATGGCACCATCTTATATCTGGGAGGTGTGTGAGAGTGACAAGTCCAGGATGACCCCTAGGTTGTGAATTTGAGGGATGGGGAGGATGGGGGAGCCTTCAACAGTAACCAGGAAGAGAGGAAGATGAGAGGGTTTTTTGGAGAAAGAAAATGAGTTCAATTTTGGATATGCTGAGTTTCAGATGTCAAGAGACACCCAATTTGAGATGCCCAAGAGGCAGCTAGAGATGTGAGACTGGAGGTGAACAGAGAGGTTATGGATGGATAAGGAGATTTGAGAATCATTGCCATAGAGATGGGGTCTGAATCCATGAAAGCAGATGAGATCACTGAGTGAAACAGTACAGGGAGAGAAGAAAAGGTCAGGGCAGAAGCCTATGGAACACCTACAGTGGCAGGAGGCAAGGGGGAAAGAGCATCTTCTTCTCTCACAATGATCCATCTGCAGTGAGGTTTCCTGGGGCACACAGAAAGCAAGAAGCCCAACCATGCCTTCTCTCCCTGTCTGCAAGGATGATGCAATAACCCCACCCCTCTCCCCCTGTTTAGGAAAGGGGACAACCCCTGCAGGCTCAGCACTACTTCCCGAGTGCTTTTAGCAGGTCAGTCACCAACATGCCACACGTGGCAAACGGCGAAACATCGTAGAGTGTGGAGACGAGTGCTCTATTTCGGAGGATGAGAATGAACTAAGTTAGATCACTCTGAGGGAGGAAAGAGGAGAGGAGAGACTACAGGAGGGACAGGAAGGAAAACAGAGAGGAATAAATCAAGTCAATGCCAACAGAAGGGTAAGGGAAATGTTCAAGGAGCCTTTTCTAAGCACCAAAAACCTTCCAACTTTTCAGACACGAGGAGATGGAGGGAGGCAGAGGGGAGAGCAGAGGGAGAGCAGACCTTAGAACATCCCCAAACAACACAGAATGTCCAAGGTCGTGGATCCGAGAACGGGAGAGGAGGAAGGAACCCTAGAACCTAATCCAGAGCAAATCAGAACGTGAGTGGGAGGAGGCTGCCGCTAGAAGGGGCCGTGCAGCACGGAATGTCTGCGCTCCAAGAGCTCCGGGAATGGGGAAGGTCAAACACAATCACCAAAGCCTCAACTGTGCCAAGGCTCAGAAGTGGGTCAGCCAAGGGGCATCCTGAGACCCCGTTCTTTCTAAGCAGGATGGCGGCTGAGTCAGACCCCTGCTACCCACGAACTCACATTTGGTTCCATCTCTGCTCTAGGGCCCCATGTTTCCTCATTTGCAAAAAGAAGACACAGGAGATAATAGGGGCACAGTGGACCTCAGTCCAAGCCTCAGCTCCCAATCTAGAATCTGACCACCTATGACGGCTTGGACAAGTCATTTAACCTGTTGTAAAAGGAGTAGGTCTGAACTCTAAGCACTCAAAATAGATGGCCCCAGGAAGATGCTGGCAGATACACTCGTGAAGACAAAGACTGGGAGAATGTCCTTAAGACTTCCACAAAGGCACCTGGAGTTCTCTGACCTCTGGCCCCAAAGCCTTTGTGGATACACATGCAGGGGGGAGGAAATTCCACCTCCCCACCCAATCCTTCCAAAAAGGAACGGTTTCCTCCCTCCAGAGGCTTTGTAGAGCATGGTCTCATACTCTGCCGAGTATAACTGGAAAGGAAGATGGAGTGGAATGACGCCTAAAATGTGTGCTGTGCCCATCCCGAAAGAGCTCAGTGACTTTACTGAATTGTAGGGATCAGGTCTTCACAAAGTAAGCCATCTGGCTGGAAGTCATGTGCCACCAGACTGAGCTGAAAAATGACCTGAGCCTTTTATGTTTCATTACAAGCTTAACTCTATCTTCTTCATTGTTCCAAGTTCCCCAGAAAACACGACTTTTCTCCCACCTGATGACCCAGATCTGTTCCAGTCTCGGGAACCAACTAAAACGAGATACAGGATTCAAACCTATATCTATCTCAGACAGCTCAGCAGCTACACTCTGTATCACCAGTACATAGTACAAGGACTGGGCATTTGGATGAGAAATGAATTCTTGCAGGATTCAAATGTTGCTCTATCTGCTTTGACTTTACTCTCCAGTTATAGGGCAAATGGCCAAGCCCCCTCCTTATGTCCAGGCCCATCTTATTTCTCTTGCCTAAGTCCCAGTTTGGGGACCTTACCTCCTATCCCAGTTCCTCAGCAATCCTCCCAAGGATGGAGGCTCGTCCCTGAATAACCGCCCCCTGTGGCTGGGGTACAATACAATTACCCTAAAATTCCCCAAATTATATAGACACACTAATGCGGTAGCATCCAAAGAAAAATGTGAAGCTACTTAAAGCCAGTGATGGCAGTTAAAACTGAAGAATTAATGCAAAGCAAGTAGTTAGGCCCATTCTCTCAAACCCCTCCGATGTACTTACTGAGTCTGGTCCCATCTTTGTGATTGCAGATCCCAGCATAAGTGCCTTCCACAATCTCCAGCTGGAGGCTAAGTCTGGGCATCTGTCGTCCTCCCATTTTCACAGGGGTGGAAGTTGCTTGAGCATTCAGTGTCTGGTTCTCTGACGGTTCTTCCAAGGGATCCTCATTATGGTATTTCGGAGGGCTGTGGGCTGAAAACCTGTCCTCTGGTGCTGATCCTCCCTGGCTGTCCTCTGTGGCATCCAACTTCTGCCCATCCACAGCTGGGGACTCCCCACTGGGTGGAAGCGTCGTTTGGGAATCGGAAGTTTCAGGGATGTGATCTTTACCAGCACAAGCAGAGGAGCTCACAACATCACCTGTGGCTTCAGCAATAACTGGGGGCCCTGACAAGTCACTTTCTTTCGGATCAGAAGCAGGGAGAGAAGCGGCTACACTGGTACTTTCCAAGACCCTTGATTGAGAAGAAGATTCTTCCACGATAACAACTGAATTTCGTTGTTGGCTTTTGGGGTCTCTTTTCAATTGGACGTTATGCTCCTTTTTCAAGATGCCAATCATGCCTTTTTGACCTTGCACTGTCCCCGTCTCCGCAGGCTCCTCCTCAGAAGCTCCCATAGACGAGGCCTGTTCCTCTGGTACAGGCGGGCACTCGGCAGTGGCATTACCCATGCTGAGGACAGTAACAGGGATCACATAATCACGTCATGACCAACAAGAAACAAAAATAAAAGAGTATGCCATCTACTATCTCAGCTGCGCTAGAGAGGCTGGCTGTCTCTCTACCGAAAATCTCAGGCTTCTGTCCCCAGGAGCTTCAGCAAAGGAAGCAATGGCTCATGGAATCCGAAAGGTTCCCATAGAACACTAGCTGCTGTTTCAGCCGTGGGATGGCGCCCTCGTGGACGCCAGCCATGTCTCCCCCACGGCTTCACGGGCTGCTACAGCCAAAAAAGCCCTTCTCCTGAGAAGGGAGAGTCTCCTACAACAGCAAAGCCAGCAGGAAGGCAGGCTCCCTTCCTTCCACAGTGGGGTAAGGCTTTGGAGGAGATGACTGGTGGAGAGATCTAAAAACATGCACCACTGACCCCAATGGGGAATGTAGCACACTGAGCTGTGATTCCTCCCTCAATAACCCTCCACTTAAATAGGGATCTGTTATTATTATTATTATTAATTATTATTTATACGCAACTGGGACTTAAGATCCACAGGCACTGGGGTAGGGAGACCCATCCTGCCCTACCGAAGAGTCGGAGCGGGGAGGGGGAGGACACAGGAGAGAGCAGACTGGGCGAAGGGTACACAGTGGGGTGGTTGTTTTGGGGGGGTGCATGGGGGAAAGATGGGGAGAAATCTGTAACTCAAAATCTTGTGGAAATGAATGATATAAACTAAAAACAAACAGAAGTTAATTTTTAAAACTTTCTAAAAAGAGTCTACCCAATGTGGCACATCTTTAATAAACTTTGTTTTACTTTGGCTGAGAAAAGAACCATGGATCTGCACGGTAACAGCATCTTTCCTACAAATTCCATTTGTCAACCATCCGAGGGCCTCCTCCAGCCCATGGTTGTCTCTATACTCAGCTCCTCCAGAAGCCTGCTACGCTTAAGCTACCTCATGCAGCATGGCTGCAGGCTTGGACTCCAAAGGCCCTCAGAGGCCATCAATAATCCATCCCACACAGGAAGAAGCTGTTCCACAGACTCGCTTCTTACTACCCCAAGCAGACCATTGGCTGCCACGGGAGGAGAGGGCAGAGGGCTTGTGCCCGCAATCTCATTACCCTGCAGTGCCTCAGAGCTCATTCAGGACCCCCCCCACACACACACGCACACACACGTGCACACATACATCACACAGTGCACACACATGCACACGTGTGCACACACATCACACACATGTACACATGCATACACATACACGCACACATAGCCTCACAGCATCACATGCACACACGCATATACACACATGCACACATGCACACACATGCAGACATGCGCGCGCACATGCATGCACACACGCACACACACACGGCATCACACAGCCACACAACCCCACTGGGCAATCCTAGGTGTGGAGATCTACATCACGGTGTGCCAAAGGGTTAACTCCAGGGGCTCCAGTCTCAGGAACAGGGCCAATGCCATCCAAACAGCAGGAGATGCAGTTCTCAAGGACACACGGAAACTGGCTTTTTAGGGCAAATGGTAAGTGCTTTCGTTGCTCGTGCCTCAATCCGTAACTAAAATCCCTATCATGTTTTCCTTCTAGCAGAATTTTATAGAAGTTAATAACTTGTTCGGAATTTTGCATGTGTGTGTAAATATACACACTTGTATATATACACACATGGACCTGTGTGTCCATACATCATACAACATACATCTACATACATGCACACAAGTATACAGCCAAGGAACAAGAAACCGAAAAACCCATCATTCCCCCCAGAGTGGCTCCCCATCAGGTCTAAGGCTCTGTTCTTCGTGCATGCACCACAGGAGAATCCCTTTGCCCGCAAGCAGAGCAGCGCAGCTCTGTTTGTCAAGCAGCTTACCCTGGTGTGGGTGTTTCTGCACAGGGTAAAGAAGGTGGCGAACTGTCCCCTTCATTTTCAGCTGGGGGCGCTGCCTTACTGGGGCCTCTTGAGGGTCCTGCTGATTTCTGGCCCTCCAGGGTTTGCTGCAGTTCATTTGCAGAGTGTAAGATATTAACTCCAGGACCTAAGAGGAAAAAAAAAAGAAATATTCTTTTTCCCTAGAAACTTAGCACTGAACAAAGGCTTCCTAATTTTCAGTAGCTCAGAGACAGGGAACTAGCTTGATCTTGGGTCTTCTTTCTTGTTACATACATGAGCAGAATCAATAATTATCTTGAAAAGAATACCAGCCTCCACTGAAAGAAACACACCATACACTGTGCTTATATGTGAGGTCCAGAAAAAACAAGAAAAGACTACATTTCAAACGGCCATATTTTAGGCAGGACAGGGACGAGAGAGTCCAAAGGAAGATAACCGAAAAGCCAATACAGGTCATTTCCCACCTAGCTTCACTCCTCTGACCAGGATCCCACCATCACGCCCCCAGGAATCTCCTCATCCTGCCAGACTGTCGACTTTGGCACTCACATCTCATCGGTACCCTCAGCACCCTCTCTCCTTTGGACTGGAGGGCTACAGGACAGAGCAGAGAACCCCTCCCAAAGCCTCCATTCTGTCGATGTGCTCCCAAGCTCCCCACCTCTGGCCTAATACCTTCCCTCTCACTCCCCACATCAGCTTCCTTCTTCATGTTGTCTTCCCGACTAGACTGCAAGACCTTGAGGGCAGGCACTGACTCACATCTGTAATCCCAGTGTTCAGCACAGTGCCTGGCACATAAAATTGGCACTCAATACACGTTTATTGACCATCATTAGAAAGCACTGGTGGTACTTAGCCTAAAGAAGAAGAGACTTACAGGAAACACAATCGCTATCACCAGACATCTGAAAGGCTGCCAAGTGAGGTGGGGCGGGCAATTAAAGCCTTTCTGACTCAGGCCTCTGGCTACCGCTGTGCTAAGCAAAGCTCTGGCTCAGACTCAGCTTCCTGCCATTGCTGGCTTGAAGACGCCACTCACACTCCCTGCTGAAGGCTGCACAGATCAGGCTTGAGACATAAACGGCAGCTCTGGTTTGGACTAGCTAGTCCCCTGACATTCCTCATGCAGACATCCTCATCTCCCCCTCCTGCTCTGCTTCCTAAAGTGTAAGTCTCTATCTTCTCCCTGTCAAATGCCTCTGGAGCCCTCCTGCCCACGTATTCCGATTCTACAGAAAGCTGCTTGAAGCTGAAGTGTGGGGCTCACGGACTGACGGGTGTACGATGAACCCTGCACTCCGAACAAAATAAAACTGTAGTTTACCCTCCTGTCTCTGCATCATTGGCTGGTGACTGAGAGCAGTACCCAGTAAACTGACTCCAGGACAATTTTTTCAAAATTCTTGGGACAGGCTGGGCCAGCTCAAGATGAACTGTTCCAGCCCATGAACCCCTCCAGCATGCACAAGGTAGCTTTTATCCAGGGAGAATTATGGGCAAGAAAAATAACCTGTCCAGTAAAGCTGCTGTCCTCTCCAGGAAATCATAGAAACAGGTCAGTGTTCTAAGTACTGGTCTATATTTCCTGTCTGTCTGTCTGCCTGTCTCTTGCGCCTGAATCATCTAGTAGATGTAAACCATTCAACTCCAAGGGGTCAGTCAGGTGGCCACACTGGCATCCTGACGAGCACTGGGCTCAAAAGCAAGGGTTTGGTTGAGGGACTTAATGTGCTAACAGAAAGGCCTCCTTTCCTTCTGGGTGAGTATCTGGCCAGGTCTAGGATTCTTCCAAACCCTACCGGCAAAAAGCAAGAAATTCCCATGTCTGACGTCTGTCATTTGTGTTGACTGTACTGTCTTGGCTGCCACTGCTGTTTAAATTTCTGGGCAGCCTTCATCTAGCCTGGTCTGATATGAATTCCAAATGGTCAGTAGGATCCCTATCACTGACACTATAAATCCGATAGCTCAATTACACCTTGAATAGCTAGTGATCATTGTAATATTCCACAGATTCAAATCACTCTGGGCTCGTTCTGGTCATTCTGGTTTGTGACAACTGCCCGTCAATTCTGGAAGCCAAATTATTCTTCATTGCATCTGCTCCCAACATGAGAACTCTGGCCTGGTGAAACACTATAAAAATACATGGTCTGCAGTAACAGCCAAGTGCCCCAGCCTCGGCCCCAGAGAGGGTCTTGTGACTTAGAAATGCTGCCTGCCTTAAGCTAACCGTTAAAAACTTGGACCCCTGGTTTCTGCCATTACTGCACTTCTGATCCTGATCTTGCCCTCTTGATAAGCAGGGCCCTCCACTAACCCTGCAATGAAGTTTTCCATGGGAGATATTTTAACAAGAGGCAGGAAAAAAGTGGGAACTCTTTTTTCCCAAAAGTTTCAAAGCTTTCAAAGACATAATCTGCTTCATGTTCCTACTTCTGACCAGGCTGAGAGTACAGAGAACGAGGGAAGAGGGAAGAGGGAAGAGGTCCTGCTCCCTCTGTAGAAATTCTCCTGTCACAGGTGAGATCTCTTTTGTTCGGCTGCTACAAATAGAAATAAATCACTGACGCTGCACAGAGGCCGCTGTCAGGCTAAATTGGTCGGGGCTGTAAAGGAGACACCTGCTTCAGGCAGGAGCCGGACAGGGGCTTTCTGGGGTTTTCTCAAACCGGGAGCTCCCGAGATGCTGCTCCAATACTATGTCCATCACACCCTCCTAATCCGACTCCGAGCTGATATGTAACGTGCCAGTGCAGCAGGAGAAGGCTTTTAACAAATGCTTGCAATGGCAAGGCATTCCTATGGCCGTTTTTACCTTCAGCACCGTCTGCACGATTCCACTCTGTGGCGTCTTCCGCGTCCTTTTCAGCCTTATCCTCGCTTCTTCTTTCTGAGGAGGTGAGACCACTGAGCGACGGCACAGAGCTATTTTCTACCAGCTCCATGTAGTTGTAGAAATTAGGTATCAGAAATGTGATGTTCTAGAAACATACAACACTTAAGATTCAGAACCCAAGCAGAGTCTATAACAACAACAAAGCAGAAGAGGGCAGGGGGAGGGGGAGACAGAGAGAAGGAGCAGTGAGAGACAGAAGGGGGCAGAAGGGGATAGACAGCGAAAGAGAGAGAAGAAAAGTGAGAGAGCGAGTGAGAAATGAGAGTTTAAAGAAAGCAAAACCACTGAAACAAACAGGTCTGTAAAAGGCCTTCATTCCTCTGGCTCTGTCCCTTCCCTTTACCATGCCATGTACACACACACACACACACACACACACACACAGATCTGCCTCTTACTGAAGCTTTGACTATGGGCTGGAGATCAGAAGATCCCACGGATGGTTCCCCCACAACACGGTGAGCCCATGCGCTGACCTTCACGGAGAGTCACACTTCCTTTGTCTGTCTCCACCACATCAAAAAAGAGGCTACGAGGGCAGGTTTTTATGAGGCCGGCTAACAGTGAAAGGACTCTCCCTTATTCTGCCTGTCTGCTACAGACCTGCCTCCTCTGGTAGAGACGGAGGAAGGGAGGAAGGGAGGGAAGGAGGAAGGAAGGAAGGAAGGGAGGGAAAGAGGAAGGAAGGGAGGGAAGGAAGGAGGAAGGAAACAGGGTTACTGAAGCACTATTTTTTAGAAATGAGAAGAAAGGCTAGGAGAAAGCACAAAAAAGGGCAATTTTAAAAGATACGGTTAAAGCTTACTATATATTTTAAAAGAAAAGCAAACTATCCATAAGAGAGATCTACAGTTTTCACAAACAATCCTCCTCTTCTTTGCTACAATGTCTACGAAATGCCT
Source organism: Pseudochirops corinnae (assembly GCA_028646515.1). Taxonomy (NCBI): domain Eukaryota; kingdom Metazoa; phylum Chordata; class Mammalia; order Diprotodontia; family Pseudocheiridae; genus Pseudochirops; species Pseudochirops corinnae. Next base: position 194,246,870 of record CM053591.1, read on the forward strand.
ACTGTGGTGTTTGTTAAATTCCAAATAAAAAACAGTTTAAAAGCCCAGAAGAGAAGGCAGGCTAGACAGAAAGACAGAAGCGGCACAGCTTGGAAAGTGACCTGTACACTTGGCATCTACTTCAAAGAAAAAGCAAGCTCTACCCAGGAGAGATCTGCAGTTTCATATACAAGCCTCTTTTATGCTCTACTTTATATGCGGAAATGTTCGTTTTATTGAGTGTTTGTTAAATTCAGAATAATTTTTTCTTTTAAAATAGAAGATATTTAGGCTGGAGAACGCCTGGCAGGGATGTGTTTAAATCTTTCACCCCAAAGCACCCCTCTGTCAGAGTGCTCCTACTTGGTCCCCAGCCTCCACTCTCTCCCCACTCCAGTGCGTCCTGCACACTGATGACCAATTCACCCCTACTCAATCAACGCCATGGCTCCCTATTGCCTCTAGGATCAACTATGGACTTTGGGATCTCATAAAACCTTTCACAAGCTGGCCCCAAAGGAGGCCCTCTCAGCATGGCGCCTGACACGCAGTGCGCGTGTGTGTCTCCCACGTCTCCCAGTGCTCTTCCATCTCATCGGCCATCTCACAGCCCAGCTCTGGGCCTGGAAGGCTCCCCCTGCTCACCTCTGCCTCCTAGCCTCCCAGGGCAGCCCTCCCTCTCCAATGACCCCATGGGGAACAACCTGTCTGTTTGCACAGGTCTTCCTCCTGCTTGTTCTCTACCTGCCCAGGTGTACACCATCATCTCCCCTTCACAGGCGGGCGCTTCCCTAGCACCTGGTCCTGTGCCTGGAATGCAGCTGGTGCTTCATCAATGTTTCCTGACAGAATGAGGCAGCCACCACTGCCTCCAAAATCTTAAAGTGCTGAGGAGTGAAAGAGGAGACGCCAAAGCAGGGGGGTGGCTCTCGGCTGCAGCTGGGGAGAGCTCATCTCCAGCTGGCAAGATGGGCGCTCCCTTCCCTGGGGATCCCACAGGTCAGGCCTGTGGAGGAACGTTGTCATGGTCCCTGTGAATGGCCACTGTCTCCGCTCCCCAGGGAGAGAACAGACAGAAGGGGCACACAGATGCAAGGTGTCCCTACCTTCCCCACCACATCCGTCTTTTCATAACCAAACAGCGTCAGAGCAAAGTTGTGGTTGATGCCATAGATGGTCCCATCAGGCAGAAGGGTGATTAAGCCGCTGATGGTAGTGAAGATCCAGAGGGAAGCTGAGAAGACGGGCAGGGCGGACACCTCCTGGCCCCCTTCCTCCTCGTCGGGGATGTCCATGCGCAGCTTCAAGCTCAGGGGGAAGGAGCTGCCATCCTTGGTTCTCCCCGTCAGTCTCTGGATCCGGAGGTCCTGTCAAAGGCGGGGGCAGCCAGTTTAGAGCAGGGCCCGGGCAAAGGGCGGAGGCAGGCTCCCTCTCGACCTTCCCGGCTTCACTTTCCTCCTCACATATTCACACTGAGAGGCCTCCTCACTGTTTTGGTGCTCACAGCTCTAGCTGGCTGGCATCCATTAGACTACAATGGATGTAGTCCTGACGACCAGAACCATATTTGTGCCTTACTTAATGAATGCTTAGTGACTGACGCTTGTGCCTCAGACCTTCCCTTCTCACTGATATCTTTGCTTCTAATAAGGATCTCCCACCTCCCCTGGTGCCAAAGCAGTCCCTGGTGTGCAGAGGGGCAGAAGGGCAGAAGGCTGGAGCCCAAGGGAAGTCTCTATTCCAATTTACCTTGAGGCCTGGTGAGCAACATACTACAAACAGCCACCAGCAAAAAAGGGGGAAAATGAGGGCTGTGAGGAGGAGAATCTCTGAATCCAAATCGGAAGAAAGGTTCCAAATGCGTAAATCAACAGCAAGAGACCCTCGGTGGGTCTGCCAGTCATTCAGAAGAGTTGGAAAGCCTGGGCCAGGGGCCTGCCCCTCCTCCCCCTCCCACCATCTGCCCAGAGCTCTGGGGGTGAGCCCCTCCCCAGCATCATCTTTTTAATCGACAAAAATGAAACACAGAGCATTGCAAAGAAGCCACTTATACTGAAGTACAGTTGTCAAAATGGACCCAAGGTTAAAGGCCCTGTCTTAGAGGACATCCAGAAATTCAAAAACTCTACAATCAGGAATCCTGAGCTTCAGCGTCAGAAGCAGAATCTGCACCTCCTCCAAGGAATCTGCTCCCTGGGCAGCCGGAGCGGAAGCCACGGGAAAACAGCGCCTGCTCGGCAGCAGCTTCGGCAAGCCGTACCTCTGTGACCCGCTGGCCCCGGGCCGGCATCCGCAGACAAGGAATCAGGGCCAGGATCTCATTCCCCATCACTTCTTCCAAGGACGAGTAGCCAAAGAGTTGGGCAAAAAGACTGTCACACGATATTACCTTGCCCTTGGAGGAAAAAGTGCACCTGGTTACTTTGGCAGGAAACACACCAGGATCACAGGTAACTGTCCAGCTTTCAGTCTAATCAAACCTCAGCTTCTTTCAGGTAAGGAAAATAAGGTAAAGCTGCCTCTTCATAGGGGTGAAGAAGATTTAAAAGCTAGTCATTTTTAAAAACACAACTTTTTCCCTCTACAAAAGAAATGACTAAAAATTTACCTATGAAAAATTCAAAATTGAAATGCAATGCCTCCCTTTCATATTCCCTAGAAAGACTGGCTCTAGTTCTCAAAAACCCATTGACACCTACTCCCATTCAGTACCCTGCGTGTACTTTGTACACTATGTGAGTTTTTCCTTTTCAAATAGCGGGGCTCCTCATCTCACCCAGCCTGGGAGTGCGGGGGCCACTCAGGGACCCAACCCCACTCCTCATCAGCATGGGAGCTCCCACCTGACCTGTTGCTGATTTTGGCTGGCTCCCCCTCCTCAGGAAACCCAGTCGCCTGACGATGACCTCAGTGCAGTCACTGGCCTGCTGCAGCTTGGGAGGTGCCGGCAGCCTCGGCCTCCCGTGGCTGGGACAACAGGCGTGCCACCATGATGGGCCAGGTGACATTTCAGAGAAGCTCATTTCTTTCAGAAAACTGTCCCTCCCACACAGGATGCAACAGTAACATTTTTCAAATGATGCTACTTAGATGTGCATTTATTTTTATTGTCAAACTGGTTAAACATGTGTGAGAACGGTGCACTGTGAGAACTGCCTTTTACTGGTCCTAACGAAACCCTATCTATCACTTGGGAGATAAACCAGAGGAAACTGTAGGAAGCCCGTAAAGGGGAGGACTACTCCAGAGCCACAGAGCTAACAAGTGGCGGGGCAGGATCTGGGCAGGGGTCTTCCTGACCCCCAGTCCCATGCTCTACCTACCACACCAGGCAACACCTTTCAATGATAATGAAAGCATGTGCGTGTCTACAGGCAGCTAGATGGCACAGTGGACAGAATGCCAGGCCCAGAATCAGAAATACCTGAAAAACCTGAGTTCAAAGCCAGTCTCAGACACTCAGTAGCTTAGCAGGCCCTGGGCTGGCTGGTTCTGCTTCATTTCCCCAAATGTATAATTGAGAGGAGTGGTTCTTGAAGGGGAAATAACACAGAAGACATTCATTTTGGAAACTGAGAAGCAGACTCACATCACTCTGGAAAGTGACCCAAACTGTGAATCTCTCCACGGGCTCCAGCAAAACCACACAGCACGGGGAGCGATCATGCTTCAGATTCTTCATCCAGATGGAAACAGGAATCTTCTCCTTGTTGGAGCAGATGAGATCCACCTGGGGACAGAGCCAGGCTCAGAAGCCCTCCACAAAGCCCATAGCACCAACCAATCCAGATGAGTTCAGAGCATGAGGGCCCCCATCCACCCCTAGGTAGCCTCGGCATCCACACTTCAAGCCAAAGGCTAGGACTGGACCTTTCAAAGCTGGATGATTCTAAGAAAAACAAGTTACGTGAACGACTCCCATGAGCTCAGCAGTGTGGGCAGTGCTTTCTTAAGGGCCATGGGAGACGTCTAGCCCCCTGGTACCAGGCAAGGCTGGCTCCGGGATGCTGGAGCCTTTCCAGCTGAGGAAGGCCTTCCAGACGGTCTTGACAAGGCACTGAAATAGTATTTAAGGGAGAAGAAGAAAAACCAAACTCTTTTTTTCTTCCTCAGCTATATTTGATGCCTCAGGAAAGGAAAAAAAAAAAGTATGTTACTTCTGAAAATGGCTATTCACACAGTTATTTATACTGTTTTTCTTACCTTGTTCCTCCTTCTCAAGAATTAGCACCTTTAAATGATCCGTCTAAAACGCTTCAAATTCAAGTCCCAGAATGTGAATGGGAGAAAGGATCTCAGAATCCCCTCCTTTTATCTCAAAACAACACCAGGATGTAGGTCCTATCATCATGCCCATTGTGCTCTGTTGGAGGCAGATGGGGCTCACAGGACCTGCTCACAAAGCCAGTGAGTACCCAGATCTCCCTGAGCCCCATCCCCAGTGACCCCCAAAGCTGGAGGCAAAGCACACAGGTTCCAACCTGGATTCTACTTCTCACCACTGGTGTGACCACACTGCTTCTCTTATGACTGACCACTGCACCCACACGGGCCTCGCTCCACCCTCTGTCCTCTGAAACCTTCTTAGCTCTAAAGCTCTGATTCGGGAATCCCTGTAAGCCCTTTAAATTTCTGGAGGTGCTGAGGCTAACAAGACGGGTTGATGAGTGGCCAGCATTCTGGTGATGAGCCTCCCACCCAGCCTCCATGGCCTCTGAGAACCACCTCCATGACACAATGATAAGGTGGACCATGAAGAAAACTGAAATAGGAACTGTTATGAATATTTTTTAAATTCTTGACATATTTTACAATTCATTTGTGTTCATTTCATATGCACTTTTATGTGGTCAGATACATTTGGAGAAATGAGGTTTCAGTCTTCATTAGGCATGTCCAAAGATGGTACAGTCAAAAACACTTCCACCAAAAAAGTAGATGCTCAGGAGAGCACATTCTCCCATGATTTAAATGTCCATTTATCAAAGGGAGCTGCCAATTAAACTTTGGACATGGAAAATATACAGGGAAATGCTGACTTTAAGGATAGGAACAATTATTAATTTTGAAGACTGAAACAAATCAAGGTAGGTTCTAGGCAAAATCTGAGAGAAGCATGGAAAGGACCTAAAAAGGCCCAGCTTCTGAGGTGTTGCTGGCCCAAGTGTCTCACTCACCACCATCCCAAAAGCGATGACATTTTGCTCATCTCCCTCGCCAGAGTCATTGACTAATGCTTCCACTACAGAAACGCTGGATTTGGAAAAGAACAGCGACAGCCTCTGGCCAATCAGCTCCTTCCCACAATAGCCGAGGAGCTCACAAGCTTGTTCATTGACGACAAGGATCTAAAGGGACAGAGCAGAAGAAACCACAAGTCACTTTAGGCAATGCCCCCAGCACTCAAACACTAATGCTGCAACCTCCTTCTTCACTCATAGCCCAGTAAGAAAAAACACTTAAACAAATAGCCTCCCAGATCGCTTCTTCGCACTTCTGTTGCCTAGTCATCACAGCACAGCTCCAGAAACGTGCTTAGACCAGGCCACATAGCTTTCCTTCCCCGTGCACCTCTTAGCATTTCCCACCCTACAGACCAGATTCCAAATCAGAAGTTATGATGATAGTGTCTCAGATATTGCCGAGAAGAACACTATTTCATCGAGTCATGTAACCAAAGACAACCTTCTCCTAATCATAAATGGGAAATCACATCGATAGCTCCCCTCTTCTGTTGATGTGGGCCACTAGCTTCTAAACAAATGCATTTGGAGAGCTGAAATATTTTAAGTTCATTTCTTTCTTAAGTGGGCTAATAGTTAAGCAGATAATGGAAAATGGTGTACCCTTCCCCTCCCTCGAACTTCTAGCCTTATAGAATGTCAACATGGCAAGGACCTATAAATTTATCAGTGTGAATATTCCCTCCATCAACACCGAGCATGGCCCCTTGTATCACTGAGCAGACGTACCTGGAGAACTGAATGAAAAATCGTCTACTCCTCAGTGAATATGATGAAGAAAGACTGAAAAATCCAATTGTAGTCTAATTCCAACTTCACTTACTCCTTTACAAAGATGGACCCAAATATTTTGTCCTAAGACTACTTAACAAGCACACAAATTCCCCTTCTGACATGACACCAACACAAAAAAGGCACATCTACAGCCGGTAGTTAACGCTACCTTCATCGTCTTCAAACCCACTATGAATATGGCTTTATTTGGGGCATACGCAGACGAGGACTGAGACTGGAGAGACGACCCAGAAGGCAGGCTGTTCGATAAGGAGGAGAAGGAGCTACAGATGGTATTCGGCAGTTCAGAATGATCTGTCTGCAACATGATGCCAAAGCAGTTGGTACAGATGTTTTGGGCAGCCAGTGAAGACAAGCAATAGGTACTCCATTTGTCTTCTGAAAAGGAGAGTCAAAGAAAGGGAAGGGTGAGTGCTTCTAAGAATCTGGATGCCTTTTTAATTACTTTTTTTCAGTTAGCAAAAATCCACCTTCTCTCCCTTCCACCCCTGCCTTTCCCCCCAACCGAAAATGAAAGAAAAACAAAATCCCCGTTACAAAAATTCATAGTTAAGCAGAACAAATTTCCTCTTTGTCCATGTACAAAAATCCACATATCTCCTTGTGCGCTCTGCATCCTTCACCTTTCAGGAGGTGGGCAGCACGCTTCATCATCAATTCTGTGGAACTGGGGCTTGTCACTACACTGAGGAAAGCTCCTGATTCTTTCAGAAGCGTCTGTCTTGGCTATGTTGTTGTCACTATGTAAATGTGCCCTGGTTCTATAGCCTCTGCTCTGCATCAATCCACCCAAGTCTTCCCAGGTTTCTGTGAAACCATCCCCTTCATCATTTCTAAAAGCACAAAAGTATCCCATCATATTTATACGCCACAACTCATTTAGCCAATCCCCAACTGTTGGGCATCCTCTGAAATGTCCATTTTTTAACCACCTGAAAAAAGAGCAATTCCTAGTTTTATCCTTCTTTGTCTTGGACTAATCCCTCCCTTAACCTTCTTATTGTTCATTCATCTCAGTCGTGTCCAACTCAAGGCGACCCCATTTGGGGTCTTCTTGGCAGAGACACCGGAGCAGTTTGTTATTTCCTTCTCTATCTCATTTTACAGATGAGGAAACTGAGGCAAACTGGCTGAGGCGACTTGCCCAGGGTCACACAGCTAGTCAGTGTCTGAGGCCAGGAGTCCTCCTGACTCCAGGCACAGCACTCTGTGTACTGTGGTGCCACAGCCCTTCACCTGCCCTCCTGCCAAGTCTTCGCTCCTCCCTCACACTTCCCTGTACCTAGCTCTGTACTTGCGCCATTCTTCCTCTGACCAGCTTAGATGAGAGGGGCATTCCCCTGCCGGCCCCTCCCTCCTCATCTGCACAGATGTCTCCCTGCACACCCTGACCATATGACACCTTTTCCCCCAACATTCCTTCCCCTTCCCCCTCCAGTGTATTCCCCTTCCTCTCTCTTTCTAGTCTTCCCTTAAGATCACCAAGATATAGCAGAGCCATTCCCAGGCTTTGTCTAATCAGGCTCACTCCAAACCAGCAGTTCTCAACCTGTGGGTTATGTTCAATCTGTAACAATGAAAATACATCCTGTATATCAGATAGATTCATAACCGTAGCAAAACTATGGTTATGAAGCGGCAATGAAAATAATTTTATGGTTGGGGGTCACCACAACATGAGGAACTGTGTTAAAGGGTCACGGCATTAGGAAGGTTGAGAACCGCTGCTTAACCCTGATGATGATGGGGTTCCAGAGAGACACACAGATCCTCTCCCTATATCTGAATGTAAGCAAATCATGATTTCAGTCCCTTACGATGGTTCAGTCATGCTTATCTTTATACATTTCTCTTGAACTTCAAAGTCTCTACACCGCCACAGCCTTTTCATGAAGAATATTTGGAAGTCTTCGATTTCATTAGAAATCCATTTTTTCCTCCATGGGATTATGCTCAGTTTTTCTGGGTGAGTTATTCTTGGCTGTAAGTATGCCCGTGGCCTTCTGGAATGCCGTACCCCAAGCTCTCTGCTCCGTGACAGGGAAGGGGGACAAGGAGGGGAGAAGCTGGCGGAAAAGTAACGAGTTCGATTTTGGCCGTGTTAAGTTCATGAAGTCTCCTGGGTGTCTGGTTCAAGACATTTGCAATTCTGGGGGCAGGAGGGGTAGGTTTGAGAATCATCATCACAGGGAGGATAATTAAATCCATGGGAGCTGACGAGATCACCAAGTGAAGTTGCACAGAGGGGCAAGAGAAGTGGGCCCAGCATAGAGGGGTATAACCTGGATGAGGATCCAGCAAAGGAGACTGAGGAGAGGTCAAATAAGGAAGAGAAGAAGTAGGAGAGAGATGTCCTGTAAACCTAGAGAGAAGAAGGTATCGAGGAGACGGGGATCAACTGCATCAAAGACCGCAGAGAGGTCAACAAGGACGAGGACTGAGAAAAGAACATGGATCTGGCCGTTCAGAGATCCCGGTAACTGTGGAGAAAGAGGTGAGGCAAAAACCTAGATTGTAGGGGCTCAGAGAGAGTGAGAAGGCACCTTCTCCAGTGTAGCTATAAAGGACAGAGGACCTATAGTTGGCAGGGACACAGAGCTCAAGTGAGACATGGGTTTGTTTATAGTCAGCAGAGAAGGAGCCGGGAGAGAGGGAGAAATTGAAACGCAGTGGGAGACGGAGGAGATGGCGTGGAATGGGATCTCTTGTGCAGAGAGAGGTGAAGGAGATAATAGCAGAAGGCCCTGAGGGGTAGGAGATGAGACAGAGCTCACCATGAATGGTGAATGGTCAGCCAGGTTCTCAGCTGAGAGGTGAGGGGCAGGGGAAGCCACAGGAGGCTTGAGGAGGGACGAGAAGGTTAGAAGAGCAGGTGTGGATCAGGAGAATGAGCTGATAAGGGCAGTAGACAGTGAAGGCCTGGGCTGCTCTTGTTGCTGCTTTATTGGGGAACTGAGCCTTGTGTTATTCTAGGGTCTCAGGGACAGCTCAGGCTGGGGACCAACAAGCCTCCAGGGCTCCCACAGTGGTCTCATTGCTGCCCCTGCTCTGAGCTACAAAAGCCTGCTCATCCACAGCGACAGAACAGCAAGTTTCCCTTTGGGGTGGGATTCCTGAGCTAGTCATTCCTCGCTAAGACCCTGCTCTGCTCCTGGGAGCTGGCATACATAGCCAAAGACCCTTGGGCACAGGACCCCCCTCAGTCCACCCTGGGTCCACGCCTTGGTACTAGGTAACTGGTGACAAAGCTGCCAGTTGGCACCTCTTCCCACTTCCCTGTAGGAGTTCTGGGTGTCCTGGTATGGGCCTGGGACCTTCTTTCTCCTTGGAGCTCAGCCTCTCTCTGGTTACCCCTCAGGGTGCTCCTGACCAACCCCTGTCCCTAGTGTCTAAAAACCTTTTTATACATCTCCTGGTGCCCACTTTGGCTGCAAAGGTAACACACTATGGCCTTTTCTTGGATTTCTTCAGCAACATTCAGAGAGCACATGTTCTAGATTTGGTGGGGGGGGGGGATGGGAACTCAGCTGGATGTCTTCGCACTGCTCTGCCATCTGGGCTTTGTCTTTTTATTTGGCTTTTTAAATCAAGATCTTTTGCTTTTCCGTTTATCCCTCTTGTCCCTTCTTGTCTCTCCTTCCTGAAAGCTTCCTCTCATAGGAGAATGTTTTTAAAATACATGAAACACAGTACAAAATCTTGCAGAAGTATCAACATATCATGTGAATCTGTGAATGGTTGAAAATTCATTCCAAGATTCAATTTTCCATTGGTTCTTCCGAAAAAAGAAAGTCCTGGAAACCTATCAGAACAGCCTCAGAAGCACACATTGATAATCCAAACATTGCGCAGCTCAGGTTATGAAGCCACATAACTGGAGGAGTAGCAACAGCCCAGCTTCGAGATCAGCGCCTGCATGTTCACTGACCAGTGCAATGATGGCCATGGCCAAGTCTGTTAACCTTCCAAAGCCTTGGTTTACTCACCTGGAAAACGTGGATACAAAGCTTCACAAGGTTTGTTACAAGGAAAGCAGTTTTGAAACTTTCTCTATATTTATTTTTGACTGGATCTATCATTTCATCGGCACAGGCAGCTGAGGAAAGCACTTCCTTTACTGCTGCACAGTCTGTGTGGCTTACCACCTTGGAGTTCCCTGGGTCGGCATCGTTGGGAGCCAATGGCCAAGCCTGCCAGTCTCACAGGCCTAAGCATACTCTGGCCCCACTCCCTCCGCAAGCCTTATCAATTCAGGCCTATTCAGTAAGCGTTTCTTAATGCCTACTGGCAGCTCGGTAGCATCTGATCATCGCAGCATTTCTAACACACAAATATCTCTCACCTGGTCCTCACAACAACCCTGGGAGTGAAGTACTAGCACCTCCATTTTGCAAATGAGGAAACAGGGACAAACAAGGGTTAAGTGACTCACACAGGGTCACACAGCCAGTAATCATATGAGGCAGGCCTTGAACTCAGGTTCAAATAGTATGCTGGTCCTGGAGTTAAGAAAACCTTAGTTCAAATCCAGCCCCAGACATTCCGACCATGTGACCTGAGCCAAGTCATTTAACTTCTTATCTTAAAAATGGAGATAATAAAAGTACCTTCTTCATAGAGGTGTATGAGGTAACACATGTAAATCCCAAAGCACAGTGTGAGATGTGAGGGTGATGGCTTGCTAGCGAACAGAGCTACAAAAGCCAGAAAGAAACGGTCCCTGCCTGCCAGTCATTCCACTGTCCAGGAAGCAAATGCTAAATGTGCATTCAATCCGCCAACTACGAAGCGCCTCTGGTGTGGGGGAATGGTGCTGTAAAAGCAAGCAGTCCCTGTCCTCCAGGCCAATGGGGAGCAGCTTCAAGGGGAGGCTGGCGCTGGCTCTCCAGTCGAGCAGTCCCAGATCCCCTTGGTCGAAGCCATGTTGGCTCTCTATGAGCTCCAGAGGCTCCTGAACCCTTTCTTCAGAAATACGTCTTGCTCTACTGACATCGACCTTCACTCACAGGCTTTCTGAAGGGATTCTCCACCTTCCCCACAATCCTTGGCCACTGAATGTTCTTGCAAACCCCCCTTCCTTTCATGAGCTGTGTCTTCCAAACAAGGTACACCCACCCAGGGCCACAGTCTAGCCACAAGTCTCACTGCACAAAATCTCAGTAACAGCACAGGCCCAACAGGCCTTTCTACATGAAGACTTCATGTTCACGTCATCTTTGCCTAAATCTGGGGAATCCATGTCTACAGACCCGGAGCCATGGGCTGTGAACAGCTCCTTCCTAAAACTTTGCTTACTCTGAACGCCAACTGTACAGACTGTCTTCTTTCTTAGTTACTGGTCTCTGTTGTATCCAGTTGGACGGACAAATTACAGCAGTTTCCTCCTCCTCTATGCTTCTCAGTTAAATTTGCAAGACACCAAGCACAATTGGAGCCGTCAGTGTTTCTTAGATCACTGCCAGTCTTCACTCAAAGGCTCATCTGACTATACTTTAAGCCAGAGGTGTCAGACTCACAACCTACAATCAAATTCCCAGAGCCCTGCCAGGACCAGATTAAAATGTAATTGGGAAACGTTTAACAAAATTAAGAAAAACACAACACAACACAGTGTTAATCTGTGGTTTTCTTAGATGCAGGGATCCATTCCTCTGAGTCTGCCTGAACTCACGGTCTAGACCAGCAGTCCACCTTTAGGCACCATCTTCTTAGCCATTTGCTCATCCCCAAACAAGCTCTTCTTCTCCGTATCCCTTGGATTGTAATGGGTGGGAAGCAGGCAAAGCCCACTTGTCCTGGTGGTCATCTTGGCTAAGACTTTCTGGGTCCTTCCCGGCAGTACTCATCTGTGCCTACGAGAGCTACCGGAAGTATGATGAAGTCGTGTTTTTAAAATTCCTTGGCAGGTTCTCTGGGGTGTCTTGGATCCAGGCTGCAAAAAGGCACTTAATTCTCTCTTATCATTAGGTCAGCAAAGAGCTGCCCCAGGACCAGAGGCGCCTCCTTGTCCACTGACCTTTACTGATGATCTTGCAGTGTTGGAGACTATCTAAAATTAGAGCTTATTCAGAGATGAGCAAATGAGAGACTTTTTTAAAAGTTTCTATAAAACATGTAAGGACAGTAAGTATAGTAAAACCTTATCCATTAGACATAACTAGAGAGAGGCCCTTCTGCTTTGTGAAAACTGTTCATTTCATAATCTTTCAAAGAAATGCAATTTTAGTGCCAAATAATGAGAGAAATGATGACTGATGATCAATGAAGTGGGGAGATCCAGTTCTTCCTTTCTCTAAAGTCCTGATTTTTAAAAGTCCAGTCCCTTAAAGGACATTGATGAGAATGAGATTGGACTTTCTAGTCCAGACTCCACCCAGGCGGAGCAGCCACTGTGTTCTGCCCAGGCCTAGGTGGGGCACACATTCTTTAAACAGACTGCCCAAGGCTGGGGATAGTCTGGGCCAGACAGAAGGACTCTCTGTCCAAGGGTGTCAGGAAGTTACTCTCAGCCCCTCATTGTAATATTCTTTCTCTCATTAACTGTTAAAAATCAGAGGTGATTGCCACTTCTCTTCCAAAAGAATACATAAGCCTTGAGCCGAGCAGATATGATTTGTCCTTCGTCTAAGAAAGGCAGCCAAATAACCATCCTTTTATTAATAAATACACTGGCCTCATTAATAAAATTATTTAATTACCCAGAAATTATGCCTCTCAAACCTTTCTAATCATCACAGTGTATTTAGTGCTTTGACCTACATTAACAAAGTAACAATGTAATGGAAAGAAGAGGTATTTTTTTTAATAACTAGAAAAGAATTATTAGAAATTAGCAAATCAGAGGGAGGGAAAAAAATCTAAAAATGCACAGCACAGAATAAAAGAAAAGGAATAATAACTATACATTATATAATATATATTAAATAATAATAAATAATAATTTTAAAAAGAAAAAGGAATCATAGAAAGCAAAGAAGTTTTGAAAACAGACAAGTAACAGTTTTTCAAAAAAAGTAAACTGTGAATTGTAAATTCATGGTTTTTTTTAGTGAATCCTCTTTTTAGGTTGTGCTGTATACATGGAAATGTTTTCTTTTGTCTTTTTGTATTTAAGTACAAAATGAATTTTTAAAAAACTTTTAAAAAAAGAAGAAAAGAAGTAGAAGGAAGAAAATCAGAAGTACTTTACTGTTCTTTGATTACATAAAAGAAGGAAGGAGAGCAAGAGAAAACACGGTGCTAGGAGACAGAAGACCAAAATTCCCGTCCCAGCAATATAGAATATTTACAGCATGATTTTATGAAATGAATCTCTCTAGCATTGCCTACTGCTATTTTTCAAATTTTATTTTTAAAATTTTCAGTTCTGAATTCTCTTCTTCCCTCCTGAGCCTCTCTCACTCATTCAGAAGGCAAGCTTGTGATATGAATTTACATGTGAAATCATGAAAAATATATTTCCATATAAGTCATGCTGCAAAAAATGCAAGAAAAATAAGGTTTAAAAAAATGAGCCAATCAAAACCCTAGTCAAAAGCCTTATATACTTATAACTACACTGTTCCTAGGAAAGGGGGCAATTTTTAATACTTCAAGATTGTTTCTTTTAAGTAAAAATCTTTAACTCTTCAGGATCATAAAATATTAGAATTTTGCGGAATCTTAAATGTCATCCATTCCAGCATCCTACCCAAAGCAGCATTAAGAGAAATTTTGTTTGGGCCTCACTCTGGTCAATGAGGCAAACTCAGGAAAAGTTAGGCAAAAAGTATTTTATTAACACAACAAGGAAGCAAGCAGTTGGAGTGCATCCGGCCCTGATAACCATGCATTGCTTTTATACACAGGAGTAAATGACTTTCATATAAAGGCAGGAAAATACTGATTGGTACATGCAGGATGAGGAGATAGGTTTTAGGCCACCTCAGCTTTTCCCCCTGGCTAAGTCCACATGCACAGGGCATCCTCAGACCACCGTTCTCCCCAGGTTGGTTGCACACCACCCAAAGATCAAGCAAGGGTTAAACATGGAGTCTCTTGCTCCAACTATGCACAGCAGGAATTTAATATGTTTTTTCAAAGAGCAAAGATCGACATCTATTAATCTGAAAACAGAGACTATGGCATTGAAGAGGGATGGAAGAGGGGAGTGGATTTCTAGGAAATCCTTTGAGGGTTCTTAGTCTGAAATGAATTACTGGACTCAAGCTATCTTTTGGCAGAGTTACAAAAGTTTATTGTTACGCTGACTTTGCAGCAGGCAGGAGAGGAGAGTAAGGGGACCTGCAAAGTGCAGGGGTTAGAGATACAGTTTTTAAAGCCAAAAAACTGTCAGTCAAAGGTTAATTATGCTAACTAGATGGGTAAGGCTGGAGTTAGGGAGGAGTCTGGGAGGAGTTTAGGAGTGGTCAGCTCTTAAAGGGACATGCCCTTTTTGTAGCAACTGCGCAGGCATATTGCCCATAATTCACTGGGACATCCCCCTCGGAGGGAAAGCAAAGGGGTGTGTTTTTTGCCTTGACACATCACTAGGTTACTTTTGGTCAGGGGTGACTGAGATAGGTCCAGCCTGTTACTCATCTTTGCCAATATGGCCGTTGGGAGGATAGGTTTGATTGTTTCAAGTTTGGAAGCTAGACTGATTAGGGATTCAGGAGGTACCATATTGGGAGGGAGTTCTCTCTTCTGATAATGTTGTTCAAGGTTTCTGGGTGCAGCTGGCCACTCAGAACAAAGGAGGTATACATTCCTCTAAACTAAGGGTTGGTTTGAATGTTTGGGTGATGTACTGTAGCTAGGAAGGCTGCTGGCTCAGGGAAAAGACTTTTAGGCTGGGGGCAGGAGAGAGGCAGAGTTAACACCTTTATGGCCAGGGGAAGTGTGACTTTTACAACTTTGGCCTATTACAAACTGATGTTACAGACACAGGTACCGGAACACAAGTGAGATTCCACAAACTGAAGTTACTATGTTACAAAGAAAGTTACAAAGGCACCCCAGCACCCCATGAGCATCAGCCCTGGCATAGAGTATAAATAACCTCTTAAAGACAGGAGGAGGAAGCCCACAGGTTCTAAGACAAGAAGCATTTCAGAATTCAGATCTATCCAGCCTCAGCATCTCTCCTTCGTCCAGCACCATCAATCACCTCCCAGGCACTTCAGACCATATGTCCCCAAGGACATCTCAAACTCAGCATGTCCATGCCCCCTTCCAGCCTTCCCTGTTTGTCTGCCAGGTTCATAACCTGAACATCACCTGGCCTCCTCACAGCACAGTAAAGGAGCTGCCAGAGCTCTCCCAGGACACTAACTCCACGTACATCTGGCTCGCGCCTTAGTGCGGCCCTCACCACCTCTCACCTAGATCTCTGGAGCAGTCTGCCACGCTCTTCTGGTGGATGGGTGACTGCATTCCACTCCTAGTCAGGATCACTAATTCACTATCTCCCTCCATCCTAATTCTCTTATATTTTTCCTTTGTTCCTGATTCCTCTTTAAGAGTTTGCTTTGCTTCTGAGTTATCCCTCCCTCAGTCTACCCTCTCTCTTACTCCACCTCTCTGATTCTAAGAGATCTGGGCAGTTTTCTTTTATGATTTGTTGAAATAGGATGTCTAGCTCTTACTCTGATCAGGACTTTCAGGGCATCCAATGATTTTTTTTGGGGGGGGGGAGGTAATCAGGGTTAAATGACTTGCCCCATGGTCACATGGCTGGTAAGTGTCAAGTGTCTGAGGCTGAATTTGAACTCATGTCCTCCTGACTCCAGGGCTGGTGCTCTATCCACTGTGCTGGCCACCTGCCCCTCATCCAGTGATTCTAAAATTATCTCTCTTCTCAACCTGTGTTCCAGGTCAGTGATTTCACTATGAGCTTCCCCATATTTTCTTCTATTTTTTTCAGTCTTTTGACTTTGTTTTAATATTTCCTGATGTGTGACGGAGTCATCAGCTTTTATGCGAACAATTCTAATTCGAGTCAGATTTTGTACCCTCCTTTTGCTCCAAGTTGTTAACTTTCTTTTCATAACTTTCTTCCATACTTCTCATTTCTTTTCCCATTTTTTCCCCCTCTACCGCTCTCAATTGAATTTTAAAATTATTTTTATTTCTTTTTTCCTTTTTAACTCTTGCTTTTGAAATTATCAAGATTTGGGGCAGCTAGGCAGTGCAGTGAATAGAGCAGCGGCCCTGGAGTCAGGAGGACCTGAATTCAAATTCGGCCTCAAACACCTGACACAAAAACTAGGCCAGTGTGACCATGGGCAAGTCACTTAACCCCAATCGCCCTGCCCTCCCCCCTCCAAAAAGAAAAAAAAAAAAAACAACAAAAAAAGAAATTATCAAGATTGGTTCTGCACCATTTTTCAATTGATCTGATCTGTAATTAATTGGTTTCGTCCCGTAACTGCCCAAGTTGCGGCTGGCTCCAAACTTAGTGTGGAAGTTCAGATATCCTGGTTCCATTCTTGCCTCAAAGAATGCTGCCAATCTCAGTGGACATGACTCGCTATAAGGGAATCGGGTCTATTATCTTTACAACCACCAAGCTATCCTTCAAGAACGTCTGGTTTCCTACCCAGAGAAGCCTGGGCCACTGTCTTGCAGGAAAACTAAAACAAGGAGCACTTCTTAGTTACGGGGGAAGAGGGGAGGGTCCTGGAGATCCCCTCCTTACCAACTTCCAGTCAGTCACATGGTTCCCTGCACCTCAGGGACAACTTTGGGGGACCGACGTAACCAATCATGCTGTCTTCAGTCCCGTAGTGATGTCACCTGTGCTGCTGTTCTCTGTTCTACGCTCGCCAAGACCTATGAAAGAAGCCATCCCGACCCTGGGGCCTCAGCTTACTGAGGACGCTGAGATAGATCCCATTTATTGGCGAATTCGCACTTTCCAATGAACAGACCGCGGTCAGAACTCTGTGCTTCAGTTCGCCTTGCTTCAGCTGCTACACTTCATTCCAGGAATCCTGGTTGGACTTGTGTCCCACACGCATCTTCCTCTGAGGCGCATCTTCCTCTGAGGCTCTGCTTGTAGATGTTTTTGAGGGTTTTCCCAGAGCTCCCCCGTCCCCGTGACGTCTCTTTTTGGTGGGGTTCTTTTTTGGTTCATTTGCTCATTCTTCCCGCCCACTTGTTGACTCTGGACATGACATTCATGCTGGACTCTGATCACTTTGGGCAGGAATGTCTGGCCCCAATTTCTGTCTTCTCACATACTTGTGCTGCTTTCACAGCTCAGGCTGGGGGCCTGCAAGCTTCCAATGCTCTCAAAGTGACGTGATCTGGGAGTTCCAACAGACAGAAGATGGACTTGGCCACTACGAGTCCTCTGAGAAGCTCTACAAATTCAGAACCATTTCCCTTCGGTCTGGGAATGCTGCCCTGCTTCTCCAGGCTGGAGACTAGAACTAAGTCCTTGATCTGCTCCCCAGATAAATCAATTAACAGGCAGGGTCTACTAGCAAACACTTCTTTCTACGAGCCCTCACTCAGACCCAGAACTGTGCAGCTGACAACAGAGTTACCAGATGGCACCAGTTCCTGTACCCTGTGCTAGTTTAGGGATCCCCAGGGATCTCTTCCAGCCCTGGAGCCCTTTCTCATGGGGCATGTTCCTGGCCAGACACCCTCCCCAGGTGTCCACATACTTCTCTGACTCCCTAAGTCTCACATAGATTGGAAAAATAATTCACTGTGACTTTTTCTTAGATTTCCTGAACAAAATTCATTGCAGATCTTTGTGGAAGGTTTGGTAGGGAAAGTGAGCTGTAATACTTCCTCTACTCCACCATCCTGCTGTTGCTGAGTCATGTTTCAGTCACGTCTGACTCGAGCCTATCTGGGGTTTTCTTGGCAAAGATGCTACAGTAATTTGTCATTTCCCCCTCCAGTTCATTTTTACAGATGGGAAACTGAGGCAAACAGCATTAAGTGACTTGCCCAGGGTGGCTAGTAAGTGTCCTTCCTGTCCCCAGGCCTGGCACTCCATCCGCCGTGCACCGAGCTGCCCATTTCACTGCCTCCCGGGGATCTCTTAATTGCCCAATCTACCGGACTTCTCTTCATCATCCTCATCTCCTCCACACGCCTATCTCTAGCCCCCTCCTCTTCTTGTCCTGTCTGACTGCCCCCAGTCTCTTTCTTGTCCTTCATCTAAGTCACGCCCACTGACCACAAGTGTCCCCCAGACTCTGTCCTAGGACCCCTTTTGCTTCTCCTCCTAGACTGTCTTAGTGGGTGACCTCATCAGCTCCCGTGAGTTCATCGCCCATCTCTAGGTAAATGATTCTAGGTCTCTCTATCCAGCCCTAATCATTGGCTTGACCTCCAGGCTCGCATTGCCAACCACCCCTAGGACATCTCAAACGCAGCCATGTTAAATCTGAAAGTGAACTCTTTGTCTTTCCCCAAAAAAACATCCTCTCCTTCTGAACTTCCCTATTCCTATCCAGGAACCACCTAGGCTCCCAGAGGAGGTGCCGTCTTCAAGTCCTCTGGCTCATTCAGCCCCCATGTCCGATGTCAACAAGGCCTCCTGACGCTGTCCCCCACCTCTGCTATCTGTCCCCTTCTCTCCTCTCACATAGCCACTATTCCTGGAGGTGCAGGCCTTCAATAGTAGAAAAGCATTTTGACCAGTCTCTCGGTCTCATCTTTCCTCCCTCTGGGCCACCTTTCACTCAGCTATCAAAGTAACCTTCCTAAGGTGTGGGGAGGGCCAGGTCACCTCCTGATTGATAACCTGCCATGGCTCCCTCTTGCCTCCCAGACCCAACGTAAAATCTTCTGTCACACATTTAAAGCCTTTCATAATCTGGCTTTTCCATTCTTCCTGCATTCTCCTCATTCTTCTACCCTCTGTAGACTCTCTAGCAGAGGCATCAAACCCACAGCCTGGGGGTCACACAGGGCCCACCACACTCAGGAGTAGAGCCTGAACCAGAGTCAAACATAGTTCCTATCTGATCATCATGCATTGATACAGTAATAAAAAAAAAAGGCAATAGATAAAGGTGTAGTTTTCTAAGTCACTACATGATCCAGAGAGATCCTTAGCGCTGCTTTAGTGGCTCTCATTTTCAATTAGAAATGCTAGGGAGCCTAGTGACCCGGCTTTCTGGCTGCTGAGCACACTCCCCCTCCTCGCCTCCATGGCCTCCTTCAAGTCTCAGGTCAAGTCCCCTCTTCTTCAGTCCCCCAGAATCCCAGAGCCTTCTCCCCAAGACTGCTTCCAGCTTCCCCTGCCTCTATCCGGTATACGCAGACCCCCTCTCCCATCAGAATGGGAGCTTTCTGCCTTTCTAGTATTCTCAATGTTCAGCACAGTTTCCAGGACATAGCAGACACTTAATAATGGTTGCTCAACCCCTAAATGTTCATTAAGCACTTACTCTGGGCCAGGTGCTATGGGAAGCACTGGGAACACAAAAAGAGGCCCAGACAGTCTCTGGCAGCCAGCGGATGTGCACAAATCCTCTTTACACAGGACAATGACGAGCCCAGCTCCCCAGGGAAGTGCGGCTCCTTGGCTGCCACCAAAACATCTGCATACACACATGCACACACACACACACACACACACACAAACACACACGCATGCAGATACACACACATACACACACACAGAAACACACACACACACACATGCATTCACACACAGAGACACACGCACACAAGACATGCACACATGCACACACAGACACACACACGCACACACACTCACAGACACACATGCACAGACATGCACACACGCACGCACACAGACACTCACACACAGACACGTGCGCACAGACACACACATGCACAGACACACACATGCACAGACACACACGCACAGACATGTGCGTGTGCACGCGTGCACACACACACACACACACACACACACACACACACACACACACCCCTCCTAAAGCCTCCGGAATGGCTGGACTGAGCTGTCTCTTCCTAGTCCGGTGTCTGGCCAGTCTGGGAAGAGAGCAGGCCTGGGCTCCGGGCAGGTTTGTGGCAGTGCTCTAGAAGCAGACAAAGATGGAGGAAGGGAAAAGGCCTCAGTGCCAGCAGCACCAGAGCCCTGGCATATTTGGGACCAGGAGAAGCAATGGCCAGATGGGCAGCTGGGAGGGGTGGGGTGATGCTTGCTATCATGGGCCAGCACCCCAGGAGCAGAGGGCTGAGAGGGGCTGCCAAGCCTGCCTCCACCCCTGCCTCACTTCCTGTTAACTGGAGGTTGGTTTTTCATTTTGACAAAGAATACATTCGATGGACTTAATATTATCTCGTTGGCCCTGTCCTTTCTTCAGCATGAGGACACACACGCCCTCTGGAAGTCACCCACTAGTGACCCTGCCTAGCTACAGTAGTTTTCTCTCCCTTGATCACTGGTTCTCAGCCTTCCTGATGCCGCGACCCTTTAATACAGTTCCTCATGTTGTGGTGACCCCCAACCATAAAATTATTTTCACTGCTACCTCATAACTGTAATTTTGCTACTGTTATGAATCATAATGTAAACATCTGATACGCAGGATGTATTTTCATTGTCACAAATTGAACATAAGCCACAGGTTGAGAACCGCTGCCCAAGATGGAGCTATAAGCTTCCTTCCAAGCACAAAATTACTATGGACCCAGGCAGTTGTCATAAATCTGCCTCAGGGACACAAACCTAATTAAGAGGAACCAAGGATCAGAGTAATATGTTTTCTTTTTTTTCCCCCAAACTTAATAAACACCAATATTTCAATATACAAAGAGCATAAAAAAGGAATGCTCATGAAAATGAAGAGTTCTTCCATAATTGCATTCTCTTTCTCTCTTAAATATCTTGCTTCTTTAAAATAATGAATAAAAACATGTAACAGTTAGAAAATTAAAAGAACAAGTGAACTTTGAAAGTTTCTAATTAGGATCTGGGACAGAGCTTTCCCTTCTGGAAGCAGACCCCCACAGAGATTGTAAAAAAAAAAAAAAAAAATTCATGGTCTGAAGAATCATGAGTAAGAATAAGCAGAAGAAGTTAACTAAGAACAGCTCCCAAAACCTAGATTCCTTCTTTGGGGAAAAGAAAGATCAGGGGAGAGAGAGGGAGGAGGAGAGTGCAGCCAGAGAGCCCCCACCAGGGGCCTCCAATAAACATGAAGAATGCCTTAAAGCTAGAGATGAACTGAAGAAGGACTTTCAAAACCAAATAAGGGAAGTGGAAGAAAAATTGGGAAGAGAAATAAGAATGTTGCAGGAAAATCATGAAAAGAGAGTCAG
>CM053591.1:194268650-194326300 GCA_028646515.1 Pseudochirops corinnae
TTTCCCCTGAACTAGGTACATGATATATGTTTGATTGATTAAAGTGAAACCGTTAACCCGTTTTGAGTTGCTTTCCTTTAGAAAAGCAGATCTAAGAACCTGTGCTAGTAGCCGCCCTGGGTATGCTAGGGTGCTTACTGTTACAGAGGGTGGGAAAAGACTCATGGTCCATACAAGAGCCTCATAATGGGAAGGCACCGGCGCTGGGAACTCCATCACACAAAATCAAGCAGTCGGCCTATAAACACTGATTAAGCATCAACTGTGTGCCAGCCATTGGGGACACAAAAAGAGGCAAGATTTTCCTTGCCTTCAAGGAGCTTACCGTCTAACAGGAGGGATGTGTATAAATAGCTCTAGGATCAACAGAAAGTACTGCCCTAGAACTCTGAGTAAGAAAGGTTGTCCAGCCTCCCACCCGGTTCCCAAAACCAGCTGTTCTATCCCCAGCCCAGGTCTGATTTACTGTATGAATGGTTTACTGGCCCTAATGTGTTTGTTCACTAGGAAAGGAAGTACTCTACAGAAAGCCAGGAAGCTCGGTGCCCGCAGTGCCTGCTCAGCAGTAGTAGACCAAGGGGAAGAAAGCACAGACATTTACAAACGTGTGGTGCCTGGGCAATACGAAATGCCAAACTTTCCCAGCAAATTCATTCTATTTTGACAGACACAAAAGAACATATTACTGATGTGGGAGCCATTTCTGACTCAACAGTCTATATGTAGAAATAAGCTAGCAGCTAGAGGAAAGGACAGACATGAAAAAAAAAAAGCATACTCCAACCCTGAGCTATTTAAGTAAATTTTGGTGCAAAAAATGGGAAATGAAGGGAGGAAAGGATAGCTACCTACCATGATAATTTTGCCGGGAAATTTAAAAGATGTGAATCAAATGCCCTAACCAGATCAAAGAAGCCTGAAAAGCGCCTTGGTCCAAAAAGAGCTGGTTTGTTTTTCAAGCAGAGATATGTGCAGCCAAGGAGCGGTCAGCACGAGGGTGAGCTCCTCTTCCAGTAAGCAGCTCAGGAAGAGGTGGAGAGAAAAGTCATCAAGGAATCACCAGCCCAGGCTGGGGGCGCCAGGACACTGTGGACAGAACCCCTGTTTAGGTACAGCTGGACCTAGACCAGGGGCAGGAACCTAGGGCCTCCAGGCCACATGTGGCCCTCCAGGTCCTGGGCTGCAGCCTTCTGACTGAGGCCAAGGAATGCAGAACAAATCCTTTAAGGAAGGAATGAGGGTGGGGGATCACCCCTGACCTAGACTGTCTGCTTCAAGTCCAAGGCTGTGACTGTCCTGGGCATGCTCAGAGTGAAGCGAATGAGGGGAAACGCCAGCGTCGTCTTCAAGGATGGGAGAAAGGCTGTGGAGGTGCCCCAGGGCAGGAGGTTCAGAGCCCTCAGAAGCTGCTCGCCCAACCCTCCAAGAGTCAGGCCACGGCAGAAGGAGCAAGAGCGCCCTGCCCTAAGGTCCTCACAGCAGGATCCCCACGGCTGCTGGCTCGAGGTCGCAGAGGGGGCGCTCACGCGGGTATGGGCGCAAGCACAGGGAAGGCTCTGAGCTGGTGTCCAGGGAGCCGAAGGTGCTGGCTGCCCGGGCTCTAGGAAGGAACACCGGAGTGGAAGGAGACCTGGCCTGACCTCGCAGTCCAAGGCCACAGCCACGCCGGACTGGGGGGGGGGGGGGGCTCCATCCTCCGACCCAATGGCCTGCTCTGGCCCCAGGGCCAAGGGTCTGCCCATCAGGGGAGGCCAGCAAACCGGAGGGAGAGATACAGGAGGAGGTGCACACACCCCTGCGTGTGCTCACCGCTATGCACACGTAGATACACACTAACACCCGCATGCATATGCGTGTGCACACGCACACTCACACATGTGCATGCACATTCACATGTGCACACTTGCACACACATGCACTCACGTGTACTCACATTCGCACGTGCACGCACACACTCACACATGCACACACGTGCAAACACACGTGCACTCAGACGCATGCGCACATGCACGCGCAGAAGCTCCCGGCTGTCCTTCCCAGGCCTACCCCATCCCGCCTGTGGGGCTCCCCAAACCCACGATCTGGCAGCTCCCAGGGCTCGTTCCCACCAAGAGGCGCCGTCACTGCCCCCCCCCCCCCCGGGCAGCCAGCATGGGGCGCCTCGGCCGCTCCGTGCCTCAGTTTCCCCTCGCCCGGGGGCTCACGGAGCCGCCTCCCGCCGGGACACCTCGGGTTCCCCCCACCCAGGCTCGGAGGCCGGCCCGGGGCCCCGAGGCCCCGAGGCGAGGCCTACCTGAGGGCCGGGCCGGGGGAGGTGGTGAAGATGCCGGCAGGACAGACCGACCCACCGACTGAAGGCTCGAAGCTCTCACTCCCCAAGAGGCGGGCCGCTTCGCGCCTTCTCGGCCCGCGGACCAATCACAGGCCGGCATTCGGACCCCCGCGGAGACCGACAGAGCCGGCTCACCAATCGCGCTCACCGGAGGGCGGGATTCAAGGATTCCGAAGGAAGAAGCGCGCACTAACGGTTGCTAGGGACGCAAGAGGTCCCGACTACGGCGGCCGGCGGGAGCCAAACTGAGAGACGCTCCCCATAGCTGTTTAAGCCGCGGGCGGGCGCAGCTCTCCGCGTTCCGAGCCTGATCTCCCTCCAGGAGAGCTGCGGACCTTCTCGGCAGATGGAGGGAGGCCCCAGTGCGTTCGCCCAGGCTGTGCCCGCAGTAGGCTCGGTCCTTGTCGTCTTCCCACCTCCTCCACGCAGCCCTCCCTGATCGCCCCTGTCGGGAGCTGAAACCTACTCCCATATTCCGAGCGCTCTCCTTCTGAAGCTCTGCCCCCCATTTCCCTCTCCCGTTTGCCATCCTTCGGCGCGTGATCGGTCATTCCCCGTGGCCCCCACCCCAGGAGAAGGTAAGCTCGTCCGGGGCAGAGACTGCATCTTTCTGTTAAACCTACCTGTGCCCAGTCCAGGGCCTGGCGAGAGACAGGCGCTTAGTCACCTCCTAGTTAATAAATGACACAGCCGAGATGACCCCATCCACCCAAAGCTGTGGTCCCTCCTGATGCAGGGTCCGGACCACTCTGCCTCTCAAGAGACCCAGAATCCTGTAGGATCCCAGATCCAGAGCTGGAAAGCACCTCGGGGACTTGGCCCAAGGCCACACAAATGACCTAGAGAGAGGATTCCAGCACAGGTGCTCCAAAGCCATGGCTTTCTGCTGGACTGCAAGGACAAAAGTCCGTGGATACGCACCTACCATAAGCCAAGCACTGTGCAAAGAAAGGCAAAAAGACAGTCCCCGCTGCAAGGAGCTTGAAGTCTGATGGGGGAGAAAACACACAAAAGCTTTGGACAGGATAAATGAGAAATAATCACACAAACAACCTCTGAAATGAAGAAGATCCCGTAAGGCTTCCTGTAGAAGGTGGGATCTGAGCCGGGACCTGAAGGAAGCCTGGGAAGGCAGGAGGCGGAGTGAGGAGAGAGAGCCTTCCAGGCACGAGGGGGAACAGCCAGTAAAAGTGCCTATGCCCAAGCGATGGGAGGCTGGGGCCAAGAAATGGAGTGTCTTGTTCGTGAAACAGCAAGAAGGCAAGGGTCACCCGATAGGGTGTGTAAGGCATAGAGGACAGGCTGGGAAAGTGCATGGAGCCAAGAGATAGAGGCGAGAAGGCCAATGCCACCAGACTGGGGTGGGGGTGGGAGTGTAAGGTGTAATAAGACTGGAAAGGGAGGGAGGGGGCTAGGTCATGGAGGACTTTGAATGCCAAAGAAAAGCCGGTTCAATTATACTGAATTCAGTGAAGTGCCTACTCTATGTTAGGCTCTGAAGAGGAGGAGGAGGAGGAGAAAAAGGAGGAAGAAGAAGAAGAGGCGAGGAAGAAGAGAAGAAAAAGAGGGAAGAAGGAAGGAAGGAAGAAGAAAAAAAGGAAAAGAAAAGAAAGTTCCTGCCCCCCCCAAATAGCTGCCACGGAATGAAGGAGCCAGAAGAGAGGAAGCCTGGACTTCACTTTAAAAGAAAGGAGAAAGAACCCTGACCCTTCTCGATACTCCTCTCCTGAGACAACGCTGGAAAAGCGTGGACCTGTAGGTCCTCCGCCGCTGTCCAAGCGCTCCACCTCCTTAGGGATGGAGAGGGCCCGGGAAGTCCGTCAATTTGGGGATTTCCTGCATCATCTGCGAACGCTCCAAAGAGAAATTGTTACATCTCCCTCTTCGTCTTGAAAACCAGGCCGATGAAGCGTCGGAGAAAGCAGAAGCGGAGGAGGGGCGTTAGCACGCATTGGCTGGAGCCCCGGGGGCACGCACTGCGGGGGGCGGGGGGGGGGGGGGGGCCAGGAGCAAGCTCCGGACCATTGCACTTGCTCCCGGCGAAGCGGGAAGCCTCCTCTCGAGGCCACATCAGCATCCTCGTCGTCCTCGTCCTCCTCCTCCTCCCATTCTGGACGCAGTTCCCAGCCCTTCCCCGTTCATTGGCCGTCCTCCTTCCATTTCACCCCTCCTTTCCCTTTTCCCCTTTTCCCTCTTCCTTTCCTACCTCCCATCCCCTCTTCCTCGCCCCGCCGTCCCCCTCCTCCTCCAGCTGTCGCAGCTTTTCCCTGAGGAACTACAACTCCCAAGCGGCCCCCGGTGCTGCACACGCGCACCGGGCGCCACTCCCAGGGTTCGGCCGCGGCGCAGCTGATTGGCCTGTCGGTGGCTCAATCCAGCTTCCTAATTGGCTGAGGAGCTGTGGCGACAGCTTCCGGAAAAGGGAAGAGCCACCATCATGGCGTCGGGGGGCGGCGCGGGGCTGCAGCAGCCGCCGCAAGAGATGATGGAGGGTGAGCGGCCCCTGCGGGGGAGGCGGCCCGGGGCGGCGGGGGCGGGGCGGTCCCCTCACCTCTCCCCAGGCGCGCGTGGGTCGGGCTCGCCTTGCCGCGTCCGTGGCCTAGGTCCAGCGCATGCCCCTTAACAGAGGGGGAAACTGAGGCATCCTCGATCGCGGGGGCGGGCGGCGGGGCCAGTGCTCCAGACGGGGAAACTGGGGCAAGGGCACGCGAGCGGGGGGGGGAGAGCGGAGGCAGCCCATCTCTCCTGCCCACAGGACGGAGGGTGACACCGAGGCAGCGCCCAGCCAGCCCCGTGCCTGGAGGGAACGGGGTTCAGGACGGCCTTCCAGAGCGTGCACTCCCCACGGGACCGCGGGTGGATCGATGGGGGCGGGCATGCCCGGTGGGGGCCCGGCCGGAGCAGAGGAGGCGAGGAGGTGGGACGGGTCGCGAGGCCAGGCCCGTTGGGCCAGTCTCTAACCGCCCAGTGCTTCTTCTGGACCGAGCCCCTTCGCGTTGAGCGGCCCTAGCCCCCGGCCACGTGGACGCTGAAAAGGGCAGCCCTGGGACCCCAGACTCAGAGACGCAAGGCTCGCGGGGGAGCGACATGAGGCAGCCCAGGGTCCAGACCCCGGGCAAGGGCGCTCCCGCCCTCATCGCAGGGGGTGGGACCCCTCCAAGCTGACCCGGGAGGGCCCCAAATTCCAGCGGCTCTGCCTGGGAGCCCCCCCAGCCCCTGGGCTTTAGTTTCCCTCCTGACCACCGCGGGGGTCCGACATTTTGATCAGCGGGTGCAGAGGGACCCTCAGAGGAAATAGCAGGGCAGTGCGTGTGTTGGGTGGGCATGGGACCGCTCGT
Organism: Pseudochirops corinnae; assembly: GCA_028646515.1. Classification (NCBI taxonomy): domain Eukaryota; kingdom Metazoa; phylum Chordata; class Mammalia; order Diprotodontia; family Pseudocheiridae; genus Pseudochirops; species Pseudochirops corinnae. The sequence goes on from CM053591.1 coordinate 194,274,321, forward strand.
GGGTGGGCAGGCCGCGGAGGCAGGAATTTTGTGCTCACAGAAGCTGAGAAAGTTACATAAGAAATGTCGCCTGTCAGCGCTGATTCCTGAGAAGGGAGCTTTGTCCGTGCCCCGGGAGCCCCTCGTGGGGCTGCGCCCCCTGCTACGCTATGTCAGCTCTAACAGGCGGTACAGTGACATCACCTCCTTACCGCAGTGTGCTAGGTGTACCTTGCAGTTGTGGCTCATGGGGGATACAAGTCAAATGCTCAGATCCCCTCACGCTGCGGGTGTCCTTGAGGGGGGGGGGAATCCCCTCAGGCTCAGCACAGGCTCTACATCTCTCTGTAAGACACCTCTCGGGATTTCCCCATAGTCAGTCTTCTCCATCTCCCCAATGACTGGGTGTGTTTTGCATATATTCTCTCCTATGCGCAGAATATCTCCCCACACCACCATGGTAAGCTCCTTGAGAACAGCAACTGGTTCGTTTTTGTCTTTATGTCTCCAATGCCTGGCACCCAGCGGGTGCTTGATGCCTCCCAGTGAACTGGGCATCGAATATTGTAAAACTCCTCTCACAGCTGTAGGGCTAGGGATCAGCTGAGGGTGCTGGCATTTGGAATGGACTTTAAATGCTGGGTCAGGTCTTACCAGGATGAGCCCAGAAAAGGATGAGCCCAGAAAAGGAGTAGCCTGAGCCTCACTACATTCCCTGGAAGTGTGTAAACGGGAAGGCTCTGTGGTCCAGTTGCCAAAGTGGGGTGATGAATCAGATTCTTGAAATGGACTGCGTGACCATGGGCATTCCAGAGTCCTCCTCTATAGAACAGGGAGGAGACTATGTGTCGTGCCCACCCCACCTTCAGAGCACTGGGTGAGCGTGGTGAGCCATCAGAAACTGCTCAGATGATCCAGGGCCAGGAAGACAGTTGTCTAACTTACAAATAAAACTCCCTGGCAATCTGTTCCAAGGACAATACATCGAGGTAGCGTGAGATTCTGGAGGCTTTGTCACTTTGTAGTCTGAATGATCTGTCTTTGAGATTTCAAAATAAATTTGCAAATGAGGAGAGTCTGGAGGAGGATTGCAGAAGGGGAGTGCGAGATGTTTTTGTTCACTTCCTTAAAGGGAAACTGTGTCCTGAGCTGCCATGCTTTTACTAGCCTCTAAACATCCCCAAGTGAATGTCCTAAGCTGGTTTTGGGGCCACAGGCCAGGGCTGTAGCTGTCAGGAATGCGGTCACCTGCCCGAGGGCGGATCGAGGCACTGACACAGAGCCCTTGTCCGGCTAGCAAAAAGCAGTCGTGGGCAAAACAGGTGAACGGGGCAGAGTGTTGTCCGCGAGGACTGAAAGCATCGCCTCTCTTACTTCATGTCAGATGCAGAGAGAGGGGAATGTCCGGGAAGGGAGCAGTTAACAACATTCTCAATTAACAGGGATCTCATTGTATCTTGTCCTGCAAATGAGCAATAATGTTTCCATATGTGACTTTTGGTTTTGTTCATTTGTACACTGTTTTCGTTCAGTTGACCGAAGAGTTGAGTCTGAAGAGTCGGGTGATGAAGAAGGAAAGAAACATGGAGCAGATTTGGTCTCAGACCTCAGTCAGCAGAGCCTGAGAGATGATCAGAACCTTGACAACCCAGAAGGTATGTGCTGCCAGTCAGGAGCCCAAGACGCCGGGGAAGAGGCTGTGTGTGGGGGGGGGAGGTGCTGAGCCTTTCCCACGTGCTGGTCAGCTGGCTCACCGGCCATCTCTCAGGAGCTCTGCCCGGAGGTCTCCTGCAGGAGGCAAAACTGCTCCCCCGAGCTTGCTGCTGCATCAGTGGTGCTGGAGGGACCCATCTAGCTTCAGATTGAATTGCATTAAAGGCCAGCCTCAGTATTGGAGGTGTATTATCTGTGGCAGATGGGGAAATGGGTCATGTGAAATACTGTTCCAGAAGAGAGCCCCAGATTCCACTCTGGGCCTTACGCTGACACCTTGTTTTTGAGTTGTCGCAATGACCGCTTGCCTTCCAGAAGAGTGACCTGGTTTCTGTAGAGTCCATTTTTGAATGCTGAGAATACTTTTTAAAGTGAATGAAGTCAAGGCCCTGTGCTGAGAAAGTACTTGTAAGTCACCTCAGTTTTGTGGGAAACACAGAAGCTAGAATTGTCCTCTGCATTCCTTTAGTTGCTTTAGTGGAAAAAAAAAAAGTGAAGTCACAGGGGAAGAAAAGGACATTTGCAGCCAGTGGTAGTGGTTTTCTTTATTCTTTTTAAAATCTTTTTTTAAAAATTCAGGTGGTTCTTCTTCCCTCTTTAGTACACTGGTGACTGTAGCAACCCAGTTGTAAGGCAGAGGCCCGTGACTAGGAAGGTGCTGGGCAGATTCACTCTGCCGTTGACCGTTAGCCTTCAGGGACATTATGTGGGCAAGGGCAGTGGTTTAGACCAGCCTGGGCCATGATTGCCCCCAGCTGTTTATCTCTAGAGCCTTGTTGCCAGAGACTCAAATGGCTTTCTCCAGCGCATGGAACAAGTCCTGATTCTGGTGTTTATGTCTTATTGAAGTTTGTGTAAGTCTAACAGTGATGTGAGCTTAGCCATAAAGCACCATGGATCCCTAAGCTTTCAATTTACCAAATACTCATTGAAGGCATACTCTGTGCAAGGCATTGCAGGAATTGTAGTGATGAGTAAAACAGAGGCTTGCCCTCATGGACCCCAGAACCAGCATCTACTGTCACTTGCAGAAATCATGTGTCATACAAGTAATCTGACTGTTTTCTCTTTGGATACTGATTTCTGGGTGGTTGTTTTTTAACTTGAGAACACATTAAGATAACGAGACTGGCCAGAGGCCCCATGAGGCTCTAACAGTCTGCCCTCAGTTCCTGCCCTTCCTGAAATCCTGCTGGAGCCACCCACTGGACTGGCCCCACATGCCCATCCCTCCAGAATGTGACATTTTGAAATTCTAGCCTCCAGGCTCAGCCCCCAGGCCTTCCACATCCCCTCCTCTGGTTACCTTGAGGACCAGATACAGACTGCTCTGTTCTGCCTTAGTAACACTTCACAAGCTGTCCCTAGCCCGCCTTTCCAGCCTTACTAGATGTTCCTTTCCTTCACACATCATCATGCCTGTGTCTGGTCTCCCCAAGTCTGGAGTGCCCTCCCTCCTCTGCCTCTTAGTGGCCCTCAGCTCAGGCACCACTTTCTCCCTGAAGCCTGTCATGTTGCTCCTAGTATCCAGGGCCTGCCCTCTCAAATTCCCTTGTGTGTGTTTTGTTTCTCTTTGTCAGTGTTTTCTCTCCTGGTAGACTAGAAGCTCCTGGCTTCTCATAACAGGCATCTCAGGCCTTCTTCCTCTCTATTGGCCCTCTGTGATCTCCCAGGCCACCTCCCTAGCTCTAGCCTGTTGTGGCCCCTAAAGAATCTCTGAGTCTCAACACCATAGGCTGGCTGATCTCCAGCCCTTTCCCAAAGAAGAATCTTTTCTCCACCAGAGTGGCCATCCAGCCTTTACTTGAAGCCTTCTTGGGAAGGCTGTTCCAACCTATATCACCTTCTTGCAGACTTCTGCTTCTCCCCTTGAATTCTGCATTCTGAGGCCCAACCACACAAGTCTGACCTCTCTGGATCAGAGGCCCGAGCTCACATCCTGGTTCTGCCAGCATGGTCAGTCAGTGGGAGGAGTGTTGGATCAGGAGGCAGGAACACTGGGGTCACATCCCAGCTCTTAAGACCTTGGGAGAGGCATAGAACCTCTGTAGGCCTCACTCTCCCCATCTATAAAGTAAGGGACTTCAACCACTGGACCTCCTGGGTCCCCTACAGCCCAAGTCTAACTTCCATAGGACAATCCCATCACCTGTTTGAAGACAACTGTCCTGCTCCCCTACATGTTTCTTGTCTTCCCCAGGTCCTTCACCTGCTCCTCCTGTCTTTGGCCATCCTGCTTGCGTCCATTTGGGTCTCTGCCATTGATCACCCTCTTTTCCCAAATATGGCGTGATCCTAGAGCTGCCTGTGGGCTCTCTGTACTCACATGCCTCCCTCAGAGACTCCAGAGTCCAGCTTGTTGTCTCTTGGGCCTGAGTGACTAGAAGAGGCTGCTGTGTTCTGGATCTAGGGCTGATCCCTGACCTTTCATGGATGGTCACTTGCCAAGTCCTTGGCAAGTCCTGGTTCTCTTTGGACCCTGCCTCATGCCTGCACTCTCCTCTCTCTCTTCTCTCTTTGACACCTTCCAGCCAACCACCCCATGCAGTAAGAATCACATTTCTTACTCCAAGGCAAATCCCTGCCTCTCAGAGGCCCCTGTGCAGCCCTCCCCAAGGCAAAGTGACCAGCCAGGCAGGCTGTGCCCCTTGCCCTCAGGCTGGCCTTGCAGCCTTCGTCTGCTCAGCCTTCTGAGACATTCTCAGGGCCTTCTCCAGGCATTCCTTCCCTTCTTCCCCCAGGATTACCTGTAGCCTCTCTGCTGAAGTCCAGACCCACCAGGCCTTGGGTCTCGGGCTCCAGAACATCCTCCTTCACCCTCCTTCTCACTGCTCAATTCCTGTCATCTTCTAACCCCCTCAAAAATGCCACATCCTTCCAAAGCTTGCTCTTTCCAGCTCTTCCTCAGCCCCCACAGAGTGTTTGGCTTTGTACCTCTCTCATGGAGTTTAATCTGTGTTTGTGTCTTCCCCTCTCCTCAGTGAGGGCACTTTGGAGGCATTCACGAGGGTCCTATCTCACCTAGGCTTTAGCTCAATGCTCTGTACGCAGTAGGGCCTGAGTAGGCCTCCGCTCAGTGCCACCACTAGATGTCCCTAGCATTGGCTTGTTCCATCCTTGGGGAAGTGGATGGGACTCTTGGAATTGGGCAAGACAATTCCTAAAACCCTTCCCAGTGTCCTGGGGGGTCTGAGCCCTCCACTAAGAGGCCAAACTAGGGTTGCTCTGCTCTGGGCATCACACTGCAGAGAGTGTCGGAGGAGAGCCACCAGAATGCTTTAGAGATCATTTCAGGGGAGGTGAGGAGTGAGCAAGCTCTCTACTATGTCTTGTGGGAGAGGCACCAGACTGGGTCTGCTTAAGGATGGGCCTGGAGCCTGGGGCGGGGGGGAGGGACAGAGACAGTGTTAGGCTCAGTACAGATAAAAGCTTCCTGACTGTCAGGACTGCCCCAGAGGGGAAAGGGCTGTGGTCCTCCAGAGGTGAGATTAAAGGAGTGCTTGGAGGGGCAGCCACCGGCCTGGATGCTCTTGGGCTTTCAGCTCTCTCTAAGATTCCACGACTTTTTACACTGCCCTGTGTCCCTGATTTAAACATGTGACAAAAGAAAGGACTGACATGGAGAGAGAATTCACTAGAATGGATTTGACAGTTGGTGCCAGTCACAGCACCAGGAGTGCAGACGCAAGCCTAGCAGGTGGCGGGCAGCCTTTGGAGCCCCCATCCCGGCCAACAGTGGGGAACCGCTTGTTCACTTGATGTCAGTGGTTCTGTCACTAAGGCTGGAGAAATTCATTGTGAGAGCTGACAAGTGGCTTTCCAGGCACACCGTCCTAGAGGGGGAAGTCTAGCCTTTCAGGGTCTGGGAGGATGAACCCCAAGAGAGGAAACATGTGGGCCTCAGCGTGGGCTTTTGGCTGGAATTAGCACACACCTAAATATCCACCTGGGGAATTATTCTGCCAGCGGGGCTTTGGGGTCTCTTGTATTCTGGAGCGGGCTCACCTTGCTTTGTTCTGGGTAGATGTAGACAGCTTTCCAGAGCAATAAAAGGCCATCCGAGAACATCTGACAACTCAGCATGGTCTACACTCCCAGAGCCCTAGCTGTTGCCATAAACCAAAAGGAAGCCAATATGGGCGGGAGGGCAGCCATCCAACTCTGTATTTCCATGAATGTGGAGCTGAGGGATCAAGCCCAGGGGGTGGCAGGCCCTCCCTCCCCCCTGGGAGGTGTGCGGCTGAGTGGACGGAGAGCAGCCCACCAGCCGCCCTCCCCCGGGAGTGCCTCCTCAGCAGAAGCCAGATCCTTCTTCCCCAGGGGCTCTTGTACCAATGGCATTTCTTTTACTGCAACGGGCAGTTCAACCACTCCGTTGTTTGTTTATTTTCATCCTGGGTTTAATGAATGCCAAAAATAGAAGCAGGTTCTGGGTTCTAGCACCCTTCTTCAGCACAGGCTGTATACGGAGCACTGTGCTGGGCCCTGGGGGGAGACACGCAGAAGAGGCAGGCAGGGCTGCTGCCCACAGGCCTGGCCTTCTCGTGCTGTGCGGGCCCCACCCCCAGCAGGACTCTGATTGCGCATTCTGGCCTTTGTGTAGAAGATGCTGAGCCGCCCGTGGACATGGAAACCGTTCACTTGGATGAAGATGCTGAGGTGACGGGTGGGGCTGGAGGGGGGTTGGGGGATGGGGGAGGTCATGGTACCCCATGCTATCCCCCCAGACAGCACCAGACAGGGCAGGGTGACATGAGTGCCTCGCCAGCCTGCCAGGGCTTCTTGAATGGTGCAGACCATTCACCCTCATGCAATTCTCTCCCTGTTTTTAATACCAGCCATTGAAATCCACTTTTAACTACTTGAAATCTAGAAACAGTCTAATGCTATTTAAACCTGAGACTTGTGGATTGCATACGTCATAAGAACACGTCAAAGAAATGTTGAGACGTGTGTATTCGAGGACCTTCCTCAGAAGCCTGGGCAGGCGGTGCGGAGCCCCTTCAGGATGGCCCGGGCTCTGGGCTCTCTTCTGTTGCATGACAACTAGTGAGGGGACTTTCAGATTCTGAGAAACAGTGACCAGCTTGGGGATCCTTGGGAGCTGCTCTTGGGGGAAGCATCCAGACAGTGTAGTTTAAGGATGCCCCCTCTCCTCTGCATCGCTGGCTCACAGTTGCTGTCTGCTGCATTTTTCTGCTCAAGATAGGTGTGTGCACACACGTGTGCCTACACTTCTTTGTGCACATGCAGACGCCTGTGTCTGTGGCTGTTGTGTATACACACTCGCATGCACACGGGCATTGGTGATGCCCGCCTAAGTGGGGAGTCTTCAGTTGGAGTGAAGTGTATACTATTTTATTTTCCCTCTAACTGTTCGAGAAGTGATGGCCCTGCTCCCCAACTACCCCCTCTCAGACAGCTTCTGGCGCTGCCTGTTCTGGGAAGCATTGGCAGTTCCCCAAGGCTAAGCTCAGTTTCTTTTCCATGTTCAGGATATTGATCTAAATCATTATCGAATTGGGAAAATTGAAGGGTTCGAGGTCCTGAAGAAAGTAAAGGTGAGCCTGCTTTCAAATCACTTGGAGCAACAGGACTTGGCCGCATTCTCTTTCCGGGTCAGCCGTGTTGGTGGGTTCTGGATGCAGAGGACCTGGCCGCTGCTCATTCCCAGCCATCTGGACGAGGCTGACCAGCATCCAGAAGTTCTCACTCCTTCTCTTTTTTTTTTTTTAAACACCACAGTCGAGGTGATGGGAAAGGTTGGGGTGCCCATCCCAGGGCTCTCACCTTTCTTACCCAAAGCAGAAAACTGCTCAGAGCTCCTGGGGTCTGAGAGGCCCCAGTTTCTCCACCTTTGTGTTATAAATTCCTTCCAGTTTAGGCCAGAAAAGGGCCTGCCCTGAGTGAAAGCCTTGCTCAGATTCTAGAGATGCTTGAGCATTCCTCCGGACATCACTCCCCCCCACCCCCTGCCCCTAGGCTTCTTCCCATTTGACAGGACACAGGACACAAGCCCTGGACTGCTCAGTGCTATGAGAGTACCTTAGGTGGCTTCCTCTGAAATGGGAGGGGTTTCCTGGAGGAGGACAGATTTTAGTTGTGCCACAGAGGCAGCCAGGAGAGGAAGCAGAGAAGGGAGACAGCCGGGAGGAAGGCCTGGGGCCGAGAGATGGGGGGGAAGGCTTGTTTGTGGAAGGGCCATGCAGCCGGTGCCACAAGACAAAGCAGGCATGTTAGGGAGTGAGGTATGGGAGGCCTGGAAAGTTAGGAGGGGGCAGGCTGTGAAGGGCACAGGATTTTATATTCGGTCCTCTGGAGCTCATCTGAGTAAGTAGGCAGAGGGACTCAGTGAGAGCTACAGCTCAGGGAGATCCCTTTGGCAGGAAATTGCAGCAAGGGACAACCAGAGGAAGGAACGATCAGATACGTCACAAGGGGATGAGAAGAGAGCAGGGTTTTGAAAACTCAGAGAAGAGAGAGGACCCAGAGACGTTCAGTGCCAGGCACTGTGCTAGGTACTGGGAATACAAGGCAGGGCAAAGATATGGGCCCTGCCTTCAAGACCTTTTGTTCTTCTGGGCAAGGTGACACACAAGAAACTGTCCATACAAGATAGCTACTGTGTAAGTGAAGAGGCTTTCAGAAGGAAGGCCCAAGCAGTGGGACAGGGACCAGGAAAGGGACCCCTCACTGAATCTCGAAGCCAAGGAGGGAAGACCTTCCAGGCAGGCAGGAGGTGGCCCATGCAAGCAGAGTGACAAGGCTGGAGCATCAAGGTGTGCTGGAGGGGCTCAGGCTGAAGAATGCTGGCCCAGAAGGAGGCTGAGACAGGCAGGGCTCTCTGTGCTAAGCATAGGACTTTCTGTTTGATCCTGGGAGCCACCGGCCCTCACTGAATAAGAGTGGGGAGGGTGACCGGTCAGACCCACACCTTAGGAAGATCCCTCCAGCAGCCAAGCAAAAGGGGCCTAGGATGGGGGAGAGTCTTGAGGCAGTAGGCCAAGCATGAGGTGATGAGTCCCTGCACCAGACTGGTAACAGTGGGAGTGAAGATGTGGCAGCAGGGAAGATCTGGGGGGGTAAGTGAGAGTGGAAAGTCTAGTGACACCAGGGGCCAAGTCTGGGGGACTGGGAGGGTTGTGGTGCCCTAAGCAGTCAGAGGAAAGGAAGGAAGAGGGAGGCTTTGGGGGGAAGGCAGAGAAGTCAGTTTGAAACATACCCAGAGTGTGAGCTGCCCTTGGGTCAGCCATGAAAGGCATCCTGGAGGCAGTGGGCAATGCTAGATGGGAACCGAGGGGAAAACTCAGAGCTCAGCAGATGTTTCCGAGGGTCATCTTCATGGCTGTGAACACTGAACCTGGGGCAGCTTATGAGATCACCCAGTGAGACAGTCGAGAGATAGGAAAAGGCCCATCCCTGAGCCTCAAGGTTACGGGAGAGCCAAGCTAAGGAGAGAAACTGGCAGAAAATGGTGCTCTGGAAGCTTGGGGCAGAGAGGGTGGTCAGCATCGTCGGAGACTGGAGAGACGTCCAGAGGGATGAAGATGGAGAAAAGGCCATAGGGGGTCATTGGTAACTTCAGAGAGAGCAGTTTCAGCTGACATGATTCAGCCAGGGGTCAAGATAAGTCAATGGCCTGGAAAACTGAGAGGTGGGAAAATTCGAGGTCACACAAAGGACAAAAATGATGGTTAGGGGTCCAGGCCGAGGGAAGGATGGAGTGACAAAATGTGGTCAGATAGAGGGATGTCAGCATTCACCAGCACAGACGTGGAGCGCTGGTGGGTGAGACCGTAGCCGTGTGGCTTAGCTGGGGCAAAGATTGAGGAACCAGGAAGCTGGACTGTTGGAGGATCCTCAGAGATGGAGTGAAGTCCCCTACTAGGAGGGCAGGAGCTGGAAAAGAGACCAGGACAGATCATGGCCGAGGGAGTCTGCAAGTAGCCTTGAGGCCCAACCGCCCCCTGACCCCAGGCAGTGAGGGGCCACGGATGAAAGTGGGAGCAGCTGGCCGAGAAGGCCATGTCTTCAGGAGCGAGAGGAAGAGGGGGGAAGATGAAAGCCCATTTGTTCTTCGCGGAGCGCAGTGGGAGCAGCAGGGAGAGAGAGGAAGAGAGCAGGGAGGGCGGCCTGGGGGGGTGGGCTTTGTGCAGTAACAGCTGAGGGGCTACGATCAGTGGATGGGGAAGGAATGAGGAATCAGCACAGGCAGAGTCCATTGTGGGAGGCAGGACCATCCTGTGAAAGGTGCTGCTTTTTCCTTTGTTTCTGGGCAAAGTACAAGTACCTCTCTCAACAGAAGGAAGGAGGGAGCAGGCAGGCATAGTTTGGGCCCCCTTTCTTCACCAGGTTAACTCCCCTGACCTCCTGCCTTTCCCTTTGCCCTTCCCTCTAGACCCTGTGCCTCCGGCAGAACCTCATTAAGTGTATCGAGAACTTGGAAGAGCTGCAGAGCCTTCGAGAGCTGGACCTCTATGACAACCAGATCAAAAAGATTGAGAACCTGGAGGCCCTGAGAGACCTCGAGTGAGTGCAAGGAGGGGCTGCCCCAGGCCGGGAGGGCAGGAGAATCACAGCTTCAGGCCTTCCAGAGGCTGCTTTTTAGTAGCCTTCCTTGCTGAGGGGGTTCTTCATCAGCCCAGGCTGTAGAGCCCCTACCCCAGTGAACGGCCGCCTCTGCCTGCTGAGCCCTGCTGGCCCGGGGCAGCATCCCTGGCACTGTCTCCTGCAGGCCGTGCGGATGCCCCGGAGGAGGAGCGTGGGCAGCCTGAGTGCGAGTCCTCTGTTCAGAAGGCTGAGTCGGGCCTGTTGCTGGGGGGGATTTAGGCACAATGAGAAGAGCAGGGGCAGCTGGCGGAAGCCTGGGGTTCCGTCCGCCTCGGAGAGCCGGGCCCTTCCCATGCGGCTCCCGGCCCGCTCTGAGGCAAGGAGGCCTCTGCTGCGAGAGCGAGAAGGATGATGTTTCCCGTCTTCTGTTTGGCGCCAGGACTCTAGACGTCTCTTTCAACCTTCTGCGGAACATCGAGGGGGTGGACCAGCTCGCCCGGCTCAAGAAGCTCTTCCTAGTGAACAACAAAATCAGCAAAATGGAGAACCTGAGTAGCCTCCGCCAGCTGAGGATGCTCGAGCTCGGGTCGAACCGCATCCGGGTGGGTACCGGCTGGGCGCCTCGCAGCAGGGGGGGGGGGGGGGCGGGGGGAGGGGCGGCAGCCGCCAGGCCAGCCTGGGGCTCACGGGCCGCTGGCACGCGGGGTCCACGGACCCTTAGGGGGAGGGGATGGATTGTTCAGGACTTTGGATAAGAAAAAAATTACATCTTTATTTTTTCGATATAATTCATTTCCTTTGTAAGTCTGTAATTTAAAAGCCCTCACTCTGAGACGGGAGCCATGGGCTTCCACAGACAAAGTGAAGACTTCCTGCTTTGCCCTTTCACATTTTTTAAAAATTGATTTATTTTTCGTTTTGAGCATTCTCTTCCATGAGATTTTGGCTTTTTGATTTTCTCCCCGTCTCTGCCCTCCACAAGACAGTGTGCAGTCTGATATAGGCTGTACTTATACGTTCCTATTAAACGTATTTTCACATTAGTTATATCTTAAAGAAGAGTTAGATCCAATGAGAGGAACCACAAGAAAGAAGAAGCAAAACAAAGCCGCCAAAAAGAGGACAAACAGAGTGCTTTGCTCTGCGCTCAGAATCCACAGTTCTTTCTCTGGACGCGGGTGACGTTGCTCACCGTGAGCCTTTTGAAGTTGTCTCACACCCTTGCCTTGCCGAGAAGAGCCGAGTCTGTCAAAGTCAGTCGTCACACCCTGTTCTCCTGGTTCTGCTCCCTTCACTTGGCATCAGTTCACACAAGCCTTTCCAGGTTTTTCTGAAGTCCACCTACTCATCATTTCTTATGGAACAGTGGTGTTCCATTACATTCATAGACCACAACTTGTTCAGCCATTCCTCAGTTGATGGGCATCCACCCAGTTTCCAGTTCTTGACCACCATAAAAAGAGCTGCTATAAATATGTTTGTGCATGGGGGTCCTTTTCCCATTTTTTTGGTCTCTTTGAGATACATCCCTAGAACTGGTATTTCTGGGACAAAGGATATGTAGTTTTATAGCCCTTTGGGCATAGTTCCAAATTGCTCTCCAAAATGGTTGGATCAGTTCACAACTCTACCAACAATGCATTAGTGTTCCAATTTTCCCACATCTTCTCCAGCATTTATCATTTTCCTGTTGCATCACATTAGCCAATCTGATAGGTGTGATGTGGTACTTCAGAGTTGTTTTGATTTGCATTTCTCTAATCAATAGTGATTTAGAGCATTTTTTCATATGATTATAGATAACTTTAATTTCTCCCTCTGAATACTGCCTGTTCATATCCTTTCACCATTTATCAATTGGGGAATGACTTGTAGTCTTACAAATTTCACTGTTCTCTATGTATTTTAGAAACGAGGCCTTTATCAAAGCACTACCTGTAAAAAGTGTTTCCCAGCTCTCTGCTTCCCTCCTAATCCTGATTGCACTGGCTTTGTTTGTGCAAAACCTTTTCATTTTAATGTAATCAAAATCATTGGTTCATTTTTCACATGAGGAAACCAGGATTTGCAAAGGTGATCCCTGGCCTGGGATCTCATAACTAGCTAGGCCTAGAACCAGAGGGACATGAATAAAAGGGACACATGCAGACCATGTACTGGTTATGAACCATTCTTAGCTATCCCCCGTGGGTTCTTGTGTCCTTTCCACAGGCCATCGAGAACATCGATAGTTTGACCAACCTCGACAGTTTGTTCTTGGGGAAGAATAAGATCACAAAGCTCCAGAATTTGGATGCCCTCAGCAACCTCACGGTGCTCAGCATGCAGGTAGGGCAGGGCTGCATGGCATGGCTTTGGAATTCAAGCAGCGGGAGGCTGGCATTGTTGAGTTTCCCTTCTGTACACCTGTTTGACTCTTGGGCCTGTTCATGCTGTTTCCTCTTCATCCTAAAGCTATACCCCAACCTCTTCTTTTAAAAAAAGACATGTTAGGGACTCACTGTGTGCAAGGCATCATGTCCTTCCATCCCAGAAAGTGCCATTGCTGCCAGATGCCATGTAAACTGCACTTATTTGTGCTGATGTGGTCATGGGATGAGCTACTTCTGCGCTTGTGGGAGTCCTTGAAACCTCCTTCAATACAAGATTGAGGGAGGGAGGGAATGGGAGGCCCCTTTGCAGATAAATCAAGGTAAATAAGATTCGAGGGAAGTATTTAAAGTGTGCATAGTAACTTGTCTGCAGACCATGTGCTGGTTATGAAGCACTCTTAGCTCCCCCCGTGAGTTCTTCTGAACCCTACTTGGCATTGTCGGGGTCATCCCTCAGGCCAGCATTCTCAGGACGGGAGCCAGGGAGGCTATGATGTGCCCTGGGTTACACGACCACGGAGGGAATGACCATCAGGGCCGAGGCTTGTTGGGGTTTTTGTCCTTGCTGTTGTGCTTGTCTTTGTGTTCATTTTTAAAATGAGTTTAAAAGACTTTTAAAATCTTTGTTTATATCTGGTTCTTATTTTTAATTTTGAGGATTAAACCGAATAATTAAAAAACGAAAGCCTGCAATAAACTTTAAAAAAATGAAACTTGAAGGCTAGAAGGAATTTTGCCTGGTCCATTTACATGTTTTTTATGTCTTTTCTGTAATCCTGCCAAAATGCCTCTCAAGAGATGTTTGAGGTTAGGAAAAAGGTAGCTATTGAGCTGCCCAATGTTAAAAAGTAAACTAGTAGCCTAAACTAGGAAGGCGTCATCTTTTGGTGACAAGGTCAAAAAGGGAGCCAAAAAGGTCCTAATCAAGACATCCCATTAGATAGGTATGTAGTTTATTTATTGAAAATTTGAAGAGTATTCAAGAATTTTCTAGGCCAAAGTTGGAAGCACAGTGCCCCGGAGGGCAGCTCCTTCCCACTGCACGGGCCTTGGGAAGTGATCCTCCCAGTTATGGTGATCCATTGTGGTTCTACCCTGGCTCCTTCAGGTGCCCCGAAACCAGATACTACCATTGTAAATCCTGGGTTCTGGCTTGTGCCCAGATCTTGAGCAGGGGGGTTTCTGAGCAGTGTTACCTCTGGTCCCCACGATTAGGACTGCCTTTAGGAACAGTTGTCAATCCTGAGCTGGTGTTTGGTGTTGGGTTTTTTTATGACACATTCCTTATGTATTTTAAATAACTTTTTTTCAGTAAGTTTTTCTTGATGTCGGGGTTTTTATACATCACCCTACTTTCCCCTCATAACACTGAAAGAACCATTCAGTATCACAAATCCTTCTACAATACAGAAAAAGGAAGATTCTAAAGTTCTGTGCCCTGTACCACACCCCTGGAACCAGGCTTTTCCACAATCGTGTCACCCTCACTTTGGATTTGGGGGCCTTGCCGTAGTCCTTGTGGCTCTGCTCACTGCATTCTGTACCAGCTCACGGAAGTCTGTCCATACATTGCTCCGTAGTCATATTGGTCATTCATTATGACGCAGTATTATTCTGTTCCGTTCGTGAGCCGCACTTGTGGAGCTGTTCCCCAGCAGATGGGCATCAACTTTGTTTCTGATTCTTTGCTGCCATATCTTACCGGTGGGCTCCTTGGGGTGTAAGCCTCGTATCTTTAGGTCAAAGGGGACCGGTTTCGTAATCATTTTATTTGCATAATTCTTAATTGCCTTCCAAAATGGTTGTGTGATTCATAGCTCCCCCAACAAAGCTATCGAATGCCTGCCATACCACAGTCTCTCCAGCATTGACTGTTCACATCATTTATCATGTTTACTAATTTGCAAGGCATAAAGGGAAACTTTGGTGTTGTTTTGGTTTGTATTTCCCTTATTATTATTGATCTGGAGCATTTGGGGAATGGCTTTTACAGATATACACATACATACTGTGTGTGTGTGTGTGTGTGTGTGTGTGTGTGTGCGCGCGTGGGTGCGTGCGGGCACTTGTTTTATATATATAAAATTATATATCCTCAATGAAAACCATTATTGGAGAGATATGATATAAAGATTTTTTTCCCATTCAAATGCTTTTTTTCTTTTCCTAGGTGCAATAATTTTGTTTTTTCAGAAGCACTTCAGTTTTATCAAAGTTGTCTATTTCATCTTCTGTAATTGCTTTTTTCCCTTCTTTAGTTAAGAATATATCAGTCATCTCTCCAGAGCCTTGAGAGGCCTATGACCTGCTTCTCTTTTAATCTTTTAGTCTAATTTTTAATATTAAGGTCACATCCATTAAGAATGTGCTGTGGAATGTGGCATAAGATAATGGCTTAATCTTAACCAATGCCAGACTTCTTTCCAGTTTTTCCAGCAGTTTTTATCAAATAGGAAGTTTTTTCCTAAGTAATTAATGTTTTCTGGCATATCAGACACCGGGTTATTGAATTCCATAGTTTCTGATTCTCTTGTGGATCTCCTTTTCTGTTTTTAACCAATACCAGATGGGTTTGATAACTGCTGCTTTATAATATAGTTTGAGGTTATTATAGTCAACTTGTGATTGACAAATGTAAAGATTTAAGCTTCTGGGATAAGAATTTGCCATTTGGTAAAAATTAGGAAGAGCAGCTAGGTGGTACAATGGTCAGAGCATGGGACCTGGAGTCAGGAGGACCTGAGTCCAGATGTGACCTGAGACGTTAGCTGTGTGACCCTGAGCAAGTCATTTAACCCCAATAGCCTCTCCCCCAAAAACCAAAATTATTGGGAAAATTGGAAAATAGTCTGGCAGAAATTCTGCATAGCACAAATATCTTGCCCCTTTGCCAAGATGTGGCCAAAATGGATACATGACCTAGATATCAAAGAAGATATCAGGAAGTAAGTTGGAAGAGTGTGGAACACATTACCTCTCAGACTTATGGACAGGAGAACAACTCACAAGAAAACAAGAGATAGTCAAAATAGTGAGATGTCAAATATTAAATTTAAAAGATTTTGTACAAATAAAACCAGTGTTGCCAAGGTTAGAAGGGAAGCAGAAAATTAGGAGGGGAGGATTTTATAAACAGTTCCTCAGATAAAGGTCTCAAATCTCAAATATATAGAGAACTTTGTCAAATTTCGAAGTATATGAGTCATTTCTCTGTTGATAAATGGTCAAAGGATATGAACAAGCAGTCTTTCAGTGAAGAAATCAAAACTATGGTCACATGAAAAAGTATTCTAAAAAATTACTGATTAGAGAAACGCACATTAAAACAATTTTGAGATATGACCTCACACCTGTCAGATTGCTAAAATAATGGGAAGGGAAACAGGCAGATGTTGGAGGGGATGTGGAAACATTGGGACATGAATACACTATTGGCGGAGGTGTGAACTGATCCAGCTGTTTAGAGAGCAATCTGGAATTATGCCCAAAAAGTTATAAAACTGCCTATACCCTTTGACCCAGCAGTGCCACTACTGGGTCTGTTTCCCAACTATCAGGGGAAAAGGAAAAGATCCAATATATTGTAAAATATTTATAGCAGCTCCCTTTGTGGTGGCAGAGAACTGGAAATTGAGGCAATGCCCATGAATTGGGGAATGACTGG
This sequence comes from Pseudochirops corinnae, assembly GCA_028646515.1. Classification (NCBI taxonomy): domain Eukaryota; kingdom Metazoa; phylum Chordata; class Mammalia; order Diprotodontia; family Pseudocheiridae; genus Pseudochirops; species Pseudochirops corinnae. The sequence continues at coordinate 194,290,599 of CM053591.1, forward strand.
ACATGTGGCGTATGACTGGAATGGCTGTAAGAAATGATGAGGGGGTGATTTCATAAAAACGTGAAAAGACTTGTATGAAATAATGAAAAGTGAAATGAGCAGGGGCGGCTAGGTGGCACAGTGAATAGAGCACCGGCCCTGGAGTCAGGAAGACCTGATTTCAAATTCGGCCTCAGACACTTGACACACTTACTAGCTGTGTGACCTTGGGCAAGTCACTTAACCCCAATTGCCCTCCAAAAGGCAAAAAAAAGGTGAAATGAGCAGAACCAAGACAGTGTTGTCCACAGTAAAAGCAATATTGTTCAAAGAGTAACTAAAGAACCAAGTTATTCTGACTACTGTAAATACTCAAATCAGTTATAAAAGATCTGTGAAAGAAGATCCTATCCACCTCCAGAGAAGAGGCAAGAAATAGAAGGATGCTTGGTATGGTTTAACACGTATAGATGTGTGTGTGTGTGTGTGTGTGTGTGTTCATATGGAGAGAGAGAGAGAGAGCTGTCTGTGCCCGCTGGTGGCCTTCTCTAGTGCAAGGGAGGGAGGGAGGAAGACAGTTTAGAACTTAAAATGTGCCCAGAAAATAAATTAGATGTAAAATACATGTGCAGGTGTGGTTCTAGTCTGACGTCTGGAAACTAACTTTTGGCTGACCCTTTTCTTCTCCCGATTGCAGAGTAACCGGCTGACCAAAATCGAAGGCCTCCAGAACCTGGTGAACCTTCGAGAGCTCTACCTCAGCCACAATGGCATTGAGGTCATCGAGGGCCTAGAGAACAATGTAAGTGCTGAGCGCTGTGAAGGATAATGCCTGCCTTAGCACTCACACTCAGTACCTCCGAGCAGGGGCCAAGGAGCCGTTCTAGGCCCTGGAGCAGCACAGTCACCTGCTCAAAGCATTACCTTAGTGTTAGTCTGATAATATTGTTCAGGAGAGGGAAGACAAGGGAAACAGGGAGACGCCCTGGGATGCTGCTGGTGTAATCTGGACACAGGGACTTGGCCTTTAGAAGATCCTTATCCAACCAGTTGCTAAAATCCAGCTGATTTCTCACTGAGAAACAAGGAATTGCACTCAACCCTGAAAATGACCTTGACTCCAGGGCAGAAGTACAATCTGCCCTTCCATCCTGACCTGGGCAGACCACACATGCACAGACATTGATGGAGGGCCCTTGACAGGCGAGACCCACACTCAGTGCTGGAGAGACAGATACAAAGAATGAAATGATCCCCACACATTCCAGTGCAGAGACCCGGGCCTGTGCCAGTCTAGGAGACACCAGTGGTCTTGGTCTAGTGGTGATGGCTATGTGGTCATTCCTCCCCAAAGGGCTTTCCTCCCTGTGACCCTGCACGTGAGACAGGGCCAGCAAGGGAAAAGCCACTTGAAGCCATGAGTAAAAGAACATCAGGCTTGGAGCTTGGCCCCTTCCCAGCTGCATGCTTGTGGTCCCCTCATCAGCCCATGTCAGCCCTTCTGCTGCCACCCCCGCACCCTCCTACAGACCTGACTCCTGACCCTGGGGGCCCACCACAAATCCACATGGCACAGCCTTGGCTGGGCCCTTCCCACTGCAAGATGATTCCACTCTGCCCCCTCCCCTGAGCTCTCATCGCGAGCTCCACATCTACCTCCTTGTCCCCCGTCCCTCATGATGAGGCAGCCCCCCTTCCCTTGTTCTAGGGATCCCCTTCCATCCCCTCTCCATAAGCAGATCTCACTCCTTCCCCCACCCCTTTCCCATCATCCCCACACCTCTCCATCTTCTGGCTGCTCCCCAGTGCCCACAAACACTCCTGTGTCTCCCCTGCCTGGAAAACCCCTCTGTTGGTCCTGCCATCCCTACTAACCATTGTCCAGTATCTCTTCCGCCCTTTGTCACCGAACTCCTCCAAAGGCGTTGGCATCAGGCACCCCTCCAACCTCCTCTCTCTTTCTTCTTGACCCCTAACACTCTGGCTTCTAAACTCGTGACCCCAGTCCCAGATCCAGAACATGAGGGAATAGTAGACATGATCTCATCACAGCCAGTAACTGGCCAAGCCCTAAGACAAGCACCTCCCCACGTCACACTGTGTGACCCTGGACAGGTCACTCAGTGCCTCTCAGCTGTAAAATGGAGCTGAAAAGAGAAGCTCCATCCCAGGGTGGCTGTGAGGACAAAGCGCTTTGCAGACCTGCCATCTTGAACTGGATCAGGGCCAGCCACTGTTGCTGTCATTGCAAGGAAGATCACCAGCCAGAGGGACGGTGGGGGAGACCGACTGTGGCCAGGGGCAGGAGACCAGGCTTCCCGCCAGCCCTGGGGGCCATTCCTAGCTCGGAGTCCTCCAAATCCCAGGGTTACAAGGAGAGACGTCACTGCTTCCGTCTCAGGCTGTGAGCCACAGTAAACTGGAGGTGTAGTGGGAAGAGCCTTGGGCCTTGGTCCCCAGTGATCCGGGTCCAGACCCCTGCCTTTGACCGCTGCAAAGTCGCTGCTTCTCTGAGCTTGGCTTCCTCATCTGTAAAGTGGAAACAATAATCCCAATGGGGCCTGCTCCCCAAGATGACTGTGAGACTTGAATAGGACAGTGTTGGACCTTACAGTTGACCACTACTGACCAGTGACCGCAGGTGTCCCTGGGGGGCAGCAGCGCCAGGGGCGGGCTGGGGATTTGTAAGCTGAGATTTTCTTCAGTTTACTTTGAAACTCAGGACAACTTTGAGGGAGCGGTTTTAGATACAGCAGAAGGGAATCAACTAGAAGGACTGTGTATACATGCATACATGTGTATACATATGTGTGTATGTGTGTGTGCATATATACAAATCACATATACATTGTGTAGGTGTATATACACGTGTGTATATGTAATATGTATGTGCACACACACATAAATTTTGGTGGTGACTGCTGGCCAGCTTAAAATAGCTTTGATTCCCAAGTCTGGGAAGTGACCCAGCAAGTTCAATAAAACCCCTCTGGGGTCCTGTTCTTTGGTGTTAAAGCTTACAGGTCCGACACCTTGGGAAGCCTGCTGGGTGCTGCTTGGCTCCAGAGGGGAGGGGGCTGTGGTGCCTGCTCAGGATGCTTCCTCTCTTCTAGATTTCCCCAGCAGATTTAAAACCTCTGTGATACGTGTCTGCACGGCTTCCTTCTGCTAACACGGGTCTCAGTTTCCCCCCTTGACTCAAAACGTTTGAGGGTGACTGTGGCCCCGGGGGACCCCTCTGCTGCTTCTAAAGCTGGCACCCTCCTGCCCTGTGACCAGGCACTAAAATGTTCCCTCCTTGTTTCAGAACAAGCTCACAATGCTGGACATTGCATCAAACAGAATCAAAAAGATTGAAAACATCAGCCACCTAACAGAACTGCAGGAATTCTGGGTAAGTGGAAGTTGCACTGGAGCTGTTTGTATTGAGTAAAGGTGAAAATCCCTGGGTCCATGTCAGCCCTTGCAGGCCAGAGCCCATTACAATCAGAGTGTCTGCGCTAGTTAAAAATGGGATTCCAGCCAGCTGTGTTAAGAGTGCCCCTGGAGGGGCCCCGGCCCTGGAGTCAGGAGGACCTGAGTTCAAATGTGGCCTCAGACACTGGACACTTACCAGCTGTGTGACTATGGGCAAGTCACTTAACCCTGACTGCCTGACCTCACCCCTCAAAAAAAAAGCACCACTCCAGTATCTCAGAAGGATTAGACGCTCCTTGTCTTCACCGACAGTTCAGGGAAGGGGAAATCTGCTTTTCCAGGGCAGGGGGGAAAATGTGGTGTCAGAGAGAGTCTGACTCCATCCGCCAGGATGTGTCTGCTTCTCATCTCGGGGGATGGTGCTGAGCCAACCGGCCTCTGCTCTGTGGGATCTAAGAGCTGGCCCTTTTCTTTCCTCCATCCTAAAAACATTGTGGTCCTTATTATTGGTTCTGGAACTCGGGACCAGAAGATGCAGCAGCTCAGGACCCCAGGGAGGCTGTGTAGACTATAAGAAGCCTCACTGATCATCCAGGACTCTTGGGCAAGAAGTCAGGGAGCAGAAGAATTGTTCTTTAGGGAAGCCAAAGCCAGGGTCTTGGGAGGGACCCGCAAGGACAGCATCCAGGCAGACCTGATTTAGAGTCCAGGGGATCAGCATAGGCTGAAGCGTGGGCAAAGAGAAAGCAGAGTCATGAACGAGACCCTCCAAATGGGCCGGAAAGGACCGAAGGCTGTCCAAGAACAGGGCCAAGGGACCCAGGAAAGCAGCTCTGGGCCATGTCTGTGCATGAAGGAATGGGGAGCGGTGGCACTTGAGCCCCCTCAGGGCCTGCCTACAGCCCCGCAGCTCTCCCTGACAGATACCTGCCCCTCAGTCCATCCAGGAATGTTTGGGGATCCATAGATGGATTGCAAACCAGAAATAACAACCTATTGAATAAAAGTCTAAATTGAGGGGTACTTCTAGAGCCTATTGCCAGCTCTGGAGGAGGCACTCGGCTTTAATTCATTCTTTTGTTGGCCCAAACCCTCTTTTCCATCTCAGGTTGGTATGAAGTTAGCATTTATATGTGGGGATGGTTGTGAGCTTAGAAAGTCCTTCCCTAAATTGCAGGCCAGGATTCCAGATCCTCTTTATTTACTAAACCTTCCTCAGGTTTGGGGGGGCCTTTTGCAGATGATGGGTGGGTAACACCCCAGGCTGTTGTGAATGTTCTCCCCCTGCCCCGTCCTGCCTGGCAGCAATCTGCCCTGCAACATGGAGTGCCCACATTTCCCTCTCATGGTTGGTAAAGATGGATACATTGAAGGTCACAGGGCCCTTGTCCTATGAAGATAACGACCGGCTCCAGCAGAGAGGACACAGTGATGCCCTCTGCCTTATTCCTCCCCCTGCCCGCTGTCCCAGGCCAACAGATCCCTCTCTATGTCCGCCTTGCTGCCCCTTTGGAACACACCAGCCGCCACCACTTTTCACCACACACTCACTAGGGGCTCTGTGGAGACGGGTGACGCCCACTTTAAAGAGTGAATTTTTTGTTTATTGATTGATATAGGAATCATGATTCCAGATGTAAAGGCTGTGTGAGTCCTTCAGACCCTTGCCAGCACCCTAGCCCAAGGGCCTTAATGTAAGCACAAGGTAATGCCACAGAATTCCATGCCGACTCCAGAGATGTCGCAGGTAGACAAGCAGAAGGGCAGAGACGCTTCTATTTCCTGATCCCTGTCCTTCCCCCCTCTTCTCGCAGTAGCCACACCACCTCCTCTGCAGCGTGCAGAAGCTCAGTGGGGTGGGAAGGAGGATACCCACTCCCCAGTTCCATTTAGGACCTTTTAGGCAAAAGAAGCCTCACAGAGAGAGCCAGTCCTTGCCAGCAGGCTCAGGCTTCTTCCTCAGGACCCAAGATCCCCAGGCTGAGTGGGTGGGTTCTAGACCACAGGGATGGTGCAGTGCCCTCCGTGGGCCCCTGCAGCTTTCCTTGGGGCTCACACCAGGAGGGCAAGCGGGGGCCTTCATCCAGGTGGCAGCTGGCTCGCCTTTTCTTCTTGTGGCTCAGTGCTGCAGGCTCAGAAGACGCCTGACCCATTGGCCATTCAAAAAGAAAAAGTCTTTAGCAAGTAGGAGGATTCTGTGCATTTTCAGTTACTTTGGATTCTGCCGTTCCTTCCTCTGATGCTGGATGTGGAAATGCCTGTAGTTTATTTAGCTTGCTGAGGGAGGGACCAGTGTCATGGGCACGTGGGCAGGAGGCATCTCTCAGCTGCTGTGTAGAGCACCTGGGGTTGGTGTGGGGCTGGCAGTAAGCTTGGCGGGGATGCAGCATGAGGCCCAAGGGGCTGCTCTTTGAGCTGCTGCTGGCAGGTACAGTGACCACGCTGTGACCACACACCTGCCTCGATTCCACTCGCCCCCTGCGGGTCGCTGCCTGGCCTCAGGGACGTCCCTCCTAACCAGACCTTTCTGCTGTCCGTGCGCTTCGCAGATGAATGACAATCTCATAGACAGCTGGAGTGACTTGGATGAATTAAAGGGAGCCAAGCACCTTGAGACAGTTTACCTGGAGCGTAACCCTCTGCAGAAGGACCCCCAGTATCGGCGTAAGATCATGCTCGCCCTCCCCACCATCCGGCAGATCGATGCCACCTTTGTGAGGTTCTGAGTCTCGCCTTTCGTCACCCTCCCTCCCCCCACAGCAGCGCCCTGGCCATGGGCTTTTTAACCCCCCTCTCGCTCCCCGAGTCTTCGACTGACCAACAGCTATCAGCGGCCAATAAAGAACCACTGAACGATCACGTGCCTGAGTACGATGCACCCTCTTACGATTGTTTTTGAGATGTTACTATTATTAAATCTTGCAACACGATGTTTCCCAGTTCAGAGTTGTCAGTTATTCCAGCAGAGCATTGCAGCCACCTGAAGTGCATGGGGCCGGGCGCATGGTTTGGGGGGCTGTCTCTGAGTAGGGAGCTCCTCACTTCTGGATCCCAGCCCTCCAGGGCAATCCCCCTCCTTGCTTGGCCTTGTTGAAGCTAACAGTAACGTGATGCCTCTTGGAAAACAAAAGTGTTCTGGCCAAAGACCACTCTGAGGGCCGCCTGCCCAGCCTGCATGTTTTCTCCTTGCCCCATCCCCCCCACCCCAGACTGGGTTGGTGATCTTGGCTGGGCCTCTACCTGGGTCTGTGGCTTTGAGGAGTGAGAGCCTGTTTCCTCCCCTAGAAAACGACCTTATTCGACTGTCATCACCAAAGGCCTTTTCATCTTATTCCACAATCCCAAGACTGAGAGGTGATAGTCCCCCAAGCCCTCCTCCCACCCTGGCGGCCCCTACCTGGGCCCTCGCCCTCTCCTCGGGGACCTTAGGCCAGACACTGCCCCTTCAAGCCTCACTTTCTCCGCCAGCCAAACGAGAGGGCTGGACTAGATCATTGCGGAGGTCTGGCCTGGCTTTCCGGGCCTCTTTTACACTATTCTGGCCATCCCCCACGTCTGGAATGCCCTTGCTCCCTCCTCACCCACACCTCTTACAATCTCAGGCTCCCTCAAGGCTCAGCCTCCTTGGTGAGGCCCACCCTGATGCCCCTGCCCTACCTTCCCCCTTGATATTATTTTGTATTAACTGTGTACATCTTGTTTTCTTCCTCTAGTATGTGAGCTCCTTGAGGGCAGGGATTCTTTCCTTTCTGTCTGGCAAACAGTAGGTGATCAATAAATGCTTGTTGAATGAATTAATGTGATCCTATGAGATTTTCAGCTGAAATTTCTGTTCTCATGTAAGATGGCACGTTTGTTTCTTATGAGGATGTAGCAGGGGTTCACTGTCACGAGACAAGTTCCAGTCCTGCTATAGGTGTGGAAGATTCACAGAGCACTTCCTGTGGGTTATCGCCTTTTAACCTTACAACCTCAAGAGGGAGGCACACATGATTCCCCCTTTTACAGGAGGAAAATGGAGGGAATAAGTGACAGCCATCCTTCACTAGCTCTCACCCCTCCCACATCCAACATGGCCCTGAGGCCTGTGACTAACTTCTGCCATGTCTCTCAGATCCGCTCCCTTCTATGACAGCGCCGCCCCCTTGGTACAGATCCCATCACCTCACACCTACATCATCACATGGCCTGCTCATGGGTCTGCCCCATGTCTGCACCTGCTCCAGTTCACCCTCTATCCAGTCACCAAAGCACAGGATAGTGTCACCCCTCCTACTCTCCTTAACTTGCTTCGGTCCTCTGCCCCTTTGCCCCTTCAGCCCCCAGAAATAGCACATGAGCCCCCAAGGACAGCCTGACACAAAGAGATGTGCTCAAATCCAAGTGGCTGTCGGGATAACGCCCACTCCTCTGGTACTTGATAGGGTACTGAGCCCTTCACCTGTGGGATCTCATGGAAGCCTCATCACAATTCTGGGGCAGGCTGAGTGTACCCCCATTCTACAGAGGAGGAAAACAAGGCCATGGGGAAGAAAGCCACTTGCCCAGGGCCACACAGCTAGGACTCAGTCTTCCCAAACAGTTTTCTCCAACAGTTTCCCAAACAATTTGGTAACTTCAGATTCTTTGTGTTAACTTGTCTCAGGAGGTTCAGAGAGGGAGAGGACCGATCTACGGAGTCCTTTGTAACCACGTACTGTGTCAAGTGCTACAAAGAAAAGCTGGAGCAGCCCTGCTGGCATAAACAACAAACATACACCTAGGTACTTAGTGGGTGTAGACAGCCAGGCAGAGCTGATCTCAGAGCGATCTGGTCCTTCAGTCTGATTTGTAGATTTGTCCCAGTGTTCTAGCCTCTCGGGACCTTGTAAAATCCTCACCAGCACACTCTCCAGCATCACACCCTCTGCTGTCTATGCCTTTCTCCAAGTCGTTGATGACACTGGAGGCCGACTTCCCAAGGGACGCAGAAGGAGCCATGCCTGACATGGGTCTGAGCTATTCATGACTGAGTTGGTTCTCAGCCACTTACCTTCCCCGTGGTCTCACCCACCTCTCTGGGGAAGCTCTCACTAGAGCTACACCTATGATTCATTTATCAGCTTAGCAACTGTTGACAAAAGGAATTAGGGGCAGTGGTGAGTGGGAAAACCAGCCAAGACCACATGCAGGCACAGTCCTAACCTCCCCAGGGCATTTTCTATTCCATGACATCTGCTTCTCTCAAAACAGGCTCCCTAGCCTCTGGGGGATTGTACTAGCTGAGGATGCCAACACTGGCTCACCAGTCATCAGTCTCCCACCCCATCACCCAATGACAAAAAGATGGAAAAAGCAGAAGAAAATAAAAGGCGTATGCTATTAAAAATGGGTTAAGGAAAAATCATCTATCAATCATCACACTACCTAAAAATCATATTTTTTTAAAGTTTGCATACTATAAGAAATCATAAAACCAGCTCAGATCCATTAGAACTAAAGAGTAAAATGAAAACAGGAGAATCCATTCATTGCCTCCAACCCCCTCCCCCCCATCCCCAAAAAAGGAAAGAGGTTGAGTGTGGCATGATTTGCTCTCGGCAAAGCCGAGCAGACTCTGTTCACGTCACTGCCCTTTCTAAGGGTTCGCTAACCACCCCTGTAATTATATTATATTAATTATATACTCTAGAATTTTGCCAGGAATTAAAGTCATACTCATTGGCCTCTACTTTGTGGATTCCATTCTCTTTTCCTGTTGTGAAGTCCCTGCCCCCAAGCAGCTCACCATCTACAGAAGCCAATGAAGAAGGCTGGTGACAATGATTTTTCGCCCAGGTTCAAACTTACATGAACCCCCAGCAGGTGGCATCTCTCTGTGGGTGAGGTGGCTGGAAAGATCTATCAAATTCCATCTGTTCCAGAACAAAGAGAGTGGGTCCTAACTCATGAATGCCTGTGGTGTTGGGAGAGAGCATGGGTTGCCAAGGATGGCAGAGGCCTGAATTTGGAGTCAGAGCACCTGTGTTCACATTTTAGCTCTGTTTCCCACCCTCTGCCCTTGGGCAGTCCACCTCTCTTGCAGGGCCTCAGCAGCGACTCCGTAAAATGAGAAGGCTGGGCTAGAGGACTTCTGAGCTCTCCTGAGCATCACATTTCTGATCCAGGCGCTGGTGGATTGGACAGAGGTTTGGATGATTACGACATCCCTTGTGGTTCTCCCCAGTAGAATGTCAAGTCCTTGAGCCCCGAGACAGTCCTGCTTCTGTGCTCATGCCCCCAGTGCCCAGAACTTAGTTGGTGCTTCATACATGCTGGAAGATGGATTTCTTCCTCTAGGGGAAGCAGGGGTGAACTCTGATTCTCCACTTCCACCACTCTGCCAGGAAAGTTTTGTAGCCCCCTTTATGATGCTGAGAGCACAGATTGTGATGGAACAAGGTACTGGGCAGGCATCAGTCAGGACACAGGTGCCTTGAGGACCCCACAGCTCTTCATCTTTAATCAGAAACAGAGGCCCTGAACCAATCAGTGGAGACGATTCAGCTCCATGTACGTAAGCTATCTCTGCCAGCCACGTAGAGGCAGTTGGGTCGGGGCTGTGTGAGCTCTTGGAGGGGAGGGATCCTTGAGTGAAAAGCAGGATGGCTTCATGTCCCACAGAGCACCAGGCACCAGGCTTCTCATTGAGGCCGTGCTCCACAGGTGTTTGCTGGGTGGACGGAGAGGGAGATGGATGAATCAGTGGATAAACAGTGAATGAACAAATGGGCACCTGAAGAAACACATATTTTCTCAGGGAAAAAGCAACTTACACCTAGATAGAAACTTGTGATGGTCAATTGTAATATCACAAATATCTAGTACATGTTTAACCTTAATATTCAGGGAAAAGAAGTTGGTATTATACCCACCCATTCTTCATCATCACATTTCCCATCCTTTAAGGGTTTTAAACTAGCCATAGAAGTAAAGTGTTACCATCTACTAGGTTATTTTTTTCTAATCTCCCTCTCTCTCTCTCTCTCTCCCTCCTTCCCTCCCTCCCTCTCTTCCTCCTCTCTGTCTCTCCCATCTCTCCCTTCTTTTCTGTCTCTCTCCCTCTCTCTCCCTCACTCCCTCCCTCCCTCTATTCCTCCTCTCTGTCTCTCCCATCTCTCCCTTCTTTTCTCTCTCTCTCCCTCTCTCTCTCCCTCCCTCCCCCTCCTCTGTTTCTCCCATCTCTCCTTCTCATCTTCCATATCTATCTCTCCCAACTTTTCTGTCTCTCTCTCTCCCCCTCTCTCCCTCCCTCCCCCTTCCGCCTCCTCTCTGTTTCTCCCATCTCTCCCTCTCATCTTCCGTATCTATCTCTCCCAACTTTTCTGTCTCTCTCCCTCTCTCTCTCCCTCACTCCCTCCCTCCCTCTCTCCTTCCTCTCTGTCTCTCCCATCTCTCCCTACTTTTCTGTCTCTCTGTCTTTGTCTCTGCCTCTCTGTCTTCTCCTCCTGCCTATTTCTTCCCTCTCCTTTGCATTCGTTTTACTTGAGTCCCAGTTTCCAAATGGACAGGAATGTTTCCAATAGATTTATCCATCAGCATTTCTTTGCATAGAGCCTTGTTCTCTGCAGAGGAAAGTCATAGGATCTGAATTGGAAGGGACCTGATAGCTTCCTTGGATCTAGTCCCAATCTCTCATTCCACAAATGAAGAAGCTTAAGTCTACACTGCTTAAATAACTGACCTGAAGTCACAAAGCTAGAAAGCAGAAGACACAGAGTTCACAGATTCACTTCCAAGTTGGAAAGGCCTTCTGAGGACTCTAACACACCTGACTAAGAATCCCGAGTGTGCCTAGAGTTATAGTATCTCTAACAAAGGGTCCCCTCGTCTCTACTTGAAGACCTCCAGTGAGTGAGAGCCAACCCCCTGCCAAGGTGGCCAGTTCCCACCTCAGATGGCTCTGCTTGGAGGTTTTTCCTGACATCAAGCCAAAACTGGACCCTCTGCATCTGCTCCCTATTGTTCCTGGTCCTACCTTCTGGGACCAGACAAAGCAAGTCTCTTTCCTCTTTTCTAAAGTAGTCCTCCAATACCTGAAAGCACTTCTCGTGGCCAACCCCTCTACCCCCCTCGCCCCACTCCTCTTCTCCTGCTTAAATGGTCCCAGGTCCTCCAGCTGGTCTTTCTGTAGCATGGTCCCAAGTCCCCTCCCATCTGGTCACCCTCACCTGCCAGTCATCAATGTCCTTCCTGAAACACAAGACTCCACATGAGTCCAGTCAGGCTGGAGTAGGATGGCACTGGGCTCTCCCTGGTCCTGGATGTAGCCTCTGAGGGAAGGCTGAGAGCCACCGTTAATTAGTAGCTGCCACATCACACTTTTCATGAGAATTGTCATCTTGCTCTCCCATGCTGTACTTGTCCATACAAGTGGATTTTTTTTCTTAACTCCATTTCAGACTTTATCATATTAAATCCAGCTCATTGTTTTCTCCTGTTGACTACAGGTCCTCAGATTCCAAACCCACTGCCCTCCCTCCCAGCATGCATGCCCTCAGATGACTCACTACACCTCTTTCCTGGGAAATGATGGACAAAAGCCAGACTTCATTAGCAGTTGAGGCTATAGTAAAGTACCAGGAGCTACAGAATTCCCCAGACTGGGGATCCTGACTTAAGGTAACGGTTGAGTACAGGCATGGGTCAGGCAGCTCCCAGACTGAACAGCAGACCTCAGAGGTCCAACTCCATCTGCTTGTCTCTTGGCCCCTCTTCTCAGCTCCTTCTGCCTGGATAGAGACAGAGAGCTGGTCCCAGCAGTCAGCATGTCTCTAGCGGTCCCATCGAAGCAGAAGGTCTATGTGTCCAAGCCCAGCAGGCAGAAAGGGCATAGGAAAGGAGGTTAAGGACAGCCACATGGCCTGGCAAACCCTGTTCTCATTTATCTCGGTAAACAAATATATCCCCTACCCAAGATTTCCTCTATTGACAATTCCTTTCACAGAAACAAATAGCACCCAGTAACTAGCTCATGAACTTGATGATGCCTGAGGTGTAGAGGGATTTCTCAGGCTTACCCAGCAAACTTGCCTCCCCTACCCCTTCCTGACTCAGGGGTCCACCCTCTAACTATCGGACTGCCCTGGATCCGGCAGTCAAATTACCTACTCATCTAAGGAAATGAATAGAAGTTATTTATGCTGTGACTTGCATCAAGAGATGTATAAACCTGGTTTTCATTTGCACAGACAGAGACCTGGGAGACAAAAATCTGAGCCTGCTGCAGGTAATTCACTGACTTTGGGGCCTCAGCTCCGAGCAGCTGATGGTATGGCCTTAGGGCATCCTGCTCTCCCATCCCATGTCCTCCTCCAGGAAAGTGACTGACCTCGGCAGAGCCTGAAACTGATGGGCCTGGCCCAGTCCTGGAGGCAGCAGGGAAGCTGGAAGTGAGGGGCAGAGCCCTGGACCCTCCCACTTAAGCCCAGAAGCCCAAGGTTTATCCTGTTCCTATTTGCCTTTCCTGCTCAGCGAGGACACCTGGGGCGAGGGGGGCAGACTACAGTTGGATGGATGGACGATAAAGAGCCAGCCATTGGTTTCTCGGTTTCTGAGGAGAGCAGCCTCAGCGCTGACGGGAAGGCTGCGAGCCTTGGCTTGGAGGAGGCTGTTGGTCCAGCCTGGTAGAGGATTCGAGATGGAGGGGAGGTGGTGGAGGGTGAACTAGGGCAGCTCCTTGCCTTCTTGTAAAGGTGAAAATTAATTATCTTCATTCTGTCCGATTCAACTGATATTTGTAATAGAAAAGTCATCGTAGAAAGTCACTCAAGTGTTCTCTCCTCATCCTACCATCTGCCCCAAGCCTTTCTTCCTCCTCCTCTTCTTCCTCCTCCTCCTCCTCTTCCTCCTCCTCTGTGGGGAGCCAAAATAGATCTGATCCAGGACTCAGATAAGAGACCTTAATTCTGTACCCTAATTCCTCTTGAGGTGATACGGCTTGCAAAGGCTGGCTCCCCGGAAAGAACCTCAGGAGTGCACCTTAATAAAACACTATATCATCATCATCCTTATCATTACTAAAAAAATCACACGGGGACAAGGACACTGGCAGCTGGGGCAGAGGATCAAGACAGGCTTCCTCAAGGAGCGGCTGCCCCACATGAAGCTTGGACCTGCTCCATCTCACACCTGGGCTGGCTTCCCCTTCCTGAGGCAGCCTAGTGGCCCCCGCCCTGGGGTTCACTGTGTTGGTGCAGAATTTAAACATGTCAGTAAGCATGTATTAAGTATTTACTTAATTCATTAAGAATTAAGTACCTACTATGTGCCACAAATTGTACAGGGGGAGGAGGGGCTGGGAATGAAAAGAAAGGCACAAACAGTCACTACTCTCAAGGAGCTTCTAGTCCTTGGAGGGAGACAGTGCAGATGACTATGTGTGAACAAGATGAAGCTGGATAAATTGGGAGATAAGACAGAGGGAAGGCATGGGGGGGGGGGGAGAGGAGGGAGAGGAGGAGGAGGAGGAGGAGGAGGAGGAGGAGGAGGGTGTTGAGGGTCCACCCAAGGGCCAGCCTCAGGTGTGAGCGGAGACGGGTGTGAGAAGAAAAAAATAACCAGGGGGTAGTTCAGGAAAGAACCACGAACTCCATTTAATGATTTTATGAGTCAGGATTGTAAAAGTTTATTGTTAGGCAATACAGCCGGCAGGGGGGCTTAGGAAGCCTGTGAAAGTGCAGGAATTAGAGATACAGATTATATAGCCATAATAACATAAATCAGGTATCAATTACGCTAACCAGGTGAGTGAGGGAGGGATTAGGGAGGAGTTAAGGAGTGATCAGTGCTTAAAGGGACATACACTTTTTATATCAACTACCAGGCGTATTGCCCATAATTCACTGGGAGAAAGCCCACGGGATAAGGGGGGAGGCTAGCAGGAAGTGTGGTTTTTGCCTTGAAACGTCACCTAAGTCAACTAGCAGTCAGTTCTGCCTGAGAGGTGCCCAGTCTGTTACCCACCAATGTCCTGTTTGGCAAGATGGATGCTGGGTAGCTGGGCTAACTGGGGATCCAGGATGTGCTGACTGGGGAAGAATCAGCTTACTGATAGTGCACTGAAGGCTTCACAGGTGCGGCTGGCCACCAGAACCATGGGGCTATACGTTTCTCTAAGCTAAAGGGATTGCTTGGATAGTTTAGTGAAGGATTCACAGGTGTAGCTCGAGACTGTACCAAGCAGGGATAAAGCAGCTGGTGAGTTGTAGCTGGGCAGAGTGCTGCCCTAGGAAAGAGGCAGAGTTCACGCTTTTAGGCTGAGGGAAGTGTGATTTTACACCTTGATTATCTGAAGTTCTGGGGGCAAAAGTTTTTGTTGGAGTCAGGATCTCAGACAAAAAAGTCTTTTTAAGTGCACTCCTGAGGTTCTTTCTGGGGAGCCAGCCTTTGCAAGCCGCGTCACCTCCAGAGGAATTAGGGTACAGAATTAAGGTCTCTTATCAGAGTCCTGGATCAGATCTATTTTGGCTCCCCACAGAGGAGGAGGAAGAGGAGGAGGAAGAAAGGCTTGGGGCAGATGGTGGGATGAGGAGAGAACACTTGAGTGACTTTGTATGATGACTTTTCTAAAGGAGGAAGCAAGGTACAGAGGAAAAAGGCAGGAATAGATAGGCAGAGGGTCTGGGTTCCAGTCTGGACTCCGCTCCTTACCGCCTGGGTAACCTAGAGCTTCACCTCACTGGGCCTGGGGACTCTTCTGGAAAGTAAAGGGGGGAGGGGTCTTGGATTGCTGGCCTCTAAGGTCCTGATCAGCCCTAAGTCGAACCTCGTATTGATTTCAGGGTCAGTCCCTGGGCTGAGCACAGTCATTCCTTCTCTGGTCCATTTTCTTGTCTTTTTCTTCTTATCTACCAACAGAAGAGTAGATAGGGTTAGGGGAGGGGAGGAGAAGGGGTGCTAGAAACTGACATTTGGAGCCTAAACCAAGAGACAAGCATTTCTCAGTAGGTTAAAACCTCTTGTCTGCATAACAAATGAGTCCTTCCAACTGTACTGAGCACATCCCTGCCTTCTTAGACCTTAGATTCTTCAAGGATCTGTGATGTCCCTGGGGTGGAGATGCCCTCCATCAGTGCAGATCGCAGCCCTTCTACACCTCAGTAGACAATCTTCAGGGGTCACTGTGATGAAGGAAGCCCATCCCCCCACTCCCAAGCCACACCGTCCTCAGCGATGACCAGCACAGGTGGTTACTTAGCAGAAGCTGCCTCGTCTTGAGGACCTCAGCTTCAGCTCCATATTGCAATGAGGCCTCAGAGGAGTATTGAGTAAGGAAAGAAGAGCCCCAGGATTGAATTTAGCCATTTCTTACTGAGGAGGTGTCATCCCTCAGAAATATGAGATGATGGAATGGTAGAGCTGAAAGGAAGCCTGGACATGATCTCACTTGAGGAAACAGAAGCTCAGAGAGGTTTCCAAACTGGCCATTGGTCATTGTGCTCATGTCGGACTTGAAGTCAGGAAGTTCAAACTTGCCTCAAGCTCTGTCTGTCCATGGACACTGTCCTGTGACCCAAGAAGAGTTTCCTCATACAGCTGTGCTGAGTCTTAAACAAGGCCATACACGTGGGGCATTTTGCTACAGTAAATGTTAGGTACTATTATTTTTTTAATTATCAAGCATTTCTTTTCTTTTCTTCCTACCACAAACGGAAGAAAGGAAAAAAGAGAAATACGAAACCCTCATATGAAGTCAGCTTGGTCAAGCAAAATAAGCATCTCCATTGGCCCTCCCAGAAATCTGCTCCTCGTTTTGGGTGTTGGTCCATCGTCCCTCTGTCATGAAGAGCGCGGCATTCTTACCAGTCCTCTGGAATCCAACCATTGTGTGGATCAGAGTCCTACCCCTTCACAACCAGTCATTTTTATGGTATCACTGTTGTTGTATAAATTGTTCTGCTCCCTTCACTCCGCAGCAGTCCAGACATATCTTCCCAGGTTTCTCTGAAACTATTTCTCCATTTCTTACAGCACAGTAGCATTCCACTGCATGCTTAATGTCAAAATTTGTTGAGCCATTCCCCCACTGATGGGAACCCCCTTGGTTTCCAGTTCTTTGCCACCACAAAATGGACTGCCATATAAATATTTTTATAGATACAGGTCCTTTTCCTCTTTCTTTGATCTCTATGGGGCATAGGCTTACTAGTGGTATGGCTTGGCTCCAAGGGAAGACAGAGTGTAGCCACTTTGTGGGCATAGTTCCAAACTGTTTTCAAGAGTAGTTAGGCTGATAAGCAGTTCCACCAACAATGCATGGAGAGCCATACTTGTTTTCCTGTATCCCCTCCACCATTTGTCATTGTTGCCTACTATCATTATCAACATCAGCATCATTATTACAGAGATGCTCTGACATGTAATGGGCCCAGATTGCTGGGCTTTGGGAATTTCTAGCTTTTCCTCTCTTGCTGTGAAGCGACTGTGAAGTTGCTGCTTCTCAGGGCTGGCAGCAGAGCCACTGATAGGGGATCTCCTAGGATCACAGAATCTCAGAGAGGAAAGGGATAGCAGAAGCCAGGGACTCTAAGCCCACCCCAGACCATGACTGACACCTTCAGAAGACCTGATCTATTCAGCTTCCCCTAGAAACTTTCTGAGGATTGCCATCTCCAGCCTCCAGGGTGCTCCCAGTAGGTCCTCCTGCCTAGCATGCCCTCCTTCCCCCTCACTACCTGAGCAGCTTTTCCAGATCTCTGTCTTTGCCCCCCAGCTGTACCCTACCCTCTACTCAACCCAAGTCAATTCAACATGCCAATCAAGGACTGTTGTATGTGCTGGGGATACAAAGAGTCACCCCTGCTCCCTAGGAGCCTCCATTCTCCAGGGAAAGAGTCTTCAGTGTGAACTCAGAGAAGTCACAGTATCTGCCTCTGATTTCTCCCCAAAACTTAGAGCCAGGGGCAGGCTCTGCATACTCCCTCAGCCTTCCCCCACTCCTTACCTTTCTACTGGCCCCATGCTTCCCTATTGTAGGTAAACCACAGATACTCATTGAAACAGCAGCTTTTACCTTTGTCCTTCTCCTTGGGGAGTGTGTCCAACCCTCCCTGACCCCGTTGGGGGCTTATTTGGCAAAGAGACTGGAGTGTTTTGCCATCTCCTTCTCCAGTTTATTTTACAGTGTCTGAGGCCAGATTTGAACTCAGGTGCTACTGACTCCAGGGCCAGTGCTCTATCTACGAGGCCACCTAAAATTCCACAAATAGATGAATTTGGAAGAGGAAAGGAGAATGGATGTCCCAGACATTGCTAGGGAAATAGCCACAGAGGAAGAGACTGAATTCAGTGTTATAGACAAATCCATGCAAATGGAACCAGGTTTTGAAATTCAAATAACCAGACTGTCCAGGCAGGAGCAGGTGTGTGGCTCCTGGCTCCATCCCAAAGATGCTAAAGTCTTAGAGCTCAGATAGATTCTACCCCAAGGCCTAGAGGTTCCTGGGAACTTTGAGGTCCTTAATGAGAGGCAAGCCAAGGACAGGAGGGATACTTCTGCATTCCCCATTGGATAAAGGGCACTCCCCTTTGATTCTCTACCTGGCTGTTCCTGTTTTCCCCCTCATCTGCCCAAATGCACCTTGAGAACTGGCCATTGAAATGAACTTTTTACTGCTTGAAGGAGGGAAGAGTGCCTAGTGATCAAAAGCCCCTGGTTCCTTTCTAACTTCCTTCCCCAGCTTATTTGGCTTAATCTCTATGGGCCTCAGTTTTCCTATAGGTCAAATGGGATAATATATACCACTCCCCTCTCCTGGTTCTCCTGCTGTGTGTCTGACTTCTCCTTGTCAGACTCCTTTGCTCTGCTCTGGGTCCTTTCTGTCCTGCTTCACTGGGTGACCTTAAGGACATTCACTGATTTCATTACCACCTCTGTGCTCGTGTTTCTCCAATCTGCCTCTCCTGCCCCAACCTCTCTGCTGACGTACAGCCTCTCCCCTCCAACTGCCGTGCAGACAGTCCAGTGTTATATTATAAAGACACATATTTTACAAAGTCTCAGTGTGGCATATGATTCCAATTCTACCGTTTAATGTCTTAATAAACCCGTGCTGAATTTACTTTGCTGTCATGTCAGAGTTTCTGAACCTCAGATTCATGAGATCTATGGAAAAACTCCAAAGGGTCCATGAATCTTGAGTCTCTAAAAAACGTTTCGGTACTTGTGTTTCAGAATAATTGGTTTCCTTTGTAATACCTTATTTTACTTTGCACATTTAAAAACCTGATTCGGAGCAGTCCACAGGCTTCACTGGACTATCACAGGCTTTGCAATGACAGAAACAAAGGTTAAATAAAGAACCCTTGTCCTATAGAGAACTTATTTCAGTTCAACAAGTGTATGTGCTACTGTGTGGTGATTTGGTATTTGCTAATGTCAGAAATATGCTTAGTCTACGAATAAGTAATATTGGTTGGAAAGCCAGGAAGGTTTTCATTATGGTTATTTTCACGTATTCTTGCTGAATAAATGGGTAGCTCCCTTAATGGAGCATGCCATCTCAGACAAATGTGAGCCCTTTAATATGGCTTCTGTTCAAATTTTCCACCTTGTTCTCCATTAACTAGGTGCAGCCTCCCCTCACATAGCTTGGAAAGCATGTGTACAAGCCTCTAACCCCCTACCTGATCAGAAGCCTGGCCCTGCTGGATCACAGCTCAGATTAGAGCCAGTCACCTCGGCCCCACATTCGGCTATCAAAGATAGGGACACTTTTAATTATGTGGAAACAGAATTCCTCTCATCATTTCCCACACTAATACTTTACCTTAAACATATTTTGAAAAGGAAATAAAAACATAAAAATAAATTTTTAAAGATCTAGCTCCCAAACCCCAAAATATTTTAGATTTTTAGAAAATTTTACTTTTCTCCCCCAAAAGCTGGGACAATTTACTTTTTGTCCCGTGCAGTTTTCATGTATAATTTCTTGAAATATAACTCTGAAAAAACAGTCTTTTAAAAAGCCCTTCGTGTTTCAAATGGAGCTACTTGACTACTCTCTAAACTCAAGTCACTCTAGCTTTCATTGCTTTGCCAGTAGTAGCCCCCAGCCCAAACCTCTGTGGCTCATTGTTAGGTTTTGATGGCCTAGAATGAGTATAAACAGCAATTGCTTTCTGTTCTGGCCAGAAACTTTGAGGGTCTTCCCCTCCCAGGCTGATATTTTTGGGACAGTAGATTACCTAGCACTTAGTCATTGAATGGGTCTGAGACAAACTGAGACGTGGGAAAGCCCTTATTTTAGAAAAACCAAGGTCATGGGTTACATCCTAGGCCACCACCAGCCGGTCGTCTTGACTTTTGTCTAGCCACTGGACTTTGATGACTCTGGAGGACAGAATGAGGCTGATAGCTTTGCAAAGCTCTGCCTCTATACCGATGAAATCATGGGTCCAAAAAAAATAGAGATAATAATGGCCTCTCTCCATTATTCATAAATGAATAAGAATGAAGATAATAATGTGGACTCCCTCATAGGGTAACTGAAAATAGGAAGATCTGTTATTGCTGTTATTGTCAGAGCTCCCTCCTTCACCCCTCCCTTAGATGGCCTGGGAAGCCTCACACCCTTCACAACGGCTGCCAGAAAAGTCACCTCACTCACTCAGTTTCTTCTCCACAACAGATGGAGAGTTCCTGTGATCTCCTGATAGAATAAAGAGGAAAAGATGCTTGAGGAAAATTCTAGCAAAAATGACAGACCAGATTTGATTAACATCAGCCACAGGAATGAAAAGGGGAACCATTATGGAAGCACAAAGGACCCTCTTAAAATCTCAAAGGTAGGTAAGGTCTGGGAAAAGAGCAGAAAAGGCAGGTCTGCCTGGGGCCTCCTGGGCTCTCCTCACCTCTTCAGGCAATAAGCAGAACCATGAATACAGATGTATGAAATGGGCCCAGGAAAAGCAAATAAGTCCTACCCCCCAAGGGTCCCACTCCTAAGAAACAGACAGCTGTAGGATTCACACTCATCTTCTGTAGCAGCTACCTCACTGGCATACCCAGGATGGCTGCTAGCACAGGTCCTTAGATCTGCTTTACTAGGAAAGATAGATGTTTAAGGGATCAACAATCTTTTTTAATTACACTCACTAGTCCAGGTGAAAGTCAGCACCCTGAACTTCAGAGAAAATACAAACAGAGAAAATCCAAGCAGAGAAATAAAGACCAACAGACAGGGCTTTGACTGTCTGAATCACCTATACACTTTACATACATGCCCTCCACTGACCAGGCTGATACCATCTCTTCACCAAGAGTCCTTGCTCTCTGGCATGCTCAGAAAAGAGAAAATAAAGGTGGATGGGAGCCAAGAATTCTTCTCTTGAGCAACTCTCTTTCATTTCTGCTCCAAGGCAGGCATTTATTCATTCATGTCGTTCCTAATTAGCCTCCCAACCTTGCCTCCCCCTCAGTTTTCTCCACTTGGATCTCTCCAGAAGCAAGACCAAAGGGTCAAAGCAGAAAAAGACAATGAGCCTGAGCAGATCCATTGGCTCCCTTTTACAGGCCAGTGCGAAAAGGTGGTTCATCACATTGAAATCCATCCTCCCAGCCAACCCCTTTATCTTGGGGGCAGCTGCAGCCACTAAGAGTTCATCAGGAGCTGCCTTTTGTCCTCTTAGCATGGTACCAGTGGGTGTGCCCATCCCATATGGGGAGAGTCATCTGCAATTAGGGTTTACAAACTGAGACTTCATCTTCTATGTTCATCCACTTGATTAGGCAAGTCCTGCCCCAACTCCTACTCTCCTTAGGTGATATCTTCTAAGACCCTCATGGGTCAGGACCGTCTTGCTTGTTTGTATTCATATTCCAGTGTTTAGCATAGTGCCTAGTAGACAGTAACTACCTAATAAATCATCTATCCACCCATCTATTCATCCATGTATTCATTCACCCATCCATCTAGCTATCCACCCATCTATCTATCCATTCATCTATCTATCCATCTACTCATCTGTCCATGTATCTGTTCATCCACCCATCCATCCATCTATCCATCCATCCATCCATCCATCTATCCATCTACCTATCTAACTAATTAGCTAGCTAGAAGCTTCTCTGATTAAGACCTCATATCAGAATCACAGTATTTTAAAGTTGGAAGAGGCCTCAGAGATGTCCAGTGCATACCTGGGAAAGGATACCCTCAAAGACATGCCCAGCAAGTAGCCAGTGCTAGATGGGTTGAGGAAGAGCCTACTGCTTTCTACTCTGGAATGGTGCTGATTGTTAGGAAGTTCATGCCAACCTTGAACCTAGACTGACCTCTTTGAACATCTGCATTTGGCTCCTCCTAGTTCTACCTTCAGTCTCATTTCTCTCCCCACTTTGATCCCTTCAGATACTTGAAGACAGCCAGCATGGGGCCCCTGAGCCTTCTCTTCTCCTGACTCAGTCTCCCTAACTTCTCTTTACCCTCTTCCTACAGCTCCTCGCTTGCACCCAGACTCCCCAAAGTATCTACATCCACCCCTTAAAGGTCTCTGGACAACGGCAGGACTCTGCCTGCCTCCTCCCAGACAGCTCCCAATGGGCAGGGGATAACAGCTAATGTCCATAAAGCTCTTTATGGTGGGGGGAGTTTCATTTCATCCTCACAATAACCGTGGGAGGTACATACTATAATTATATTCTTTTTGCAAATGATAAGACTGAGACTGAGAAATATTAAGCAACTTGCTGGAAGTCACAAAGTTAGTGCAACCAGGACGTTTCTGAAGCAGAATTTGAACTCAGGTCTGCCTGAGTCCAAGTCATCCAACATCCTATCCCCTGTGCCACCTAGTGGCAATTAATAATGGTAAAGAAATTAATCATAACAGTAACAGTAAGCTGCATTTGCATAGCACCTTCATATTTTTCGATTAACATGTGCTATCCCTTCAGTCAACTGTAGGCTCCATGAGGGCAGGCGCAGTGTCCTTTCTAAACCTTGTATGTTGAAATCCCCAAATGGGGTCGCCAAGAGTCAGATATGACTGACATGGCTGAACCGCAAGAGATGCTCTCATGCCCCAGAACAGCACCAGGGACGGTCCCTGCCCACACCTCCTGTTCAGAAACAGTCTGGGAAGGACAGGGTTAGTGTGTTCCCTGTTCACTCGTGTGCTTGGTTTCTCATTTCTTTTTAGGTGATGGAACACAGTCAGTCTCACTTGAATGACAAGAGTGTCCCAGACTTCAGCACAGAGCCGGAAAGGATAGGTAAGCTCTGGGGCCCAAATACCAAAGGGTTGCACCACGATGTGGTGACCACCAGGATGGAAGGAGCCTGCCACACAGCTGCCACAAGGAGATAAGGATGAGGGAGACTTTTCTAGGTTATAAACAAACCCTAATTTGCTATGGAAAGTTCCTCTTCCCTCTTGTAGATCCAAAGGAGAGATAAAAAAAAAAAAAAAGCTAGGATATATGACCAGAGAATCCTCCAGGTAAAACCATAGACCTAAACCATAGACATCTTCCCAAGCCGACTTCCTACCTGGCACGGAGACTCAGGTGTCTAACCGCTCCTCCAGACTGTCAGCTCCACATGGGCAGGTGACCTGGCCTAACGCCAGAGGGCAGCCAGTCTTACCCTTCCCTCCCTGGGTCTTCAGGGCGCGCCTCCTGAATGTGACCTGCACATTCCACAAAGTAGAGTCAGGAGCCAGAAGAGTTAGGGATATGCAGACAGCTTTATTGTTCTCTTCATCCATCCATATCCATATCCATATCCATATCCATCCACATTTCATTCCCGGGGCTTCTCCTCTTTTATCCCCCTACTGAGCCCCTCGGCAAATAGCCCACCTCCCCTGTAATCACCTCTGATGCCACAAGGGCCAGGTAAACTTGAAAAGGAAGGACAGAGCTCACGTCCCCAGAACAGAGCATATCACCAGAACATCTGGGTCACGAAATGCAGAATAAAACAGGACACACTGACCCAGAGACATAACTGTCCTCACGACTTCTGTGTTTTGTCCTTCTGCGTTCTCAGAATATTCTGGCGCTCATGCTCCCAGGCAGAACTACACATCCCCTATCAGGCAGGCACCATGTCTTTTCTAAACCTTGAATCGTAGCCCAGAGCTTCCCATACAAAAGGCATTTAATAGTTTTTTAAAATTATTGTTGATGAATTTGGTCAAGATAATCCAGCCTTCTGACCTTGAAGGGGAGTGCAGATTGGTGAGGGGATTGGACACAGGGGGCTCTGGGATGAGGAGGAAGATGGACTGGGAAGGTGTCTAAGCTGGAAGGTCCCTACAGGTCATTTGGTCCAGCCCTGATGGACATCTGCTCCTATCCCAACTGAGGCTCAGGGAAGTGTCCACAGCCACTTGGCTGCCATTTGAACCCAGGTCCTCTCACTCTGAATCCAATGCTCTTTCTACTGTGCCAATCAAATCACCTCCCTTCTGCCCTGTCTCCACATGTCCCTGCCCAGCTTCTACCTTCTCTTTCTCCAGTTCTCTCCAGAAGGGAGAGATCTCAGTCGTGTGATTTGAAATCGTCTGTTACTCTTCCCAGGGCTATCTACCCTTGAAGCCTTATCTCTCAAGACAAAATGACAATAAAAGCCAGCTTTTATACATACTTTAAGGTTTGCAAAGGGCTTTGCATGTGTCAAACTGACTCTTTTGATCCTCACTATAGCCCTGTAAGGTGGGGGTTTATCATTCCCATTTTCCAGATGAGGGAACTGAGGCTGAGGGAAAGTGACTTGTCAGGTCATTCATATAGCTTAGTAAGTGATTGAGGTAAGATCTGAATTCAGATCTTCTTGATTCCATGCCCTCTACCGTGCCACTGACTGTGCCCCATTAAAAAAGATTCAGGGTATTAGTGAAGAGGAAATTTGGAGAGAAACTATGGATCTTCCCTTGGGAACCCCAAACCGCACCCAGTAGTGCAAAGCCTGCCCAGTCCTGTTAGCCACAGCCCTGGATCTTCTCCTGAGGGAAAAGCCAGAGGTAGGGGAGGGAGGAGGGGTTGGAAGAGAAGCTGTCAAAGGCTGGAAGAAAAGGGCCCTTCTTTCTCTCACTCTCTGAAGAGCAGTCAGCCTTGTCCGAGAGCCAATACAATGCTGTGGGTCGGGGGTTCATTCTCCAAATATACTCCCCTTCCCCCTCCCCCCAGACCTCAGCTCCAAGAGGACAAGCTGTCTTTCTCCGGAATTTTAGCCAAACCTGCAGGATTGTGCAATGAGATGAGCATTGGACTGGGAGCCAGGACGCCTGGGTTCTGGGCATATCACACTACAGAATCTCATAGCTGATGGGGACTTTATAATCTATCTCTCCAAGATTGACTCAGTAGGTATCCTCTGCTGGGTGATACCTGCCCCCTCCCCCACAGCAAAATGGAGCCTCTTCCCTGCTGGGGCAGCCCCAACATCAGACCTCCACCTCCCTCTGTGTAACTCAGAATCAGAATCACAAATTTAGACTCTTTTGAAATTCCCCCTCCCAGAATCTGGGTGCAAATCAGATAATACCCCCCTTTTCTTCCCTGCTATCACAATACTCTTTTCTCCTCAAAGCTCCTGCTGTTTTAACATTCCCCACCAGATCCTTCTTACTGATCAAAACAAGGTTGAAAATAGAGCTTACCCTATTTTCTCTCCCTTCCAAAGAATAAAATAAGCATTACGACAAACAAGACAAGCAGTTGGTTAAGCATAGAAAAAATCCAGCAGCTGACTGGAGAGTCCGAATTTCCCATTTCTCTGCTTCTGGGTCAGGTTTGTGGTCTGACATCCAAACTCTCATCTATTTCCTCCTTCTGGCCGGATGGTCTGTGGTAAATTCCCACAAAGATAGCTCTTCTCTCTTTCCCTGCACAGATACTCACCCAGATGCTTTCCACCATGCTTTGCCCCTTGGCTCCTGGATTTCAGCACATTCTATTCTATTGCACTTTTTTTTGTCTATTCTGGACCTTTAGAATAAGATACTATCTTTACAAAACCATATTGATCCTGTCACCAATACCTGGTACATTTGTATATAGAGATACCAAGTGTGTATGTAGCTGTGGGTATCCCCAAGTCTCTTTCCTGAGCCCTCTCCTCTCCTCTCTTTTCACCCTCCGTCTTGGTCACCTCATTAGCTCCCTTGGTTCAATAATCTTTACTCAGACGACTCTCAGATCTATTTATCCAACCCTAATCTTTCTCCTGAGCCCCAGTCAGCATCATCCTCACCTGCCTGTTATACACTTCATGTTGAATATCCCAGAGGCAACTCAAACTTAGCATGTCCAGGAGAGAACCACCCCTCTTCCAAGCTTCCCTGTTTCTGCAAAGGGCACCACCAATTTCCTTGGACCCTGGTTCACATATCAAACTCATCCTCCACCCCTCCTCACCTCACATTTTCAATCAGTTGCCAAGTTTTATTTATTCTACTTTCATAGCATTTCTTGCCTCTATCCCTTCTCTCTTTTTAGACATCTACAACCCTAATTAGGGTCTTCATACCCTCTCACCTGGACTGCTGCAAGAACCTCCTAATTTGTCCCCCTGCCTCAAGGCCCAAATCATTTTCTACTCAGCTGACAAAATGATTTTCCTAAAGTTCGGGTTTGACTGTGACACTACCCTCCTCAACATCCTCCAGTGGCTCCCTATTGCCTGTGAAATTTACTTCTAAGTAATTTCTAGATGCTAAATGCAGAACCCCAGATTTCTGGCATGTGAAAGGAGGGCTTCTTTAAAAATTATAAGTGGAAAGATTCCAGATCCCCTTCTCCTCCAACAAGATGAAACTTCTCTCTCAGTCTCTGAGGCTCTAGCCCCAGAAGGCAATTGGAATAAGTTGTCCAATGACTTAAGTGCGGGAGGAGGTAACTTGCATTTTTCCTGCAGTTAGAATATCAAGGGCCAACTATGTCTATAGAGGATAGTTGAAGGTGGAAGAGACCATTAAGGAGATCAGGGAAGGCTTCCTATAGGAGGTAGCACCTGAACTGAGGCTTAGGGGATCCTAAGAATATTAAGAAATGGAGAAGACCAGAGATTGTGTCCCAAGCTTACAGCCACAGCCTGTACAAAGTCTTAGAGACAGGAGGTGCTGAGTTTGGGGAACAGCAAGTGAGCCAGGCAGGCTAGCTGGATCATAGCTGACTTGAAGGGTAGGACTGTATAACAGACCTGGAAAGGTCAGCTCAAACCAGATAATGAAGGGAGAGTTGCCTGTCAGGAAGGACAGACATCCTTGGGGTCCCTCCAGAGATTTATGAACCATTAATCTCCCTTGTCTCTGAAGTTAGTATCAAAGGATCACAGGTTTAGAGCAGGAAGGACCTTGAAAGGCCCTCAGAGGTTAAGTCACACAGGGAGTAAGAATCCAGGGCAGTATTAGAACCCAGGTTCTTGAAATGGAGATCAAGCCCTGTGCTTGTATATCTGGACCACACTTCCTCCCCCAAAGGTTACAGAGCTCTCACCGTATGTTCCCCACAGATCTTCTCCAAGTTCTTATTGCTTCAAGTGGGTACACATTGTCTTTCTGATGAGGCTGTAAGTTCCTGAAAGGCAGGGGACTTGTTTCTTCCTCCTTTTCCACCTCTCCACACTAAACCATGAAGAGAAGTAGACCCTCAAAGTCAGGGCTCTTATACCCAATGCAAGGACTCTGGTATCAGTGTCTGTCATTGGTTAAGGGAAGAGGCCAGAACCAGAGGTCCCCGGAGGCCAGGGACCTAGATGGAAAAGCAAGGTCCCAGGCCAGGCCACAGTTCAAGGGCTAGAGAGCCAAAGATGGAAATAATGAGTCTAAAATCCAGGCAGGCAAACAAGAATCAGGACCTACCTAAATAAGTGAGGACAAACATTAAAAAAAATCCCAAATTGCAGGAAACAGGCAAAGTTTAGACAGTACATAGAAACCAGGGGCCAGGACAAGACAGGAGGTCGAGAACCAAGCAGGTCATCCAAACAGCAGCCGCATCATATCAGAAATGAGGGCTTTGAATCAAAGCAACCTGTCCCGCAGTCAGGAAGATTCTTAGACACTTTCTGCTCTAACAAAATCCACGGTCAAGTCCTCAGGGCGGGTCCAGCTAGAAGCCTAGCGACAGGACGAAGTGAGTCCCATCAGAGAGATGGTCAGTCAGATGGCTTGGCTGGGGTGGGAGTCTGTTGCCTCGAACGAACCGTGCCGAGCTGTAGGGAGGCACATGAGAAATACGTGTTAAATTAAAGATTAGAGGAAAAATCATTTCACGTTATTTAATTGGCACAGAGCGGAAGAGGAGGCCTTTCCTCCTGACACAAATCCCCATCAAGACTCCTTCCTGGCTTTGCCTCGGTGGGGCCTTGCTGGGCTCCCGTGAGTGTTTGGCTCCCACTGGGCCATCCCCAGACTGGCGTCATTTTATGTGTCTGTACTAGACAGTCATTTTAGTCTGTCCTAACTCCTGGTGGGGCATCAGAGAACTGGACTGAGATGGGAGGCTTCCTCTTAAGTATCTTTCTCAAATACACCAAGCTTCATGAGTCTTTGTTTTCACATAATTGTCAACCAGAACCAGACCCAACCACCATGTTTGTCTAATTCCAAAATTCTCCATGTTTCAAAAAGTTAGACTTTCCTTCTGCCGATCTGAATAATAGGTGAGAGGACTCTAATTACATCAATAAATCAATAGATAAACATTTATTATGTGCTTACTGTATACCAGGCCCTGAACTAGGTTCAGGAGGATAAAGAGAGGCAAGGAACAGTCTCCGCCCTCGAGGACCTCCATTCCAATTGGGGAGACAGTGTGCAGATGACTAAATGGCTTCCTGATCCCTGACGCTGCCCCTGCCAGAGCTCACCTTCTATGAACCTTGAGTGTCTTAGCTTGAATTTGAAAGGCAAATTAACAGGGAAAATATTACCGCACATTTCCAATGACTCCAGTTTGCTGTTACAGCCTCAGGCTTCCCCAGGAAAGTTACTACGGCTTCTTTTTGCCGTTGACTCCAAGGGATAGAATCACGGAATGTTTGCATTGGAATTCAAGGCCCTGATCTTTTGATTCACCACCCTTCTCAGCCCTGCTCCTACCTCTCCCAGGGAGCAGCTCATTCCTTTAATAAATTTTAATAATTCATAATTTCTTGATTAAAAAAAATCAAAGTTCTCCTCACATTCCTCTCTTACCTTCAGAAGTCTTTGTGCGGTCACTTCTCTTTGGGAATTGTTCAGAAGAGCAGGCATCCTTGGCCATGGCACAATGGTTGACTTTTATGGGAATGGTCTATGCACACATTCATGGCAGTCTTGGTGAAAATTTGAGATGAGCACAGGCTGACTTTCACAGATTCCCCTCTACGGAGGACAGCGTGTTTACAGGCACATGAGTGACAGAGAGACAGAGAGAACATTAAATCCTGCCATGTTTATTACTTATTTATTTTAAGACAGCATTTGACTTGGAACAACCTTGAGGTTTCCAACAAGCTTCTCCCCAGGGACAGCTCGTGATGATATCTTACTATAACCCAACTACAGACTAACGGGAACTAACTTTGTTCAAAATCCAGTAAAGTGTCAGTCAGGAAGAAATGTGCTTGCCTAAGGAGTTTGCAGTGATCATAGAAAGAGCCCTGGGTTGGAATCAGAGTACCTGAGTTCAAATCCTGGCTCAGCCACCCACTTCTTGGGCAAGGCACTTGACTTCTATGAGCCTCAATTTACACATCTGTAAAATGGAGGAGTTAGACTAAATGGCTCCTAAGGTTCCTTCTAGCTCTAAATCTATGGTCTGTCCTGCATGGAGTCCATACAGAAAAAGATTCCCTATGTTGGGAGGCTAATCCCATGCTCCTATTCATAGATGGTATTTCATTAGTTCTATTGAGCCTTGGAGAAATACAAAAATCTCCTATGGGAAATTCATGGTAATGCAAAAGACATTGACACAAGCATTTGTATATGGGGGAAACGGATGGAAAATTCTGAGACTCTGACTTACAGCTCTGAGGGTGGCCCAAGGAGCCAACCCATCTTCCTGTCTTGGACAAGCCTCCAAAGGTACAGCGAGCTGGGCTCAGAACTAGGCGGGAAGAGAAGCAGGACCTGGTGGCATTTGGGAGAGATGGCCCTGTTTTTGTCCTCCAGGACCTTGGGCAGGTCAGTTCTTCATTAAGGATTCAGAGAAAAATTTGGATAAAAATGACACAAGATGAGATGGAATGAGGAGTCATGTCCTGGGCCAGAGAATCCCAGAATCTCAGCATCGGAAGGGACCTTGGGGCCATCAAGGGCATCCCAGAACATAACCAGACCCCCTCCCATGAGGGGAGCCTGCCACCATCCCAGGGTGAGATGGCACCAGCTGTTACAAAGCTTTTGGTAACCTTGAGGCTAATTCTGCCTCTCTCAAACTTCCACCTGTTTCCTCCTGGTTCCACCCCCACCCCCACCCCCGCGTGCTTACTACTCTTACCACACAGCTGAGAGAGGGCAGGAGGAGAAGAGGATGTGGGGACTTTTCTATGCATTGGGAATGCAGAGGGTGGGAGGGGCAGAGCAGGCAGGTTGGAGAAGGCTGTTCATGCCAGAACTGGGAATTCAGACTTTATTCCACAGGAGATAGGGAGTCAGAGAAAGTGTTAAGACATGCTTCATCCAGCACAGGGTCAGGTGTGCTGAAGTACAGCCAGAGGCTGGAGCAGGGATGCAAGTCAGGATGCTCTTCTAGACAGAGTCTAGACTATTGTCTAGGGGAAAGGAGATGAGAGCCTGGGCTAGGGTGGTTACAGTGGGATTAGCAGAGGCAGTGACAGAGGGGACAGAGATGATTGGGAGATGAACACGGCAAGATTTGGCACAGACTGGATTGGGGAGAGCAGTAAGACTGGAAGGTGCTCCACAGGTTAGGAGCCTAAACAACTGGGGGGCCTGGTGCTTTTATCCATGAAAGTGAAGGAGTTTGGGGGGGTAGATCTGCCCCCAGCACAGTGGAGGTCAGTGACTCCCTAAAACACTGAGTGGATGGCGGCACATTAGCATGTTCATATTGGGGGGTGGGGGTACAGGAAATGCCCATAAACAGACGCAAGTCTTGAGGAATCAGATGGCATCATGCACGTGGTCGCCTCCCTGGCATGTCCCTGCATTTGACACGCAGAGGCTCCCTGCATCTCTGCCTGCCCATCTCTGCCCTGATCTTTGAGCTGCACAGACACCTGGGTTCCAGCCTGCCTGAGCTTCACTCAGACCCCACCTCCTCTGCACAGGTGGGCTGAGGGCTTGATGGTGCACTGTCCTGGCCCCAGGCAGGCCACAGCAGGGTGGGCAGATCTGGTGGGGAAGGTCCTGGTGTCACAGGCTGAGAGCTGAGGGGAACTTTGGAGGTCACTGGAGTCTGGCTCCCTCTCCTCTGGATTCACTGAAGTTGAAGTGTAGACAGCACACCCAGGCAAAGACATCAAGTGCACAGCTGGAACCATGGGAAGAATCTAGGAGGTGGTAGAGTTGGATAAAGCACCAGGCCTGGAGTCAGCAAGACCTGAGTTCAAATGCAGTCTCAGACCCTGACTAGCTATGTGACCTTGGACAAGTCACTTAACCTCTGTTTGGCTCAGTTTCTTCATCTGCAAAATGGGGACAATGATAGTGCCTGCCTCCCAGGGTTGTTGTGAGGGCGAAAGGAGGAAATCATTGTCAAGAGCTTAGCACAGCGCCTGGTGCTAGTGACTGTTAGTGACGGTGATGATGGTGCCCAAGGAAGGAGTCAAGGTCAGGGAGGGGACTGTGTAGAGGAGAGAGGCCATGAGAGAGCTCGGGCAGCGCCCACATCTGGAGGGCAGAGCCGGGGTCAGGAAACCCCTGGAAGAGATTTAAAAAGGCGGGAAGAGATGAAAAACAAAAGTCAATGTGCTTAGTTTATGGGATAGGAGGATGGATGGACAGATAGATGATGGATGGATGGACAGATAGATGGTGGATGGATGGGTGCTGGATGGGTGGACGATTACATTTTTCCTAATATAATTTTTCTCTAAAGTTCTGTCCCTGACTCTGAGCCCTCATAGACACCCAAGCACCCACACATCTCTACCACTGCTGACAAACCTGTTACAAGAAGACACTTTGATCTTGCTCAAGGATGAAACCTTTGGGGGCCAAGGACAGGGAGGGCCTGCCCAGCTCTGAGTGCCACTTGCTGTAGCTTCTCCTTCGGAAATGCAAGCACTGACGAAATCCTCCCGGCTAGCTGAGATCTACCTCAGCACCTGGGGGGCTGGGCTGCAGAGAAGTTAACTTCCTGCCCTTCCCAGGTATTTCCAAGATTCTGCAGCAAAGCTCCTGCCCCAGAGCCCTTTAAGCAGTGGCCCTGTGTGCTCCATTTTTCTTTTTTATTACCTGGAAGCCTTCATATTTTAATGCTGAATTTGGAGTCAGAGGGTCTGGGTTCAGATACTCCCACTGACTCTACCACTCACTATCTAGGTCATATTTGGTCTTAAGCTCCCTGGGTCTTGTTTCCTATCTATCAAACAAAGAGGTTGGACCAGAAGGCCTCCGAGGTCCCTTCCACCCAAAATCTTAATCAAGCCTAGTCTCTGACACCTCTGGGAAAACCCCCTGAACTCTCAGTGCACCTGTCTGAGCAACAGAGGAACTGCCACCTGTGTTGGTGAAGGGAGTTTCTGAACAGATGAAGTCACAGGTGCAGGTTAAACAAAGGAAGAAAAAGTCTAAAAAAAAGAGAGGTCCACATGTCACAAGTACTAATAATGGCTGATATTTCGATGGTGGTTTAAGGTTTGTGGCATGTTTTCCGTGGACTATCTCTTGTCACCCTCACAGCAGCCACAGCAGTTCACCAATTTGCATTATCAGCATTTTACAGATAAGGTCAAGGCTATGGGCAGCTAGTGTCTGAGTCAGGATCGGAATCCAGGTCTTAAAGTTCTAATGCAGAGCTCCAGCCAGTCTGCCAGGTTGAAGACAGCCAATCGAAGCCCTCAGCCCCTGATGCTTTTTATTTCCTGGGATTATAAGGATTTCCCAATTGGTTCATTTCTTGGTTCTTTCCAGTCCGGTTGGCCTCCCAGTCTGGGGTGGTGCTGGGGGGCCACTGCTGATAGAGAGAACCCAAGGGCCAGCGTGGTGTCTTTGGACAAAAGCTCTCCCTCCATTCTCTTTTTAAAAATATTTTTATTGAGATTTTCTGTTTGTCATTGACATCTCCAGCGTCAGTCAGTCTCCTTCCCAGAGAGCCAAAGGAGGGGAAAAGAGGGGGGAAATCATTTAATGAAGCTAACAGATGCACCCCCAAAAGCCCGACATTACAGGCTGGGCTCCAGACTCCCCTTTATGCCCCATTGCCTCTGGAGAGGCTGGAATGCTGCTCATATTTGAAGACGACCCAGATTGGGGGAAGAGAAGACCCTGGATGACAGTCAGGACAGAAAACATCCTGACAGATCAGAAAATGGAGCTGAATCAAATTCAGTGAATTGGACAAATGCAAATATATATGAATTGCCTCAGAAAATAGTGGGTCATTTTCTCTGTTGGCAATTTACTCATCACCAGTGTAGGACAGGGCCAACCGGGCCCAAGAGCAGTGTGTCTGAAACCTAGCTGGGCATTTTGCTGGCCATGCTGTGCCTGAGAACTCACTGGTCCTGAGGGCCGCATGAGTGCTTGTTCCATGAACCTTCCATCCGGGGGTGGTCCTCAGGCTGCCCCCTCTAGCAGGCTGACTTCTGCTTCTTTGCAGGATTGGGTCTCTGGAGGTGTTTGTGTGGTTTACTACAGGTTTTTCTGGGCTTAGCTGGATTCTGATGGATTCCCCATCACCCCCAGGGCAGGGGATATCCATCTCCATCTCTAGCAGAGATCCTGGCTTCTAGGGGGAGAAGGAAACCACCCAAAAGGGCCAAATGTGTCTGACATCCCCTTGGTGGGACCCATGGTGACCAGAACAGAAAAGGCAGATGTGCCCTAGGGGCATCTGTTTTGGAGGGCGGAGTGTCCCAAGGCCAGATTCCCCATTTTTATCTTTTTGTCCCAGACTACATCCTGGTGTGGGAAGAAGGACCCTCCAAAAAGCAGCATAAGGCCTGGACCAAAGATGAGAAGTATGAGAAAAGAGAAGAGGATCACCGCACCTGGAGGCTGAATTTCTTGAGGCAACTTCAAACTACTGGAATTTACGTGGAACAGGTGTGTGGCCCCCGTACTGCCCCTCCCAGCGGGCTCCCACCTCCCACACCCACTCTCAGCTCAGCCAGCTCCTCCTCACCTAGATTGACAGGCTGGAGCATTAATGAGCAGAGACCAAAGGGCACCCATCCAGGCCCCACCCTGGACATGCCCTCCTCCACTTCCTGGGCCACTGGGCCGCTCCTATGGGTCTCCTTGCCTCCAGTCTCTGCATGCCCCAACCCAGTCTTCCTACACGTGCTAAAGTAGCATTCCTGAACAGGACAAGATGCCCTGACAAGCAGGAGGAGAGATACTCCAGGAAAAAGACATGAGCAACACCCTCAAAAGTGACTGTCTTAGAGGGCACTAAGGTGTACCCACACATGCACACACACACACACACAGAGGCACTCTGTGATTAAGGTTTCCCTTGCCAGTGGCCAAAGCAGTCAAATCAACCCAACGAACAGCTCCATAAAATCAGGGTACCTGCTGTCCTTAATCTACAACACCCCATTAGGAACTAAGTGCCTGGTGCCCAAGCCCGCAGCTTCCTCCCTGCCACCCTCCTTCTGCAGTAGACCTAGCAGAGACTGATTCAGTGATTCAGTGATGCAGTGCTGGACAGCCAACCAGTAAGCATTTATTAAGCACCTATGTGCCAGTCAAACAAGCATTTATTAACCACCTACTATGGGCCAGGAACTGTACTAGAGCCAGACTACAAAGACAAAAAAGCCTCCCTGCATTCAGTTAATTTCCATTCTGTCAAGGGAAACAATGCATGTTGTTTGTACAAGTTTTTTGTACAAAAGAAATTCAAGGTAAATACCCCAAAATTTTGCGGGGATGATCCTGGCAGCTGAGAGAAGGAGTGAGGGCCTTGTGTTTGAGATGGCCTAAAGGGTAGAGGTGATGAGGGAGGGCCTTCCTGGCATGGGGGACAGCCTGTGCAAATGTGCATCCTGGACGGTATGTGGGAGGTGATGTATGCTATCACACAACATACTGGACAAGTCCAGTCAACAACAAGAAAAACCAGGTCTTTAGGGGGAATGATTTATAGAGCTGGAAAGTTAAGTCAGAGCCTCTACCTGGAATGTCCTCCAACCACTACTATATTCCCAAATAAGAAAACATTTTAACAAACTCACCCACTCAAATCTCAGATCTAAGATATTGGTAGTAACTCTCTTTGATTGATCAAAAGTCTGGGTCTCTAAATTCTAGTAGAGATAATTGAGGCAAAATCATTCATTAGACAGAAATCTGTGACCCTACCTCTCCTGCCTCTTTCCATAATAGTCCTCAGACTCCCTAACACTTCAGTTACCCAGTGCCCTCTATACTCTCCCCGTTCTCACAGAGGAGCTCTGAGTAGCCATTCACACTTTAGTATAAGGACCTTGCTTCTCCCAACAGGTTACCTTATATCTATTGTAGAATGAAAGGCGTCTCTGAGCCAGCAGATGAGATGAGGGCCTTTTCTCTGCCTTCAGAATTGGCTAAAGTGGGCCCTCTAGATGCCTAAAAATTCTTCAAGGATCATCCCTATGGCAAGCACAGTATAGGGGCTCTTTTTCAGGGGCTAAAACACTTTCTGGTCATTCTTCTTACAGCATGTAATTAAGAGAGGAAAGAGATCCATACACTATGCCTTGCTCAGTACCCCTTGGACTGTCCTCTGCCACCATGCTGAGGTTCTCAGGATGAAGATGCCCCTGAAGGTAAACGTCTTGAACCAGGGGAGAAGGACCACCTTCCATCTCCCAAAAAGAAGCACAGCCTTTGTCATTGATGGGAAGCCCACGATTCTGTCCCTGTCATTGGGCGTCAGGAAAAAATCTGCATGGATTATCAGGCCAGGTGGTAAAGGTGCACTTGGAGATAAGCATCACCAACACACGCTTGTGCACATCATCCATCTACCCATCCATTTATCCATTCATCTATCTGTCTGTCTATCTATTATCTATCTACTTATCTATCTAATCAAGCAGGTAAGTAGATAGCCATCTATCTATCTACCCATCCAACTATTCAGGCAAGTAGGCAGCAATTCATCCATCCATCCATCCACCCACTCACCCATCCACCCACCCACCCAGTCATCCATCCACCCACCCACCCACCCA
>CM053591.1:194326800-194401686 GCA_028646515.1 Pseudochirops corinnae
CATCCATCCATCCATCCATCCATCCACCTATCCATCCACCCATCCATCCATCCATCCATCCACCCATGCACCGACCCATCCACCCATCCATCCATCCATCCACCTATCCATCCACCCATCCATCCATCCATCCATCCATCCATCTACCCACCCACCCACCCACCCATCCATCCATCCATCCACCTATCCATCCACCCATCCATCCATCCATCCGTCCATCTATCCACCCACCCATCCATCCATCCATCCACCTATCCATCCACCCATCCATCCATCCATCCATCCACCCATCCAGCCAGCCAGCCAGCCAGCCATGCACACATCTATCCAGACAAGCAGACAGGCTGACCTCCATTCATCTATCCATTCAACAGCCATTTATTGAGTGTTCGCTATATGCAAAGTATTGTGCAAGGCACCATAAAAGTTTCAAAGATGATTGAGACTTGTCTCTTCTTTCAAGGAAGTTTGTCTAGTAAGAGTGGCAGTGTGGTGCCTTCGAGGATTGGGTTTGGAATAAGGGTTCCATGAGTCAAATCTGACTCTGCTACTACTTCCTGACACTGTGACCTTGGAAGAGTCATTTCTCTTTCCTAGGCTTTCATTTACTCATCTGTAAAATGAGGGAATTAAACTATCTCGGGGGCTCTTAACTTTTTGTATGTCACAGACCCTCTGGAAGGCTTGTGAAGCCTGTGCACAAGTTGTGAAGTGTCCCTTCCATTCGCAACTGAAGGAGATGCTGAATTTTAGTTAGAAGTTTGTGAAAATAAAGATGTTATTTTTTTTCCCTTCCCAAGATCCATCCACAGACCCAAAGTTAAAAACCCTGGACCAAGTGGATGGGCCCTTTCTGCTCCCACCCTCTATGACTCAATCAAACCTGATATTTCTGGGGCTACATGTGGGCAGAGAGTCTCATCCCAGGAAACCAGCTCCTTGGGGAGGATTCTTGGGCCATGACAGACCATCAGATGAAGACATTAGAGGTTATAGCCTGAGTTTAAATCCCTTACTACTCTGCAACCTGGGGGACATCACTGAGCCCCAACTTACCCCACTGTAACATGAGAGAGCCGAATCAGCTAGTTTTAGAGATACGATCCTATGAAATAAAAATACACTAAGTATATAATTTAGGCACAAACACAGTTGACCTTGGAATCCAGTCCTGACTATGACATGTACTGGTTGTGTGGCCTTAGGCAGTATTTGGCCCCAAGACTAATCTGCAGAGCAAGGGATGGTCTGTAGGAAGAAGGAATGAGACCTCAGGTCCAAAACCTTAGTGTAGCCCTGCTTATCCTAAACAAATCCTGGAGCTGGGTTGGGTGATGGTAGGTTCTCTGCTGTCTCTGTGAAGGCCTTGCCCAGCCAGCCCTATAACTGGACTGCTAAGCTGATGCAAAAACTGGGCCTTCCGAACCTGCTTCATGAGGAGGTTCCCAACATGCCTCCAGACCTCTACAATGGCCTGTTCAAGATGAACAAGTTATCCAGGTGAGATGTAGGGGCTTCTTCTGCTCCAGGGGCCATGGCCTCCCCAACCACTGTCCCAGGCACAAAGCCCCTGAAACCTCACTCCCCCTCCAGACTTCCCTAGCACTGTCCCAAGTACTTCCTGTCTCACGATCCCCCAAGTTCAGAGCGAGGAGGACCTCAGTGGCCACAAAGCCCAATCCACACTCGAAAAAAGTTCAGGTTCCCTCCTCCATTATCTCCTGAGGCAGCCTGTTCCACTCTGGGATAGCCCTCATTGTCAGGCAGCTTTTCTGCTTGACCTCTTGACGTCTCTGTAACTCTCCCCACTGCTCCTGGTTCTCTCCTCCAAGACCAGGCAGGGTAAAGCACCCTTGTGGTGCTTGGGTAGAGCTCTTGTGTCTGCTCCTGGCTAAGCATCCCCCATGGGACAGCGTGATCTGCAGACCCATCAGCATCCCAGCTGCCCTTCTCTTCCCTTCATTTGGCTTATCAATGTCCTTTCTAAAAGAGGGTCCCCAGGCCCAAGCCCAGGGCTGCAAACACAGCCTGACTCTTCCTGCAGCCCAAGATCTCTGGGGCTTTTCCAGTCCTCACATCACCTGCTGAATCACTGTGAGCTCATCTACTGAATTAAATCTATCTGATGGTTACAGGTTCCTGGGCAGTGACAATCCAAAGACTTTCTTTGCCAGCACTAAAAGGCATCAGATTGTAAGTGAATAACTCATTGGGAGTCTTCTTGTCCCCTGGGATGGAGACCAAAAAAGGACCTTGGGCATCTGGGACTGGCTTAGTAATCCTTGCCTGGGGTCTGGCAGCTGGCAGAGAGGAATGGGCACTGGGCTTGAAATCAGGAGAGCCTTGGGTTCAAATCCTCGCCAGCTGTGTAACTGAGTCCCTGCCCTCTTCCTAATGGGAGTTGTAATGCCCCTCAGGGCTTCGGGGAAGACTGAAGGAGAAAAGGGACGGAAAGCACTTTTTAACCCCAAAGTTCTACGCCACTGCCAGCCGTTCTTACTGGTCTGGGTCGTGGAAGGCTTGTTGGCCTGAATGGAGACTGGAAGCCTATCGGGTGGTAAATTAACGGCTAGAAGGGCCTCAGGGGCCATCTTGTTCAACCCACTCATCTAAACTGAGACCCAGAGAGGCTGATGGTTTGCCTGAGGTCACACAGCTTGTGTCTGAATTTGAACCCAGATCTCTGACTTGCCATTCAGTACTCTCTCCACCATTCAGCTCTGCCTTCCTTTGGGTCAGTCTTTTGGGAACAGTGAAGTCCCAACATCTGAATGAATTGTCCATCATGCATTCACCACTCCTTCTCTGCCGCATGTGAAGGCTCAGCCTCCTGGTGCCAGCTATCAGGAGAGTCACACTGAGTAGAGATTGTATCCTAAGGACTAGTGAGCCACAGACATCACCTTCACCCGTTGCTTAATTCCCAGCAAGGTCTGGGCCAAAACTCTCTTGAAGGTGTTTCTGTCCAGCGTGTCTGCCCAGAAACAGGGGAGCAGGATCGGTACCAAGGGGGAAGTTGGGATACTCCTTCTCCCCACCCCAGCAGCTTTCCCAATGCCCCCCTTCAGCCAGCCTTCCTCCTCCTCCCTCCACTCCCTAGCTCTACGCGATCCTGGAGAAGACCACGTTTGGCCATAAAAGGGAAGGGCTGCTTGGGATTCAGCAGCTGCTGTCTCAGAAGGTCTTCCAGGCTGCGTTCCCCCCACATGACGTGAGTCACACCCTTCCCAGCCCTGGCTGCCTGGCTGCCAGTGAATGAACAGAGGAATGGATGGATGGATGGATGGATGGATGGATGGATGGATGGATAGATGGATGGATGATGAATGGATGGATGGATGGATGAATGAATGGATCGATGGATGGATGGATGGATGGATGGATGGATGGATGGATGGATGAATCAATGGATGGATAGATGAGTGGATGAATGAATGAATGGATGGGTGGATGGATGGGTAGATGGATGGGTGGATGGATGGATGAACGAATGAATGAGCTAACTGAGGGTGGATGGCTGAGAAGGAATTCAGTGAGACTATCTTAGATTAGGCCCTGCCTGCCAATGGCTTCCAGTCTAATGGAGGAAGACAGTGCATGGAAGGGGGAGCCTTCCGTACAGTCCTGCGGACTGTGAGTGAATGAATGAGTGAAAAGCCCGTATCAGGCACTTATCTGGCAAGGCATCGGCCAGCTTCAATCTTGTACCTGCCCAGGTACTGACATGGTGTTTCCTCATTGGACTATGAGCTCCTCCAGGGCAGGGCCTGCATTTTTGTCTTTCTTTCTTTGTATCCCCAGCGATAAGCATAATGTCTAGCACAGAGTCAGCGCTTAATAAATGCTTACTACAAATAGTCAGTGCTTAATAAATGCTTAGCACACACAGTCAGTGCTTAATAAGTGCTTGGCACACACGGTCGGCGCTTAGTAAACGCTTACCAGCTGACTGCGTCTTCCCTCAGGGCGCTTACATTCTAACGAGGGAAGACAGCACTCATGGGAGGAGGTGGTGCGGGGCCGGGCTTTGGGGTATCACGAGGGCCGGGAGTGGAGCCAGAGGACGATTGGTTGGCACGCCTTTTTCAGAAGTTCTGCCGCTACTGGGTGGATTCCAGTGGCCAGAGGCGGTGGAGATGAGGAGGGAGCAGAGGCGGGTTCTAGGTCAGACCTTCCAAGGCTCAGAGAGAGTCTTTCCGAGTTTCCTTGAGGCAGAGAGGTGGTTGTGCAGCACAGCCGGGTTAGGGGCGGCACTTGAACTCAGGCCTTCTAGATCTGCCGCCGTACTGCTTCGTGTCAGTGGCTTCACTGTCATTATTGGCTCCCAAGTCACTGGGGAAAGTGACAGTCTGTGGGACCCGAGAGCCCAGTGTCAGTAACTGAGGCCATGAGGGTATGTCCTCTGCCAGAGAGCATCTCTGGGACCCTCCCGAGGGGCCGGAGTGGGGCCCGCACCCCTGCTGAGGCTCAGGCTGACTGTGTGCGTCCGGGATCGGCCACACAATCCAATCTGCGCTGAATAAACGTTTGCTGCACCCCTGGGGCGGGCATCGGGAGAGGCTTCCCGTGTGCAAAGGTCTAAGGGAAGGGAAAGAAGAGAGAAAACCCCCAGAGCCCCACATGGTGCTTCTTATGAGAAAGCTACTACGTCAGCGGCTTTCGCGGGAGTCGTTGTCGAAAATAGTTATTAGATGAAGAGCGTAGGGGAGCCGCGGTGCACAGAGAGCAGGACCGAGTTCAAATTCAGCCGCAGGCACCTACTCACTGCGTGACGCTGATGGCTTAACCCATCTGCCTCACTCTCCTTATGTGTAAAGTGGCGACACTAACAGAATCTACTGTACAGGGTTTTTGTGAGGATCACATGAGAGAACTGTAGGTAAAGTCTTGGCAAACCCTGAAGTAAAGAAGATTATTGTGGTCAGAGAAATTGTGCTTGTGTCTGTCCGTCCATTGCTAAAGCTCTTCTACTCGTGTGTTAGCCTGGCACCCAGCAGGTGCTTAATAAATGTGTACTGATTGGACGATTAACACACTGCTCCCTGGAACACCTTGAGGGCTTCATAAATGCTTATCGACTGACTGACTTTGGGACCCCGAGCAAACCCCTGGCTCTCTTGGTTGCCTTGGAGAAAGTTTTAAGGCATTGAGGACTTACTTAGGCATTGGCTTCATTGGTCACTGAAATAGGTAGGAACTGGCCGCGGGAGGGGAGTTGGGCCTACCGCTGTGTACAGAGCACAGGGAGTGAAGTGATCTCTGCCTAGTCATTAGAGGGAGTGCATCCAGGCTTGAATTCCATCTCTGAGGGTTACTAACCAGCTGCGTCACCCTGGGCAAGTCACCTAACCCTCCTGGTCTTCAGTTTCCTCATCTATAACATGAGGGGGGTGGAAAAAATGGCTGAGAAGGTCTTCCCCAGCTCTAGACCTGGATTCCTATGTCTTCTCTAATACCCTTAGACGGCAATGGCCTCTCACCCCATCTCACCCCCCTTCTGATTTCTCTTACACTTTGCCCAGCCTTCTCCTTCACCCTTTGACCATAGTTATTATGCATTATCTTATGCTCTATTACACTCTAGGCAATTCAAACAGGCTCTTTGACTTGGGAGTATACTACTGTACACTCTGTGTCTCCTGTAGCATGCCCTCTGGGCAGCTCGCCAGAGGGCAGCTTCTATTTTGAGGCTCAAAGAGTGACCTGAGTACCTATTCTTAAAATTGTAGCTTATGAGCCTGCACCAGTGAGTTTCCGCTCAAGAGTCAGGACATAGACACAATTAGCTCAAAGAAAAGTATTTTATTAAGATCAATCAGTGAACCTATATTAAAGCACCTATTCTGTGCCAGGCACTATGCTTAGCACTGAGGATATAAAAAAAGGTGAAAGAAAGG
Organism: Pseudochirops corinnae; assembly: GCA_028646515.1. Taxonomy (NCBI): domain Eukaryota; kingdom Metazoa; phylum Chordata; class Mammalia; order Diprotodontia; family Pseudocheiridae; genus Pseudochirops; species Pseudochirops corinnae. The sequence continues at coordinate 194,332,698 of CM053591.1, forward strand.
CCCTTCCATCAAGGAGCTTACTATGTAATGAGGTATAAGATGATATAGTAAGGACATTAGCTACAAAACATTCCCCACCCTTATATTCCTGGGTTCCCTTTTCCTCAAGTACATACAGTACTCAAATTTTGAGTACAATTGGAGCAGGACATAGATATAGGGAACATGATTAAGGCAATTCACATTTCTTTACCTGTAGGACCTCTAGGTCCTTTCTCCAGGGAATCCTTTCTATAGCCTGACTCTTAATCGCAAAGACCAATTCTCCTTTGAATCCATAATTAGCTTTCTTCTCTGCAGCCAGGGGTCACATTCCTGAACTGATGCTTCTTCTCTCAAGTCACCACCTCTCTGTACAGAGAGAGTATGTCTGATAGAAGAATTTGTGTCTCTTCTCCTACAACTGCGTCTAAAACTCTCATGAATTAATTTTCTCCCTTAGAATATCTCATGCTGATCAAGCAGTTTTGCTGTTAGATGCCTTGGTTAATGGGAACAGGGAAGAAGGAAATTCCCCATCCGCTCCTACACCACCGTTGCCCTCAGGAGTACACACTCCACAAAGCTGCTCTAAGCCTAAGGTTCACTCCAACTGATCAGCTCTCAAACTATCTTTTAAAGATTACCTGAAATCTGGCCAGTCTTCAATCCAAACAATGACCAGATACTCCTTCTAATTCAAGCAAGGAGAAATGTTTTAAATTCAATTTTATTTTACTTTCGGTTCCAAATTCTCTTCCTCCTCTTTCCCTCCCCCATCCATTGAGAAAGCAAGACAAACCAAATCTATTACAAATATGTCTAGTCGTGTAAAACAGATTTCCGCATTAGCCTTGCTGGGGGCAGGGTTGGGGTGGGAAGAAAAGCAAAAAGAGGAAAGAGACAGAAAAAAATATGCTTTCATCTGCACTCTGCGTCCCGCCAGTCCTCTCTCTGAAGGCAGACAGCCTATTTCATCTTGAGTCTTTTGGAATTACAGTGGGTCACTGTGTTGATTTTCCTCACAGAATTGCTGTTACTGTGTTCTCCTGGTTCTTCTCATTTCACTTTACATCAGTTCATACAGGTCTTCTCAGGTTTCTATGAAACCATCCCCTTCAATATTTCTTATAGCACAATAGTATTCCATCTTATTCATATGTCATCACTTATTCAGCCACTCTCCAACTGATAGACTTCTCTTCAGCTTCCAATTCTTTGCCATGACAAAAAGAGCTGCTATGAACTTTTTTGCATGTAGGGGTCTTTTTCCTCTTTCATTCATCTCTGGGTGCTATAGACCTAGTAGCAACATCCCTGGGTCAAAGGGTTTGCAAATGTAAAAGCTTTTGGGCCATAGTTCCAAATTGCTTTCCAGAATGATTGGACTAGTTTCACAGCTTTACCAGCAATGCATTCATTGATGCACCTGTTTTCCCACAGCTCCTCCAACATTATTTTCCCTTTTGTTATCTTAGCCAATCTGGTAGGTTCAAGATGGTACCTAAGAGTTGCTTGAATGTGCATTTCTCTAGTTATTAGTGATTCAGAGAAGCTTTTCATGTGGCTATTGATAGCTTGGATGTCTTCCTCTGAAAACTGCCAATTTTATATACTTTGGCCATGTATCAGTTGGGGATTAGCTCATATTTGAATGAGAAATTTGTTCACAATTTGTTAAGGGTTCAACAAGTCTAACTGTGTCTTTTCAATCCTAGTTTTCTTTCTTTTATTTTCTGTGATTTCATTCTTGACTTTCTGAGCTGGAAAATGGATTGAAGATCCACTCTCCCACAGCAATATTGTGAAGAGAGCCCAGACTTGGAATCAAGAGATCTGGATCATAACTCAGGCTTGTTGTGGGATGATGTATATATGTAACGAGTCTGGCAATCCTCTAAGTGCTATGGAGAAGTGGAACTCTTGGTATGTGGTGTGTCCTCAAGGCTTGGGTGCTTTCCAGCTGAACAATGACCTGTCTCAAATGTACCCATGACTGAACACAAGACTCCAGATGTGAGCTGCCAGGACAGAGGACAGTGGGATGATCACCTCCCTGGTCCTGGACACTGTACCCCATCTTAATTCAGCCTAGGAATGCATCAGTCACATCGTTGACTCACATTAAGACTGTAGTCCACTAAAACAACTATCTCATTTGCAGACTAGATCTTCCCTTTCTGGAAAATCAGGACATTTGCCTGTGTCCAATCTTCTCTCCCACTATGCCCATTCACATATGCTATGTTACTGCCAAGTGGATAACTTACCACCCATACAAGTCCTCCTCTCTTTTCCCATCTCTGAGCAGTAGCTCATGTTACCTCCTATACCTGGAATGCTCTGCCCACCCCTCTGTCTCTACTGTTAAAAATCTACCCTGCCTCTAGCACCTTAAAATACTATATTCCTATAGTCATTGCTTGCTGCTATCATCAGCACCCTCCTTCCCTGACTAATTTGCACTTATTTTTTTAACTTGTTAATTTTTATTCTGTAATTCAATTTTTCTGTTCCAAGATCAGAACCTAAGCATTTAGAAATAGTTTAAATTCCTAGACGTTGAAGTTTAGATGCCGATAGAACTTGTAATGAAGGATACTGATCTGCAAATTCAACTTGAAAACATTAAAAAGTGATAAGATATACTCTACTTCATGTTATTGGATCCCTTCAACCAATTCCAAGGAATATTTGCTTATTTAAAATAAAACTGAAATCAATTGTCAGAGTGAGCCTAATATTTATGGCCTACCATTTTTTCTTTCTCATCAGCCTCCAGAGTCCTCAGATTTCCTTTGGGGAACCAAAGGAATTCCAGGCATTCTTGGTGAACTTTCTAATTTTTTTTCTTTTTTCTTCTTTTTTAATAATTTATTTACTTTTAGTTTTCAACATTCACTTTCATAAGATTTTGACTTTTAAATTTTCTCTCCTTCCCTCTCCTCCTCCTCACCAACATGGAGTGCAATCTGATACAGGTTCTCCTTGTGCATTCACATTAAGCACACTCTCACATTTAACTCACACTTATTTTGTGTTTATTCTCTCCATATTCATATAATCACACCCCACCCCCACCCCCGTTCCTTGCTCTCCATATAATGTAAGCTCCTCAAAGGCATGACTTGTCTCGTTTTGTTCTAATTGTTGTTATGTTCCTAGCACCCAGCACAGTACTTGACACAAAGTAAGAAACTAGTCCATGTTTATGGATTGATTTCACAGATTTCCCAACCATCAGTAATACAGACAACTCCCTGGAACTCTTCTAGTCTGTCTCCCATCCCTTGGTCACATTCCATTTTGTTTGTCAGAGAGTGAGAACCCATACACATGCCTTACCTCTCTGGGTTGGCTTACTGGGTGGTACAGTGTCTTATTTATCTTTCTGTTTCCCAAGGTGCCTCCCATGGAATAAGAGCTTAATGAATGCAGTTGCACCAAGTTGAATTGTGCCAGGAACTCATCAGAGCCACCTTACCCTGGCTGGCATCCTATATCACCCTGGACATTAATGTCCATTGCTGGAGTCACCAGGGGCACAACTGGATGCTTTTTCTGCCTTTGTTAGCATCTTTTAAGATCACTCACCCACTTTCCTTTTCTTCTGATCTTCCTCCCCAGTCTCACTTACATCACTCACTGGCTAGAGAAATTTCACCTAGGTGTGTAGGAAGACAACTGCTCAACATGAGAGAACGTTCTTCAAAGTCCTAATATCTAGCCTTCCAATCATAATGGGCTATGCTGGTAGCAGGCCAATGTCAGGTTTTTCAGAGATCCCTGAGACTGAGAAGTTTCTCTGTCTTCTCCAGGGCCCCTTCCAAATCCCTCCAGGGGGACTGGCCCCTGAGGAAATGAATCAGCGTCAAATCCTCTACTATTACTGGGCCAGGTGGAGAAAATGGATGAAATACCAGCCATTGGAGCATGTCCGAAGGTACTTTGGAGAGAAGATAGCCTTCTACTTTGCCTGGCTGGGTGAGTCCAACCCCTTGCATATCTCTGTCTCTCTCCATGCTGACATAAATCTTCGTGCCACTCCTTCCTAGGACCTAGGATTGAGCGGTGAATCAGAGAACCATAGAATCAAAGTGTTTCTAAGTTGGAAGGGACTTCACTGGCTGGTCCAACTCACGTCCCAGAGGAAAGCCCAAGATGGCTCAGCAGCCCCTGCTTGGCATGTTCAAGTGGCGATAGAGCTGGTTCTAGAGCCAGAACATGGTCACACCCTCCCTCTGACACTCACAGTCTGTGTGACTTGTGACAAGGCGTGGAACTTCTCTGGCTTCAGCCCCCTATTGGCAAAAAGACTTGGTTTGGCTAGGTAACCATAACCCTCGAGGTTCCTCCATTGCTTTTTCTTTCTTTTTTATGTTTTCACTTATTTAAATATTTACCAATTACATTTTTAAAAATTAACGCTTGTTTTTGAGAAATTTTAGTTCCAAATTCTCTCCCTCCCTCCCCTGCGCCACCCCCCAAAAGGTAAATAATACCACGTCAACGAGAAGCGTGTAGTCATGGAAAACAGGCTTCCCGTTGGCCATGTCGCGGAAACGCACACAAACCCACGCACAAACACACACAAAGAAAGCTTCGAGTCTGCTTCAGCCTCTGTTCCGGATCCGTGGGCTCTCTCTGGAGGTGGGTGGCGCTTTCCATCATGGGTCCCTTGGAATTGTCCTGGGTCATTGTCTTGATCGAATCAGCTAAGTCATTCACGGTGGGTCATCGTACAGTGTGGCTGTTGCTGTGCACAATGTTCTCCCGGTTCTGCTCCCCTCACTTCGCATCCATTTCAGTGTTTCTGAAATCATCCTGCTCATTTCTTTTTTTAGAATTTTGTTTGTTTTTAGTTTTCAGCACTCACCTCTATAAGATTTTGAGCTCTAAATTTTCTCCTCCTCTCTCCCCAAGACAGTGTGCAATATGATATAGGCTACACACGTACAATCATATTAATCTTTCCTCATTGGTCATGTTGTAAAAGAAAAATCAGAACCAAAAGGAAAAACCAGGAGGAAGAAGAAACCCACCGCCCAGAAAAAGAGAGACTATAGTGTACTTTGATCTGCCTTCAGATTCCATAGTTCTTTCTCTGGATTTGGGTAGCATTTTCCATCATGAGTCTTTTGCTGAAAAGAGCTAAGTCTATCAAAGTTGGCCACAATGTGGCTGTTACTGGGTACAGTTGTTCTCCTGGTTCTGCTCCCCTCACTCAGCATCAGTTCATGCAAGTGGCTCCAGGTTTTTCTGAAGTCCACCAGCTCATCGTTTCTTATGGAACAACAGTATTCCATCACATTCATGTACCACAACTTATTCAGTCATTCCCCAGTTGATGGGCATCCTCTCAATTTCCAATTCTTCACCACCACAAAACAAGCTGCTGTAAATATTTTTGTCCCCATACTGCCTTTTCCCTCTTCTATCTCTTTGGGATACAGACCTAGTTGTGGCATTACTGGGTCCAACGGTATATGCAGTTTTATAGTTCTTTTATAGTCCTGTAGATCTAAATTGTTCCACAGAATGGTTGAGCTAGTTCACAACTCCACTAACAGTGCATTAGTGTCCCAATTTTTCCATATCATCTCCAGCATTTGTCATTTTCTTCACTTTCCTTTTCTATCCTGTTAGCCAACCTGAAAGGTGTGAGGTGGCATCTCAGAATTGGTTTAATCTGCATTTCTCTTGTCAGTGATTTAGAGTATTTTTTCATGTGACTATGGATAACTGATTTCTTCTTCTATGCCTGTTCATATCCTTTGACTGTTTATCAACTAGGAAACAGTTCTTGTTTTTACAAATTTGACTCAGTTCCCCTCTATATTTGAAAAATGAGAAATCATAGAAACTTGCTACAAAAATTTTTCACCAATTTGTTGTTTTCTTTCTAATCGTAGTTGCATTGGTTTTGCTTGTACAAAAGCTTTTTAATTTCATGTAACCAAAATTATTCATTCTACTTCCCATTTATTCATAGACCTGACCAGTACATTTTCCTATGTTCCATTAAATTATTAATAATATCACACTTTGTGTCTAAATCATTTATCCATTTTGATCTTATCTTGGTATATAGTGTAAGACATTGTTCTTTGCCTAGTTTCTTCCAAACCGGTTTTGTTAGCAACTCTTGTCAAATTGTGAATTCTTACCCCCAAAGCTTGGATCTTTGGGTTTTAAAAATACTAGATTACTATTGTGATTAACTACTATATACTGTGTCCCTGATCTACTCCACTGATACCACTATATTTCTTAAGCAGTAGCAGATTGCTTTCATGATTACTGTTTTGAAATATAGTTTGAGTGCTTTCTTTTCCTTTGTTTTTTATTGATTCTTTTGATATTCTTGACCTTTTCTTTTTCCAATGATTCTCATTTCATCCTCATAACAACCACGGGAAGCAGGAATACCTCTCATTATCATGGACTGAAATATCATCCACCTGGTAGTATGATCTAATCCTTATTTATCCATCTTCTCCACAAGAAGAGTATGAGACACCTTCTCATCTACTTTGCTTAAATCTACTGGTTTAATAATTATGTCAAAAAAGGAAATGGGATCAGTCCAGCATAAGGCATTCTCAAAACCAGGTAGGATTTCCATAGTCACTGCTTCCCTTTCTAGATGTCCCCTGCCATCTCTTTAATTTCCTAGAACTTTCAGAGGAATTAAAGTCAAGCTCACTAGCCCACAGTGTGCAGATTCTACTCTCCTCCAATCTTCTGCTTCCTCACCTATTCTTTCTAACATCACACAGTCACTCTACCATTATATCTGCCAGTTGTTTCTAGATCTAAGGATGGGGTTGATCTGGGCCAAGTGCCTGGAATTCATCAATGGTGGCTGATTGCCCTCTAATTATTTCCTTACTTGGACTTAGGCAAAATGACATTAGTGTTAATGATGTAGCTTAGGCATCAGTTCGAGGAGAGCCCTTGTTCTCATTTCCAGTACAAAGGTCATTCTTGGAAGAGAAAATAGAGGCAAAATCAGAATGGAGCATCTTGGATTTTTCTCTATTGGCAGTGATCATCATTCTAGCCCTTCCTGGACCATCCTCTTTGATCTAATGCAGATTAAAAGACCTTTCTTGTTGTCCTTAGCTTCTCTTGCCAGTCTCAGCTCATTTGGAGTTTTATTAGGAGTCATGACATTTTTAACAGAAGTCTGCAGGGGTCTTAAACATGCCTTTTATTATTAATCTTTGCTTCCATCTTTTGCATAATTTTTTTTTCTTTTTCTAATTTAAAATTTATGTTTTCAGTTCCAAATCCTCTCCCTCTCCCTCCCCCACCATTGAGAAGGCAAGAAATGCAATGCCTGTTGTACAAATAAAGTCATGCAAAACATTTCATGTGCTTAATTAATTATTTTCAAAAACTAAGTTGTGTGATGAGGTCCCTGTGCATCCACATTAATGTTTTCAGACAATCCTTGTTTTTCCTTCTCTTTGCGATCATTTCCCTATGCACCTTTAGCATTTCATTTTTCAAGATGCCCTACCCCTCCTAAGCTGATTTCTCCAGTAGATTTTTAGTTTATGGGATCCTACCCATCCTTTATTTGAACCCTTTGAAATCTGTTTTCCCAAAATCTAGGGCATATATCAGACTCTGCCCAGCCCTTCTCTCTTCTATCACAAACTCTACAAGGTCTCTGTACTGCATTTCCATCATCTCCATCCCCTAGCATCCAGTTTCTATCTACTGGCAAGTAGATCTGCAAGAAGCAGATACAGTATACAATACCCCCTTTTTGGTTTCTCTAGCTCTTGAAGATAAAATTAGCACTCCCACCAATTAAGAAGAGGCAGAGGTTAGAATCAGGATTATAGATTAGGATTAGAGGAACATTAGATTAGGGTTTCAGAGAGGTAACCTGAGCTCTTCATCTTTTGAAAGATGTAATTATCATTAAAAGTTATTGGTAGCCCTGGTACTGGGAGAGTGTTTTCTGGCAAAGGTCTGGATAATGGAAGTCCTCTATCACTCCCATATCCTGCCTCTGGGCCAGACTTGTCATCAGTTTCCCTCACTTCTGATCAATTTTCTCTCTCTCAAGTGGTTCATAACATATTCTGATGACAGAGTTAAATTCTTGTTCTTCCTTTGTTGATCTTTACCCAAAAGCTCTTTGCCACATTTCTCTTTGGTTCGTGGATTTTCTTGTCACACAATGACACCTACACTCCCCTTTTGGTCATGAGATGTGTCCCCTTTATGGCAACTGACCCAGCTCTTACTGCAGGGAGTGGTGCATAGAGAGATATAGATGGCAGACAGCTCGATAGAGACCTACTCACATATGTGCAATCATAAAATACATAGATGATAGGTGGATAGTTTATTAAGCACCATATTGTTCAGTCATGTCCTATTCTTTGTGACCCTGCAGATGAATTGGCAGACACTGGAGCGGTTTGCCATTTCCTTCTCAGGTCTGTCCCCAATTTGTAGATGAGGAACTGAGGCAAATAGGAGTTAAGTGACTTGTCCAGGGTCACACAGACAGTAAGTGTCTGAGGCCAGATTTGAACTCAAGTCTTTCTGATTCCAAAACTGATACTCTATCCACTGCACCGAGCAGCTTATTAATCACTAGCTATCATTTCTCTATCAACTCTGCCTAACTACTCTACATCTGACTGTCTGTCTCTTCTCTCTCCCTCTCTCCTCTCTCTCCCCTCCTCTCTGCCAGTTACTAGACCTGGTGCCAGCCAGAAATACAAAGACAAAAATGAATGTTTCCCTCAGTAAAATGGCAGTTCCCTGAGGGTGCCAAAAACACGTGCCTAGTTAAGTAAATACAAACATATTTTGAGGTGAGAGGGAGAACAGCTGAAGAGATTGGGAAAGGATGGGGGTGGCAGCCGAATTGGACCTGGCAGGGAGGTGAGAATTCCACGAGGCAGAGGTGATTGGTGGAGGGCTGGGAATACTCCACGCATCAGGACAGTGTGTACACAGAAGCAGGAGAAATGAAGTGGGATTGGGGAGCAATGTGAAATCAACGAGGAAAGGCTGTTGAGTGCCAGACTTGGAGGACAAGAGAAAGCCGGAGAAGGGAGGAAGGCCCCCACCAAGGGGGCTGCTGCTGCCTCCCTGCTGGGACGGCTCTCTGAGAATCTCTTTCTGCACGCCCCTCCTTCGTTTCAGGCTTTTACACTTCATGGCTCCTGCCGGCATCTGTGTTAGGGGCAGTGGTCTTCCTGATGGGCTATTTCAACGTGAACACAGATGTCCCAACGTGAGTAGCGCTCTCCCATCAGCAGGTCACACAAGGATATCCCTCTTGGGGACTGAACCAAAAGATGGGGAACTTTCTATCTCTGTCTCCTCAGTAACCTGGGACCCCAGATCTAGAGATGGAAAGTCAGTTCGTCCAAACCCCCTCCCATTTTACAGAGGAGGAAACAGGTCCAAAGAGGGAGAAGTCACTTAGCCAAGATGACTAGAGGCACGGGTCAGCGGCAGTCTTGCTGCCGAGGTCTCCTACCCTCAGTTAACAGGACCCAGGACACTCCCCCTTGGTTAATGCTGGCTCGGGTCATCCTCTGGAGGAAACCAAGGGTCATGGTAGTAATCTTGAAGGCAGAAGGACATTAGAGATGGAATCTCTTTTTATGAGGAGACAGACCTCATGAAAAAGAGAAGGGAAGTGACTGGACCCAGACGATACATACTATGAGTAGAAAAGCCCCAATTTCCAGACCAGGAGGCGTGCTGATGCCAGCTCTGCCCCTCTTGGGGAGGCAGTTGTTAAATTTTCATGGTGCACATATATGCCTTGGAAATCTCCACGAACCAGCTTTGATCTGGGCTTGATTTTGGTGATTGGCTATAGGAAATGATGGAGAAAACGTTAATAACACAAATTATAGGTAACAATGTGTCAAGCCTCCTTTTTCTGTTTGTTCCTGGCTCCCCAAACCAGGTGCCTGGACCAGCTTCCTGCCCTTGCGTTAGTCTCTGGGGGACCGAGTCCCCTGGAGGGGTCTTGCCTGTCCTCAGACTGAGCGGCAGTAACAACTGTCCATCCACATACTCCTCCTGGCTCCAGGCAGACATGCATCTGCACCTCCTGGCCACCCCTTGTGAAATCCCAGATGTTCTGGGCAGGAAACTGAATTAATCAACGGCAGATGTTATCCCACCACCCCCACCCCATGAGAGGAGAAGGAACAGGCTTTCACTCATCAGCTAGAAATAGGTCCTTCTCACGATCTGGAGCAAAACAAAGCAGTTGGGACCCAACTAGTGGACTTTAGACAATGCCTTTTACTCAAGCACCTGCCTCTCAGGGCCACTCTGAGGATCAAATGAGATAAAGCTCTTGGCGTCTAATAAATGCTGACTTCCCTCCTTAAGTGATGTCCCAATGTCTACCTTAGCAATCTCCTTCCCAAGGGTTCAGAATATGACTTTCTGCAGCCAAGTTTCCATCAGGGCTTTTCTTTTTCTCTACTTTTCATCTTTTTTCTCCCATTTCCCTCCCAGGCAAGACATCTGTGATCCTAAGAAGGACCACCAGATGTGTCCCATCTGCATCGACTGCCCATTCTGGAAGCTCTCCAACATCTGTGAGATGGTGAAGGTAGATGCTCTGGGAGCAGCAAAGGCCTGGGACATTTAGGCAGCTCCGCTTTTCCTCTTCTGGTCCACACCTGTGACCTTAGGAAGGAGGGAAACGGATAGGAATGACTCTACAAAGTCATATGACTTGCCCAAGGTCATGGCTTTGCTGCTATAGGCCTCAGTTTCCTTATCTGTAAAAAGAAGCAGTTTAACGAAGGGGCTCCTAAGTTCCCAGGATCCTGAAGGCAGACAGGAAGAGTGTGGGTTGGGTCCAGAGACTAACCTGAGGACCATTTGGACGGGAATGGAGGACTGGAGTCAGACATGCTAGGAGGGGAGAGCTCCTGGGGTCTGTGCAGTTGTATGGAGGACAGATGGCTTCACACCCCAGAAGCAGATTATTGCCCTTTCTGGTAACTAGACTGTGTCTCCAGATATGGGCTATTTCCTCTGGACAAAGCTGCAGACACACATTGCTCTAGACTCCAGGAGGACCACTGCCCTCCCATCAGTCTGCTTGAGTCTGCCCTCCCAGCACCCTCATTCTGGCTTCCAATAGATTTGGATTCCCAAGCTGGCCAGTTCTTCACAGATGATGTGGAGTGGCTGCTGTCTGGTGATCTATTGGGAAAGGCAGGAGCCTCCCGAGTCCCCTGTCATATGGCTTACAGCCTCAAGGGGTGTTGCCCTAGCATCTCTTCTGTGTGCATCAAGGCTGGCCTTCTGGGTCCACCCCCATTACCTGGGGACCACAGGCCTTGGTCTTCTGGCTGTCCTGAGCATCCTTACCACACATCTCTTAGCTTCTTCCCAGCCCCATCAGCCATAATTCACCCACTAGGAGGCACTTGAGCTGAAACACTTGCCTGAATATTCTAGCAGAATTACATTAATTAGTGCAGCCATTAGAAACCTATACAAGTCCAGGATAAGTCACACTCCTGTGGGTCATTGAGCTAAGACTAGGGAGCCCTCTCAGCTCCTGATGAGAAATGCAAATCAGACTTGATAAGATCTGATCCATCCTAAAACAAGCCTCCGTCCTCTTTTTCCTCCTCAAATAAGCAAGGAGGGTCCTGCAGTAAGGCAGCACAGAGGGGCCAGGAGGGTGTGACAGGTGTGATGCCCTGAAGGGTGTGGCCACCAAGACCCACAGATAGGGGAGGGGAATTACAGATGTAGGGAGAGTCTCTACGGAAATGTCCCAAGCTCAGCTTGAAACTCAGGTTACAACTGCACAACTGGTTCATGAAAGCGCAGACCAGAGTGTTCTGCTTTGGCCTGAGTGACACCCCCTCTATGGCCAATAGGGGCCTCCAGATTGGCTCCATCTTTGGAGAGTTTCTGGTAGGGCCTCTGGTAGGGGGCTGAGGATTCTGGAATAGGCACAGGGTGCACTATTCCGGGGAAGTAGCCTCTCCCACCACCACCACCACCACCTTCCACAGACGCCTGAGCCCCGGCTGGGTCCCTTCTTTCCAAAACAGCAGTCTCCCCCATGCCCAGCAGTCACTCATTGCTTATCTACCTGACAGGGAACATTTACCTAACAATGAATCAGACCTGGGAATCCTTTGGCTAATGGCCTCCCAGCATGGAAGCCCCCCACCCCCACCTCCCACCCAGCACCAATGCAGGCCAGCCCTGCATTACACCCAGGTTCTTTGAGAAGTGCCTAGTGAACTAAGAAATTAGGGGCCTGGCCCTATATGTGTCAGAAGAAGGATCTGAACCCAGATCTTTCTGACCCTGAGTCCAGCTATCTCTCCACTGGCTTGTACTGCCTTTCACTTATCGAACACTACTAAGCACTTAGCCAAATCTGCTTGGGGGCTTAAAGCAGAAGGAACAGAAGCACCCCCTTTCCATGTGGGTTTGTCATGCTTCCTCAGCTCGTGGATGGCAGGTTTCCTGCTCTCTGGCTCTTTGCACCCCCTCAATACCAGCATCCAAACCTAGATCCTTTAACATGTCTGGGTTGGTGCTCCACTTCTGCTCCTGCCTGGTCAGGCTGTTCTCCATCCCAGCCCCGGCTCTCACCTCTCTGCTTCTGGTTCCCAACACAGACCGGCCGGCTCTTCGACAACAGCTGGACCGTTTTCTTCAGCGTGTTCATGTCTCTGTGGACGGTGACATTTCTGGAGCACTGGAAACGCAAGAGTGCCATACTGGCCTATCGCTGGGACTGCTCTGATTACAAGGACTATGAGGTGAGAGGGTGAGAGAGCCTCTCGCTGCCCAGACTGGCCCTCCCCCACGCCCAGAGCTGGGCGTGTCCATTGGTGGTCTCTGTGGCTATTTCAGGAGCGGCCTCGGCCCCAGTTTGTGATCATGGCACCTCTGACAACTCGGAACCCAATCACCAACCTAGAGGAGCCACACTTTCCCAAAAAGAATTATTTCCAGCGCATCATCATGTCATCCTCCCTCATCATCGCCATGGTAATGGGGCCCTGGGACCCCCGGCTCCCCCTAGGCATGGCCACAAGGGGTTCTCAACCTAGGGCTCTTTGAGGTTGCTGTCTGGGTCAGTAGGCAGGGTCCCCTTGGCCTCTCTGGAGTCTCTAGCGTATCAACTGGCATTTGTATTGGTCTGTGAAAGCTGGCAAAGCCCCATACCTCTACAGCTTCATTTGCATTCCCCAACCTCTCTGGGGCAGGGCGCAGAGTGGCTGCGATGATGGCCATTTCACAGATAAGGAAACCGGCAGGAAGAGATGAGTCCACCTAGCGTGTTTGGACTCATGACTTTCTGACTCCAAGGCTGCACTCTATCCACGTTCATCCAGCCTGGGACACCTGGCCACCAGACCCGAGTCCTGGCTCTCCCATCACTAGGTGGGAGACGGACCTCACGTCACCAGGGTATGGTTTTCTTGTCTCTAAAATGGCAGGGTTGGAATGGACCATCTCCAGGGTCCTCTGCTGGACCAACTCTGTGTGGGAGCATTTCACGGGCACAGCGGTCCCATCACCCATCTCTACAGGCACACCCTGTGCCCTTCACAAGAGACCTTGACTTTCCACAAGGAATCAGTCTCTTCATCTATAAACACACGATGTTGAGCTAAATGGTCTCTCAGATCCTAGTAGCCCTAGGATCCCCACCTTTGGGGCTCCCTGGCATCCCCAAAGCAGGGCCTGTCCTCTCCACATGTCTCATCCCTTCTGTAGGTGGTCTTCATAGCATTGCTTCTGGTCGCCATCATCCTGTACCGGACCACAGTCACTATCTTGGTGTCTAAATCCAAAAATATCTTCCTAATGCGATGGGTGAGTCTCTTCTGGTTGTTAGGAGACACTACGGTGCTCCTGCAGCTCCTCTGCCCAAACCCTGCAGGGGCTCCATCCTGCCAGGCAAGACAAGTTCAGACCCTTCTGCCTGGCATTTGGGACCACCCTCAGCAAAGGAGAGGCCAAGAATCAGCATTCCATGTGTCAGTTCAAACAAGTGGGGGATTGCTGGGGAACCATCAGGGCACCAGGAGATCTGGCTTCTGACTTCCACTTGGCCGCTCATGAGCCCATGTGTGACCTGGGATATTTCATCATCAGCATTAAATACCAACTTCATACCAGGTGTTGTGCTAGGGAGGTTCAAAGAAATAATATCATTTTTGCCCTTTAGGAATTTAAATTCTATAGGCATTTACAAATTAGAGAGTTTGGGTTCTTTTTTGTTTTTGTTTCTTAATGAAACCTATGAATGCATTGGAGTAGGTAGCACCGTGTGAGGACATCCTCTCAACCAGTGCAGAGACCAGTAGACCAGCCCCTTTTCTACAGCTGGACACTGAGGGGTGGAAGAATTTGGCCAGGGTCATGCAGCTAGCAAGTAGCAGAGGTTGGCTTCGCACCCAGGAGCTCCCCCAGAGTATCTCACAATAAGGTCACAGAAAAAATTCCAGGAGATTTGGGAAACAAGGATTAGGAAAGGCCTCTGTGGGACACAGTGTTTGAGCTGGACTTTGGTCATATCTATGTGTAAGGAGAATCACTTTAGCAGCTGTACGAAGAGATGGCAGATCAGTTGGAAGGCTGAGTCACAGGACACAGGTTCGAATGTGGCTCTGCCATTTACTACCTGAGGGATCTTGGCCAAGTTCCTTCTGCCCCTTGGGACTCAGTTTCCTCATCTGTAAGATGAGGAGATTGGACTGTATGGTCTTTTAAAGTCTCTGCTAGCCCTGGATCCCCTGGTAGATCAGTATCAGTAATTACATGCATTTGTGTCTTCTCCCGCTGGCCCATACGCTCTATGAGGGCAGCGACACCCAGTCTTACCCTAGCATGTGGCACAGCTGGGACTGAATGAAGGAGTAAAGTGGCTTTCTGCAGAGCTGTGACTCACCAGCCTCTTTCTTCCCTCTAGGCATCTGATATTGCCTTATTCACAAGCGGCATGTTGAATCTTTCCTTCATCGTCCTCCTTGACAAAATCTATAACCCAATTGCGTATGCTTTGACCAACTGGGGTAAGTAGTAGAATGGCAGGGGCGCCTTGGGGATGGGGGTTGGGGGAGGCTCTGTGCTGTTAACTCCAGGGAAGCATCTCTGGCCTGCTGGTGGATGGTGGATCCAGGAGAGAAGGGGGCAGGGCAGGCCAAGGGCCCATGCTAGGGAGGGATGATAATACAGAGTTGGGAGCCCTGATCTCCCATCCTGGCTCCATCCCCCTTCCTATCTAGGTACTTCTCTGCACCTCACTCTACTCATCTGTACAATGGGGATAATTACTCTCAAACTATTTTATTAACAGGGTGGCAAAGTTGAAAAGGCTCACTTAACCCATTGGGAAACAGCATCCAGAAAGATCTTAATTGGCTAGAATTTGGGGCTAAATAGAATATTATATTCCAAAAAACTAACTTCCAAAGGACAAGTTAGGCAAGACCTGATTGGAAAAACATTGGTCTGAAAAAGATCTGAGGATTTTGGTGGACCACAAGTCAACAACATGATAGAGTAGCAAATCTTGGGATGCATCAAAACAGGCCTCCCAGGAATAAGGAAGTGATGGCCATGGGATTACACAATAATAATGCTCAAGCAGGGGTCCTCAGTCTGCGTCTGTGGATTTGGTTAATTTTTAGGGTGTTGGTAATTGTATCTCATTATGTAATTGATTTCCTTTATGATCATATGGAGAGAGAGAGAGAGATAAATGGATGGATAGATAGACAGGATAGATGGATGAACGGATGGACGGATGGACGGACAGATGGATGCATGGACGGATGGACAGATAGACGGATAGATAGATAGACAGATAATAGATAGATAGATGACAGACAGACAGGATAGATAGATAGATAGACAGATAATTTTGTGGATTTAAAAACATGATCCTGAGAAGGGTCCACAGGCTCCCCCAAATTGCCAAAGGGGAAACATGACACAAAAAGGTAAGAACCTCAGCTTTAGGGTAAGAAGAGAACTTAGATATCATCCCCCCTCCCATAGGATCGTGGACTTCACAAACCATCTGGCCCATTTTACGGATAAGGAAACTGAGGCCCAGAAAAATGAAGTGCCTTGGCTTTGGTCCTGCAGCTAGTCATTAATCAATAAGTATTTATCAGATGCCTGTTGTATGCTCGGCGCCGTGCAGAGCCCCATGACGTGGGCCCATGTCTTCCTGACACGAGGTCCGGTGCCCTCGCTACTGTAACAGAAGAGGGAATGGGAGTCTTACCAAAGGCTGCACACACACAAAGAGGAGGCTGAGGCAGGACTCGCAATCGGGTCCTATGGCCGCCTCTGTCTCTTGTTCCAAGCGCAGGGCTATTTCCCGAAGTCCTGCCGCTTCTCAGACCCCTGTCCTCGGCCCAGCCCCCATCTAGAATGCTCTACTTGGTTCTGGGGCCACATTAGCTCAAATGGACAAACACAATAGCAAAGGGACCTCACCACAGATGACTGGAGAAGCCAAAGAAGACCCCGAGGGGCTGCGATGGTTCCCTTCTGCTCTCCAGAGGTCCGGCCTGTGGCAGAATCCCAGGGAATCGCTTCAGCAGCCAGCCAGGCCAGCCCGCCACCACCTCTCCAGGCCACCTGACCTCCGCCTGCAGACTTCTCACAAGGGCGCAGCTGCCCCTCTCAGGGCAGCGCCTTCTACTTGGGGCCAGTTACCACTCTTATCAAGCCTAGATCTATCTCTCAGCCACGCCCCACCATGGCTGCTCTGAGATACTGCAGAATGAGGCCAGTCCTTCCATCACAAAGTCTCGTAAGGCAGTTCTCATATCCCCTTTGAAGCAGCTCAGGTGGCCCAGTGGGTACAGTGATGGGCCTGGAGGCGAGAAGACCTGAATTCGAATGTGACCACAGATACCCACCAGCTATGTCACCCGAGGCAAGCCATGGAACTGCTCCCTGCCTCAGTTTATTCAATTGCAAACGGGGACAATAATGACATCTACCCGTCAAGGTTGTCATGAGGATCAAAGGAGGTCATATTTGTAGAGCACTTATAATGCCGGGCACACAGCAAGTATTTAATAAATGCTTGTTTCCCTCCTGCCTTCCTATCCTCATCTATCGTAGACTCAAGGTTCTCTCCCCAGCTCACCAACGTCCTTCTTAAACCACGGCACCTGGAACCCAACACGGGTCTTTGGATAAGGCCGACGAGGGCAGAACACCACTGGACGGTCGCCTTCCTCTTCCTGGAAGACACGGTCTCTTCCTGTGGCCCAAGTCACATTAACTTTTCTTGGTCAACATGACATGGCTGACTTACACTGAGCTGGAGGTCCATTAGAACCTCGGATCTTTTTTCAAAACAACTGCTGTCTAGCCATACCCTTCCCCACCCCATACTTCTGGAGTTGATTTTTTGTACCCTAGCACAAGAGTGCATTTATCTCTATCAGTCCGAGTAGGTTCAGCTCAAGGCTCTAGCCTGGCAAGGTTGCTGCCAGATCTGGGTTCTCTGCCAATCTGATGAGCAAATCATCTATGCCTTTATTTGGGTCTTTGATGGAAAGTCAAATCACACAGAAGCCATTTATTAAGGCACTGATGTACTCAGTCCTAGTTGTAGAGTCTAAAAAGGGCTCAGTCCCTGCCCTCCAGGCACTTCCAATCTTGTATTTGTTTGATAAATCCTTATATGTGCCCTCGTTGGCTTGGATGGAATCCCAGACCTAAGACCCCAGATTTAGACTCAGCAGGGAACTTGAGGGTCCTCGGCTCCAGACCCTTCATTTTACAGAAAAGGAACTGTCTGAGGTCACACAGTTTGAGTCAGGATGTAAGTTTATGAGCTGTTTGCTTTTGGTTTTGTATTTCCAGCACCCATCTTGGCCTCTGGCACGTAGTAGTAGTAGTAGTAGTAGTAGTAGTAGCAGCAGCATCAGTAGTAGTAGTGGTAGTAGTAGTGGTAGTGGTGGTGGTGGTGGTGGTGGTGGTGGTAGTAGTAGTAGTAGTAGTAGCAGCATCAGTAGTAGTAGTGGTAGTAGTAGTAGTGGTGGTGGTGGTGGTGGTGGTGGTGGTAGTAGTAGTAGTAGCAGCATCAGCAGTAGTAGTGGTAGTAGTAGTAGTAGCAGCAGCAGCAGCAGCTCCCCCCACTCTCTCCCACCCCCACTACACTGTATTTACTTTCTTTTTATTTACTGTATATCTCTCTCTGTCCAAGCTCTTGGATGGAAGGGACTGTTTTCATTTCTGTCTTTGTGTCCTGGGTGCCTAGCAAGGTGCTTATCACATACAGCAGTCACTTAATGAGGCTGATTGTGCAAATGCAGCCAGAGATAGGCAGAAAAGAATCTGTTTTTGATGTCCTGGTTAAGGAGAATGCTTCAGTAGCATCTTTTTTAGTTGGAAGATGTTTCCACATCCCTTTCACTTCCACCTACAACCCTCCACATTCCCTTTTCAGAGAGCTGTCCCTGGAACAAAGAATGAAAAGGGAGAACAGTTTCAACCACATTAGCCAATGCCCCAAAGCTGCCAGTGTAGACAGTATTTCAGAGTCAGAACCCCTGACCTGTATTTACAGGATCTTTTTCAAACAATTTTAAAATCAACAGTTTTAAAAACCCTGCTCACTTTGCCAGGGGCAGGGGAGGGGGAATGGGACCAAGGATTTCATCAATGTGAGGCATCCCTGCTATGGAAACTCTCTCGGCTTATGCAGACCAGCAAATCCCCTGTACCTGAAGGATTGTAGAGTTTCTCCAGGGCATTCAGAGGTTTCTCCAAGCCCTAGATAATAAGGTGCTCTGGGTCACACAGCTCAAGTGGGTCCAAGGTAAGACTTGAACTCAGTTCTTCTGGACCTAATGGAGGTCTATCCACTATACCATATGGCCTCTGCTGCTTGACCTCTGAAAAAACAGGTTCTTTCAGGGGTGGGGCGGACATGCTAACTCATGATCCAAAACTCCGAGTATATCATTACTAGAAGTTGGTAAAAACCAGCCCTTTTAACCAGGGTTCTACTCCTAATTATAACCTAGCTGTATGGCCTTCCCTCTCTGTGCCTCAGTTTCCTCACCTCAAAGATAAGCAGGTTGGATTAGCTAGTTTCCCAACTTCAGTGTCCTTGGAATAATGGTTGGGCAAGGGGAAGAGCAGCTAAAAAAAAAGTGTGTGTGGGAGAGAGTCCAAATTTTACTGACACCATGTTTGTGTTTTCCTTTGTCTCAGAAATGCACAAAACCCAGTCCAAGTTTGAAGATGCTTTTGTTTTGAAAATGTTTATTTTCCATTTTATCAACACCTACTCCTTTCCGATCTACATTGCCTTCTTCAAGGGAAGGTCAGCTGAGACACGGCACATTCTGCTTTTCTCATTCCTAAATCAGGGGGGATGATCAGGGGAGAACCCAGGACCAGCTGCCTTCTTCATTGGTGCCCTCATACTAAGAGTCAGCAAGGTCCCCAGCATGCCGACTGCACCCTCAGTGTGGTGAGCTTACAGCCTAGGACAGAAAAGAGGTCCCAGGATGGGCAGCTTTCTGTGGAATCACAGGACCTGGGTTCAGACCCCAACTCTGAGCTTTACTCTTCTTTTAAAGCATCCATCCCTCTGGGCCTCAGGTCTCCCATCTGTGAAATGAGGGTTTTAGACTGGATGGCCCTGGGGTCCCTTCCAACTGGAAATCTACAATCCCACAGTTCACATTGATGAGATCACAGATCCACTGGAATAGTAGAGATTTCAAATGAGTTAGGAATTAATTACCAGACTTCTTTCCTTCCAGACTGTAGTGAAATGCTCTGGAAGCTGTCCACAGTAGGAGGACATGGCACTGGGCTTGGAACATTAATTAAGCACCTATTATGTGCCAGGCAGCCTACTGAGCACTGGGAATACAAAGACAAAGGTCCCACCACTAACTTGCTACAGAATCCCTTTCAGTCTCAGTTTCCTTCTCTGTAAAGTACTTAACACAATCTCTATGTCTCTCATAAGCATGTTCTGAGGTTCAAATGAGACTATGTACTTTGTAAATCATAAAGCATTATATAAGTAGGAGCCATTATTATTCAAATAGCATAGTTAATGAATTGACCCAAGCAATTCCCCTAGTAGATTCTAAGTTCCTTGACAGCACTTTCATTTTTGTGTGAATTCTCAGCACCAAGGACAGGGCCTGATCCTTAGGAGGTGAGGAATAAATGTTTGTAGTAAAATTCCTAGATTAGACTTACAAATGGAAGAGACCTTTAGAATGAATGAATGAAGTGTTTATTAAGTACTTACTGTAGGCCAAGCTCTGTGCTAAGTCTTGGGAATACAGATAAAAAGTTTGGTCAGACAGTCCTTCCTCTCCTG
Source organism: Pseudochirops corinnae (assembly GCA_028646515.1). Lineage (NCBI taxonomy): Eukaryota > Metazoa > Chordata > Mammalia > Diprotodontia > Pseudocheiridae > Pseudochirops > Pseudochirops corinnae. The sequence continues at coordinate 194,353,057 of CM053591.1, forward strand.
GAGAAAGGGCACCGTTATGGAAGATCTTAGCTGCAAGTCCCATGAGAGGTGCACAGTCAAGGCAGATGGTGAGACCATTTCAGCTGAGCAGAGCACTGCCATTTCCTGATATTCCAGCCCCTTCATTTTAAAGATGAAGAAACACAGGCTGAGAGAGGGTGTGTGCCCAGCATCACCTGGTGCTGATCTGTGCCAGAGACGGGACTCAGACTCAGGGCTCCTGCTGCAAATCCAACTCTCCACTCAGTATGCTGATCTGCCCTGCAGTGGGTGGGGCATTATTGAATAATGCCAAGAATGGGATATTTCCATAGCAATCTAAAACTTGCAAAGCCCTTCATGTTCATTAGATGTGACCTGGGGAAAGACACTTCACTCTCTGTATCTCAGTTTCCCCATCTTTGAAATGAGGAGGTTAGGTTTAGCTGGCCACAGTGGTCCCCTGTAGCTGCAGAGCCAGGATCCCATGACCTTAGGATCTCACTGGAAATTCACAGCATCTGTGAGAGGCTGGTGGTACTCAACTCTTCCAGTGGGTTGGTGATTTTATTCATTCTCATTTTCCCACAAGCGATAAAGCCTGGAACCCAGCCATGACTACCTATCCTGGGCAACTCCTGCCCACATCCTCCTACAAATTCACCTCTGGGGGTCCATTCAATGGGGTGCTACAGGGACTGTTATCCCTATTTTCAGATGAGGAAACTGAGGCTCAGAATTTAAGTGACTTGCCCAGAATCTCAGACACTATTAGTGAGGGGAATGTGAACTTAGGCCTTTCTGAATCCAAGTCTATTGACTGCCTCACTGGCCTGTATGAAAGAGTAAGGATGATTACCCAGCACCATTAGCAGACAAGATCAACAGGTTCAGGTAGGTAATTCTACTAATGACATAGAACTGGAGAGGACTCAGGGCTGCAACGTCCAGTCAGTGTCTAGGACTCACCAGGAGCCCCTTGGTGAATCTGGCTCGAGTTTCTTTGGACCAAATTAAGTCCACACAACAAATAAAGTCTATACCTGTAACCCAATCTCTATCACAAGAACTGCACCCAATCCTGAATGCAGGATTCCTAGACCTGCCAATCTCAGACCGCCTTGGGCACTGGGGGACCTTCAAGAGACAGTGAGTAATAGCCCTGCCCAGGAGATGTCTGGGAGGGTCAGTGGTGGGACCCTGTGTGCTGTGCTTTAGCGCCTCTCTCTCAGAGGGAAGTCAGGTCAGGAAAGTGCAATGGGCAGCCACTGGGTAGGGATGATGGGCTCCTTAGGGATCTCCATTAACGAGGACCTGTACACATGGCCACCACCTCCAGAGAACATAGGAAGTTTGCAGTTTGGGGAGCCAGTGCCCTCTCCTAAAAAGGCCCTATGAAGTAAACAGGGCTGTTCTCGCTGTTTTTCTGTTCTTCAAAGGGGAGCCCCTAGAGATCCTTAGATGGTCTCTGGAAGGGTATCTGAACAGAGTCAGTCTTGGGCATAGGCAAAGAAGGCAGCCAGTACACAGCACTCACCTGGGTTTTCCTTAATCTCTCTGCCATCCACCTTCAACAGTGTTGGGACATTCCAACAGAGAGAGAGCTGTTTATGTGAGTTAAGAAGTCCCTTTTCCTTGGCTAGATGCCAACACTCCTGGGAGAAGGAGGAACACAGTTCCCAGTCATTAATGCCTTGGAAGCACTGCTTTCCTTCATGAGGCAGAAGGCTGGCTGGTTCCTCTGAGCAGCTCAGACCTCTAGGAGTTCCCTCCAGGGAGGGAGTGAGGAGGACAGGCAGAAAATGCAGATGAGGGAGGGAGGGAGGTGTATGCTGAAGGCGAACCGTCCCCCTCTGCTGTGATGCTCAGAGAATGGAGACTGGCCTCTTGGCCATTGAATAACCATGGATGTTCTTCAGATTTTTAGGTTACCCAGGAAACTACAATACCTTCTTTGGAATTCGAAATGAAAATGTGAGTATATGCTGCGAAATCTTAAAGTGGGGGTGGGGGAGGGGCCGGAGCACATGATCCCAACCAAGGAGCCAAGAGCCAAGCCTGGGACACACTCGTGTTGTTTATCCTCTCCTCTCAGCTTCTTCATCTGTACAATGAGGATAGTAATAGCATCCACTTTCCAGGGTTTCTGTGAGGAGCAAATGAAATGGTATTCAGAAAGGGCTAAGCACAGGGGTGCCCAACACACAGTAGGTGCTGTATAAATGCTAGCCACTGTTATCTTAGCTCTGAGCGCTTTGCAATAATTTCTCCTAAAAGCCAGAGGAACCTCGATGGATGCTCAGATTCCTCTTCTTATCTGTAGCAAGCTCTAAGACGGCCTGGCTCACCTCGTCTTCTGAGCTTCCTGTCATAGCCAAGTCATCAATTATGATTCTAAAATTCAGGCCAGGCTCCTCTCAAACAGAGTAAGTCAAAAAGCAACCAAACCCGAACTTTTGGTGAGCAAAGTGCTACTGAAGAAGTGAGATGGTGATGAGGCCCACAGTCTTCTGGCAGTCTTAGTATTTGCAATACCTTCTTGACTCTAAGATCCCCCCTCACATTGCCCGAGTGAGGGGCCATCTGCAGTGGGACAAGTAATGGATTTGCAATCCTAAAAACTGGGTTTCAATCCTGGCACTGCTATTCACTAGCCACGGGACCTTAGGAAACCACTTCACTTCCAAGGGCTTCTGTGTCACCATATGTAAAATGGGGCTAACAACATCTGCCTTGACTATCTTTATAAAGGCTTATTGGGAGAGTGGAATGAGAGGAAGTTTGGGTGTACACATTTTGCAAGTGGAAAACACCATAGATTAGTAACAGAGCATTAGATATTGTCATTGGAAATTGTCTCACAACACTTTCCCTAAATTAGAGGAATTTCTCTGTCTCAGAATTCAACTCCCATACCTTCAACTCCTCCTTCTTTCTCTCTTTCCTTCTTTCTTTAAAAAAATGTTTAATGTCCAATAAAGCTGGGCTACAGTTTAAAACTTAACCAATAGTTGTCTCATCTGACATATGAGATATTCTGGTCTGAGAATTCCTTCAGTTTAAAGGAAGAAGACAATGAAGGAGGAGGAGGAAGAGGAGGGGGGGAAGGGGGAAAAGAAGGAAAAGAAGGAACAGGAGGAGGAGGAGGAAGAAGAAGATTCTTAATTCACATTCTGGTTTACAGTTTTTCACAGTGAGATTACTTAAAACAAGGACTACCTGTGAATTCAATGACTATGGTTTCTCCTTCTTCATCACTGAGTCCTGCTTTCCTAATAGGGAGCCTGGCTAAAAATGGGGCTGGAGAGTAGGAGTCCAACAGGGTCAGTGTGCCTATTTCTGGCTAAGTACATCACAAAGCTAATCAGAAATCTTTGATTATCCTTTTTCTTTTCTTTTTTTCATTTCCCATACCCCACACATCTTCAGAGATGCTTAAGAGTGAGCTATATGCCATCAATTGGGAACAGTGCCTGGAAAACCCATTCATGGCCCTGGTTTTCCAGGCATCAGTGGTTTGGAGGGAAGGGGCTTTCTTCGATATCAAATGACTTGCATTCCTTTAGTCTTACTTTACAAACTTCTTTAATGGTGAAGATGGAGAATGAGATCTGGTGTGTCTCCTTGCAGACAGGGCGCCAGGACTTAGGTGCTCCCAGAAAGGGCTTCCAGGAGAACAAAGGAGGGGAGGAGGTCCCAGGTGAGGGCCAAAGCAAGAGAATGAGCAGCCTCCTTCTGTTTGCCTCCATCCCTCATGTTAACCTGTTGATTCTCTCCTATACAGTGCATTCAGGGTGGCTGTCTTGTTGAGCTTGCCCAGGAAATGCTGATCATCATGGTGGGGAAACAAATCTTCAACAACCTGATAGAAATTCTCCTCCCGTAAGTAGTGCCCAGGAGTGACCTGGGGTAATAACCTTAGCACCAGACTCAGAGTCAGAAAAACTTGTGTTCAAATCTCCCCCCAGCACTTGCTGGTTGTGTGACCCTAGTCAAGTCATTTCATCATTCACTATTTGGGTTTCTTTGTCTATAAAATAAAAGAGCTGGACTACATTATCTCCAACATTCTATAATTCTGAGCAACAGGACTGATTTAGGCCTAGAAAGCAAAGGATAGCACATGTTGTCCCTTAACTCAAGCATTATGGACATCCTACTCTCACCTCACTAATGCTAGGAGCTCGTCCTGACCTCACAACTCCTAACAGGACTTGTCCAGAGTGCTGAAGATCGTTTACAAGTGCTCTCCATACTTGTCTCATCTGATCCTCAGAACATCTCAGTGTGGTGGGCACTACTGGTATTATTCTCCCCATTTGACAGATGAGGAAACTGAGGCACAGGGAAGATGGACTCACACAACTAAAGAAGTGTCACAGCTAGGATTGGTCACCAGTCTCTCCTGGCCCTAAGTCTGAGCTCTTTGCACCATATCACACTTCCTCTTACTTCTCAAAGGATACAGAATTTCCTCACTGTGGATGGTCCCAACCTCTGTGCAGATTATAATCGGTGGGGGCATTTTCATCTAATACTATTTTGGGGGTTTTTGCCCATTGACCTTCATATAACTTCCACGGAGACTCCATCTGGTCCCCAGAGAGCCCTCCACTGGGCTGGTTCATATTCCACACCTCTAGCAGAGCTCAGGATGTCCCCCTTCTATTCCTCCTCTCATTTGGAGGGGTCTACATCTGTGACATCCATGTGTTTCTCTCTGCTTTTCATTCACAAGTCACTCTCAGGGATGTGCCATACCCTGCAGCCAGCCTTGCATTGCCCTCTGGGTCTTTGCACCGTGATCCTAGGATGCCCCACTTAGAGCTCTTCTGGTCTGACCCACATCTCACCTCAATCCTCCACGTTCTATCTGATAAGGAAACCGAGGCCCAGTGAGGTGGGGAGGGGCTTCCCTCAGCTCATTCTGCAAAGCCAGGTCCACAGACTTCAAAACCCATAGCATTTTTCACTGTGCAACTTCAATCTTTGCCAGAAATCATTTTAAAATTCCATGTTATTCCCTTTTTTCCCCCTTGGGCTGTCCCTCATGCCTGGGATGCTCTCCCTCTTCCACTCTAACTACTGACTGCTTCAAGTCCCGAGTAAAATCCCACCTTCTACAGGAAGCCTTCCCCAAACCCCTCTTAATTCCAGTGCCTTCCCTCCATTAATTATTTCCTGATTATCCTGTACAGAGCTTGCTTTGTCTTCCTCATTGGATTATAAGGTCCTTGAGGGCAGGAACTGTGTTTTACCTTCTCTTCTATCTCTAGCACTATCTCTAGCACTATCTCTAGCCCAGTGTCTGGCACATAGCAGGCACTTAAGAAATTGATTATTGATTAAAATTGTGAAGTTGACCCATTGGCTACTCCTATTCAAAAAGAACATCTTATAAGATCATAGATCTTGACCTGGAAGGGACTCCCCCCCAGACTACCTAGCCCAGCCCTTTCATTTCACAGAGAAGGAAACACACCCCTAGGGAGGCTGTGGCTGGCTGAAGGTGTCAGTGAGATACTTCATAAGATCAGAAGGAAAAAGAAGAAAATACGGAGAAATAGGTTTCCCTTTGATTATGGGAGAAGGGGTTCTCAGGTACCTTCAAAACATCTTGGTTGTAAGCACTCCACCCCAGGTGTGCTCTCCCAGCTTTCCTACTCGCTTACAGGAACACCTCTTTCAAAGGCTTCATGGCCCTGACTTCCCCAGCTCGGAATGTCTTGGTGTAGGCCAGTGGCACTTTCTGGGAGAGGTTGGCTGATGCTCTCATGCATGTTAGTTTGACTCAAGGCAAGATCAAGGTACCATTTTCATGTAACTTGGACATACACATTCCCAGGTCTTGATGCTTATAAATAGGTCTCCTCTGAATCTCCTTTTCTAAAGACTAAGTATATTTCATGTCTGATAAGAGCTTTCCTTCTTGCTAAGCCAGAGATTAGCCTTGCTCCTTTCTTCCTCATTCTGTCTTTGAATCACCTATCTACCCTCCCAAGATGACTCTTCAGAAGTATTATTCCTGTAACTTTGGAGACCAACTATCTAGCTCCCAGTCTCATAGAAAAGTCTTAGTTGATACTGATGATCAGAGGAACTTAACCCGCCTACTTAGCACTTCATTACTTTCCTCTCTGTTGATGTCCAGGAAACTGAAAGTGTGGAAACAAAGAAAAGCCCTTCAAGGCAAGCAAAAGAAGAAAAAGGAGGCAATCTCAAACATCCTTTGGGAGGCCAACTATCAGCTTCTGGAATATGAAGGGCTGTTTGAGGAATACCTGGAAATGGGTAAGAACCAAGACTTATCAGACATTGTTTGTAGAGTATGTGCGTTGGGACAAGGAAAGGAGAAATGAGGGAGGGAGGGGCATGAACAAGGACGCACTTTCTTCACCCATGATGCTTAAAGGTCACACTCATCTGATGGAATTGGCTCCTTAGCTCTCCATCTCCCCCTCATCCTCAGAGGTGAAGGATTGGGGGGGTGTGGGTGGACAGCAGTTTATGAAAAATGCCTGGAGATCTTGCAGTCAACCTGCAAGCCAGACGAGGCATCCACAGGATCACCTGGTAGGCACCAAGGCTAATGCCATCCTGTGTTGCAACTAGAAGAGGCATGGTGACCAGTGGGAGGGAATCTGGGCATCCATCTTGGTCCCTTAGAAGAACAACATAAATAAAATTTCTCCTGCATAAAAACACTGCAGCTCACTAACATCAAGCCTAGCAAATAGTCAGTGAGATGGAAGGGAATTTTAGAACTGAAATAGAAAAAATTCCCATGACTCATAAGTTTAAGTGTGTGAGATGAGATGGGATGGGAAGGGAGATGTAGGTTGGGAGGTGGAGAAAATGGGGAAGTACATGAAGAATCCATACTGGGTGCCCTGAACGTGATTAGAGGGACCCCAGATAAATACCAGTGGCACAGCATGATTCTTTGACCCAGAAAAAAATGATGCTTGGACACTGAGTGCATTAATCCTGTTATAATCAACGCTGTCTTCCATGGCCATTCCCACCCCCAAGATCTTATTGAGATAACGTAGGAACAAAAACTCAAGGAGCAGATCAGAACCATGGAGAGAACCCAAAGAAGGGACAGGGGAGAAGAGGAGCTTCTTGAGGGCACAGATGAGTCACATCTGGTTCTGAATCCACAGTACTGGCTAGGTGCTAAATCAATGTTACTGACTGAATGACTGACTCAGGGAAAGCCCCAGTGCTGCACAAAGGGCACCAAATGCCAGCAGCCAGAGAGGTAAAACATCAAACTGGCAAAAACGTGGTAAAAATAAAAAGCCTGTGCCGAGCCAGCCGTGCCTTGTCAGGATGGTCCCCACTGCCCTTCCCCCACCAGTGCTGAGGCCTTCAGTCAGAGCTTAGGGAGGCTCTTTGACCCCAGATCCCCCCCTCAAGCCATCATCAGGGTTGTTGCTGTAACTTGAGTGCCTGGCCTGTTGTGCCCACTGGCATAGCCTTCCTGAGCCCAAGGGCACCTCCACCTGCAGTCAGGCATCACAAGAGGGTAACAGTGATAGGAAATGCTTATCACTGAAGGCTGTTGCTTGGCCAGACAGATGGTGGGGGTGCCATGGAAGGCAGACTAGCTTTGGGTCAGAGGACCAGGGCTTGAGAAGTGCTCCTGTAATCCCAGGTGAGTCTCTGACCTCTCTGCCCCCATGACTTTCCTTGCCAATGCAGTGATACAGTTTGGATTCGTCACCATTTTTGTGGCCTCCTGCCCTCTCGCACCGCTCCTCGCCCTCCTCAACAACTGGCTCGAGATCCGTCTTGATGCTCACAAGTTTGTCTGCCAGTACCGGCGCCCTGTGGCAGAAAAAGCCGACGGCATTGGCATCTGGTTTGGTCTCCTGCAGGCTATAACCCATTTGGCCGTCTTGAGTAATGTGAGTAGCTTTGGGGTCCTGAGCTGGGACAGAGGCCAGGGAATGGATCCCCTAGAGGAAGGGGAGGATAGGAAGGGCAGGAGACTCTCCCAGAGGGTGACTCCCCCATGAACCAGACAATTAGCTCTGTACCTTGAGGCAACCAAGGACTGCTCATTGGGCAATAGATCCATGAAGGGCAGTAACCTCAGGACATTTCTGAGGATCTTCTGGGCTTTACTCCTGAGAGGGAAGATCCTTCTATCTCTCATAATGCTCCTGAGCTGACTCTCAATGCCCCTGATGGGCTCTTTGCAGAGCTAAATTAGGAGCAACAGTTTCAGTGAATTGGGCCCATGTGAACAAAAAAGCATTTATTGAGCACTTTCTAGATACTAGGCATCGTCCTGCCTGTGCCAAGGGCTGGGGAACCAAAGACAAGAAAAGAGAAGGTCTGTGCCCTCTGGTAAGGGAAGATTTCACCCCTTCAGATGGTCCTTCATCAGTGGAGGTGTCCTCGTACTCTTGGCATGTGAGCTGACCTTCCACATGCTGGAGGGGCCTGTTGGTGCCTCCAGACTCACACCCCCTTCCTCTTCCAAAATGATTCCCCTTAAGCTGTCTTGTGAGCACAGCTCACTGGCATCCACCACCTCTTGGTCTATCCTTGACAGATGACTGTATCTAGGGCTGGGGTGCCTCCTGGTCTCTGGTCTCTCCACACTCAATTCCAGCTTCCACTCAGCTGCCAAAGTGCTTTTCCTAAAGCTAAATCTGACCACACTACTCCCTGGCACACTAAAATCCAGCAGCCAAACTCCACACCTCCAGGATCAAATAAAATTCTTGGCTTAGCATTTAAAGTTCTTCCCAAGCTAGCTCCTTTCTACCTCTTCCATCTTCTTACATTTTAGCCCCTTCTGTGGGCTCTATAATCCTGCTGTGCTGGCCAACAGGACACTTTGTCTCCACTTTTTACCACCCCTGGGCTTCCTTCAAAGCTTAGCTCAAGCAAATGCCACCTTCTTCCTGAAGCCTCTTTGTCCCTGTATCCCTAGCATCTGGCACAGGGCCTGCCTAGGAGTGGGCACCAAATAAATGCTTTTTGAATTGAATTATTCCAGATCCCTGAGGGAAGGGAGAAGCGGGAGTGGGATTAGAACCCAGATCCCTCAGCTCCCACATTGCAGGTGCTGGCCCTTGAGTTTGACAAGACACTCGGGGTTCTGCTGCCTTAAACAGTCTGAGGTGGATTGTAAATAAACCCCAACGGAGGGGAAATGAAAAGGGACCCTTGGGACCTAGTGCAGTCTGAGAATAAAGCCATCAGCCTCAGATATGCAACTCCTGCTCATGGCTGAGCTCACAGAACGGAAATGTGAGAGCACCAGCTCGGGTGAGGCCAGCTTGGGGAGAGGAAGGTGCAGGGATGGAAATGTTCCACATGTTTCTCTTTGCTTTTGCCCTAAACTTGAAAGCAGGTTGGAAGGTCTCAGTGACCATGGCTGAGATGCTGCTACATTCCTTCCAGGCCTTCCTCATCGCCTTCACGTCTGACTTCCTGCAAAGGACCTATTACCGACACTTCTATTCTCATGACCTCCAGGGCTACGTCAACTTTACCCTGGCATGGGCCCCCAAGGCTTTTGTCTCCACATACAACTACACATGCAGGTGAGGCGGGTTTGGGGCATGCTTTGCTGGGTAGTGCCAGCTCCCGTTTGGTCTTCAAGAAGTGACCTAGATGGAAAGGAGGGAAGGACTCAGGACAGAGAGAGGGGAGAGCCAAGATGGCCTCTATTCCTCCTTCCTCCTATGGGATTCAAGAAGTCACTTTTATCACTCAGAAAGGAGGTTCCTTCTAAAGCTCCCTTCCACCTCCTTCATTTTTCTGATTTCTGTATGTTGTCTCCACACTAGAGCCATCCATAATTAGAGTAGAATGGAGGTGCTCTGGTCCCCATTCAGTGGAGGTCTTGGAGCAAAAGGTAGACAATACTGTTTTGTCCATGTTGTGGTGGGGACCAAGTGTGGCTCTGGGCTGGACCAGCTCCATCTTATAGGCTTGGATTAATTTCAAAGCCCCTAGGCTTTCTTACATATCAGGAATAATTCTAGAAAACTAGTGATTGGCCTAACCCCAAGCCCTTTTGCAGCCCCCATCAGTGGAGGCAGACCTAGAGTATTCCACCCTGCCGGAATTAGGATCTTAGCTCTCAAAATGGATTCAGATACCATCTGGTCTAAAGTTATCTTGCAGATAAGGAAGCTGAGGCCAAAGAGGTTTAAGTAACACACTCTAGGCCATACAGGTAGCATTATAGGTGGCATCTGTATAGACTGGTATCCATAGTCAGATCCATTTTCCTCTGTACCACAAACGATTATCGCATTGGAACCTACCTTAATTAAACTTTGAAACTTGACTCATTTTGTCAATGAAGGGGTAGCTATGCGTGCCGAGGACATCTCTGCCTTTGGCCAAAGTTGGTCCCCAGTGGCCTTTTGGACTTTGGAAGAAAGGCGCTCTTATCAAGGCGGAAGCCAGAATGCATGGGAGTGGGGAGGAGACAGGAAGGAGGGGGAGCTGAGGAAGACAAGATGGGGTGTGTGATCACCAGGGGTAAAGATAGCCAACTGGTCAGGAGAATGCAGGGAAGAAGGCATTATCAAAACCCAAACTTCTCCACAAGGTTCTCATGGAGAAGGGAAAAAACCCAGAACCCCAAGCTGATGGGAGCTCCCTTTCTCCCTGACCAGGAATGAGAATCAAATCCACGCACACAGCTTTCACTGTGAACCCACAGGGAACTGGTGGCACATCTGCCCAGATGCACCTGCTCTTGGCCAGAACCAGGGGACGATGCCCATGTTTGGTTCCCTAGTCCTCACTGTCCCTCTTCTTCACTTTTTTATATCAAAGAAGACAAAGAATGGAAAGCATTTCATGAGCCTCCAAGGACCGCATAAACATAACTCGTCAGTACCCTTTGTTTTTAGGTATCAAGCTTTCAGAGAAGAAGATGGTCAGCATTCTTTTACCTTCTGGAACCTTCTGGCAATCCGTCTGGCCTTCATCATCGTGTTTGAGGTACCACCTGGTATCTGCCATTAGCTGTGGCAGTTGGGGTCTTTCCTGCCCTGGCCTCTCCCCGGGTATCCAGCCACAGCCTCTCAGAGACTGGGCCCTGCTGCCCCTAGAGCTCACGGAGTGCAGCCTCCCTCCTACCCCTGCCCTGCAAAGCCCCTTTTCTCCACCCCCGGCCTTTGGCCTCCTCACTGCCAACCTGTGCTCTGCCCAATAGCACATCATCTTCTTTGTGGCCTGGCTGATCAATGTCATCGTGCCTGATATCCCAGAATCGGTGGAAATCAAACTGAAGCAGGAATACTACCTGGCCAAGCAAGCCTTGTTCGACCATGAGGTGACTCCTGGGACCAAGCCCCCAGCCTCCCTCAGTCCTGTGGCCCTGCTGGCTTAGGCACGGCTGTGGGTGCCTTGAGAGGAGGAGGTGTCCAACTCCTTGAGGGCATCCTGCAGAGACTGTGTGCTTTCCCGGATGACTCTCCCCTCTCCAGGCAGCCAAACCCTTCAGAGAGAGGGTAGGGAGCCCTGGGTTTGAGCCCCGCCCTGGCCCCTCCCAGCTGTGTGCACCTGGGGCAGGTTCCTGGTCATCTTAGCCCAGCTTTCAATGTGTTGGACTGTAAGGTACCTTCCAGACCCCATCTGTGATCCTCCCCCCTCTCACCTGCAAGAGCACAGGGCAGTTGGGTAGTGGGACCGGCTAAGGCCAGCTCCCTTGCCCACTCCAAGGCCACCCTCCTCATCAGCAAGACTAGCTAACAGACCCAGTGCTCTCAGCTTTGAGATGCTTCCTTCCTTCCATTCTCTCATCTGATCCCTGACATGAAAAAAGCTTTCATTTCTGGGGTCTTTTCATGGGGGGATGAAAAGGGTCCTGTACACACTCAGAACTTGAGTTTGAACCACCCAAAGCTTAACAAGAGACAGGAAAAAGCTCAGCTTTTCTCAGCACACCCGGGCACCAGAAGAAAGAATGGCTCACTTATTTTCTCCACATGCCTGTGGCAGAGGGAAGAGTCTGGTGACCATTTTATTCCCATTTCACAGATAGAGATTGCTCCAAGTGTAGTTAGTGAGTGTGCATCAGGGCTTTGGAGTCAGAGGACCCAGGTTCAAATCTTACCTTGATTGCTCACACTTTTCTGAACCTCAGTTTCTGCCACCTGTCAAGTGAAGGAGTTGGTTTCGATGACCTCTGGAGTGCCTTCTGGCTCTCAGTGGATGATCCCATGCCTGTTCTATGCATCAGAGCTGGGATCTGGAACAAGCACCTAGACAATGCATTGTTAACCAACCATCTTCCCTGAGTGACACATTAAAATGGCGGAAGAGAAGGAGGAAACCCCAGAACCTTCTAAGACACCAAGGTCTTCTTTCCAAATGGCCTGCAGTTTGTGGATTCTGTCTTCTTCCCCCCAACCCTTTTTATTTTCAATTGGGACATCTGTCCTTTTTCAATGTTGTGGCAGCTCTCGTGTTTTCCACAATTTTTCAAACACCACCAACAGTGTCTCAGCAATCAGAGGCAGCTGTTAGAATGTTGAATTTGGAATTGGGAAGACTCAGGTTCAAATCCATCCTCAAACACTCAGTAGCTTTGTGATCCCAGGTGAACCATGTAACCTGCCTGCGCCCGCTTCCTCATCTGTAAAATGGGGACACTAAGAGCACCTAGCTCTCAGGGTTTTCATGAGGATCAAGTGAGATAATGTTCACAAGATTCTCTGCAAACCTTAAAGCACTCCAGAAAGGTTTCCTACTCTTATTTCAGTACCTGAGATTGTGTTCACGGAGCCTGGGTGACTTGAGCCCTCCTTTCTCAGCTCGGTTATCAATTCCCTGCCACCCTGCTCCGTCCTGTCATCTCCAATGGGACAAATGCTTTTCAGCCTTGGCAGAGAAAAGAGAGAAAATCCCCGAGCTGTTCTGCCTTCATTCATTGGAACGGCCCAACCCATCCCTAGCAAACCGTCTCTTCTTTCTCTGGTAGCGCTGAGAAACACGCTCCTACTTTTCTTTCCCTTCAGAATTTAATGCTTTTTTTTATTGGAGGGGGGAAGGCAAGGCAATAGGGGTCAAGTGACTTGCCCAAGGTCACACAGCTAGTAAGTAGTAAGTGTTAAGTGTCTGAGGCTGGATTTGAACTCAGGTCTTCCTGACTCCAGGGCCGGGGCTCCATTCACTTCACCACCTAGCCGCCTGCAGGATTTAATTCTTACGCACTTCCCACTTTTCCTAGGCCGATTCCCCTGCAGAATTTGCGGCCATGGGATGCCTCTCCTTGCCTTTGAGCCTTCTGAAATCTAAAATCCAGGGTGCAGGTTAGACCACATGTAACTAAATTTCCTCTCTGACAAACTCCAAGAAGAAATTAGTCACTCCCCAAGGAACTTTCCATCGTCTCTTCACCAGGAATCACTTCCTCCGGTTAGTGAGAATCAGACCCAGAATAAAAGTGCCCCCTGTGGGCTCCTGCAGTTTTTGAAGGATGAGATTATTAAGGAAAACAGGAAGCTATTAACTGCTCTACTTTTGCTGAAGAGAATGCACCCCACAGATGTCTGGATGACTGAACCTCCCCCCCCCCGCCACACCACCAGAGCAAGTCTGGATGACTGAAGCCTCTCATCCCTACTAAACCATGCCTCCCAAACACCTCATCTCGTCCTTCTCGCTATCCAAGCAGTCTGTGGTTTCTACCAATGACAAAATCACTTGTTTCTCCCTCTTACTGACTTTACCCAAGATCCAGTGCTGATGCCCCACATCCACCCTTCACCCCTATTTCTTTCAAATGAGGTACACCCATCCCGAACCACGTTCCAGTCCTGGGTTCCATCCCAAGTCTGCTTGCTGATGGTGAGCCCAAAGGTCCCTCCTTGAGTTGGGCATTTTCACAGACGGCAGAGGCCAGGCGTTTCACCGGACCCCCTCTTAGCATCTGTCTCCCGTGCACGTGTAGGTGTCCCAGCTGCTATCCTCACTTCACACAGCTGTCCTTCAGGGATCTAACTTGGGCAATATGCACAAATGTTCTCCTCTTCTTGATCCTTTCACTTTAAAGATCATTTCATTAGATTTGCAAGACAACCAGCAAACAGCAAAAACCTCCGGTATCAGCCGAGACTGGGTGGGATGAAGCCCAGGATTAGCATGGGGCTTTGGAATGACAGGCCTTCCTTAGGTGAACTCCATTCCTGGCCAGGAATCTGCCATCCCTGTACTTCAGGCTGTGGTCCCAAAGCTCAATCCCGTTGTCTGACTATAATACCTTCTTAACCAGCTGTTCTTCTGCCTCTCTTATTTTCAACGGATGATAGTTAGGAAAAAGATGGGAGAAGGGAGAGGAGCAAGCATTTATTAAACACCTCCTGTGTGCTATGTGAAACACTCTACAGATATCTCACTTGAAAAAGCAGCCTACATCTCTCCATGGTCTTTAGCTTCTTGCCCGAGACCTCAGTAACTGTATCGATAATTTTCAGGTTCTTGGCGCTATCGTTTGGGCCCATGTGCCAATCACCAGAAGTGGGAAGCTGGATGAGTATTGGGAGGTTCGGTGAGGTCTTCATCGAACGCCCCAGGAACAAAACAGGCCCTCAGGGCGATGTAGCTGTCTGCTGAAGCGACCCTCTTGCGACAAAGAGCCACCATTTTGTCCTTTGGGCAGTCCTTCCCTTTGTCTTGTAGTAAACCTTCTTCTCCTCTCCCCCCTCCTCAGCCTTAGGTCCCTTCTTTTCTCTGGTTGGAGTCTCGCCTCTGTCCCTATTGGGAACATTCAGCTGTCTCTGACCACCTGGAGTGTGGCCATTTCTTGACTCCCCATTCTTCCCCTTCATCCTTCAATCCAGGAGGGAGCTCAGCTTATACTTGGGACATGGACAAGTCACTCAGCTGTGGGAAAAATACAACTCACACGTGGCTGATGCACAATCACATGGCCCCATCACGCTGGCTGGGATTTTTTTAAAAAGTACCCCCTTAAAATTCTTGGTTGCTTGTACAACCTCCCCTTCCACTGAGCAACAACCAAACTGTTTCACCAATTTCCCCACTCCACCCTTCACTCCACCAGTTTGCTTGACTCTCCAATTATCCCTTAATTCCTTAATTACTAATGTATTATTTTATTTTTCCTGTTCCTTGATCCTGCTCCTTCCCGTCAACTTTTCTTCACAGAAGCCAGAATTAGAGCCTGGAGATGCCCATTTCCACAACCGCTCACAAATTCAGGCTCTGACCTTTACTAGTCCAAACCTCTCCAAGGAGACAGACGAGGAAACTGAGGCCCAGATTATAAACACTTCTATAAATCACCTCCTTCATCGGACCATGAAGGCAGAGAGTAGTGGAGGCAAATCTCTTCCCTAACATGAGCTACCAATCCCTCAACCACAAACCTGTTTCTTTACCTGTAAAGTCAGGGAACGGAACTGGGGCTAGCTCCCTTCTGGCCCATACTACACAGATCAAACATTCATATTCCTCCTCCTCCCTGGGGGAAGATGTGAATGCCACCCAACAGGATTCAAGCAATCCAACCCAAAGTGTAGCCAAGCTGGGAGCACAAAAATTTGGCTGACTGTGTTCACACTTCTTCCAGTAACGGTGACCAAGGACAAAAAAACCCATATGTTGAAAAGCACCCCCACCCAAAAATGAATGAGTGATGTTTCATTGTTCGTATTACTTTTAAAAGTCAACATGGGCTAAGTTGGTTTTTCCTTTCTCCTTTGACCCCTTCCTTGAGGCAGATTTTCTTTACGACAAACAATGCCAGACACCAAGAAATTAAACTGGAATTTGAACACCAGGAAAGCTAGCACCCATTCGACAAGCAGAAACGGCAAGGAGCCTTGTCCATGGCAAAGCGTTCAGGAGAAGAGGAGCTGATCTGGAAACAAAATGTCTCCAGGATATTGTTCCCAAGTTGGCTTTGAGGATCAACATCACAGATCAGGACATGGCCAGTCAGGAAGGTGTGCCAGGCATGGAGAGCTCTAACAGTTGGAGGTGGCCATTGCTCGCAGTGCCCAGGCACTGCCCCTATGGGGACAAAACCACTGGAGGGCTCAGAGTCAAAGCCCTTGGCACACCAGTTCCCCATTCTCCCAAAGTTAGGCATTCAGGGCCCTCCACAGAGGGCATGCTCTGCTCATGCCAGATCCCCTCTCCTCTCCCAAGCTCCTGATGGCCATCCAGAGTAGCAGAGGGCTCCCATCCCCACCCCCACCCCTGAGGGACACAGCCACAAGGAGGCACCAGCTGCAGGGCTCTAAATCAAAGGACCAGTACCACAATTCCATCTTGAAATGCAACAGTCACTGCACCGTGGAAAGACTCTCACCCCATCCCATGCAGGCATCCTGGGCATCATGGGAAGAAACAGCAACAGGTGCAGCCTAGGGAAGCCCCAGCCACTCACCCAAATCTCCACTGCCCAAAGTCTTAGGTAACCCACCAAGGTCACTGCTCCTTGGGTTCTGGTAGGCGGCAGTCTATTATGGCCACTGGATTAAGAAATGCCAGTAGCCAGTGAGTCCTTGGAGGAAGGTCAAACAATGTGCTCGGTCACTGTGACTCCAACAGATGCTCTGAAGCCCCTGCTTCTGCCTGTGTTTGAGCAGATGATGAAACTTAAAACTTTTTTTTTCTCAAATCAATTCTAGGGAGAAACAACAACAGGCTTGTAGGGTTTTCTAAGCTGGGTAAGGGGGTCGTTTTTACATTTTGTGCAGACTTAAACAAATTTCAAATAAATGACTAAAGATCACCCACCAATGGTCTCAGGTTCCTGTGGCCCCTTAGAGAAGTCCTGGGGGCCATGGGCCCGGAACAGCACACCTGACCCAGGGTTAGAGGAAGCACAAACAGCCCCGGGACAGCACAGGGCCCGTCTTGGACACGCTCCTAACAAATGGTACACTGACACCGATTCTAGATGCAGGCCTTTCCCCAGGCTTCTTAGTTAACAGCTGGCACTTCCACACATCTCACTTTCTGCACATTCCCTCATTCCTTCCTTCCAGAAAGCCTTGATCAAGGGTTCACACCATTTCACAGATGAGGAAAACAAGGCTCCTGATTTGCCCACCAGCCACACAGTCAGCCTGGATTCAAACCCAGCTCTCTCCAGGTTCCACATTCAGCCTTCTCTGGCCATAACGTTTCTACACTGAGCACACCCGAGATCCAGATGTCAGATGTTTTCCTCACCAACAAAGGGATTCTCTAGGAAGACAACTGGGAGACAGGCTTTACCACCTGCTGGCTCCCAAATCAGCGAGCACGTTTTAGAGCTGTATCACATAGAAAATGTGAGCCCAAGGCCAGGAAGGCTTGAGGGGCCTCGTTTCCATGCTCTAAGGCAGCCATGGCATGTGCAAGGATCTCCAGGGTCTCCATCTACAAAGAAAACCACAGGTCTAGTCTCCAGTCCTTGGAGTTGGGCCCAGAGGGTAGCCCCCAGACCCGCTTTTCCAGGCCCCTTTCCCAAGGTAAGGACAGGGTCTTACTTCTACTCCAGTCTTCGACAGGGGGTCTTTGCCTGCTACTTCCTCATAGACTTCATGGGCAGTTTAGGGAAGCTGATGAACCCTTTCTCTGAATCCTTTTAAATACGTAAAATACATAGGATTATAAAGGAAATCAATTATACACACCTCCACTTTACAACTGAGCAAACCGAGGCAAAGTTTAAATCACTTGGGAGGCTCGACCGAAACTCAGGTCTTCCTGACTCCAGCTACTACACCTGAGTCAGTCATAGCAGGTACCATGATTAACGTTTACGTGGCACCGTTTACGTGGCACCATTTACATGGCACTTTCAACGTATTTTCTATTGGATTAAGAAACAGGTCCCAGACTTTGCCCTCTGTTCCCCGCCCCAAGCAGCTTAAAAAGACTCTCTAGCACACTAAAAATGGTTTCAGGTTTTATTTTAGAATTTATAAAACTCCAGCGTCATCCACATTCACGAGCCTTTTTACACGTTTGCATATAATCTCCAAATTCCAAAGTTAAGGCCAAGGGATCGTTGCCACGGAAACACAGGATATGGAAGACATTAAAGAACGAGAAATGGGACCGATGATCCCCCTCCCCTGCCCAGGCTGTGTTCACCGCACAGGGGACAGTGAGCAGACAAAGTACTGGGTACAATCATCTTACCATCTTTATTTTCAAGTGGGTGGGGAGGGGAGGGGGCGAGCCCCAAGAAGTCAGAAGGGGCTTGCTTACAAATAGGCTGCTAGGAATCAAACTTGCATCTAAGACATTTAGCCGTTCATGGAGATGTGCAAGGTTTGCAAGAGTATTTCATTGACTTGGGGAGGAGGTGGTGATGGCTGTGGACAATGGACCTAGACAAGAATCGAGGGGGGATGGGGTGCAGAGGACTGAGGGAAGGGCCTCAACAGGAAAGGGGCTGGAACACTTGTAGATGGAAAAGATGGGGGAACGGGGGCCACAGAGACACGGGGACACCACCCTCTGCGAGATCCACGTCTGGCAGCCCCTGATACTGAGTTCCACCTGCATCTGGGGACCCTCATCTCACTCCTCCCAAGTCACCATTCCTACCTACAAGCTGGCTTCTGCCCAACGGGAACTTTTTCAGAGCCACTTGAGGTAAGAGGCAGGGACGAAACCAGGAATCTGAGGAGAGGGGAGAACTAAGTCCCCTTCTGCCACCATTTCCCTTCGACAGGAAGCCAGGAAGGGCCGGGAAGAGGAACTTGTCCCTGGGCCAAGGCCCAGCCTCCTGGTGTCTGGGTCTGGGAACACTAGAGGCTGAGCCGCCTCCTGAAGCTGAGAGGCAGGGGAGGGCCAGGGAACTGACAAATGAGACCCTGCTGGAGGCAAAGCTCTCCAGCTAGAAGAGCAGACCCACCAAAGGAAGGGCTTGGTAAGGAGGGTTGGGGAGAGCCGTGCCCTCTGCCAAGGCCTGGCGGCCAGGGTACAGAGTATGGGCTTAGCCCCCAGACACCCAGAAAGATCCTCTCTCCAGCAAGGGATCTCAGCACCCATTCCTTGTGGTTCCCACCTCACCTTGCCTCTATGGTCCAAGGGGAGCTAATTAGTGGCTTCAGCATCCCACCCCCTAACCTGAAGAGGTCCCAAGAGCTCCTTCTGCCCACACTGCACCCTCTGCACCAAGCCACCCGGCAAGGATCTGAGAAAGGCCCCAGGCAGAGGCTGATGGGACACACCACCTCTCACAGGCTGCCAAGTCTACCTGCCACCAAAGGCCCAGAGAAGCCACAAGAGCTTGGGGGCTGGGGGAAGGGACTATTCATCTCTTACTGTGGGGGAGCAGAGCATCCAATCTTGAAAGCCATGGCCAACAAAAAGAATCACAAACTTAGAGTCTAAATCAAGAGACCAGGTGCAGGAGACCACTACCACACTGGCTTCTGAGGTAGAAAGAAGGCAATTGTAAATAGTGTTGGTTTTGTCTGGGGAGAGGGGAGCAGGAATCAGAGGCGGTGAAGGGGGAAGAAAGAAAAAGATTCAAGGCGTCCTCTGTCCAGGCTGTCCAAACTCGCCCCCCTCACCTCTCCTCTCCCATCCCACACCGTGTCCTAAGGCATACACTGTCCCCAAAGCAAGCTCTATTCTGGTAATACTGTCATTAAGATGGGCAGCTTTAGGAAGGGAAGGACAAAGGGAAAGGGACCACAAACTGGTTTTCTGGGTGTGATCTGCTGTATGCGGATTTTCTGTCCCGAGGAGGCTGCTGTTGGGGTAGTGTCTGTCTATGGAGTCTGAGTGGTCTCGGACCCTGGGCGAGGGCCGCTTGAGGCCGTCCCTGGTGCCTCTGGTCCCTTCCGCCGTTACCGCTAGTCGTCTTCATCATCCAAGCCCGATTCTTTCTCCTCATTCTACGTCCTGTGCTAAGTGGCCTTCTGGGCAGATGCCAGAAGCAGATTGCGCTCTACGAAAGGAAGGCCTGGGATAAAACCGCCAAAAACAAACCCAAAAGTGGAAGGGCTGGGGAAAGGAAGAGGGCAAACATTTTGGCTTTTATAAAGTCAAGGAAATTTATTTCCTGAGGTCATGACACAGGAAGTAGACTCCTCGCCACAGTTGGGGAGATCTCATAATGAAGGTTAGAGTGCTTAATGACATGCTGAGTGGACCATGGAGCTTAGAAAGTCTCAATTACTTTATTATGAAGCATTTCACTTGTGTTTTTAGTGTTTAAAACAGTGGAAAGCCTGTCCCAGAGTGGAGACCCTGAGTGCGAGCTGGACACTAAATGAAGCCATGGACCATTGAGGCCGGCACACGGGACCAGCACTCCAGGCTTCACTAGGAGACCTCGTGGGGGTGTGGGGATGGGGGCGGGCGGGGACACACAATTTACATAGGATCCAGCCGCTGGGTCAGATTAAGACACGGTATTCGTGGTGGGGTAGTTTCGGGTTGGCAGCTGGAGAGGTTTCTCCATTCTCATCATTATCGTTTGGGGCCCCAAGGGAGAGTCTTAGGGGCCACCTGAGCCCCAAAGCTGGGAAAATCTTCAGAGCTGCTCATGTCAGGAGCCTATGGAGAAAACAACAGGACAAAGTCAATCACAGGGAGTTCACATCCACTCCACACACAGCAGGTTTCTAAATGATGCCTACTGACTATCCCCAGAGAAAGATGACCCCCAACCCTGTGAAAGGGAGCGGCGGCGCGGGACTGACAAAGCCACATCAAGGGAGCTGGATGAAGGCCGTTCCCCTTTCGGAAGTGAAGCAATGTCCATGCCATCCCCAACATCAGAGCCGCCCCCCCAACTTCCTCCTCATAGCCCAGCTCTGGCACTGCGGTGAGCCCCACACAGAAAGGGGATCCCGAGCCCCTCACAAGGGTGCTGTCCGCAGTACTAAGGGGACCAAAGCCCGGTCAATGAGGTCAGGCCACGCCCAGCTCAAGGGCTGCTGCCTGGCTGGCCACCAGGACAAAAGGTGCCAGAAGGAGAAGCACAGAGGCAGTTACCTTCTCACTGCTGCCGGCGGCCCAGGGTGCGTCCCTCACCACAAAGCCCTTGGACGGTGCCTTGGCCTCTTCGTGGGTGGGGGGCTTCATGTACGCCTGCAGAGCCTCAGAGTCTACCACATCAGCCAGCTACCAGCAGCACCAAAGGAAATTCCAGGTCAAAAGATGCATTTGGGACCCACCCAGACAGAGGTCTGTCCACGTGGTCTCTGCAGCTTCCTCCCTCCCACATCTGCCAGGTCCAAGGCTTCCTTCAGCCAACAGGTTAATGACTTTGACAGGGCTAAGCCTCCGCACACACATGCACCCCCCCCTTACTGTGGTGAAACACCACAAACCTCACAACTGTGACTGTGTCCACAAGAGGACCAGAGCCTGGCTGGTGCTTCATGTCTGTCGGCACCACCAGCCGTGGGACCACCCCAGATACACACAAACCCAAACACCACCCACATCAGTTGTTATCCTCGGCACTGGAACTCAATCATGATCCTCAGGGCTGACACTTAGCCCTTCATCTGACCGGATCCTCACAATATGCCTTGAGAAAAGTGGTATAAGGCACTATCATGCCCAGTTTACAGATATGGAAACTGAGGCACGGGGACTGACCACGTCAGAGGAACTAAGTGAAAAACCACGGAGACAAACAAGAATAGGCTGAGCACACGAGTGGGGGGCTGTCAGGTGTGGCTATGTCAGACTCCCAGTCCCAAACCCTGGCTCTCTGGTCACACCTTTCCTTGCAGACACTCACATATTCCTCCTCCAGGTTGAGGATGTGATCAATGGCTTCCTCCACGTTATCAGGAAGTCCAGTCACAGTCACACAGTTAGGGTCGGGGGCTCCGCTCTGCGGGAAACGGATGTCTACCTGCAAGAAATCGCAGCTAAGCCCCAAGAATCTGCCTCACTCTGCCTGGACACCTGCTAATTCCTCTCAAGTTCTGGGTTTGACCCTAGTATCTCCAGGAAAGTTTCCACAATTATTCCAATGAAAAATCAATCATGAGGGTAAGTCAATTACTCCCCAGGGAAGGAGGAGGTGCTTCCCGTTTCAGGCAGCCAGTCTCCCCAGCACGCTAAAAGGCAATCCAAGACCTCATTTCTGGGTCACACCTGCACCTCAGCCCCCTTAGCCCCAGAAACAGTGGTCACAGAAATTATAACTTTAAATGTAAAAGAGATAATGCGACAAGGATGTCCACTGGCAACCACAAATAGGCCTGGCCTAATGCTACGGGTGAAGGGCATGTGTTTTTGTCAGCAAACCAGCCTCCTCTGGACCACAAGGGAAAGGTTCACAAGCAGACCCTCAATGAGAGGGGAGAAGGGGGAATTTAGGCAGAAGTGGCAGACCTGGAAGGCAGGCAGGGTCACCTGCAATCTCCAGGCCAGTGAGTGTGTACAAAACCCAATGAGAGGCAAAGCATGTGGAGATGTGACGGGCAGGAGCCCAAATCCGCCCACTCCACGCCCACACTGAACTCACTTTGAACTCATCCATGATTTTGCGGATGGCCTTGCCCCGGGCTCCAATGATGCGGGCGTGGACGCGGTGGTCCAGCGAGACATCCTCCGAGACCATCTGCTCCAACTCTCCAACAATCTTCATGATGGCATCACGAGCAGCTTCTGTGTTCTTCTCGTACCCTGTGATAGTAATCTGGTCCTGGGCCTTCAAAGAGAACAGAACCATCGAGTAAGAAGGGCATCTCGGGAGGTCCCTGGAGAAGAGAAGCATCACTTTCAAGCAAACTGACGTGGATCTGAATCTCCACCATGTGCTGACCAAAGCAGGGATCGGTTAGATAAAAGAAGACCCAGCACCCCAAGCAATTACACTCTAATTAGGGGAAAAAGGAACCAATTCAGGGAGTTCTGGGGAATCAAGGTTATGAAGGGCCAAAGAAACCCAATACAGGAGCCAGGACTTCCAAGAACAGGAAGAAACATGGCTGCAGGAAGATGGTTCTGACAGATATAGGCAGAAATGGGGGAGCGGGAAGGGTTGCCAGCAGGGAAACCAGCCTGAAGGCAATTGTGGGGACATTCCAAGGCAGAGGGCAGCTGCTTAGGGTGGGGCTGGGAGACCTAGAGTCTGGGGTGAGAGCGAGACACCTGTACGGAGCAGGGCAATCAGGGAAGGGGGACAAAGGTGAACAGCTCCAGATGGTGACTGGTCACACAAGGCCGAGAGCTGGAACCCTAGGAAGGACCAGGCCCATGGGAGCCCATGATCTGGACAAAGTCATGTGACTCAACCCTCATGTTAGGAAATGGGAGGAAAAGCCCCCAGCAAAGAGCAAGCGAAGAGCCAGAGGCCAGCAACACCAAGTGCGAGAGGTCCGGGGACCCAATGAGGAGGACAGGGAGGATAACCAGACCCCAGCCTCAAGAAGCAGGAAGAGGAGAGGGGCCAGAGAAGACAACCAGGGAGGAGCAAGCCCCTGCTGAACATCAATGTGACCAGGCTGCCAGTCAGAGGGGCAACGCTGACCTGGGCAGATCTCTAGAAGAAGCCCTCAGGCAGCTGCTATCCAAGTGGCCTCCCAAAAAGGGGACCGTGCAGAGGTAACTCAGCAGCTTTCAGGGAGGGAAGAGACAAGTCAGTGAGCACCAATTAAGCACCTGCTGTGTACTGCAGCCTAACCTGGGGGCTGGGGGTTGGAGATGGCACGTGAACTATGCAAGAGAGCACATGGAGAGCAAGCTCAGAGGGAGGGGAGACTTCAGGATGAGGGAATGCAGAGGAACAGTCAGAATCTGTAAGCAGAGAGGAAGAGGGCGAGGCAAAGACAGGGAATGGGGGGCTTTCTTAGGAAGAAACAGGAGAGGACAGGGAGGCTTACCTGGAGGCCATGCCAAGGCAGGGCTCTAGCAGTAGCAGCAGCCAACCCCCCTCCCCCAGAGAGCAGGGGAGCCTGGGAAGGCCCCAGGTGTGTGTCTCCTCCCTCTCCTGCCCCAGCCCTGTAACAGCACCAGGACCAGCAGTGCCTGACAGTCCACAGGGCTCCTTAGACGCACCCTGGAGCTGGGCATCAGCCCCCAGCTGCCCCATCACCTGGTTTTCATCATCCTTGTCAGGAAACTGGATGTTCACTTCATGTTCCATACGGATCTGGGTGATCACTGCCCCCTTTCTGCCGATAATTTTAGGGTGATATTTGGGATCTACAGTGACATTCAGCTTAAAGCTTCTCAAAGCCTACAATGGAGACAACCAAGTATGACGATGAGTAGGGTTGCAGACCCAACCACAGCCCTGTAAGAAAGATGCCTGCTTTCTCTGTCCTTCCCTCACCCGTCAGGAAGGTAGGTGACCTTTTCAAAATCTTAAAAGCGGACATCAGGGCAATGGTCAGCAAGGGTCTCGTAACCCTAACAGGAGGCCATCTTATGCCAGCTTTTTAAAACCGGAGGACACGTAACCTGAAATTCTCTGTCCTAAGAGTCACAGACCAAAGGCTCTGTTTTGGGGGGCGTGGGAGGCAGACTGTGTCTCAGTAGTGGCCTTGTACCACAAATACAACTGATGTTCAACAGCAAAACTTCAGTTCTTAAGAGTGACTGATACATGACTCAGCAGCAAACTTCGTCCTGAGGTGAGCCTAAGGCACCATTAAAAGAGCTCAAATCCAAAGAAAGGCTGCCAGTTTCTACCTATGTCTACTACAGGGACCCCACTGCAGGATGGGAGAGCAGGCCATCCCCTGAACCTGCTTATATGCACTGTGTCTGTGTGTGTGACTGACACACACACACACACACACACACACACACACACACACACACACACACACCCACACCCCCTTGGATGAGGTCTGATCAGCCTGTGGGCTGCGACAAACTAACAGCATGCCCTCTGGGAGCCTGAAGGGATCATCTGGCTGGCCCAGAGGGGAGGGCACTGGACCCCCATCTCAACCCCATGGGGGCTGCCTGGCATTCAGCCTTCATGGCATCCAAGGCAAACTCAGGGTTTTACCTAAATTGGCCACACTCTGAACCCATACTCACGAAAGACAATATGAAAGACTCCATTAAGGGAATACTTAAGGATCACTTAATTCAGCCAACATTCACGTTCCAATTAAGACACAAAATGAAAATTAAAAAAGGAACATAAACAAATGAACCTCCAGCTATGGAGAAACACAAGTTTAAGAACCGCTGTTTCTGGTCCGACCAGGACGGAGCAGCACAGCGAGAGGAAATTTCACACCCTCCAAGGCCCTGAGAAGACAAAGGAGGCCTCCCCAAATGCAGAGTGGCTGTTAAAAGTTTAACCCCTGCTTCCACAGGTGTCCCACCAGCTGAGCGGGCCCCACCCCGCCCCGCTGCACATACACACCCGGTCCTCCTGCTCAGCCTGCAGCTCCCGCACTCTCTCCAGGAGGCCAGCCTTGGCCCGGTCCAGGTTGGCAGCAAGGCCAGTGATAGCAATGGTGTCAGACTGCAGTTCAGGTGCCGGGACTTGGATATTCACCTAAACAACAAACACCTGACTGAACCACAGACACACACAGAGAGAGAGAGCCTGCCCCCCAAACTCCCACCAGGCCATTCTACAGTGTACCTCTACTCCAAGGCCTGGCACAGGGCAGCCTCCAAGTAAGGCACAGTGCTGAAGCCCCGACCCAAAAGGGTACTAAGCCCACCCAAAGTGGGGGAGCACAGGCAGGCTGTTGCCAGATGTGACTCAGGCCACCCAAGGGAGATTAAATGAAATCACTGGGTATGAACCTGGCGGGGTACAAGAGGCAACCACAGGAGTCCTGAAAAGTCCCGGGCTTCCAATGTGTCAGACGGTGACCCCACAAAGTGTGCTAAGTACAGGCAGACCGCTGCAGGCTGTGGAGACCCTACGACCCCAGGCTTGGCTCGGGGCTGACAGCAGCACCATGCCACCAGTGGACAGGGACAGCCTGTAGCTGATTGCTGGAAAGGGGTCCAGAACAATGTGCCCCTAACTCTGCTGAGGGCTCTACTGGTCAACTATTAGGGGGATGCTAGAAAAGGGAGGCTTCCAAGACACAGAAGGGACTGGCCTAGGGCAGTAGCTGAGAACGTCACTGACCTCAAACTCGTCCATCATCTTGCGAATCCCACTTCCTTTTTGCCCAATTATGTAGCGATGGAGATCAAAGGGCACCTCTACCATGATGGTGACAGGAACCAGAGCCTGACAGAACAAAGGCAGAGAGACAGTAAAAATGGGGTGGCCTGGGATGAGCACATTCCATAGGTCCAGCCTCCCCTCAGGCCACCTCCAGGGTGAAGGCCAATATATTATAATTTAACACACACCCCACTTTCTTGGAAATAAGCTTCACATCCCTCCCTGCCAATCTTTTCCCACGGAGGGATGGAAAAAGGGAAAGGGAGGGGAGAGAAGAGGAAGAGAAAGAGAGGGGGAGGGAGGGAGGGAAGAAGAGAAGAGAGGGAAGATTAATTTTAATTCACTTGAATTAGAAAAATATCCAATTCCCATACAACTGACCGAGCCCCATGGAAGAGGCATGGAGAGCTTAGATAAGGTGTCTCTCACACACAAAACACAGGCTTTAGAGAGGAAAAAATATATGATTTGCTTCTAAATAAAGCCCCCATCGAATGGGTTGATCTGTGCCCAAACCCCCAAGAAGAAATCAGCCCACCTCCAGAGCTTCCTTGGCGGCCTCGCACTTCTCTTTTCGACCCGAAATGATGATGATGTCACACTTTCGGGGAGAGCTGGGGTCAGCCTCTCTGATGTATTTCCCCTCCCCAATTTCTTCCCCATTTTCTTGAACAGCTGGCTCAGCCACAGGAGCTAAGACAGAGACAGAGAGGTCACCATTGCTTGTGACAAGCACAGGCAGCACTGACGTGATGCTTTCTAGGTCCTCAGTGAGGCAATACAGTGAAACCTTAAGGCCAATGATTAGGCCTCTGGACACCAAAAGAAGTCCATGTATCCCTCCCTCCCGATCAGTCAGTGACCAAGGATTTCATCGCGTGCACTGACAGCATCTTGGCGGTCCAAAGAGCACCTCACAAGCATCTCGCTGGGTCCTCACAACCTCCCCAGGAAGCTGGTACTGCTATTATCTACACAGTACAGAGGAAGGGACTGCAGCTGACAACGCAAAGCGCCCTGCCCCCAGAGACAGCGCCAACAAGCATCTGAGAAGGGATCTGAAATGGCACTCCCGGAGCTCCTGCACCTTCTCAGGGAGACTGCCGAGGATTCGAGGTTGTCCGTCGTTCTTCCCGTTAGTTAAAGAAAGCACGGATGATCTGCGGGGGCTTACTTCATACCCGACAACCGTGCAGAAGCTCTTCCAGTGAGTTTTTCAGCTGATTCCTCGGGGTTCTCCAAGTAAACAATCGGCTGCAAACGAGTTTTGTTTCCTCTCTAAACACATTCCTTTTGTTTCATTTTCTTGTGCTATTACTCTTACTTGAGCATAGCTGCTCAAGCTTGTCTGATGATGGGTAGCAATGGTGACCACAGACATCCTTGCTCACCTGACCTCACAGCAAAGGCTTCCGCAGCCAGTCTCCCTTACAGATAACGCCTGTACCTGACCTTACACAGAGACTACTTATCAAGAAAAGTCCCATTTATTCCTATGCTTGCTTGTGGTGTTTTTTTTTTTAAACAGGAATAAGTGCTGTATTTTGTCAGAAGTTTTTCTGCATCTATTGAAATATGCTGATTTGTTACTAGTATAGTTAATTATATTTCAAGTTTTCCTAATACTGCATTCCTGGTAAAAATCCAGCCTGGTGCTAGTACAGGAGCTTTTTGATACATCGATGCAGTCTTCCTTGATAAGGTTTTATTTGAAATTTTTGCGTCAATGTTGATTAGGGAAATTTGTTTAAAAAGTTCTTTCTCAGTTTTGACTCTTCCAAGTTGGAGTCACAAAAGCCCATTTGTGTTATGACACAATCTGAAGAAGAAGGAATCTGAAGGACTCTGCTAAGACCTCTTCTTTATCGACTTTTTCAAACAGTTTAGGCAGGGCTGACTGTCTTTAAACATCTGATACAATTTGCTTAGGGGTAGCGAGGTGACGGCATAAAGAGTGCTGGCCCTGGAGTCAGGAAGATTCATCTTCCCAAGTTCAAATCTGATCTCAGACAGTAATTATGTCTCTTAGCCTCGTCTGCCTCAGTCTCCTCATCTGTAAAATGAGTTGGAGAAGGAAATGGCAAATCGCTCCACTATCTCTGCCTAGAAAACCCCAAATGAGGTCCCAGGGAGCTAAACATGACGGAAATGACAGAACAGCAGCAGTCACAGAAGGGTTTTTTCCTTTGGGTCACTCGTGGCTTGCTCGATTTCTTTTCCTAAAATGGAGTTAACATTCCGTTTCCTATTCTGTTCATGGCAGCAGGGAAGCGCCAGGCCCAGGGTGTGGCAGCCCTGTGGGGGACATGCCTGGCGGGCTCCTGCAGCAGCTCTGACCTCCAGGCCTCCCCACATAAGAGACGGCCTGATACCATGGAGTCGAGGGCACAACGAGGCTGCAGGCCCAAGGCCCTGGGAAGTGCAGATGTGAGGGGAGACAGCTAAGGAGAGCTCCAAAACAGATCCATTTCAGGTTGATTTGATGCTCAGCAAAAGCAGCACATCAGGCTTGGTGCTGGAGGAGATGACCAGCTTAGCCAGAGCAATGTGTCTTCATGGAGCCTGCCATGTTACCAGGGAAAGGGGACGGCCAAAGACAGACAGATGGACAGATCTCTCTCTCACACTCACACACACCCCCATAAAAACCTAAGTCAATTATAAAGATACAAAGCAAGGAAGGCATAACAGGGGAGGCAGAGATTTAATAGACAAAGACGTGTAAGGGGGGACACAAGGAGCAGGCACATCTGGGGACGAAGGACTATGGAAGCCTGGTTGTAGCTCCCCACATGACAATAAACAGCACGAGCTGAGACTAGGTAAGCTGCGTCACTGGGAAGAACCCAGGCCAGGGAGTCAGACCAGGACGCAGTAAACACAGCTCGGAGAACAGAGGCAGGCTGCGCTAAAGTCAAATGATGCAATAGAGGAGGAAGGAGAATTTTTATTTCATCATAAAGATTCACATGCTGAGTGAGAAGAGGACAAAAATCCCACCCCCAAAGAGGCCAGTGGTAACAATGGGAATAAAGTGTGAGGGGGAAAGACTCCCTGGGGAAGATGTTGCGTTATGTGCAGCCACAGGGTTTGAGTCAGAGGAGGGAGGAGAGGAGGGAGAGGTACAACCAACATTAAACCTGGGAAACTAGATGAATCTTAGCCATCATCCCTGAGAGAGAGTCCGCTAATGGGAGGACCAGATAAAACCCTAGGCTGCGGCCACAACCTGGAGGAAGGCAGAGCTTGAGACAAAGGTCCAGAGCTTGGAAGAGAGCTTGGGCAAGGCTCGAGATGGAAACCTGGGAGTCAAAGGTGACAAAGAACGAAGGCTCAGGCTGGGTCCCTCGAAGGTCAGTGAGTGGCGGGAGCAGGCCCTGGATGGCAATGATGAGGCATCAGGGTCTGGGTGTGAAGAGGCATGCAGAGAAGAAGTCTCAAAAGCAACTCATGGGGCAGGAGAAGGAAGCAGTGGAGAGAAAGGGATGGAAAGCACACAAAGAAGAGTCAAGAGCAAGGATCCCCAACAAGCCAACGACATGCACAGTGGCTTCCCAGATGCACTCCTGGTGCTCTGAGCTGGTGGCTGGGGAGCCAGCATACTGTTGCTGGTCCTTGGCACCCAGTACGATTCAGCAAGGCCATTCTCCCAGGAATCCCAGCTTGCCACGATTAACTAACTACAAGCACCTCTCTTTCAAAGCACCAGAAAAGTGTTGTGATCTTAAATGGCAAATGGAAGCCGAAGCCTAAGCATGTGGACTGTGCCCCAGAGCTGCAGCGCCCCTCGCTCCTAGGGTGTCTCGTGCAGCACTAAGGCAAGGACGTCACAGCAGGTGATTCATCCCACTGTTTTTCTCATCTGAGAGGTGGTGGTATTATTCTGCTCCAATGTAGCTGCCCATCAGGAACATTCACCAAGGACACACACTTGTGGAACCGTAGACACAAAAACATTCTGGGTTGGTCGAAACAAATTCCCAAGAAACAGTCACGAGAGGGATAGACTCTGGAGGTAGTCAGCCTAAACTGGACCAAGTGTTAGGACCATTTCAGCGTAGGCAATGTGAGAAAAGTGCCTCTTGCTTGAGCTAAGAGCCATACGCATAGGTCAGGGCATGGCCAACCAACTCCACTGGCACCCACAACCTGCCAAGCCTGACAAGACAACACAGAGGAGAACCTGTGGGACGGGCAGCACTGCTCCCCCATTCAGATACCTTTCACACCATGTCCCCTTCCTTTCCCAGGAGAAAAGAAAATAAGCTGCATGAATCATCCAGGCAAAAAGCTTTCTGAAGAAGTTGGAGAATCATAGAATCAGATAGCAGCCCAGTAGGAGGCCAAGTCCACCTCTGCCCGCCCCTCCAAGAACATGGGGCTGAGAGAGCACAGCTGGCAGTAGGAATCCAAGCTCTGACATGCATTTGTTGTGGAACAGAAGGACAATGATACTCGCCCAAGGGATCACAGACTTGAGGTGGTAAAGATGCTTTGCTAGAGAAACAGGACAAGCGCTCCAAAGCCCAGACCCTGGCCCCACAGCAGCTGGGTGACCACCAAAGTCACTCGAGTGTTGAGCCCCCATGACAAATTAGTGGAATCTCACATACATAAAACACACTATAACCATCAAGTAGCATACAAACATTGAAGACAGTATTCTATGCAGAATCCTCATGAAAACAACACTCCCTCCCCCCCCCCCCCCCCCAGGTCTGGTTTACACATAACAACACCCACACACACCTGGGTTCTCCTCTCTGTCAGGAAATTTAATCTGGACGCCATAGTCACGAGTGATCTGCTGGATTCGGGAACCTTTGGGACCCATGATGGAGCGATGGTACTTCTGGGGGATGGCACACTCCATTGTCACTTGGGCCTCCTTCATGGCATGGGTGGGGGGGGCCAGAAAACATCAAGAACAAGTGGTTAAATGCTGCAGGGGAAGGTCACACCACACATTAGCCAAAAACAAAACGAGAAGGGATGATTGTGCAGGGCCACGTCTGCCATGACATAAGCAAGGACCCCACAAATGCCTGGGTCAAAGCCCTAACCTGACACTCAAAAGGCTATCTGTGCCGTTCCCTCACTGCCGGGAGATGGGGATCACTGTTCCAAACGCTCCTCAAGAAAAAAGTGAATCAATTATCAGAGACCAGAGCCGAGCAGAATCCAAAGTCAATCCTTCACAATCATCTCTGCAACGCGCTAAACTCAGTACGACGCCAGGGCAGCAGAGCCAGGCCAGCCAGATGAAATGTCCTTTCACTGGCTACCGCTGCCCACTCCCTCATCCCCATCCATTGCAGCCCTGCCCCTGGCCCCATCTGACACTCCTCACCCTTTCAACGGGTCTTCCCATCAGACCTTTCCAATCACAGGAAGCTGGCTCTCCCCAGACAAAACCAGATCCTTTGCCACCACCCTTCCTCTTGGCCCTCCAAAGAGAGAGCAAACCAGGTTCTTGTTCCCAGGCCCTCCCCTTACACACGAAGGTCACTCTTGGTGACTTACCTCCAGGATCTCAGTTTCTCCCTCCTTCCTCACGAAGTGAAGTAGTCGGTCTCAGTCCCCAACTCAAACACGTCAATGGACAAGCTGCTGTGCCCTCAAACACTGGCTCCTTACTGCCTATGCGTGTCTGCTCTACCACAAACATGGAGACAGCGCAGACCCTGCCCATCTCCTCACCCCTGGCTCCCACTCCCAAAGTTCTGACAACCACAAGCCCCTCCTGAGCCCACCCTCTGTACTCACTGTAACCTGTCATCTCTCGGACCACCACCCGCGCTCTCCTCCCTTCACACGTGGGCCCTCAAGCTCACCAGCTGAGCACAGCGCTTACCTCAGCCCTTGAATCCCACCCTATCACTGCTCATCCCTTTCTAGTAACACTCATAGTTATTTTCACCCAGAATTTAAGACTGGATGACTCCCACCATTGGCATTTTCCACCATTAAACGCCCTGAAGGAAGACAGATACCCAATCAAATGGACGCACTACAGAGTGGGCTGATCCAATCTCCACTGCACCCTCTCTTACGCACTCCCCACAGCAGCTCCTCCAAACCTTTTCAACTATGTTTAATTTTTTTCCCCCAACTAATAGGGATTTACTTTTCTCTCCCTCCCACCTACCAAATGAAAAAAACCAAAAGCTCTTAAAGGCTCCGTAACTGCTGCTTCCCTTTCTCTCAATCACCCCCTCCCTGTTTCTTACAATAGTGTTCTCCTACGTTCCCTTGGCATGGCCACTCCCCAGTGGATGGGCAGCCCCTCACTTTCCAGGCTTTGCCATCACAAAAGGAGCTGCGTTTCCTCTCTGGTCTCTTTAAAGGGTACAGGCTGGGAGTGACATCAGTGGGAAGGTGAGCCCCGCTGAGCCATGTTGGAGACAGAGCTCCAAACGGCTTCCTGGAATGACTGGACCAAATCACAGCTTCCACAAGAGTGCATTAGTGCACCAATCTGCAGGGCATGAGAGAGAATCTCAGAGCTGCTCTGCCTTAAATGACTTTCAGTGATCTGGAGTATCTTTAAATGCCCAGAAATAATATGAATTTGTTGCTTTGATCATTCTCTTCACGGGGGTGCCATTCTACTTATAAACTGGAATCAAGTCCTTACACCGCTTAGAAATGAAGCCTTTCTCAGAGACTCCTGCCACAAAAATGTTCCAAACCTTCCCTGCTGAGGACTCGGGCTGGGCTGTTTATAGAAGGGCCTCTTTTCCCTTCCCAATCCCATACTTGAATCCCCTTAGTGCCATTCTGCATTCACACACACACACACACACACACACACACACACACACACACACACACTTCTGCTACTGACCTGCCTGTAGCCCCGCTTTATCTTCTGCCCACTCCCCACCGTCCCCCAACAGGCCCAAATCACCACATGCTGCCGAGCACACCTCCCTTCTTGATACACCATCCTCTGTCTCATGCTAGAGTTAAGAGCCGTACACATAGGTCAGGGCATGGCCAACCACCTCCATTGGCACGCATGGCCTGCCAAGTCCGCCAAGACAATATGGAGGAGAACCCATGGTCCAGGCAGCACTGCCCCCCATTTGGGGAGCACATCTACTTCCTTACCTATCACACCATCTCCCCTCAGAGCACCTTTCCCAGGAGAAAACATCACCCTACTGTATGCCCATGCACAGAAACAGCCCAAGACCCTGTCCTGCCCCCCTCCCCTCTTCTCTCTTTACATTAAGGGATGTCATCACCTCCCATCTGTAAGCAGAAGACCCCCAAATCTCCCTATCAACTCCTCGCTCAAGGCCTACATCACCAACCTAGATGTACCATGAACATCCTACACTCAACATATTTTTGTCTTTCCCCCACTCATCCCTCCTCAAAACCACCCTCCCATTCTTTCAATCTCACGTTCGTAACTTCTGTCCTTCTCCCTGACCACCAAAGTCTTGTTGCTTCCAATTCCTCACCATTTGCCACGTGTGGCCCCTTCTCCTCACTCGCACCAGTTACACCCTGGTCTATGGCCTTACTGCTCCACAACAGCATCCCGACAGACCCTCCCAAGGCACAGGAGAGACGATTCAGAGGCCCCAAGCACTCAAACACCTGGGATGGGCATCGAATGTTCTCCAGAGTTCATTTCCCAATCCCTACACACACCCACCTACCATAGCAGTGGCCCCTGCTCCTGGCTCACAGAACCCAGTCACCAGCCTCATGGCCACACTGTTAAGGCTCAGATCAAGTAGAGTTTGAAACATCCCCCACCTCTCAGAGATATCAACTGAACCAATCTCTAACATCTAAGGCTAAATTCTGTGTGAAAGGGTGAATAAGGAAACGAGAGGAAATGCTGCCTTCAGGTCAACACCCCGAGTACCAGAGAAAAGCAGAGCCAGGCCTACAGAGGAGTTCAGGACCACACACCTGAAGGCGCCTTCCCTTGGCCATCTGGCAGAAACACTGCCCCCAGGACCCGTGACTGCAAGCACCCCCCACATCTGACTGAAACCTCACTGTGGCAGGCAACCCTGACAGCGAGCACACGGGCCCTCGCCCGTTCCCCTAGAGCACACACCAGGTCCTCGATGATCTCCTGGATGCGCTTCTTGGCTGCCTCCACACAGTCTTTGGCCCCTTTGAGTGTCACTTTATCACTCTGGGTTCCAGAACGAGGGAAGCTAACCATCACGCCACCATACTCCTCAGCTATCTCCCGTAAGACTTGGCCTCTTCGGATGACAAAATGGCGGTGATGCCGAGGGTCCACCAGCATGCAGTCTTCTACCACGTTATCCTACAGAGAAGAGGAAGGTGGAAAAAGGAAAGATGGATAATGAATTCTCAGTCTGGACAACTTCGAAGCATGGCTTCCAAGCTCCATTTCCTTTCGAGTTCACATCAGACAGGTCAAGGCCTATCAAGTCACATGACGCCATCTCAAGCCTAAGGCACACATGAGGTGGTCTGCAGACTTTCCAGTCACTGGTACACGGGCCTAACAAGGAAATGAGAGAGCAGGCGTTAGGGACAGGAAGCAGTGACGTGGAGACGACCAACAGGGAGGCAAGTCCCAGAGGCCGGCCCACACGGGCCCTCGGCGCCTGCGTGTTCCAGATTGGCAGTCGGGAGGCCGTGATGTGGCCGCCGGAGCCCACGGGCAAAGAGGTCCAGAGAAGAAAGAGAGTCTCACCAGGTTTTTAATGAGGATCTCCAGCTCCTTCTGAGCCTCCCTGACAGCCTCCTCCGTCCCAATGATAGTTATCAGCTCCTGATCTTTGTCTTCAGATGTGGGGAAAATGATTCGGGCTCCGGTGTTGTCACGCACCTTGCGGATGTTACCGCCCCCTTTGCCAATCAGGAATTTGTGATACTCTGGCTTGGCACGGAGATCCACGGTGTAGCTCTTGGTTTGCTGCCAAACACAATTGCCACGTAACCTGTCAGATGGTCCTGTCCCCATGAACGAGACACCCAGAAACGAGGGAGCTTAGAGGAGCGAGGACTACGGCTGGGCTGGCCACTTCCAACAGCCTTCGCCTGGAGAATGGGTCTAACTGTTTGAAGGAGTAACACTTTTTCATTTGTCCTGCTAATTCTTAATGAAAAAGCCCTACTTCGCCAACCCATGCATCCCATTAGCAGTGAAATGCCAAGTTCTGGGGGGCAGAGGGATGTGAGCAGATAGGCAGGCACTGCTGAAGTTGGTGTGGCACTGGTCACACCACCTTCTGTTCTCGCCTCTCTGCTTCTCCTCCAGTCACCTCCCCTTTTCCCCATGTCCTGCACTGACTGTCTGCCAGATCCCAGTGCCTCCTCTTCTCCTATGCTGTAGAAGCAGGCAATGCCACAATTAGGGCTAAAGGCAAACACCCAGGAAGCCCTGACTTCACTCAGAGCAGTCACACAAACAGAAAATCAGAGTGAGTCTTCAAAGACAACCTGTTCACTTAAGATGATTAAGTTTCAAGGCGCAAAGAACCAGCTTCTGGGCCCAGAAGAGTAGTGAGTCATGAACTGAAGGGCCTAAAGGCCCATGCCAGCCTTGCCACTCTCAACTCCCCATTGCTGCCAGCCCTAGGGTGCAAAAACCAGGAGGGTTGCATGGGGTCCAGGAGCTCAAAGGGACAGGGGTGAAGAGTTAGGTCAACTGCACATGAATTGTAGGCAGGATACCCAGAGCCTGAAAGAGGTGAAAACTCTAAGGTCGTACAAACAAGACGTGGTGTTCTGAAGGCACGGCAGAGACCACGATGGCACAATGGACAAGTATCAAAGGCCTGGGTTATGAAGTATTAACGCTCCAGGAGGAGAAGACGCCCCAACAGAAGCCTATCCTGCTGCCCCTGTGAGATGTGCCCTCCTCAATCCCTCTCCTGCTTGTCCTCCTGGACCATCATCTCAGATAACCACCAAAAGGTCGGGCAACCATGAGAAGCAGATGGACAGAGAACAGCGGTCACATCTGTCAGCACAGAAGGGATAAGAGTGGGCCTCCATTGTCCACTCTGCTCCTTCCCCCCCCCCCCATGAGACACAGCTTCTCCTCCCCACTCACCTTCTCTTCTGCCAGGTGTAACAACTGTCTTTTGGCTTTCTCCACATCTGGGGCAGGGCCTCTGATGACCACAGTGTCGATACCCGAACCTTCAGTGGGAAAGTGAATGTGCACCCCTCCACACTCCTCCATGATGGAACGGATTAAGCGGCCTTTGGTGCCAATGAGGGAGTTGTGAAGCTTGGACGGGATGGACACCTCCACTTCTGCGATGTTGGCCTAAGCCAAAACAAAGCAGGTAGCTATCTTGTGACACAAGAAAGTGCTTGGGGGGGCAGGGGGCAGGAAGCAGCCTAGATTCTACTGACATATTCAAATGCTAGGCCCAACAGGCTGTGGCTTTGGCATGGCCCACGAGCCTGAGGTCAAGGAGCCCAGAATCTACAAGTTGCTGTATTGCCTACAGAAAATGTTGAGAAGGAAGATGAGCTCATTTACTTTCTTTGAAAGGAACAAATGGCTGTTTACTTCAGAAGAGGAGGGAGAGGGAAGTTAAGAAATGGTGGCAGGAATCTCTGTAAGAGACCCTGCCATTACACTCCTATTCAGGCCAGCCTGCAGCTATGCTAGGGAGCAAGCTGGGCTTGGCCCACATCAATCCTCTTCCTCACATACTCCACACATTTTCTCAGCATCTTGATTTTAAAACTCCAGTGAAAATTTACGGTAAGAAAAATGTGCCCAATTAAAAACAAACTGAATATTAAGACAATTAAGTACTGTTTATACAGCCAACCTGACCTATAAAAACGCCAAACTATTCCCAAGCCCTTTCAATTTTACAGCACTGGAACCGTGCTCACTCTGCCCAGCAGCCCCACCCCTCCTTGCCCCTGTCCTCACCAGGTCTTTCTGAATGGAAAGGATCCGGCTTCGAGCAACTTCACAATTGGCTCGCTTGCCTGTGATGACAATGGTCTCCGAGTTACTGTTTTCTGCTGGCAGATCAATCTTGGTATTGCTTTCTTCACGGATCTACAGAGGAAGAGACCAGCATGAAAGGCAGCCATGGCAAGGGAGCCTCCCTCAGGCCAGGCCCTGGCACAAACCACGCAAGGACAGGGGCACTTCATCACCTTTTTGATGTTTGCACCTCCTTTCCCAATGATGTTCTTGTGGAACTGTTTGAAGATCGGAACAGAAATGGAATAGCTATTTTCAACCTCAAAAAAAACAAAAACACAAAACGCTAAGTATCGGCAAGAGCAAGGACACCTTTTCCCTACAATGTCTGTGAATGATTTCTTTCTGCTCCTTGGACTCTATGATCTGGAGAGAGGAGACTAATGACCCTCAGCCAGGAGCGCCCATCTCCCAGAAGCCTGGCCCCTCCTGCTGAGGCAGTGCTCTCAGGTAAGTGTCCCCACACAGCCCCTGAGAATGTAGCCCTTGACAGCAGCAGAAGAGGGATGTAGGTCCCAGACAGAACCAGGAGCTGTGCTGGCCTGGAAAGGCCACATGGCAATAGCTTCTGGCCATTCCCTCTCTTAGGGCCACAAGCTCTGCTGGATACGTGTTCCTCTCCCTCCTCAGGGAGCTCTGAGCAGCAAACCTGTGAGCACGACCAAACTGATCCCCTACTGCAGAAAGTCCCCTCCTCTCTCCATGCGTCTAACTCTACTCAAAATAGAAAGCAGACAAAAGAAGGTCTGACGGCTGGACAAAATAAAAGGAAACGAGTGTGAAGGTGAAGGAGCACTGAGCAAGGAAAGCCCACTGGCCAGCAGATGGCTGCACAGAGCTAATCCACTGATAGGGAAGTGGGGAAAAAACCCACAATCCCAAACCCTCCAACTCCTTCCTGATCACCAACACCAGCGACTGACAACCAAACGTCACCTCAGCAACCAGAGCGGGGGCATAATCCCATCACTCCCACAGGAGTCAGCGGCATCAATGCGAGTTCTTGGTTTCCCAACTAAGCCAAGCACACATGTCAAAGACATGTGTGTCACACAGGACTCAGTGGTCTCACGGTCCTGTGCCCAGCTGGGGCCAGGGCCTACCAGATCTGCCGCCATCTTCTGCATGTATTTGGTGCATTTCTCCACCTCGTTCTTGGGGCCTCTGAGTTGTACGATGTCACTTTTTTGGGCTGGGTCTGGAAAATTGATGATGACCTGGGAGAGACAAGCACCAGCCAATTTGATGCCCAGGACATTCATCAAGAAGGCTTTCCCAGTCTAGGAGAAAGTCACAAGGTCCCCCAGACCCCCAGGTTCTCGAAGCCAATGGCAGCACTCACTGCATTAGAGACTGCCATGAAATCTCACCTCTGGGAATTTGTCACGAATTTCACGGATTCGTTCACCTTTCTGCCCAATGATTGTTCGATGAAATCTCTGCTCAATGATTAAGTCCTTGGTACGTTCATTTTCCTAGAAACACAAACATTGCTTCAGGGGATGGAGGGTCTTCAGAGTTAAGCCACCACTGATTCTGCAAATCACACATTCAACTCAAGGTCCAGGAACAATGTTCAGAAAGTTGTGAGGCCAATGCCCTGTGGCTCCACCCTCCCTGCCTGGGATGAGGGGATTAGCACTGGAATACTAGAGGTGAAGGCTCACCACTGTGAGAGCCTGGGTCAGGCTGCCCCGCATCAGTGAAGGTTCACACCTAAGCGAGTCACCATAAGAACTAGGCCAATCTAGAACTTCACCAGGTTCTGTACTAGCTAAATGCAGCAGTTCTCAACCTGTGAGTCGTGACTCCTTTGGGGATGAACAACCGTTTCACAGGGGTCGCCTAAGACCATTGGAAAACACATATTTCTGATGGTCTTAGGAACCGAGACACCAGTCCTCTATCTGTCTCCAGGTGGGTCTGTCTCACATGCAGATACGCCCACATACGAGTATTAAAGGGTCGCAGCATTAGGAAGGTTGAGAACCACTGAGCTAAATGGAATCTCTTATGTCACCTAGGGAGCCACTCAAAGGACTCAGTCTGGTCAGTACTCTGGGCCCCTCGGATGAGCAGCCACCACCCTTCAGACTGAGCTTTAAAAAAGGTCTTCTCTTTTGAACTCCCCTTTCCTAGGGCATAACCCCCTCTACATGGCTTGTTCAGGTCTTCTAGCCTCCCACTTCTCTTTCAGGAGGTTAATTTCAGCATAATCTTAAACTGATTTTACAAAAGATTCCCAAGTTGGTGTTTCTGGCAGAGTAGCCCCAGAAAGGATGCAAAAAGCCCTCTTCTCTCCTTCACATGCAAAACTCAGGGGTTTTAACTATTACCCCTGATCCCCGTAGGATGTACACATATGGGGTGCCTAATTCCAAGTCTATTTCTTAAGGCTAGAGATGGCAAACCCTGGACTCCTTTAGGGAGGGACCAGGGCTCATCCAGGTGTGGGGTTAACGAGCCCAGCAAGGGACAGCATCAAGAGTCTTCAGGCTCACCATACGGGACGCAAGTTCCAGCAGCTCTTTCTTGGCCTGGTGGACGCCCTGAGGGTCCCCCTCGATTCGGATCAAGTTGCTTTTTTCGTTATCAGGAGGGATTCTCACAGAGACCTTGTACTGATCTTTGATTCTATTTACTGCAGGGCAAACAAACAAACCACCCCATCACTAAAAGAAATGATCATCATCCCTGGAGTGAAACACTGGGCAGATGCATTTCACCATGCCCAACCCCACATAGATGTAGTCAACTGCCTGTTCTCCTGCCCCGGGAGCAAATAAACAGATAGTGCAAACACAAATTGATGATACCCACTCTAAACATGTGCTGCAAAAAGGCAAAAACACGTGCGTGAGGTAGGCGGAGAGCGGCATCCAACCATCCCGCGGCACCGCCACCTCTGACCACCGCAAGCTTCCTTCTACAGCACTGCCCAACAACACAGTGGCTATCATTCTTGTTACCCTTTTCACCAATTAGAGTAACTGAGGCCTTCACATAGCAGAGTCAGAACAGCTCGAGGCCTTCAGGGCCAGATGCTGTCTGCTGCAGCACAGCAGTAATAAGCCCAGGGCTCCAGAGCAGGAAGGCGGCTTCTACAGATCCACGATGTCTCTCTCTGGGAGACGCCGAGGAAAGGCTTTCCTTGAGACCCTCTCTCTGCTGCCCCTTGGACCATTCCAAGTACTGGTGGAACAAGGGCCCTGGTAGAATGGCCAGTCAGTAAGACCATGCCACAGTTTAGCACCACACACTGGTGCATTAGGATACATCCCTGCCATCTACAGACCACACACAATAATATGTATGGGATAATGGAAGACAGGAGAGCTTCCTTTTAGATCTGGGGTTCCTGGGGTCCATGAACTTCTTTTACTTATATTCTACTAATCGTATTGAGAAATAACTGGTTTCCTTTGTAATCCTATGGACTTTATTTTAGTGAGAAGCAGTCTATAAAGTGGTCCAGGGCACAAAAATGGGGTAAGACCTCCCAGCTAGAACACAATCGGCTCCTTCCTCACATGGAAGCAGTGTTCCCTTCAATTATAGCCACAATTGCCAAAATTACAAGGGAACAAGGAGCCTGGACAAGAAACAAGAGATTGCAGTCTATACAAGCTGGCTCTCAGGACAATGGGGGTTAAGAGACTCTTCCACTGTCTCCAGGTGGAATACCCAGGCCTTCAGAACCAACAAGAAGCCAGGTGAGTCCCATTCAATAACAGTTTTCTAACACCTAGCGTGGAGGCCACAAAAAGGAATGTCACAGATGGTAGAA
Organism: Pseudochirops corinnae; assembly: GCA_028646515.1. Taxonomy (NCBI): domain Eukaryota; kingdom Metazoa; phylum Chordata; class Mammalia; order Diprotodontia; family Pseudocheiridae; genus Pseudochirops; species Pseudochirops corinnae. The sequence continues at coordinate 194,393,878 of CM053591.1, forward strand.
CGGCTCACCATTTTCTTGCCTTCCCATTAAAGTCAATGCAAAGTTTGGGCTGCTCACACTGCTATAAGGTTGATCCTAAAGAGAAGCCATTTCCGATACCCTGCACACTTCAGGGAGACCTCAAAGAGAGCCCCCGGGATGCTTGTCACATCTCAAAAGAAAACCAAGAGAGAAAGAAACAACAGTTCATCAGACTTACTGTTGGCACCATTTTTTCCAATCAGATGTCTGTGAAACTTGTGGTCAATATTAATCTCAACGTAATCCATCCGGTTGATCTGTGGGGAGCGAGCGTGCAAAATTAAGACTCAGGGGAGCCAAGAGTGCCAAAGGCAGGACCCAAATCCAGGCTCCAGCCAATGCTGGTCTGGACATCCCCCCACAGCTCTTTCTGCCCAATCTGAGGCCCTCGGAATCACGTTGGAATCCAATCCCCCAGAACTTCCTTGCTCGGCTACAGTCCCACATGACCTCCTCTAAGGACACATCCCTCACTCCACTGCCTGGGTTTAAATGCTAGGAAAAACATTGGCTTTAACAAACTACATGGATATGATGGGATGATTATCTAAAAAATCAGGGATGAGAAAAAGGACTTCACTGGGAGAACGGAAAAGGGAGAGTGAGGTGTGAAAGCTTTTCTGGTGGAGGGAAAGACAAGAGCGAGAAGAAGCACACAAACCCTGCTCTCTTTGGGAAGTGGCTCAGAGAAGGAAGACAGGCACACTCAGCTGGGGAGAGAACGCTATCTTACCCTACAGGGAAGTAGATGGGGACAGGGACTGGGGAAGGGAAAAGTCAGGATAGAGAGGGTAAAAGGAGGAAGATATAAAAGGGAAAATGGGACAGAGGGCACACAGCAATCATAATTGTGAGAAGAAATTTTCAGCACATTTCTCTGAGAAAAACCTCATTTCTCAAATATATAGAGAGCAAAGGCAAATTTATAAAAATAAGAGCCACCCTTCAACTGATAAATGGTCACAGAATATGAGCAGGCAGTTTCCACACAAAACAATCAAGCTATCTAGAGTTAAATGAAAAAAATGCTCTAAATCATTATGGATCAGAGAAATGCAAATTAAAACAACTCCTGAGGTAGCACCCCCCCACACCTATCAGACTAGTTAATGTGAGAGAAAAGGAAAATGACAAATATTGCAAGGCACCGGGACACAAAGGTACTGCTGGTGAAGTGGTATCTTGATGCAACCACTCTGAAGAGCAACCTGGAACCGTGCCCAAAGGGCTATAAAACCACGCATACCCTTTCACCAAGCACTACACTACTGACTCTGTATCCCAAAGAGATCAAAAACAAAAAGAAAAAGGACCTACATGTACAAAATCTTTATTAGAAAATTAGGGAGGGCCCATCCAATTAGGGAATGGCTGAACAAGTGGTACGTGACTGGGATGGAAAAGTACCGTGCTAGAAATGATGAGCAGGATGCTCTCAGAAAAGCCTGAAAAGACTTACATGAACTGATTCAAAGTAAAATGAGCAGAACCAGGAGAACACTGTATACAGTAACAACAATATCATATATTGATCAATTGTGAATGACAGCTATTTTCAGCGACATAACAACCCAAGACAATTCTGAAGATGAAAAATGCTGTCTATTTCCAGAGAAAGAACTGATAAAGTCTGAATGCTGATCAAAGCATACTTTTTCTTTACTTTCACAACATGACTAACATGGGGGCGGCTAGGTGGCACAGTGAATGGAGCACCAGTCTTGGAGTCAGAAGGACCTGAGTTCAAGTCCAGCTTCAGACACTTAACCAAAACTAGCCATGTGACCTTGGGCAAGTCACTTAACCCCAACTACCCTACCTTACTCCCTCCAAAAAACAAAAAACAAAACAAAATATGACTAACATGAAAATGTTTTACATGTCTGCACACGTACAGTCTAAACCAAACTGCTTGCCTTTTCAATGAAGGGGGAAGGGGAAGGAGAGAATGTGGAACTCAAACCAACAAGCACAATACCTTTGGATGCCATTTTCAAGAAAGGGAAGAAAGTAAAGTCTCAACTGCACATCAGTGAGTGTGAATTTGGGCAAAATCACAGAACAATCTGTTCATACTATTAAATGCAGGTCTAATGAGCCTCTAGAAAGGGAAGCAGCAGCACAGAAAGTTAACACGTCTCAATCAGTCACAGGACAAAGACTCAGTTCCATTTTAGACTGGGTTACTAAATGAACAGAACAAGGGAAATCTGTAGATTTAGCTAGCTTGGACTTGGGAAAAGCATTGAAGTAAAAGATTCCATGTTATTCTTGTAGAAGGCGGTAAGGAAGATGCAAGCCAGACTACAGAAGGGCTGGGTGGACATACACATGGCCTGACCCTAAGCAGAGCCATCCCCAAGGAAAACAATGCCTGGGACTGTGCTAACATTCTTGCCAGTGATATGGATGAAGGCACACACATCGCTCTCGTATCTGCAGATGACACAAAGCTGAGAAGAGCCAACACAGGAACAACAGAATCAGAATTTTTAAAATGGGCCACATCTCATGTGCTGAAGGTTAAGGGGTGGATGTAAAGTCTTATGCTGGGTTCAAAAACTCAATTTCTCAAGTCCAAAATGAGGGAAGCATGGCTACTAACAGTTCAAACGAGAGGCATTAACACTGGTATATTCTGCAATAACCAGAAAGCAATGGGGATTTCATGGTTAATTCTGGAGAATACATAATGAGAAGCACCCTGAGAAGGAGATGGGAGAATGTTGGAACATTCCCTCTTCCCACCATTAACAGCGGAGGCTAGGCGGCCTAGAGTGAACAGAGTATTGGCCCTGGAGTCAGGAGGACCTGAGTTCAAATTGGGCCTCAGACACTTGACACTTACTAGTTCTGTGACCTTGGGCAAGTCACTTAACCCCAATTGTCTTGCTTTCCCTCCTCTAAAAATTAAAAAAAAAAAAAGAGTAGAGAAGAGATGACTGGGGGAAGGGCAGGACTAACTAGCTTTGTGGCTTTGAAAGATGAGACATATGCAGGGAATAACTAGAAGAACTGGACTTAAGTCACCAAAAGGACACTTTTGGCTTGCTAGTAAGGAAAGCCAACCAAATGCAGGATTTAGGAACCTTGGCGAATCCTGGGCTGGCCCTTCTGGAGGGTCTAAGCAAATGCTGGGCGACCATTAGCTGGAAATGTTGTACAACGAATTATTCAAGTAGGCACTGAAAGAGCTGTTCCTGGTGATTCTCTGAGCACCATGGGAGAAAAGCCACGTTACTGCTAGGACATCTGCAGACCCAGGACTGCTCACAGCCCACAATCAGGAAGGAAGAAAAGGAAAGAGAAGGGCCGAGTACAGGCCAAAGGCAGCAGCTTCACTGAGACAAACCTGGGGAGGCACGACAGGGCTTGGGGGTGCTATCTGCTGTTGGAGAAGTCATTTGTTCATCTCAGATTGGGGGCTGGATACAATATTCTTATCTCATCTCTGGGGATACTGTCAGGGACAGTGAAGTTAATAATCTGAAAGGCTCCTCCCTTCTTTCCCATCAAGATGCCCTCTAGTCCCAGACACTGGGGTTCAGACTCTACACAGACTCACCAGATCCTTGACCATGACCTCGATCTGCTCTTGAGCCACATTCACGTCCTCGGTGGGTCCTTCCAGTGTGATTTTATCCTCTCCTTCAGTAAATTCTATGTGAACCTGCAACCCCCAAAAGAGGAAAGCCAATGATAAACCAGTAATACCCACCTAAAACCAACACTATTACCAGCCTCCAACTTTAATTACAGTCTTCTCAAATGGCAAAAGAGGTGGTTCCCAGGTAACCACAGGAGGGTGTGCCAGTGGCCAAACTCTTCTGAGCACCTGCCCGAAACCCTCTCCTCATTTCTGCCGAGACTGAATCCTGGATTCATTCCTATGACATAGGTGCCAACAGCCATGAGTTATAGAATATCACAGCAGAAAGGAACCTGGGAGATGCCCCTCTAGACCCAGTCACTAGCTTTTCCACATAAAAGCACCGACCCCCATGGAGGGGAAGGGACAGGTGCCCCATTAGACTACAGGCTCCCAGAGGGAGGAGCTGTCATTTTCTTATCTGTCTTCCTGGCACTCAGCAAAGTGCCTGGTACAGAGCAGGGCTTCACAAGTGTGTATGGAGCTGAAAGGCGTCCGGGTTCACCCTAGCATAGGCATGGCTGGGCATGGCCTCAAATTCGCCAACTCCAGACCCGGGCCCCTGTTGCTTAGCCAAGGCCACTGCCCACTTCTCAGTGCCTTTAGGACGGCCAGTCCTCTCAGACGATGAGCAGGACAGCAGGGACACACAGGAGGGCTCCAGCTGGCCAAGAGCAAAGCAGAGCAAACAGTGGGAAAGCCAAGCACACGGCTCCTAGCTCACCTGACAACTCATTGATCACAGGATAAAACTGTCAAATACCGAGCACAAAGAACAAGGCTGCAGAGGAAATCCAAGGCACATGCCCCTTAAATACTATGCAAAAATCAAGGGCCTGAGCCAAGAAAGAAAGACAAACACTGGCCCCTAGGAAACTAAACTGGAAAGATTCTCAGACCCATAACTCCCCAGGTGAGTGAACCCCTATGGCCCAGAAAGAAACCTCTATTTCCTAAAATCGGATAAAACCCTCTGAAAGGCAGCCCGAGTCCTAGTGCTCCCAGTCTGCATGGATGCTAAGAGAGGCTGTTCTCCCTAGATGCTCGTCCACAGAGCACAGAGGTAACAGAGACCTAATCGAACCCTCAAAGCTACCTCCTTTGAACCAGGACTGCAGAGGACACTGCAGCCAATCCTGGGCCTGAATCCTCACAAAGCGCCCCCATCCATGACACAGCTCTTCTAGCGAGCTTCTTCGACTCTCTGGCCAAGCCACTGCTGCGCCCTCAGTGGCACCTCACATGCCCTGGTCCATCCACAAAGAGCCATCAGCATGGGGCAAAAATTCACCAAGTGCAGTGGGGAACATTTATACCACTGGGGGTGGGGGGTGGGGGGCAGGGGCATGCTGAGGCCCCCCCAGGTGCCACGTGGGAGGCCACCATGATGGCTCTGGTGTCAGCAGACTCTCTCTGCACTATGTCCAAGGAAATAGCTCTTCAAAGGTATTAATGAGGTCTGTGATGTGGCCCTGCCAAGCGGTCTGCCAGTCTTCCTTCACAAAAAGTCCAGCATCTCTAAACTTTACGATGAGATGCGGCAATGCTTGTCAGAGGGCAGAAAGGGCACAGGAACCTCATGTGCTGAGAGGAGACAGATCCCACCATGGCCTACCTGGACACCACCCACCCACCCTCTGTCGCCAAGGAAGCATCTGGAGAAATGAATGAACTCATGTCCCTACCTTTGGCATCTGCTGAGTGATTTTGGCCAGGTTCTGCCCTTTCTTGCCTATGATAAAACGGTGAAGCCAAGATGGAGCAGAGACAGAGGAGACTGTGAAACTGTTGGCCTGGGGAGAAGGAAAGAGTCAACCAGTCAAGTGTGAACTGTCAGCCTTTGTAAGGGGCCACCTGGTGGAAAACATCGTGCCACACCCAGCTCACCTTGGCATAGACTTCGGTGAGCGCCTGCCCTAACTTTTCAGGCTCACCACGCAGGATCACAGTCTCCGAGCTGCTGTCCGTGGGTGGGATCTCAACCGACACACCAGTCCTCTCCAGAATCTCTTGCAGGGAGTTGCCCTTGGGCCCAATGACATACTTGTGCTGAGACTTCTTCACCTCCACAGCAATGGTGGTGGTCTTTTTTTTCTGGGAATAAGCAGAGCGAGAGGGGTTCAGGGAGCATGACCACCTGGCTCCATGGAGAAGAGAAGAATAGAGAGGAAGGACGCACTGAGAGTGCTCCAGGGCTCAGGCCCAAGCCCTCCAAGAACAGCTCCAGAAACATGAACTAAGACCTGGGGAGCTCATCCCAGACAATGACAAAGCCCCCCCCGAGCCTGTAAAGAGCCTGCTCATGCGTGATTTACAAGTGTTCTCTAGAGGCTCCTTCCCCTCCCCAGGACCTCCGCCTGATGCCCTGCCCTCTGAGCAGGAGTTACCCTGCCACTCGGACACAAGTCCACCCAGGGTCTTCACTTCCTAAGACGCACCTCGCCCTTTTATGTCATCAAAGAGACGAGAACTTTGGGAATCAGACCCGGTCACTCCCCGGTCACTCAACACCACTGGACCAGACCAGACCCACCTTCTCCTCATATATCTTCTTGATGCGGGCCACAGCCTGTGCCAGTTGCTCCTTCTCTCCGGTGAAGACAATCTCAGTGCGGTTCACGCTGGGCGGTGGGATGTTGATGCGTGTGCCCGTCTCCTGCATGATCTCACCAACCAGCTTGTTGTAGGGCCCCGCAATGAATGGGTGGAAGACCTTCTCCACGTCGAGCCTCTCCACTGCACGCTTGTCCTGAGGAGAAGACCACGGTGTTAGCAAGTCACACACATACACGTTCACACACACACACGCACACAAACATGCACACACTCACTTATACGCACAGTCATTCTCAGGCAATATACGCACTCACAACTCCCATATACTCACACAGATAACACAGGCACATATATTCACTCATGTGCACGTGAGTGCATGCATGTGCACACACACACACACACACACACACACACTCTCTCTCTCTCTGCCCCAAACAGCACTGAAGCACCAACATTTGGATCTCCTAGTTTCACACACACACACACACACACACTCTCTCTCTCTCTCTCTCTCTCTCTCTCTCTCTCTCTCTCTCTCTCTCTCTCTCTGCCCCAAACAGCACTGAAGCACCAACATTTGAATCTCCTAGTCACTGACCAACACAATGGCACACAGATAGCTTTTTCTCCCATCCCCACAACCTTGCTGCTCTGCCAAAAACAAAAGTGATGCCCTGAAGATTAAGAAATAAAAACAAAGGTCTGTGAACCAATGCCTATGGGGAGCACACTTGGCCCTGTCCCTCAGTGTGAAGCACCTCCCTAGCAGAGAAGCCGCCCCAGTCCCTCAGCCCAGGTCTCCTCTCTCTTTCTTGTGCTCTGGCCTCTGGAAGTTTGCCAGGGCCACAGCAGCATCATTCAGTGCTGCAAAAGACCTCTGCGGGAGAATGGAGGAAAAGAGGGAAAGGGGCAGGACACGTGTCTGGGCTTCAAATAGAGCTTAACCTCACATGCCACCAGACTTCAGTTACCCAAGCTACAGATCACAGCAGCATGAGAGCACACTGTGCCAAAATCTGCAGCGCTCCCCCAAGTCCGAAGGAAGAGCACTGCATCTGGCTCTGGCCAGTTCTGGTCCCAAAAAAGCACCTGGGGCACACAGCTAGGCTGATAAGCCACGAATTCCCCAGTGTCAAAGAAGCTGAGATGCTCTGAGATCCAGCCTTGACGGAAACCATCATGATTGTGAGGGGAAATCAGAAAGGAAGCGGGAGGAGAAAATAACGGAAAAAAGACTAAAATGGCCAAAGATCCCAAGAAAAAGAAAATTCAAGGACCTGGAACACGAACAGATAAATCAATAGTCAAAGGAAGCACGGCCTCCAGATCCAGTAAATGGATGCGGGTAACTGTGAGTAAATATTACAGAATGAAAGACAACAACCCAATGCTCAAAACAGACACAGGACACGCTTTCCTGAGTGGTTTCAAAGAGAAATGATCACTATGGCATGTACAGCAAAAAAAATGGGCAATACATCAATTGGGGAACAGCTGAACAAGCTATGGTATATTAATGTAATGGAATACTATTGTGCTGTAAGAAATGGGAAGGAGATGGACTTCATAATTACCTGGAGAGG
>CM053591.1:194412010-194450773 GCA_028646515.1 Pseudochirops corinnae
GGAAGAAAGGTGAGTCTTGCTGGGTCAGGGCCCAGGGGCAGAACCAGGAGAGCAAGGGTTGGCCATCACAAAGAGGCCCAGTGAGGCTGGGCACACACTAGTCACAACCACAGCCACCTCAAAGAGGAATGGGCTGATGAGTGTTTGTTAGACTTGTTCTAGACGGGGTTCCTCATGGACAGCTTGGACTGATGGCCACCAAGGCCTCTCCAGTCCCTCCCGGGGGGGGGGGGGGGGGGGGGGGAGTCAGGTATGTAGAGGCTGCCCAACTCCCTTCCCATCCCCATCATGTCCATGAATCCCCAGCTCCACCTTCTCCTTAGAATTAACCCCCAAGAAATGTCCTGGGGGTCTTTCCCTCTAGTTCATGTAGATTTCAAGCTGTCTCTGAAAGAAGACAAAGGCAGAAACAGCTCCCTCCTCCTCGGGCATGCCCCTTCAAAAGAAGTGGCCTAAAAGGATCCTTGGGATGTCTCAGGGGTACAGGCCAGCCAGCTAAACAGTCAAAGAAGCCAATCCCCAGCCCCCCAGACCCTGGCTAGCTCATCCCTCCTTCCACAGGCCAAAGATGAAATTAGGTATAGCTATATTCTTATGTCCCTCAGCAGAGTCAGAGAGAGGACCCAGTGTCCCCAACTCCCAAGAAAATTCAATTCTCTAATTTTTAAAGCTAAAGTTAAAGTTACTAAGGACAAAACCTACACTTCCATGATGACTAAGTTCCAAATTAAAGAGGCTCACAATGTACCAAATGCACAGCTAGGAGGGAAAATAAAAACTGATTCAAAAGTCACATGCCACCCCCCCTCCAAAAACAAGTAAGACTGAGAATTAACGCCAGCTTCAATGGCAAATTAACAAAGAAGATGACAACCAACAGCTGAGGCTCTGGTGGGGACAAAGTCTCCAAAAAATGTCTTCAAATGACATCACAAACTCTGCAGGAACAATAATGCTGTACAAGAACAGAACTGAGAAAGCAAAGGGTCTTTCAAGACCCATCCACTCACCAGCTAAATGGTCAGTAGCCAGAAAGTCCGTCCTGTTGCCGCCTGTCCGTCAGCCTGCCAGCTTGGGGGAAAAGTCGAGAAAAAGAAAAGTTACCAGCGAGGCTGAAACCCACAAGGCCCAGGCCCTCCCAGGAGGGGGGAGGGGGGGCGGCGGGGGAGGGGGTGCAAGGACACGCACCGGCTCCCGCTACTGTCAGTGAGACTTCAGACACCCACTTTCTAAGGCATTTTCCTGTTCCCTAACCAAGCCCACACCAAGGCACAAGGGAGAGCCAACCTCAGCTACCCCAAGTCCTGGAAACCAATCTAGCGTAAAGCATCCTACAGTCCATCACAAAGGGAAATCTCAAGTGGAACGGGCCTCCCCACCCCACACCTCCCCGACAAAGAGGCCATCTGAGGGGTCCAAGAAGGCACATCCCAAGGGCACAAGCACACACTACATACAAACACAGCTATGGCATCTGAGAAAGACCACCCAAGGGAGATGAGAAGAGCAAGAAAAGCCCAGGCCTGAGGTCTCAGTAATTCCAACAGACTTAGGACATCCTGGATCCACCGGGGACCCACCACCAGAGGCAACAACCATCCCAAATCATTCCATTTCAGGAGCCACTGTCAGCACCAACGCAACGTGACCTCGGCCAGCTAGCCCTCAGGAGTGACAGAAGACCTCAAGCTCTTTCCCCACAGTGCCCAGGGAGAGCCCAGGAAGCACCTGTGCTGAGAACTCAGGACTGGAACGCCTCCTTGGAAGCTCTAAGCACCCTGTCCTCTTGGGGCTGCCTCAGCACAAAATGACCTCCACCTACCCCGCTTTGGGCAGACACAGCCTTCTTTGCTAACAGCACGAAAAGGGTCTGAAGCAGCCCAGCTCTGCCCCCTCCACGTGGCCTCTTGGAGACCCCCAGTGTAGGAAGAATGCTGCGAGAATTAACATCTCCCAAGGACACAGTGCACCACAGTTAAAGTGTTATCCTCACAACATAAGAGAAAAAAACATTTTCTGTGACTTCCTCAGGGCTCCCCATCCCAGCAATGCACAATGACAATCATTCCCAGCTTGAAGCAACTCCCTCCCTTCTCCCTGACCTCACCGCAGCTGAGGGCACCGCCTGGCCCTGAACGCCACCCTAGCCCAGAACATCAGTGTGCTCCTCTCACCTTGACTTTGGCAACAACCTCCTTAACTGGTTCCTCTGCATGCAGTCTCTCCCTTCAAAGTTATTTGTCTAAAGCACAGGGCTGACATTGTCACTGCCCCACTCAATACATTCCAGTGGGTTCCTCTTGGCCCTAGAATAAGTGTCCCAAAAGTCTTAGTGCAGTTTAAATAGCTTTAATGGATTAAAACTGCATTAAGATTTTGGAACACCCTGTACAAATAAACTCCTCCGCTTAGCTTATAAAGCCCTTCACAATTTGCCTATTGAATCCTGCTCTCCTCTTAAGAATTCAACATTCTACCTCAACTGGTCTGATTGCTACTCCCCACACAGCACATTCCACCATTCCATCTCCCTTCTCCACACCTTTGTCCGGGCTGGGCCCCAAGCTTGGTACACATTCGTTCCTCACCTGCACTGCAAAAACAAATTATCTCCCAGGTAACTGCAAGCTCCTGGAGGGTGGAGCCTGGCTTTGGTCTCTGCATCCCCAGAACCATGGCTGGGACATGCTAGATGCTCACTGTTGGTTGAACTGACACGATTTTGCCCAGGGTCACCCTAACAGCTTCAGAACTTGGTTGTGACTCCAAAGCCTAGACTCTATCGACTATACCACACTCTACTTGTAATAAAATAACTGATGTTTACATAGCAGTTTATGGTCTGCAAAGCCACTTTTAAATTTAAAATTATATTTTATTAGACATTTCACATTAAACGGTAACGTGTAGTAACTAAAGTTATATGTTAAATAATACAAATATCTAAATATTTTAGTGAGTGTTAATGAATCAAGCAGGGGTCATAGTAGCTTTGTGACCCTGGGCACGTCAGGCTCTCAACCTTGGCTTCTCTCTGTAAAATAGTGATAATTATGACACCTACGTGAAAAAGCAAGTGAGCTAACATCTGTAAATGCTTTGCAAACTGCAAAAACCATCCAAATGCTAGCTGTTCTGTCCATGTTTCCTGAGCCCTTCCCTCCCAATCAATCTATGGTCCTACTCTGCTCTACATCCACTCCTGCCATCTGATCTTTGTAACAATGAAGCCAATTTCACCAGGTCACTCCCCTGCTCAATAAATGCAATGGCTCCCCATCATCTCCAAAATCAAATATAGAGCCCAATTTGGCATTCACAGGCCTCCCTAAGCTTCCTGGCTTCATCTTTCTAGTCTCCTTCCTCTTTCCCCTGCCCCCAGACTATGGGATGCTGTGGCCCCAGCCTCCTTGCCCCTCCAGGCAACAGCCAGTTCTGGGTATTTTCACTGGCTGCTCCCCATGCCTGAAATGCCTCCCCTCCTCATGTCTACCTTCCAGCTTCCCTTAAGTGTCTGGTGAAAACTCCAGCTTTTACAGAAAGTCTTTCTTGCTCACTCTTGAAAGCAGTGCTTTCTCTCTGGAAACTCTCAAACTGACCCTGCCTCTCTATACACAGAGAGCGCAGACGACGTTTTCTGCCTTTCTTTGTATCTCTAGTGATAAAGTACAGTGTCCAGCATACAGCAGGCAATTAATAAATGCTTGGTGATTTGCCTACTCCCCAAGTCAGGTGACTGAGGCTTGCAAGGGTATCAGACTTTGGAGATGGCATTTGATCCCAGGTCTCTCCTGACTCAAAACCAGAATTCTCTCCATTGTACCAAGCTGTCTTTTCAAACTGTCTGCAAAGTAAGAATAAATAGGCCCTGAATTAGGGCATGAGGAACTTTCCCATGACAAAAATAGAGGAGCAATTACTCTAGCCACTCAGAGGGCTTTTATTACCTGGTTCCAGTCAACCGGCTAAGGCTGCTATTCTGTGAATAGTAAAAATTCTCTGGTAAAAAAGGCCACAGACATGACTTAGGCTGATTTATTGGATGTAGACTGTGAATTTGGAGGTTCAGGATCCTAGAAGCCCTAGCACACCTCTAGAAACCTGCCCACAAGACCAGGACCAAGGCAGAATGTGGCTCAGTGGGAGGCCAGGGGAGAAGAGGTAGTTGGGCTTCCCTGCTCCAGGGCCTTTAAGGACTTCCTGGTTTTTATCTTAAAAGGTGGGAGGGGAACCCTAAAGAAGCATACAGGGATGGCATTTTTAAGGGCCCGGCAGAACACACAGAAAGTGGCTGCCTGCCCCGAAGCTGTATGCAGCTGTATCAAGGTGATCGCCCCCAAGGTCAGGCAGAATAACTCTAGCTGGGGTGGGGGAGGCAAACAAAACGACAAGATGCAGGTCGCCGGCCTCGCTTCTCCCGAGGAACAGGAACGCCCAACACGCAAACCAGACACACCGACTGGGAGAGGGGGGCGGGAGGAAGGGGAGGATGCCAGAATTACTGAGACAGTGACAGACCCCGCACTGGTGCCACCCCGCAGAGGGCCGTCTCTGGGGCGGGACTGGCCGGTCATTAACATCAATCAGACACCCCTGCGCCCAGGAACGCGCTTAGAGCACAGAACCGAGCGCTACGCTCCAGCCCAACCACCCGCTGTCGACCCTGCCTGAGGAAGAGCAGGCCCCTCCGGGCCCCTCAGTGTCCGAAGGCAGGGCTTCAGGGGACTGGCTCAAAGCTCTGCCAGTCCAGGGGAGCCCGTGCAGCTGGGACCCAGGGGGGGGCACCCCAGCGGCAGAGGGGCTCCGTGACCGGGGGGAGGGGCCTCCGGGCCCCCTAACCACCGGGGTGGGGGGGCTGCAGCAGGACGGGGTTCCCCGGCAGGCCCTTGGGGCCTGGCTGCCGGCTCGGACCCAATCTGCCATCGCGGCCCGAGGGGGTGCCGCCCCCCCCCGTGCCGCAGAAGCCCCAAGCCCGGCAGGCAGGTGCCCCCCCACCCCGCCCCCGGCAGCGCTCGCTCCCACGCGTGCCCGCGGGGCCTCTCCGAGGTGCCACCTCAGCACTGGCTCCACCAGCGGCCGGCCCCCCGCCGGAGGCGGGGAGAGCCCTTAAAGGGCCAGTGACCCCGCGCTGCCCACGGCCGCCCAGAGGGCCTGGGGAGCCAGGCCCAGACCCCCGGGGAGGGCGGCCGCCCCCGCCGGGCCTAGGTTCCGGGTCGGTCCGCAGGGGAGGGCCCCGCCGGAACTTTTCTGCGGGCGGCCCCCGACGGCGCTGTCCGCGGCCCCCGCCCCCTCCCAGCCTCGGTGTCACGGCCCCGGGACCCTCGGACCCCTTCCCCCGGCCCGGGTCGGTCCCGGCGGAGGGTGGGAGAGCGATGACGCGGCAGCAGCGCCCCCCCAGCCGGCCCCCGGCCCCAGCCCCGCTCATGCGCACTGGTGACACGTAGTGGCCTCCCCCCCACTCCCGCCTCCACGTCGGCAGCGCAGCGCGGCCCGGGGGGCGCCCCAAACTTTGTGCGGCCGCCCGAGGCCCGAGGGAAGCCGCGGGCCCGCAGCGCCCTCCCCGCCGAGGCCCGCACTTACTTTGGCCGTGGCTCCGCGCGCTCCGCCGCCGCCGCCTCCGGGGAAGAGCCTGGACGCGCTCGGGAAAGCGGCGGCTCCGCTTCCTCATCGGTATATACGGGCGGCGGCGCCAATGGCGGGCGGACACGTCAGAGGCCCGGCCTCCCGGCCCCGGCCCCGGCCTCCCGCGGCCTCCGCGGCCCAGCCCAGCCCAGTCCGGCCCAGCACGGCCCGGCCCGGCCTCCCGCGGCCGCGCGCGCGCCGTCCCACAGCGCCCCCCGCAGGCGCGCGCCCCCGGCCCGGCCCGGCCCGGCGACCAATCGCCGGCTGCCCCGGAGCCTCGTTCCGGCCGCCTCTGCCGTCCGGCAACTTCGCCCAAGTAGGCGGCCCGGCAGCCGGCCACGTGGCGGTGACCCCCCCCCCCCTCCCCCCGGAGCTCCGCGCGCCCCCTAGCGGCCGGGCGGCCAGGAGGAGGTAACGTCCAATCACAGGCAGCCCGGTACAAACCCGAAACGAGGCCCAGCCCACGCGGCCGGCGCAAGGACAAGGACAGGCGCAGGCGCGCTCCGAACACGGAGCCCGGCGGCGTGAGCCCCACAGCGCCCCCCACTGGGCACTCCCTGAATATGCCTCAGTTTCCTTATTTGTGAAATGAAGCCCCTACCTCGCAGAGTGGTTGCGAAACGCTCAGTATGGTGCATACAGTATTCGCTTATTAAATGCTGCTCTTCCCCACTCCCTTTTTTGTCTTCAGGCCCTTTCCCACTTACTCCTCAATAATCCACAAATTAATACAGTGTTTCACAATAAATTCCATTTTAATTAAGCGCCCCCCATGGTTCCGCATTATTCCCGGCTTGTCACTCCGAGCCCTACAGGGGGCACGGGGCCACACCGGCTATGCCCCATGGAAACGGGGATTCACATTCCAACAAGAAGAGGGAAGGGTTTCAGACAACCAAAGCTGGGCTGCAGAGCATCCATGGAGGGGCGGGGCTTTAAGAACCCCCAGGGCCGGCTCCTCCTCTCACAGACCAAGAGCCCAAGGCCCAAAGAAGGGGCAGCGCAGCCAACGAGCCCCCGGCCCGGCCCTTCCCTTCTGCCAAACGCCTGCACATAGGTGAGGGAGGGGCCCGGCAGCCCGCGCCTCGCCGCCTTCTCTGCCCCCCAAAAAGCCCAAACACGCTCCCTCACGGGCTGGGTGGGGGCCAAGGCTCGGGGCCAGGCACGGCGGAGGGCCCAGGGGCACAGAATGCCCCCCACTCCAGGGCCGGAGAGACACGTGCTGCCCGTGGGCAGGCCTGCAGAGATGACGGAGGGAAAGGACGGGCTGGGAGGAAGGTCCCTGCCACACCCCCTCGGGCAGAGCCCCCCAGAGGGAAAAGCAGAAGACCGGGCTGCAACGTGCACCCCTGGAGAGAACGTGCCCGTAGATGCTTGCTTGCTGTCAATTACCAATGACTGACAGACCCTGAAACGCAGCAGCGGCGGAAACGCCTCCCCAGACCCTGGGAGATACATTGTTTCCAAGAGAAGTGCCAGACAGTATCTGTCATCAGGTGGTTTTTCTCCCTCTGTTCTCCCAGCACCAGCTGTCCACCCACCTCCACCCCCGCCCCCACACGCACCCAGCTGCCGGCGCTCCAAGGCCCTTCACACCCTTCACCTGGACTTGCACCACAGCCGCCACCTCCCCTGCAACCTTCTTACCCTGGAAGCTCCCTGACCTTCAACCCCCTCCTCTCACTGATGAGTTCCTCCCAGAACCTTTTCTTAATATGGTAAATAGTTTCCAAAACCAAGATCTAACATTATCTTCAAAATAAATAAATAAAGTCATGGGGTAGGCAAGAACATCCATTACCACCACTGCTACCTGATACAGTATTGTCCTAGAAATGTTAGGCAGAGTCATAAGAAAAAAGACATTGAGGGAACAAATAGGAGCAAAGAAGTAACAGAATTATTCCTTCTTGCAGATGATACATTTTACTTAAGGAACCCCAGCTATACAATTAAAATTAATTGAAATACTTAATAACCTCAATAAAATAACAGACTATAAAATCCATAGAAATGTCTTAGAACGTTCCTAACAAAATCCAAAAGGAAAAGATAGAAAAAAGTTCAATTCAAAATAACTCCCAAATGTACAAAATATTTGGGAGTCCCCTTCCCAAGACAAACATGGAAATTATATGAATACAAGACACTACAAGAATAAAGAAGGGCTTAAATAACAGTCGAGACAATTTCCCGCGGTTTAGGCCTGCTAAAAGAACAGTGACCATACCATATATTTAATTTGGAGACTGAATGGCATTCCAAACTATCCAAGGAATAACTCACAGAACAAAACAAAATAATACCATGAAAGAACAAAGTCTGGTCAAAGGAAATAATGAAGAGGGGGGGCCTGATCTCAAACCAAACAGGGAGTCCCCAGAGTCTTAGCACAGGGCCTCAAACTGGAAGAAGGCTCTGGAGACGATCTGTGCCACAAAGCAGAAATAATCAGAACATGCTAGACAATGTGATCACAGGCCAGATAAGGGGTGGAGGACACGGGCACACTGTGTTCTAACCACCCCAAGGCCTCCACGATGGACTAAATCTTCGGGGAAAGCTGGACAGCAGGCAGACCCAAGCCAGGTCTAGAACCCCGCCACACACTCAATATCACCATCAGCATCAAACGGATAGAGGCAGGTACAGAGTGTGAGAGCATAAGTAAAGAAGGGAGGGAGAGACTTCACAACAACGTGAGTGAGGGGAGTTATTAACAAAACAAGGGGAAGAGATGCTCCTAGGATTAAAGGGGATCACTTGGGTTAGATAAAGTCAAAAGTTACAAGGAAAACAGCTGTGGAAAAAGTCACTGCAGCAAGTTTCTGAGAAGGGTCCAACAGCAACGAGCTGAAGCCACTCCCCAATAGGTGAATGGCCAAAGGGGTGGCGGCTCTCACAGGGAAATCCAAGCTATCAACAATCATAGGAAAAGTGCTCCCAACACTAAAACACACGCCAACTAAATGAAGCGCCCCTCCAGGACTTTACCCCTTCACACTCAGAGGAACAAGGATGACCCAAAAAAAGGGTGATAAAAATGGGCTGTGGGAGGAGAAAAACACTGATGTGCTGTTCAAGGAACTGGGAATTAATAAGAAGAACTTGCATTTATGCAGCACAAAATGCTTTGCAAATAGCTCATTTTATCTCCAAAACAAGGAGATGCTTTTATCACGCCCATTTTACAGATGAAGAAATGGAGGCAGGCAGATCTGGGAACCTGGCCAGGTGATGATAAGTGTCAGAGGCAGAGTATGATCTCTGCTCTTCTCTTCCCAATTCCAGCTCCCGCACTCTATCTACCAGCTTCCTCCTATTAGTTAGTCCAACCATTCTCGAAAGCAACATGAAACCATATCCATACTTCAAAACTCATTAGACTGCATATACCCTTTGACCCGGCAATAGTACTATTAGGCCTCTACCCTAACGAGGTCAAAGACAGAAGGGAAGGGACTCCTGTCTAAAAATACTTATAGCACCACCTTTAGTGGTAGCAAAGAATGGGGTACAATGTGGTCTCCTCATCAACTGGGGAATGGCTGAACAAATCTATCCATCCATAATTAATCTTCCCCAAACCAACCAAAGTGATTCTGAAGTGATTTTCCTCAAGGACAGACTTAACCATGCCTCACTCCACTAAATACACTCCAGTGGCTCCCTATTTCACTGAGCCCCAGAATCAAACAGAAGCAAGATCCTGCTTGGCCATGACAATTCTGCCCCACCTGTCTCTTCCCAGCCTTCTTCAACACTGTCCCCTCACACACTCTGCCATCCTGCCCTCCTTGCTGCAACTCACTCAAGGTTCCATCTTCCATCACTCTGCCTCCATGCCCTTCCTTTAAAAGTAGGTTCAGATTGTGTAAAGTGAGAAGAAAAGAAAGTGACTTGAATGCCCATTGCTTTTGACCCAGAGCACCACTCCCAGATCTCTAACCCAAGAAAGCCACAGAAAAGATGAAAAAAGCCTACATAGGCACCCAAATGCTACTCTGTAAAGAATTGCAAACAAAGTCAATGCCCATTGATTGGGCAATGGCTAAACCAATGGTGATCTGTGAATGTAACAGAATATGACTATGCTGGGAAAAGGGGGGTGGGGGTGGGAGGGGAGACCAGAAAAGCCTGGAAAGATCTCTGTGAACTGATGCAGACTGAAGTCAGCAGAGTGGAGAAGACAAGTAACACAAAGACAAAATAATGTCAATGGACAAACTACCACCATTGTGAATGTTGCAAAATCACAAAGAATGACTTGGAAGAAAAGAAATAAGAAATCCCCCCAGTCCAGCCCTCAGCAGAGCAGGCAGGTCCTCGAGTGTGAGATGCTCCATGCATGTTCGTACTGGTAAGATGTACTGATCAATTGTGCTCCTTTGTCTTTCCTGCCTTAAAGAAATAATCTCTTGTTATAGAGGATGGATGGCTCAGTGGGAGGAATACTAGCCAGAATTATGGGGATGTAACAACAACAAAACACACTGACAAAAACTTATTTTGTAAAAAGGATCGCCCAGACTCAAGAGAACAATTTTAACATAACTGCAGTAATATAAAGGAAAACAACTTTGAAAGACTCAAGAACACCAATCAATATTGCGCCTGATCCTGACTGCGGAGGATCGCAGGTGCAGACACACACGTCTGCAGACTCCGCCGATGGCTCACTTCGTTTTGATCAACTATACTGACGAGGGAAGGCTTAAAAAAACAGATTCCAAGGGGAGAATTTTAAAGGGCCTTGGCTAGGGAACGAGAATGATTTTTTTCAAGACAAAAGGATATCATCAATGAAAACAGAAGAGAATATTAATTATCCCTCCTCACTCCCCCCCCCCCCCATTCATCCTCTCCTCCTCAACTCTTCTATTTCTACCTTCATTCTTCTGGCTGCTGTCCCCTCACCCCTCCCCCATCAGGTCAGTCACCACGGCTTGTGGACCAGCCTCCTCTCACCCTCTCTCTGTCCTCTCATTTGCTACTTGCTCCTCCGCTTGGTTTTGACTCCACTATAACCGGCACCTCCCTTCCCTGACCAAGATAAGCTCCTCATCATGAGAGGGCATCACCTTTGATCCTCACGCCTCCTCAGTGCCATCAGCTGCCTTTGCCCGTCTACTTGGAGAGCCAGAGGAAGGAGCAAAAAGCTCCTCCCACAGACTCCCTTTATGGAAAGAAGGCTCAAATGTCCAGGTACCTACCAGCTCTGCTCAATTTCAATTCCACCAACCTTATCATTCCCCCTTTTCAGCTTCCCCCACTAGACTGCAAGTTCCCTGAGGATGAGGATACTCTTCTTCTTCTTCGTATCTCCGGTGTCTGGCAAATAGCAGGCACTTAATAAATGCTTATCATATTGCCTCATTACATCTTCCCTATACTTATAGCCACGGCCTTCCTGCTAGATCCCCAGCTTCTAGTCTTTACTCTCTCTAAGCCAGTGGTTCTCAACCTTCCTAATGCTGCGACCCTTTAATACTCATATGTGGGCATATCTACATGTAGGCAAACCTACCTGGAGATGGATAGAGGAGCAGTGTCCTGGTTCCTAAACCCATCGGAAATATGTGTTTTCCAATGGTCTTAGGCGACCCCTGTGACCCCTGTGAAAGGGTCATTCGACCCCCAAAGGGGTTGCAACCTACAGGTTGAGAACCACTGCTCTAAGCCATCTTCCACACAACTGCCATGGGTCTTCCTCAAACACAGATCTGACTGTAGCATTATGTAGATTCAATAATCTCCAGTGGTATCCCATTGCCTGTAGCATGAAATACAAAGTCCCTTGACTTTGTCCATCGTCACTTGGTCAAGTCCAATCTATACGCATTTATTTAGCACCTAATGCTCCAGGCAGTGTTGGTTAAACCCTGGGCTTACAAAAAAGGCAAAAACCAAGCAACCACCCAAACCAAACCCCCATGTCTGGTCCTGAGAAGCTCACCTTTGTAGCCTTATTAAAAATTATTCTTTCAAAGCAAACACCTTGTAACTTCCATCATTTCAAGATCTCTGAAACTCTGCCCAAGCTGTGACCCCACCCACATTCTTGCCTCAGTGAATCTCTGATTTCCTCAAATTCATTATCTCGCCTCAAGTGCCATATCCCTCCTTCCAGGAACTGGAGCATTAAAGGAATCCTTTGTAAATACTTAGGAAAGAATGTTCACTGACACTCTGCCGGACAGATCACACCCAATTTAACTCACTTTCCTCTTTGTTCAGGGTCACTAGGTTGGAAAATCATGAACATACTGCAGACACTGTGAACCTGAAGAAGTTCAGGTATCCTGTGTCTTTCATGATGCCCACCCAGACAAAGGGGCAGAAAGGGCATGAAAGGCCAAGTTTATGGATCCCAGACTCCAAAAAGTGATCAAGGTCAGCAGGAAGGGAGGTTTTTAGGGACCCATTTTATTGATGGCTTGGATGAAGGCAGAGGGGGCACACTATTAAATTCGCCAATAATACAAGGGTAGAAGAGAAGCTCTGACAGCAGACTCTAGGGCCAATGAAAATGGCAGGGCCAAGGTAGGGGCTGAATCATAAAAGCTGAAAGTGAAGAAGAAAGAAATGCCAAGTACTATAGTTGGCTTTAAAAAGGTGAGCCTCAAAGTTCCGGATGGGGGAAGCATGCTCAGACAGCGGCTTATGAGACAGACTTTTGGAGTTTATGGTAGAAGGCAAGCCCAAAGTCGCCATGACTCAATTTGGGGTGACAGACAAAACAACCAAACAGGGCTGTATTCAGCAGCAGCACCATTATTAACTCACTAATTAAAATGAGCATAATGATGACGGAAGCAGTGTTTAAAATGGGGGTAAGAGAAAGCATCGTGGAAAAAGCCAACATCTCCTGTCTTCTGTAAAGCATCTGGGCAGGGATCTCTCAATAGTCTTACACACCAACTAGTCATTCTCCAATTTTTCAGAACTGAAAGGAACTTCAGGGATCCTCTCATACACATATTTTACAGATGGCAAAATGACTGCCCAAACTCTCATCCCCAGTTAGACACAGGTGACTCATTCCCTGCTGCATGAGAAAGTGGAATGTCAGTCTATCACATGCTCTTCCAGTCCAAAGGCAGACCAATTCCAAGGTCCAGTGATAACCCATATGCCTTGCCATCAGGGCCAGTCAGGAGGAGCCTTACTTACCCTTGTGATTAAATCAGCACTATTCTCCATCCTCCTTTTTGATTCTTTTATCTGGACAGTGGCCTCATTCCTCCTTCTATCCCCCTCCTTTTGGATGGTCCTAAAATCCTTTCTATCTAGGAGCTCATTCCTCTGGTGCAAGAACCAACTCCTGATCTTCTGCTCCCGTCAAGGAAGCCTGGAGCCCCCTTCTGCCACCCAGGTTAATGAACAGATTGGAGCCATACTCCAGGCTTGAGACAGGCTTTGGTGAAACGCCCTTGTCTGCTTCCCCTGGGGCAGAGGAAGGGGTTAGCGATCCCACTGGGGGAGTAAGTAAATGAAAGCACAGGACCCTCTGAAGATACCCCCTGTTTGAAGTTATGTCTGTGATTGTGAACGTCTCAGAAACAAACGCAGTGAGACACCAATCTCACCTGGGATCCGCCAACAAACAGTAATGACAAGAGCTAACATACGTGCGGCACTAGGTTTACACCGCCCTTAAATGTTATCATAGTTCATGTTTACAGAAATCCTGAGAGATGGGTGCAGTTACTGCTCCAGTCTCACAGAAGGGAAACTGAGGCAGGTCCCATTACTTGGACAGGGTACAGCGAGTGTCTAAGGGGGAATTTAAGCTTCATGAATCCCAGTACAGAACGCTTACCAACCACACCACCTAACCACCTAATAATGATACGCACCTACTTACTGTGTCTAAGGAGTCATGACCATTCCTCTGCCCTCAGTGGGCTTACAAACGACGCAAAAGTGAAATGAGAGATGTTCAAGCAACAACACGAGTGACCTGTGCAGGCAGGCAGGACCCAGCCCGGCTTGGGGTGCAGGTGGGCCAGACCCAGCCCACCTTGGGGTGAGCCAAGGGGTTCAGAGGCAAGTCCACCCCATCTTGGCACTTCAAGAATTCAAGGGCAGATTTACTGATAAGGAGTCCGGAAGAAAGGCCTCAGATCACACACCAGCCTCAGCCACACTCCAAGAAAATGAGTAACAGGAGAAAAGGGATGGAACCTAGGACAGGTTGGGAACCTTCCATTCCAGCAAAAGCCAGACAGAAGGCAGCCACCCTCTGTTTCCAGCAGTCAGGTCTTTGCTTCCACCATTCCCTCATCATCATCTCTTCAGTTTCTTCTCTGACATTCTTAAGTAAGATCACGGGCACTTCAGGTGGTTTGGGCAGACCTCCTTTCATCGCGCTTTGCTTGCCTGCACTTCACAGCTACTCTGTTTTTTACACACTGAAGGTTTGTGGCAACCCTGCACCCAGCAAGTCTACAGGCGCCATCCCCCCCAGCACGTGCTCATGTCATGTCTCTGTGTCACATGATGGTCATTCTCACAACATTTCAAACTTGTTCATTATTGTCATATCTGTTACGGTGAGATGTGATCTGGGATCTGGGATGTCACTACTGGAGTTGTTTTGAGGTGCCATGAACCAAGCCCATAAGACAGCCCTTAACTGAGAAACGCTGGGGATGTTGCATGTGTTCTGACTCTTCCAAGTAGGCCCCCTTCTCTCTCCCCCTCCTCAAGCCTCCCTATTCCCTGAGACACAGTAAGATTGAAACTGGGTCAATTAATAACTCTACAATGGCCTCTAAGTGTTCAAGTGAAAGGAAGAGTCAATCAACACAATAAAATTCACTGTTACTTTATTGCAGGAAATCACCCCAGCCACCCAGCCCTCAGCAACCGCCACCCTGACCACTCAGCAGCCCCCAGCACTGAGGGAGGACCCTCCGTCAGCAAACACAACTCACTGAAGCTTGATGGTTGAAGAGAAAGGGGGAATATTAAGAAATGGGAAGTGGTATAGAAGAAAAGACCACCAATAAAACTTTTTTTTTTAAATGAGGGAAATGAAGAAATGAAGGACAATATCCAACATGACAGGCCCTAAGCCTGGTGTCTGTTTGACGCAGGAGATGGCACAGTGGTCACTCAACTACCGAAACGTATAGGTTTGTGCCCCCAAACCCAGGACCCAGTTTCCACACCCATGTGAACACACCACAGGTCCAGTGTTCCATGACACAAAAAGATGCAGGAAAAGCCAGGCACAACCAAGTGAGCCAAGTAAGACAACACCACTGCTACCCCAAGCTGCCTCTCGTCCTCCTGTAAGGAAGTGTGGACCCCAGTAGCTCCCCTTTCCTGGGTAGTCTCTGTACCTGTCAGCTGGAGTTGGGAGGAGCCAGCTGCACAAGAAGGAATGTTGGGCACCAAGCCAAGCTCCCAGCACACCGCATGAAGAAGCACTCGTCCTGGAACGCTCCCAGGACAGCTGTCATTCTCGAGTCCCCCTGGCAACCAGGCACGACACTGCCCTCACTTTCCAGCTCTGACAGGAAATGAGTTTGCCAACCTTCTTTAGCTGGGACCTTCCCAATGCCATGAACATGGCTCAGATCCAGTTGGTCTTTCTCTAGACAGCAAGAGAGAACTCAAACTCTCCCAGAGACCACAGACCACCTCTGGTCAATGCAAAGACACGGAGCCCATCTCTCAGTTAGCCCCTAGGAACATGTGCCAGGATACTTTGACTATAAACAAACGAAAAAGCAAACACAAGATGAGACTTCAAGGATGCATAGTGTTAGCCTGGGCCTCCCTCTCCCCCAGTGCCCTGAAACCCTGCTGAGCCTTAAGAGACCACTTCATGAACTGTCTGCTTCAGTTCAAAAGGACATTCACTACAGTACATGCAAGCCTCAGGGACAGAAGGGAAGGAAAGGGAGAAACGAGCATTTATTAAGCACCTGCTGTAGCCAGACACTCTGCTAATGAGCACTTCACAAGCATCTCCCAACAAACCCAGCGGGCGCTGAGATTATCCCCTTAGTGCAGGTGGGGAGAAGCTAAGTGACTTGCCCAAGGTCACACAGCTGCAAGTTTCTGAGGCAGGATTTGGATTCAGTTCTTCTGACTCCTGGCCTAGCACTTTCTGCACTCTGGCACCACTTAGATATCTTTAGGTAGAGAAGGAAACCCCAGCAGTCTCTCCCTCCCCTATGAGCAGGGGCACACACGTGTAACTAAATGCTCTAGCAGCTGGCAGAGCCCTCACCATGGACATCCCCCCCAGGAAGCAGCAACAGCCCACTGGGCCTGCCCACACGCTGCACCAAGGTCTCGGGCTCAGCCCATCTCCTTCTAAAGGGCACACTTCTCTGAGGATGCCAGACACGCTGGACCCTGGTTCTCCAGCTGCATTCCTTACCTGTTTTCTGTTGCCGTCTGCTTCTCCCCAACATTGTGCAACTCAACAGGGCCCTAGGAAACCGCGATACCACAACTTATAGTCACGTAACACTCCCATAGGCCTGACATTAAAAAGGCAGACCTGTCTCCAGGGGACTTCTGAGGCTATTAGTCCAGGCCACTTCTCTTTTTCTAGTGGCAAAGTTTTACAGAACAAATCCTTTTATTAAGGAGATTTGTTCTGTTTGGTTTGGAGTCAGGCAAAGGGATGCACTCGAGGACTGAGAGGGCCACATGTAGCCCTGAGGTCACAGGTTCCCCACATCCACAGGCACAGGTCTCATCCAAAAAAGACAGGCTCAGGAGGATATACATTTAGGACATTTTTCGTCCACTTGGTTCTTCCTTTGTGGATGGTCAAACCAAACAGGAATGGCTATGGATCACTGCACACAATGGAATCGGCAGAGAGAAGCTCCATCACAGAGAATCAATCTTCAACAGAACTCTTCCACAAATACCTCCAGAAGCATCTATAGACCCATTTTACACTTCCTTGATACTAATCAACAAGGAGGTGAACAAGGTTCCTCCTGTTCTATCTTTCAAAGAATCTTGAACAATTTTGATATATAGATAGGAAACAACTTAAGAGGAAGGAGGCACCATTTTGTCCTACCAAAACATACACATTTTTGTAACCAAACAAGAAACCCAAGCAATGGAATCTTGTATTCTCTAAAATTTTCTGTCCATTGTAAGATAAGATGGCAAAGAAGTGTCACTGTGGAATGTCACTCACTAAAGACTAGCTGTTCCCCAACATTCCAGCTTGGAGTCATTGCTTCTACAGGCAGCAAGGCACAGTGGAAGGAGAGAAGAACTAGGTTCAAATCCTGCCTCAGACTGCTAGGTAAGTCACCTAACTTCTCTAGTCCTCTGTGTTCTCATCTGGACAATGGAAGGGTAGCCTCAATGGCCTCCAAAATTCCTCCCCTTCTAACTCTATGATCCTGTGATCATCAAGGATGTCCTTGCTCCTCAGATGATTCTCATAAAAATTGTTCATCAATGGTGAAGTAGAGGTAGCAGCCATTAGCTGTTGAGGGTCTCAGTCACTCTTCTTTGATACTCATAAGGTCAGAGACTTTTTCCATACCTCTAAGATCTCTTCCTCTTTCATATTCATTGTGAATAAACCCCACAATGACTCATCACCAGGTCCCCTCCACCAAGGATCTCTCTTGGTCCATCTGTTCTAATCACACCACTCCTCTTGATCCATTCTCTTTGAGAGCTTCATCTTTATCCTTAACAAGCAAATCTGGGATGATCCTGGTGGAGGCGGTGGAGGCTCGGCTGGCCCTGCTGAGGACTCTTGCTTGCAGATCTTTCCCATTTTTCCTTTTTGTTGAGGTCCCTCCACTCTTCTCTTCTGAATGCCCCTAGGATGATTCTGGTTAGGTCTATCACCAAACTTTCTCTAGATCCATTTCACCATCTCTGGTTTTTGAGGCAGCACTGCTCAATTCGGCATCTCCTTCTTTGTAAGAGCTTACACATTATTACAGATTATTTTCTAAGCCAGCGTGGTCCTTGGCCCGGTAAGTCAATAGTGTTTTCTGGCAGAGGTGCTTCTGGGGTATCTTTGGTCTCTTTTGGCAGCTGGGCTTCAGTGTGAAATTTCTGTCACCTACGACCTTTCTTCTGTCCCTACCCTCTCTTCTATCAGAAGGAGGATGGAGCTGTTTTCATGTACCCCCTGGTTTTTTTCCTATGTATATTCTTTCTTCTAGCTTTCTAGTAATTCTGATCTTGGCTTTTAACAAGCTGGCAGTCTGCTTATACTTCCACATCAGTAATGGGTCATTCCTCTGTTAGAATGTAATCAGAGAGAGGGGGAGGGAAGGAGATATGGGAGGCTCACCTTGCCCAGTGCTGTGTTCATGGCTTCCCCATGGCCTCCCTCAATCTTATTCCTAATCCACATCCTACCCTGCCAGGTTTTGCTGGTTTGCTGAGCAGGGTTCAAGACACAACAACACTGATTTTGCAGCTATGTGCAACACTGACTGGAGACAGCAGAGCTACAGACTGGAGAACCAATTAGGAGGCCACTGCAGCAGCCTAAGAGAGGTGAGGAGAGAAAAAATGCAGACTTGGAAGGAAAGGTGCCCCATCTTACAGATGAGGTGCCTCAGGGAGTTAGTTAACATTGCAGATGGGATCTGAACCCAGCTCCTCTGACTGCAGAGGAATGCTCCTGGTTTACAGTGGACCACACTTCTGCCCCCACGGGGAAAAGCAGCTAGCTATAGATGTTTGGGGATCAAATTCAAAGGCCATGGAGACTGAACAGAAATGGGGTCGAGGAGGGAGGAAAAGAAGACTGAGGCTGCAGAACTAAGTGACCAGAAGGGTGGCTATGCCCTCAGCAGAAGCGGAGGAAGTCAGGAAGAGAGGAGACTTTGCCTGACATAATGAGCCGGTGATCCGAGCGAGATCTGGGTGATATGTAGCTCGAGAGGAAGGCTGAGGCTAGATAGCCAGATCTGAGAGTCATCTATTCCCAGACAATGGCTGAGCCCCTGGGGACTGATGGGCTCACTGAGTGAGAGTATACAGAGACGGGAGCTCATGGCCAGCCTGCAGACACACAAATGTGCATACTCATGGCTATAGCTCTACAGCTACTGTGTGCAGACATCCCAGCACACACAGATACACACAAAGGCACCTTCTTGAAGTCTCTATGGTTCTTCATCAGCCTGAATGCTGACCCAGAAAGCAATGATAACAATGACAGAGAGAACTTTAAAACTCAGAGAGCACTCGGATAGTTGGGCTTCACCGTAACCCTCGGAGCTCAAGGCTACAGGGACGGCCATCTATATTTTACAGATCGAGAAACTAAGGCACAGAGATTAAATCATCTGCCTGGGTCACTCAATTACTAAGGACTGGAGGCAGGATCCGAACCTAGAGTTTACATTACATCATTCTTTCCTTACTCAGAAGACCATCTTCAAAACACCCAACAACTTATCACTCTTTAGGCAATCTAGGGATAGTCTCCCAGCGCTGAGCTGGTACTGGGGGTGTCGGTGACATGAGGCCTTCATTGAGCGGCCGGGGCCACCTCAATGACACAATGAGCCACTGGAGAAGGAGTCTTATAGTGCCAGGAATAGGTTTTTGAAAAGCCTGATTAATCATTTGGAATCTGCTTTGGGAGAATATAGCAGGAGAAGCTCGCTACTCAAAATAAATTCTAAAAAACCAAAAGGAGGAAAGTTTGGTATAAGCAGAAAATTCAGAAACGCACACGAGAGTGGTCTTCGTAGAAGGTACGTGATACAACAGAGCTGGGAAACCTGCCACCTGCAATGGTCTCTTTAAAGTGCTCAGGATATGCAGAACATCATACCTCATCTAATTCAAACAAAGATGTAGAAAACCAGGCCCTGTTAGGCCCAGGAATTTCGGGAAGGCCACCAACAGGGCTCAGCCCTGCCTGAGTACAAGAAGACAAATTATCCCTTGCCTTCACTAACTCCAAACCCTACAGTTCCCAGGACCCAGATTAAAAGAGCAACCTTACAAAAGGAATTAAAAATAAGGCAAACGTGTTCTAGGCAAAAACCAGCAGCTCCCTTTGCTCTGTCAAGAAATGGGAACCACATATTTTAGACTAAGAAATGAGAAGTTCCGTTCCAGTCAGTGGTCAAATCGTTACCCTTAGAAAGAGGGTAAATCAAATATGAATGAAAACGCCAGAGCGCCGGGCACAGGAAGGAGTCGCCAGATCAGCCACTGGGCCACATTCAATCCCACGTCCTCCCCACCCAGGTAAGATGCCACACTCCCCTGCTCCTCCGACTCCCCGAGCCCAGGAGCTCAGAAGCCACAGTCAACAGAACGGAAGGGGGGAGTTTGCAAGGGATTACTGAGTCCTTCCGAGGCTCCAGGGAACGGCCCCTAGGAAGGAAAATACCCTCTGCACTGTCGTTATCTGAATGGAGAATGCACAGCCAAACCCTTCAAGCCCTCTTTCAACAATTATTTTAAAGACACTGATGATATTTTGAGATAACACTGGACCAATCAATCTTGGTTCTACATACAAAGGCTGCATGTGTGTGTGTGTGTGTGTGTTTGTACATGAGGACAAGGCAGAGGCAAGCTGGCAGCTGAAGTTAAAGCTAAGAAACAGCTGGGGAGAACAGCCCCCAAATACAAGGTAAGTCTCCATTTCAATGCCAAGATTCCACCCAAAGGGAGGCAAATCCAAACACCAGAATGGGAAGGAAGAGGAGGCCAGAAGCACTTCCCACAAGCACTGTCCTCCTGGACCTGTATTTGCTAATTAAAAATCCACCCACCACAATCCTAGAAAGTTATTACAAACCATTTCCACATGTAACAAAGGAAGGAGCCCCTATATGTGACAGAGATGTGGGGGGAAGGGGTCCTCTGATTAATGCAAAAAAATTTTCCATACACAAAAGTTACCTTAGTTCATGTTTACAAGCAAAGACCTTTGCTATGGAAACAAAGCTCACTAAAGCCTGTGTAGAAATACTTAAGAATCTGAAAGACTAATCCAAAGGCTACTTGCCTGCCACCCATCCAAATGAGGATTTTATGCTTTTCTGTAGACCAGAAAATAAAACCCTGCCCAAAGCCCAGAGAATCCTGCCTATCTCTGTAACTGTATCTTTATCAAGCAGGCAGGCAGCCAACTAGCATTTATGAAGAGTTTTCAGGGGTTAAGCATTTAAGATACAAACAAAGCCATCAATAGTTCCTGCTCCCGTGAAGCTTGCATTCTAACGGAGATAACACATAAATAATCAGGTACGTGCCAAGACACATAAGGAGGGAAGGGTGAGCCAGAGATGCTATAAAAGGTGGGATTTTAGCCAAGCCAAGGAAGCCGAGGGATGTCAAGGGACTTCAGGAGGGGAGTGTTCCATGGAGGAGAGCCAAGCAAGACAAAAACCTCAAAGCCACGTATTTTAGAACTGGAAGGAATGGAGGAAATCTCTCTGGAACCCCAGTTTTCTCATCTGTGAAAATGAAGGACTTGAGGCTAGCTCCCTCAAGTGCCATCCACTGAAATCCAATGATTCTGCCATCCTCAAGTCAATGGTCTCTAGCGCCACTTGGATCCTCCGGAAGCTCCCACATCTGCAGGCGCCATTTTACGGGGAGAGGAAGGAAGAGCCGGGCTCCAGCTCTGTCTCTTCAGCACAGCAGCTATTGGAGTCCGGGCATGCAAGTCATAGAGCCTCTCCCTGGCTCCGGGTGACTCCTCTGAGCCCCCCCATACAGCCGGATGCACTGGTCAGGAGCCGGCACTTCAAACGTCAGAGCAGCACCATGTGCCTCCTGCATCACCTAGGGACATCTTCTCTGTCACATGCTGCTCAATCCCAGCTGGCAAGAGATGCAGGGAGGAGAAGTATGGGAGGACAGGTGTCCAAACCAAGAAGGACATGTCACAGAGAAGAACCCAGGCTCTGCAACTAGGGTAAGAAGCAAGATCATGTCTTAGACAAGCATTTGCCAGACACTGAAAGAGAGAACTTGGGGCTGAATCAACAGCATTGGGGCTGAACACCCACCTCCTCCTCTGAGCTCTGACAGGGCACGACCATGGTGGCTCAGTGGAGGATAAGAAGGGATCTCTAAGGCCCTTCCCAGTATCTCTCCACAAATGCTTCCAAGCAGGGATGGGAAGGGGGGCAGGAGGATCCTGTCAACAAAAGAAACGATGTTAAAAGTTGTTCACTCTTGGATGCAAACCAAATTCAAATCCAAATTAGTCTCTATGCTGACTGTGTTATGTACAAGGAAGGCATCCCAAGCTGTACTGTGGGGGTGACCTATTTTCACAGGGACTCCCTTCCTCACATATACCTCAGCCAGTCAGTCAATAAACATTTATGGGGCGCTTACTATAGGCCAAATGAGGTGCAAAGTGCTAGGGATAGCAAGAAACGCACAAGCCAGCCCCTGCCCTCAAGGAGCTCACAATCACACAAACAGGCACGTCCAAACTACCGGCAGGACACTAATAACTGGGAACAATCAGCAGAAAGAAGCCGCGGGCCTCAAATCCGCAGGATTGTGGCTCTGCTCTGGCCAATGTGCCCGTCCCTCAGGACTCGACGCCACAAGCCCAGCACCAGTGACTGGGGATCTCCCTCCTCCATCGTGCTGGTGGCATGGCTCGCCATTATGACAGCCAAATGAAGTTCTCCGGCATATTTTTAAAGGAACTTTTAACTTTCTTTTTTCTATAAGGATAGGAAGAGACAACCCATTTAAATGCTTTAAAGCAAAATTCTGATCTACTTTCAAATTAAATCACCACACAATAAAGACAGGGGCAGGATGGTTCATTTTCTATATTGTTAAGTCAATGACATGATAGGACAGGTGTGCTCTCCTTGACCTCATGATGCTGGTCTGGCTGCTCCATCTCCTGCTCAGGCCTTGTCCCCAGCTGGGCCCCAGGCCTGGAGCACTCTCCTTCCTCATCTGCACCTCCTGGCTCCCTGCAAGTCCCAGCTCACAGCCCACCTTCTACGAGGAGCCTTTCCTGATCCTAGACCTCTCCTCTGTGCTGTGGACAGAACTGTTGGCATGTGGTCTCCCCCAGAAAACCGGGCATTGCCATTTTTTTTTTTTGTATCCCCAGTTCTTAGTTCAGTGCCTGGCACAAAGGAGGCACTTAACGAATGTTTCCTGACTGACTGGCTGACTGACTGACTGATTGCCACATAATATCACTTGGGAAGGAAAGCCTGATTGCTCCCTATGAAGCCCATAGGGGACACACTGGCTCTGCACAGATGATCCTCATATAAATATAAAGAGAAGTCGGTGTGTATGTATGTGTGTACACACACACACACACACACACACACACACACACATACACACATAGATCCCCTTACCAGACAAATCTTACTGATGGACTGTCTCCCTGACAGCGGCCTCCAACATCCCCCTCATCTCTTCTGGGTCCAATCACTCTAATCCAGTTGGCCTGGCCATCTTTGTTCCCCACCATGCCCTTTCAACACCCTCTAAAGAACATCTGGAGCTCTGACATCAAGTATTCAGGCTTACAATGGGGAAAAAAACTTGTTAGAAACACCTTTGGAAGATGGTGGACATGGGGCAGTCACCCAGCTGAACTCTCCCAACATTCCCCTCCCCACAACTTTAAAATAAAACCTCAAATCAAATTTTGGAGTGGCAGAGTCAACAAAAAGTCAGACATTTTTCTGGCCTAAGAAAACTTAGGAAGTCAGCAGAAGTCTATGACACAAGAACCCACAGGCAAGGCAGCAATAGCAGCCTCAGGAGCTCTCAGTCCAGAGTAAGGAAGGAGGGTAGACAACTGGTCAGAAAGAGATTACAAGGGAAGTACAGCTAGTTCTGAATAGCAACTCTACTGCCCACACAAAGTTCCAGGGGCCCTGGTCATAGTTCTAAGGCAAAGAGAACACTGGCACTTGTGGCTGCAGGGGACCAGGGGCCTTTCTGGGTAAAGAGCAGAGTGCAGACCAGGAGATCGGTGACCACACCTCCCCTAGGCTCACACCACTTCGGAAGCACCAAAAATTTGCAACAAATTTAGCTCTGAAACATCAGCATGAAAAAGTCTAAAGCTTGGGACAGAGCCCAACTTTAACATAAAATTGTTCAAAGTGAAGGAACAGACTGGAATTTGACCATCAAAAGCTACTAGGGTGGCAGGACAGATCAAGACATAAATTTAGAAGAAGATTATAATGTGAAAACAGATAATAACTAAAGCCTCAAAGAAAAATGCTAATGGACCCAAGGCCAACAAGAATTCCAGGAAGAGTTCAAGAAAGAGATAAGAATGGTAGAGGCAAAATTTGATAAAGAAATGAGTGATGCAAGAAAATTATGAAAAGGGAATTATCAGTTTGGTAAAAGAGGCAAAAAAAAACTGAAGAAAACACCTTAAAAAAAGAAGAGGTCAAAGGGAAAGAAGTACAACAGCTCACTGAACAATGAAGGAGGGAGAGGGATGGAGAGAATTTAGAATTAAGAATTTTCAAAACAAATGCTGAAAATTGTTTTTACATATAACTAGCGGAAAATAAAATACTAAATCTGAAAAAAAAAAGCTCACTGAAGAAAATAATTCCTTAACAATTAGAGTTGGGACAATCCCAAAAGATACACTAATCTGATACTAACATACTGAGGAATGATGGCAGGAAAATATTAAAATCTTTGTTTTCCATTAAAAAAATTAGAATTGCGCAAGTAGAATCTAATAACTCCACATGACATCAAGACACAATAAAACAAAGTCAAAAGAATGGGGAAAAGTAGATGAAAATGTGAAATATCTCATTGGAAAAACAACTGACCTGGAAAAGAGATCAGGGAGAGAACATTAAAAATTACTAGATCACCTGAAAGCCACGATCAAAGAAGGAGCCTGCGCACTGCACTTCAAGGAATTATCCAGGAAAACCGCCCTGGTGTCTCAGACCCAGAGGGCAAAATAGAAATTAAAAGAACCTACCAACCACCTCCTGAAAGAAATCGGAAAAGGAAAACTCCCAGGAATATTACAGTCAAATTATAGAGCTCCCAAGTCAAAGAGAAGATCCTTCAAGCAGCCAGAAAGAAACAATGCAAATACTGTGGAACCACAGTAAGGATCACACAAGATATAGTGGTTTACATGGTAAAGGAACAGAAGCCTTGAAACACGACATTCTGGAAGGCAAAGGAGCTAGGATTACAAACTGAGTATAATCCTTCAAGGGATAACAATAGATATTTAATGAAATGGAGAACTTTCAGCATTCCTGATGACAAGACCAAAGCTGAATAAAAATCTGACAATTAAACACAAGACTCAAGAGAAGCACACATGAAAGAGTAATCATAAGGATCACAATAAAGTTAAACTGTTGATATTCCTATAGGAGAAGATGATACATGTAACTCCTAAGAACTTGTATCATTATTAGGGAAGCTAGGTGGTACAGTTGATAGAGTGCTGGGTATGGACTCAGTAAGACTCATCTTCCTAAATCACAATCTGGCCTGACATGTACTGGCTGTGTGACCCTGGACAAGTCACTTCACCATATTTGTCTGAGTTTCCTTATCTGTAAAATGAACTGGAAAAGGAAATGACAAATCACTCCAGTATCCTTGCCAAGAAAACCCCCAATGGGGCCATGAAGAGTTGGGCATGAGTGAACAACCCCAACAAAGGCCAATTAAAAGGAACATGAATGTGAGTAGATTATATTGGAATAATCTAAAAGGGAGGTGGCAGGAGAAATAGAATGTCACAAATTTTGTCATGTAAAAGAGGTAGCCAAGGAAGAGCTTTTACAGTGGAAGGCATGTGGAAAAATAGGGACACCAATACACTGTTAGTGGAGTAGTGAACTGGTCCAACCCTTCTGGAGAACAATTTGGAACTATGGCCAGAGGGCTCTAAAACTCTGCAGACTCTTTGACCAAGCAATACCACTTCTAGGTCTGTATCCCAAAGAGATGGAAGGAAAAGATATTAAATATGTACACACACACACACACACACACACACACACACACACACACACACACTTCTTTTTGTGGTGGCAAAGCATTAGAAATGGAGGGGATGCCCATCAATTGGGGAATGACTGAACAAATTGTGGTACATGACTGAGATGGAAAACTATTGTGCTATAAAAAATGACAAGGGGATAGTTTCAGAAAAACCTGGCAAAACCTCTACAAACTGATGCAAAGTGAAGTGAGAAGAGCCAGGAGATCACTGCGCTCAGTAACAGCAAAGTTGTAATGATGATCAATTGTGAAAGACGGGGCTATTCTAATCAATACAACGATCCAAGACAATTCCAAATGGTTCATGATAAAAAACGCCTTCCCTTCCACTCCAGAGAGAGAACCAGTGAACTCCAAGTACAAACTGTGTAGTTTCCCCATTTTCTTTATTTTTCTTGCTTTTGAAAAAAATGGCTAAACATGTTTGGCACAATTTCACACGTATGATTGATATCATATCGTTTGCCTTCTAGGTAGGCGGGGGAGGGAGGAAGAGAATTCAGAACTCAAAAATTTAAAAGAAAAGAATGCTAAATGTAAATAAATAATGAATTGAAAAATGTTGAAAAGAAACACCTTGGCGGATCTTTCCCACTTTCTGCTTTTAGATCCCTCTAATTACTGTTGGCAGCCAATTTTAAGATCCTTCAACCCCACTGGATTTCCTCAATCACTGTGATTTAAACAATCAGAAGACTCTCAGTGTGAGGAGAGTGATGAGAACACATCTTTCTATGGCTCTGAAGCCTAATCTCCATCGAGTCTCAAAAGAGCCCAGTGGAGTACGTAGGCGATACACATAGATTAACCTAGAGAAGAAAGACTGGAGGAGAAGCAAACAGGAGACCTGTCATGTCAAAGACAAAACAAGCCTCATTTTCAGCCCCAGAAGGCAGCACCTCAGATAGAGAGAAGGAAGATGCAGAAGAGGCAAAGGAATAAGCATTTCTGTGATCTACTATGTGCCAGGCATTGTGCTAAGCATTTGGCAAATATTCTCTCCTTCAATGGAAGAAGCAGATTCCAGCTTGAAAAGAGGGGAAGCTTCCTCTTTCCACGAGGAAAATGAGCTCGCTGCCTTGGGAGCACCATCTCCCAGAGATCTTCAGGTGGGAGCTGGATGGGTGTGATAAGGACACTTCTAGCAAGTTAGGCATGGCTCTGGTGACTTCTGAAGCCCCTTTTCAACCTGAAGTTCTATGATTCCCCATTTTATAGATGAGGAAACTGAAGATTAGGTTAGGACAGTGGTTC
The DNA here is from genome assembly GCA_028646515.1 of Pseudochirops corinnae. Classification (NCBI taxonomy): domain Eukaryota; kingdom Metazoa; phylum Chordata; class Mammalia; order Diprotodontia; family Pseudocheiridae; genus Pseudochirops; species Pseudochirops corinnae. Next base: position 194,438,897 of record CM053591.1, read on the forward strand.
TCAACCTTCCTAATGCTGAGACCCTTTAATACAGTTCCTCACGTTGTGGTGACCCCCAACCATAAAATTATTTTCGTTGCTACTTCATAATTGTAATTTTGCTACTGTTATGAATCATAATGTAAATATCTGATGTGCAGGATATATTTAAATTGAACATAACCCACAGGTTGAGAACTGCTGGGTTAGGGGAAGGGATATGTAATAACTCTCTCCAAGTCATACAGTGAGGAAGTAGCAAGGCATGGGCTCTCAGCTGAGGCAGAGTCCCTCTCTATGACAACTGCCTCCACTAACAAAACATCCTTCTCTCTTAGAATCCTTCTGCCAGGAAAATGGAGGCCCCCACTGTAATCTGCAGTCTCTGCAGAAGGAAGCCCTCTGGGTTCTTCCACTGAGAGAGTAGGTCACAGTGACAGACTGCTATAAATCATGCTACTTCCACCCACGCTGGTGGGAAGCTGCTCATTACAAGATGGCGCCTCCTGGGTGACCTGAGAATCCATATTGCATACTGAAAAACCAACCCTCCAGAGGCTCCAAACCTAGTCTGTGGTACTAGGACCATATCTCCAATAAGCCATGTTAAATAAAACAAGATTAGCACAGGGCTAGCTGATATGATTCACTGACTCAAAACACCAAACTACTGCCAACCATACCATGACCATGGAGAAGAAAACTCCAGGGTCATCCAGGACAAGCCCCTCATTTGAGAAGCGAGGAGAGTTAGGCTCCCAGAGGTTGAGTCACCTGGCCAAGGCAGACCTGTGATCACATGGACACATGATCAAGAAGTCAGAACAATCTATGCTTGAAAAAGCCAAATGAATGGAGGAGGGAGGCCATGGGAAGCCCCCAAATCGCTTTCAAATGGCTTCCAACACAGTGGGGAAAGAGAGCAAGACTGAGCACACAATCACAAGACTGCCTACGCTGGCACTTGCTAAGCTATTTTCCCCAAACTCAGGGTTTCAAGCAATGTGAATTAGCATTCTATGAGAAATGCTGATGCTGCTGACACTGGAAAGACAGCCATCTGCCAGGAAAGGAGCCAGGGACTTGGGCCAGAGGCTGCAGGTTCAGATACCCTTGCTCTGCCATGTGCTACATTTGTGACCCCATCTGTAAAAGAAATGAGACCTCCAAGGTAATCGTGAAAATAAATATTCTTTCCATATCCAAAATGCTCAGGAGAAGCGATCATTTTTGACTCTGAGAAGGTCTCCTTTCTTCTTTGTTCCCAAGAGTCCCAATTCCCCACCCTTTGTTTCAGGGGAATTCCATAATCCAGACACTGAGCCCCTGCATCCCAACCAGCTTTGGTCGGCATCTTCCAAGCCCAAAGGGCTCCACGGCCAAACTGATTTGGGACTAAGGTAAAATGAACCGTTTCTGATGAGTCACTAACGAGCACTTCTGCTTCGTCTTGAGGTGGTAAAACCAGTCAACGTCCGAATGTCAAATTAGTCAGAGGCCAACTTTCAGTGCTGGTCTAGGAGGGTTTAGGAGAGCCCCCAGAAAGCATGACTTAGAGATGGAACAGCCTTCCAAGCCCTTCTTTCACAGCAGACTGAGATGCCTACTCCAAAGGTAACAGTAACACCAGTGGGTCGATTAAACAGTATCCTCAGAAGCCATATCACTGTAGAAGTCTCAGAACTAGCTAGAGTTTTTAATTTTTTAAATCACCAGAGCACCTCTTGACACACCCATTCCAAAGGGAGACTACCTGGCCACCTAGTTAGAGGGGCAAGTGAAGACTGGTCAGTGAAGCGCCAGTTCTGTCTGTGTGAGCAGCTTGTGGAAGGGGCCCAGAGTCCAAATCACACAGAGCCCCTCTGCTTTCCCCCACTGAGCTCCTGGGCACTGGCAAGGTCAGCCTCCCAGAGCCTCTCTTTGGAAACCAAGCACCTGCTGTAACCCCGATGCTACCTTGAAGGAATCTAGACCTTCGCCCCACACACACCCACTGTAAATGACAAGGGACAGGCTAAGGATGAAGGACAAGAAGGGGTTCACTCACCTCCCGGGCTAGATGTTCGTGGGAGCAGAGAGAAGAGCTCTGCCAGCCCTGGCCAAGCGCTGTCTGTTCTGGGAACAAAGAACTCTGGTCTCTAGGGCTACCCCTTCCAAGAGCAATTAAGAGAATTAAAAAACCCATTTCAAAACCAAGAAACACACTTAGTTCTTCAAACACTCTCAATTTTGCCTCTTATTTGCCAAAAAGCTAGGCCAGAACTCCAGCGCCTTACTAATCTTCACTCCATTTAGCTGTAAAAGCTAAAAGCTGAAATAAACAGAACTGCAGTGATTTTCATTTCTGAGAGATCTCCCATCTCAGCCCCAACCTTTTTATGAAATATACTGTGGGACACCTGTCCCTACCGTAGCCACGTATACATCACGGCCAAAACAACAAAGCTTACAGTGCCGAAAACCTGGGAGAAGACAGGACAACCAACCACAACCTCCCCAGCAGAGACCACTTTATATGCATTTCTAAATATCAAGGAGAGAACTTTGCCTATACTTTAAAAAAAAATTTTTTTTTTAAACCTTAAGCTGTCAGTAGGTAGCTGTGAGACCCGCCCCCCCAACCAGAAAGAAGGCCAAGTCGACTCACCATTTCAAGGGCCCTGGGGGAGGGGGGCGCAGCCCAAAAGAAAAGCTCCCTCAGAAAAACAGAGCAAGCTCAACGTCCATACAAGCTATCCATCGAGAGGAGATGGAAGGCGAACCAAAGGCACTATCGGTGAGCTGAGGTCCACTATGGGCTTTTACTCAACGTATGTAACATGGGAGGAAAAGTCATTGAGATGAGACACTAATTGTAAACCACATAACTGGGTTTGGTTGTCACAGGGAGTCAAAGTCAAAGTTTGTCAAAGGGAGACAAAGTCACATATTTAAGTATGAGCACAATTCACTAACTTTTTTTGTTGTTTGGGTGTAAGGAGAAATAAGCAAGATCTTCCATGAAATAAAATCCTCCTTGATTCTGGGCTCTCTTGGGCCCACAAATGCTCTCAGCATTCCTATCAAAAGGCTAACGAGAAGCACTGGGCCTGACTCTTAACTTCAAGGGCTCAGGAGGTCCACTGTAGCATTGAAAAAGGCTGATCACTGCGGGGGAGGGGGGGGTCTCCTTCAGGACTTTCCTCCTCTTTTTTGTCTGCCTTTGGCTCCTTCTGGGCCACAGACTCTCTTTCCCAGCTCCCTGAAGGCCACATGTTGTAGCAACCTTCCTGACACCATGCAGGGCTCTCGGGGGGCTGCCGATGCTACCCTCCTATAGGCCAGAAGTGGTTGCTAAGGGGGAGGTTGCTACCAGTGGGCCTATTGAGACAGCCTGCCATCTCCGGGGAGTCAGGACCCCAACTCCACAGTCTGCCCAAACCTGTTCACCCAAGGGCTCTTAGCTTGGGAACAGAATGCTCCAAGCCCATCTCTGCACCTGCTCCTGGCCCTGGATAAAGCCAAGAGAGGCTCAAGAGTCAGGGAAAACAAGGCACACAGTTACCAGCTTACTGCCCAGGTTTGTGGGGCTTGGAGAGTCATCCTCCCCCCACTCCCTGTGCTTCTCCTGTGTCCCCCCCAGATGCCATGACCCAGTCCTCCCTGTCCCCACAGTGGGACCTCCTCCCTTCCCTCCTTAACTACCTCTCTTCCTAATCACACGCCTCAGTCATTCCCCTCCTCCTCAACCTTCTAGGCCTCCAGCTGTCCCAGGCTCAAGCACAGTGGCAGAGAGAGGAGGTGAAGGCTCTCACAAGCTGCTCTCCACCAATGGGATCTCAGGCCTGTAACATGGGGGGGGGGGGGGGGCACAGCCCATGCTTATCAGCCAGTGCCCAGGCTCTCTTCATCACACCACGAGCACTGTCCGTTCCCACAGTGGTAGCCACAGATATGCCCAAAGCTGGTCACTGTGACTCCGTATCCCCAGGGTTTGGTACCAGGTACTTAAGAAATGTTTGCTGACTGCTTATGGGAGTTCCTCTTAGAGAAGATGATGGAAACAAGCTATGTTAGGGACCAAACCCTGAAGACAGTTTAGTTGAAAGGGCAGTCATACGGCATCACCACTTTGGAAAAGACAACACAGAACAGCAGAGGTGAGCTCTAAGACCAGCGGAAGCTTAGAACAACTGACAAATGCAGAAAAACCTCAGCAGCGTACTGTAGGGGCAGAGTCTGCTCCCAATGATGACCAACGATAGACAAGTAGCACATACCAAGACCAAGGGAGGCAGCGAAGGAGGTCATGGAGAGCCCTGAGAGGCCACAACCCACCAAGTGTCAGAAAGACCCCTCATCCGTGAGGCTGCGTGGAGGAAAAGGAAGCCCAGGCGAGCACCAGAACCACCAGCGAAAACCAGCAGCGGCCAACAGAGGCCCCCTTCCGTGCTGAGCTCCGCGGCTCTACACCCGAGCTCAGTTTGCCAACTTCTTCCCAAGGTCCAGCCTGCACCTGATTAGGCACCTCAGGAAGCAAGTGTGGCCCATCACCAGGCCCAGACTAGCTGGCAATTCAACCTGGGGCCCAACAGGAGCCTACGCTCTGTGGGCACAGCCATAGGGCCCTGGGAGCTTGGGGGCTGGGAGCTGTGCACCTAGGGCCAGGTAGTTCTGCCCTTCACAACCGACCAGTCAGCTGTAATCCTTCCTCTCTGTCCTAAGTCCCCAGCTCTAAAGCAGCCTCTGACCACAGACACCCAAGCCTTGGACAGCTGCTATCACATGAGAAGAGGACCTCAAAAGTCATATGATTCATTCTGGGCCAAGTTCTTGGAAGACAAGGATAGCTGCAGAGTAGGAAGGAGCCCCCAGATTCTAAGTAAGCCTGGACATGGTCACTCCCATTCGTTTCTTTCCCCAAACTGGGTTCAGGGATGTTCTATCACGTCCTGGACCCTTAGCCCTCTCCACTCAGATCCTAATGATCTCCCTCTAGTCTCAAGCAAAGATCAAGTAGACCCCTCCCCCGCATCAGGGAACTCCCAGGATGTAAGGCAGGCAGTGTCTGATTCTGGCTGGCAAAGGACATGGGCCAGTCCAGCATACCCACAGGTACCTGCACAATGTCAGCTTTTACACCAGTGATAGAGAAACTAGTGTGCCTGAGATAGCCAAGAGGGGTCTTCCTGGACCCTTCCTACCATCTCTGTGAGGAACCCTAGCCCTCCACCAATTCTACAGCCACTCCCCAGTCCACCCCAACTACATACATACCTAGCATGGTCAGAGCCCATGTAGGGTGACCATTCTGTCCAAACACTGGGATGCAGTCTGACAAAGGACATTCACAGAATTGGAGGATCCTAGAACCGGAAGCTGGGAGGAATCTCTATCCACCTCCTCATTTCACAGAGGGCCCTGGAAGCCCAGAGAGGGAAGGAACTTGCTGCTGTCACCTCCAGGTGGCAAGAGGCAGGGAGCAAGGTCTGAAGCCAGGCCCTGGGAGCTTCCCACACCACCATGGTGTCCTGCCAGCAATGGGGCAGAACAGGCCCCACGTGTCCCAACTGGGCACAGTCACTGAGTTGTGATCAGAATCAGAAATCACAGAATCTGAACCATGGGCAGTGGTCCACAGGGGCTGTCTGCTCTAACTGTTGGCATGATTGCCAATGAAGGGCCCACGTGGTTCCCCAGAGGAAAGAACAGACACTGGAGGGGAATCTTCAGAAGTCATTCATTAGGACTTCAAAGGACTCACCCTCTGGTCCCTGAAATGGGCCTGCAGAACACTGCCTGGGGGGTGGCTAGGTGGCAGTGAATAGAGCACTGACCCTGGAGTCAGGAGGTCCGGAGTCCAAATCCGGCCTCAGACACTTCACACACACACACACACACACACACACACACACACACACACACACACCATGTGACCTTGGGCAAGTCACTTAATCCCAATTGCCCTACCTGCCCCCCTCCAAAAAAAAAAAAAAGAACCCTGCCTGGGCTCAGGACTCTGCAGGCCCAGGTTGCTCACACAGCCAGAGAAGGACAAGCTTTCTTGCTGGTAAACAATCACTCACTTCAACAAACATTTACTCAGCACCTACTGTGTGATACAGGCACAGCCTCTGCCCGCCTCTGTCCTGCCCCTCAGGGCTCACATTCAAATGGGAGAAGAGAATACATCAAAGGGAACTGAGAGGACACAAGGGGGAGGAATGTGGGCTGGGGCAGGGGACAAAGTCTGGGCAGTGAAGGGTGGCTGGTCCTAGGCCCTTCCTCAATCACCATGGAGTAAGTACTTACCATGTAAAGGCACAAAGGGAAAAACAGACAAGCTTCAACCACCTTCCCTAGGAGGGAGAAGGAGGAGGAAGAGGAGGAGATGAAGGGGAAGGAGGAGGCAAAGTGCTTGGCCAGGGTCCCCCTCCTAGAAATCCCCAAGGTTTTTCTTAAGGCTGAAGTCACCTCACAAACACAAGAGGAGGCTCTCGAGGCCTGGGCAGCCATGGGAGACCCTGGCTCCCACTGCATCTGCAGCTCACACACCTGCCTCTACTTCTCACCACCCCAACTCTTGGCTAACTGAGCTGAATGGGATCCTTCATCAGCTTTCCTGAGAAGAGAGAAAGCCGCCGTCCTTGAACACTGACCCAATGGGATGGGCTAAATGAAGCCCTCGAAGTCCAGGCCCACTTAGTACTCTACAAGGGGCTCTCCCTAGCATGGAAATCACTAGATTCCCCAAGGCAGAAAACCCTTTGGACACGGGCCATTCCCAGTCAATCACTTGAGCCGATGCAGCAGGCAGTACCCTGATGGGGCAGAGGAAACAGACCCCAGGCCCCATTACCACACGTGGCCAGGCAACCAGCTGCAACAGAGGGACTCTATGAAGTACTATGGACGTTGGTGCCTGTCATCAAACAAAAGGCCGAGGGCTAGAAACAGCAAAGCATGGCTAGGGGAGCAGCCCGGCGAGGGCAAAGCCTTTCTGACAAGGCTGCAGAAGCCCAAGTGAGGCCCATCCCCAGAGAAAAGGAGAGGATCTGGAAACAGAAGAGCACATGGAACAAACCAGCCAACCTCACTGGCCTCCTCCTTACAGGGCTGAGGGAAGGTCTGCACCAGACCCTGAAAGCCTCTTCTTGCTCTTGGTTCCACGTATACACCACACAATCACATCGCCTTCCTAAGGAAAAGACCAACCTCTCACAATGACCACATCAGACTTCCCAGTGCTTCTCTCTCAGGCAGGGAGACTCCAGCCAGTGGGGATTTCATGAGTCTGTGGAACTCTCAACAGATGTAGAGCCCTAAAATTTATCTCAGAGGACCACAGAGCCAGGACATGAGGGAGGGAGGCCCGGAACCCTGGCCTCTCTGATTCTGGCTCTGATCAGGAAATCCCCTTCAGTCCAACAGTTACCAGCTCCTAAGGACAGGTACCTTCCTTCTCTCCTCTGGGACCCTGGTCCTTCTCCCCAGCATTCTCTAGGGGCTGACTTGTGCGCCAGGTCACAAGCAGACACTTAGCCAGTGTTATGAGGGAGCCACTAAGCAGGAGCCAAGCCTCCCATGATCTTCCTAAGGCCCGGCTCCAATTATGCCTCAGTCTCCCCAACCAAGGTCACAGTCAGTCCTCAAAATGCAGCTCCCCACTTCCTTCCGTCCTATCAGGCTCCAAGGTTTGCAAAGCACTTTGATAAACACTTCGTCTAATCCTCACAAAAACTTTGTGAGGCCGTTATTATGCCCGTCTCACAGATGAGGAGGCTTAGGTTCCGTGACCCGCTGAGGGCCACCCCGCCAGGATCTGGATTCGGGTATTCCTCACGCTGAGCCTGGGGCGCTCCTGTCCACACCAGACAGCTGCACCTCAGGACCAGGAGCAGCTTCCTCAGTGGGGAAGAGCAGGCCTCTCCTGACCTATCAGCCCACGCTCCGGCTCTGCTCAGCTGAGGAGGTGCTGGGCCCACCTGGCCCCTTCCCCTCCCCCTCCACATCTTGGAGCTTTTCCTCCCATTTCTGCTCATCACAAACTCCCCACTCCAAGAACCAGCTAACAAGCCTCCTTCCTGGGAAATCCTTTCCATCCCACCAACCTCAGCACCTCAGAGGCAGTCCCTTGCTGGCACTACCTTCTCCCGGTGTTTGCCATCTGCATCCCTGCAGGTTGTCACCACAGTAACCGCAACCCAAATCCTCACTGGGCAGGCCCCTAATGCAGGGGAAGAAAGACTATTTACTGACGTTTAGCAAGGGGCCAGCGCATTCCCTTCTGTGGTTCACAACGCGTGTGTTTAGTTGTGTTCATTCATGTCCAACTCTTTGGGCCCCTCCCCCGGGGTTTTCCTGGCAGAGACACTGGAAGGATTTGCCATTTCCTTCTCCAGCCCATTGGAGAGATGTGGAAACTGAGGCAGCAAACAGGGTGCAGTGACCTGCCCAGGGACGCCCAGCTAGTAAGTGTGTGAGGCCACACTGGAACTGAGGCCTTCCTGGCTCTGGACCCAGCACTCTATCCACCGCGCCACCCAGGTGCCCAGGTGCCCAGGTGTCCACATCAGAAAATACAGTCGTCAAAGAGATTCCCTGGTTTGTATTTAAGGACCAGTCTCAGCACCTTCTTTGACGTTTGCCCAACCCTGTGACAGAGAAGGAGGAGGAGGAGGAGGAGGAGAGGGCCCACCTGGCAGTTCTTGTTCACGGCTGGCCACGGCCAAAACAACAGGGGACCTGCTGACTGAGCTAGTGGTCCTGAGCCCAGTGGTACTTGGCTGGGCAGCCAGGCTATTCTGGCTTAGAAAAATCGGCCACTTGGGCACTCCCCGTGGAATCCTTGACAGCAGAGCGGATGCACAGCTCACTGGGGCACTCCAGGGAGATGTTGGCAGCAGTACAAAGGACAGGGGCAGCTGCCACCCGGTGTGCCGATGTCACCAGCACCTCATGATCCCCCTCCTTGCCCCTACCTGTGACACTGGGGGAATCCCAGGGCCAGAAGGGAGCACCAAGTTAGCCTTCTTGCTAACTGGTGGGAGGGTGAAGTGCCAAGGCCCTCTCCCCATTCTCTATTGTAGTGATGGGGTGTGGCCACAATGCCCACGAGGTGGGCAGCGCAGTTTTCCTCCTAATAGGCTGTATCCTTCCAATGGAGTGGAAGCTCCCTGAAGGCAAGGACGGTTCTTCTTTTCTCTGTATGATCCCCACCCAGCACATGCCTCATACACAGTAGGTGTTTTATGAATGCTTGCACAATGACCTTGCAAAGAAAGATTCTTTACAGATCACAAGGTTCTCCAAATGCCTCATCCAAGCCACTGAATAAATGGACCCAATGCCTAGAACACACAGAGTCTCCTACGGAAATGAATCACAATGTGAACGATCACTCTATGGTCTAAAGCTAATGACCAATGACCAAGAAGCAGCCAGAGAACACACAGGAGCAGTGCTCAGCAGAACAAAGGCCAACCGTTAACCAGGAGAAATGCAGATCCAAACAAGTAAAAATGGCTCATCAATCACAAGTCACCTAGGAAAGGGGCCAAGACGACCAAAGATGCAAACAGGAGTACCGCTGCACTCTGGGGAAGCTGGCACTCAGCCCATCCTTTCTAGATAGCCATGGAATCCCGCAGAGAGATGGGCCAACTAGGGACCCCAATGGAACTCCATGTCCATGGCCTCTGACCCACAGACTCCAGTGGGAGGGAGAGAAACCAAGGAGGGAGGGGAATGGCAAGAAGAAAGGGCCCAGAGTCACCATAGTGAGAGTCACATTTTTTGTAGCAGTAAAGACATGGCTACAAAGATAATCTGCCCATGAATGCCCCAAACAGGAGGGAGTATTATTACTGCACCAAAAGAAAAGATGAAATCAATGAATACAGAAAAGCAGGAGCTGCTATGAACCGGTACCAATCAGTCAATAAACATTTCTTAAACTGCCTACTATGCGGCAGGAGCAGGGCTAACCGCTGAGGATACAAAAACAAAAGCTCCCAGTAATGGGGAGACAACACGCAAACCGCAAGCAACAGGCAGCATAAACAAAAGCAGAGGACACCCTGATAGCGACCCCGCAATCCAAACAGAAAGCAGGAATGACGGCAGAAGAGACAGCCAGAGGCGCCGGGTCCCCAGCCTCGCCTCTGCCCGGAACATCACACTGGCGTGGGTGCGTTAGCTTTCCATGACTGTTTTTCTCTCTCTTTCTCATTTTTTTTATTCTTTATTATAAGAAGAGCTCCCTGGGCGGAGAGAGAGGAGCAACACAGTGGGAAATGCACATTACGCACAAAAGACAACAGTAAGAATTCCTTTTTTAAAAAGACTCCAGTAACACCCACGCTGGAAGGTGAGCTGAGGGCGGGTGGGCAGACCTGCTGCATGACACCAAAGGTCCAGCCAAAGCAACACTTGGGGGGGGGGGACAAACACCTCCCACCACACTCCTGGGGAAGTACAGGTAATCCCAAAGGCAATGGGAAGACCCAAGGTGAGCTTCAGCAAGACACTGAGCACATAAGAAATGGCACTCCAAGCAGTCCTCCCTGAGAATGGGGAGTAAGCAGTAGAAAAGGAGCATCGGTCATGAGGCCAGAAAGAGACAAGAGCCTGGCCCACAACTGGCCCTCCGTGCTCTGAGACAGGAACCTGGTCGTTTTGTCTCTGTGTTCTCCACACGGTATTTGCACACAGTAGGCATTCAACAGCTGCTTGAAGTGAATAGTAAATGAAGATGACCGCCAACCTCTTCAAGTACAGACCTTTTTTAGAGAATTTCTGAGAAAATCAAGTGAAGAACAGAGGCCTAGGAGCAGGGGACAGAGCAGAGTGCTGGGCCTGGAGTCAGCAAGAAAAATGAATGCTAAAAGTTGTCTTCACATTGGAAAAAATAAAATACTACTTTTTAAAAACATTCTAAGTTTGAATCCTCCTCCTGGGCAAGCCACCTCATCATTCCTGCCTCAGTTTCCTCAGCTATAAAATGGAGGTAACAGTCACCCTAGCTCTCAGGGTTCTTTGTAACTTCTCGGTGTCAAACTGCTAAGGCGCTGCCCCAAGCGAGCAGAGGGTCAGACCCAGGCCCGAAGAGAGCTGCTTCTGCCCCCATCAGGGACGCTTGGTGCTTGGCTATTGCCGCCACAGGCGCAGGGCCAGAAGGTGCTCCCGGGTCCAGGTCGTGCAGAGGAGGGAGCTGATGCCCAGTCACAAGGCAGTAGGGGCAAGGTCAGAGGCAGGCCTTGAATCAAGGCCATCCCCTTCCAGAGCCAGCAGCACTCTCCTCTGGGTCCCACTGCCCACCCAGCCCATGAGCTCCAGGGCAGTCCGGCCAGACTCTGGGCTTCTTTCTAGGATGCTGTCTATCCCAACGGTGCCCCTCCAGGCCCAGGTGAGTATGGGGCTGCTGTGCCTCCCCCACTAGCCTGGACTGGGCCTGCTGGAGTTTGTCCTACTAGGTCCTTATCTGTTATTCAATGTAATATTCTTGGATAGAGCCCAGCATTCCACTGTCACCCAACCAATGAACGATCCTGCGCCACTTGTGGAGGCCAAGGCCACACAGGCCTCTGAGACACCATCCAAAGAGCACCAGGACGGGTACTGGTTTCCCTCCGTCTGCCATCTGCCAACACAACACGCACCCAATAACTGCTATCAGTCAGTCCAGTCATTCAAGTTATGAATCCCCTTAAGAACAAACTCTTAACTCTGTGGCAGGGTAGAGCGGATGCTGGGCTCCAGTCTCAGACTTTCCTTAGCTAGGTGATCCTGTGCCTATAAAGTGGGGTGATAATGGCACCCCTCAGGCTAGGGCTGTTATAAGGACCACCTGAAACAACCTCTGTAAAGCACTGCAGAAATGCCAGCCAGCGGTTTTGCTTTTTTTTTTTTTTTTTTTTT
>CM053591.1:194460062-194479527 GCA_028646515.1 Pseudochirops corinnae
ATCTGAATGGTTTCAGAAAAACCTGGGAAGGTCTATATGAACTGATGCAAAGTGGAGTAGGCAGACCTGAGGCAGAAAGGGGGGGGTGTTATACGCAGTAATGGCAATGTTATAGAATGATTAAAAAAAAAACTACTCTAAACAAGACAGTGATCCAAGACAATTCCAAAGAATTCATGGTGAAAAATGCTGTCCACTTCCAGAGAGAGAACTAATGAATCCGAGCACAGATTGAAGTACAGATTTTTTTTCCACTTTCATTCATTCATTTCATCTTTATTCCTACAGCATAGCTAACATGGAAATGTTTTGCATGATTTCACATGCATAATTGATATGTTGCTTGCCTTGTGGAAGGAGAGGATTTGGAACTCAAAAATTTTTGAAGAAATGTTAAAAACCTAAATAATAAAAAAAAATTAAGAAGTACAATAAGTCCTTGATACTTCACTTTTGTAGTTCCAGACTAATTTTCATACCTCTATGAGATAAGTTAGTGGAAATTGTCCCTTTTTCTGAACCTGAGAAAACAGCTTCAGAGAAGTTAAATGAGTTTCCCTGGATTGCAGAGCTTTACCGAGTGTCATCTCTAAAGTGGAGAGTTGGTTCTTCTGAATCCAGAGCCTGTGGTATTTCTGCTATACTACACTGCCATAATTCAGTCCAGAATCCATGTGAAAAGTAATGCCTTAGTAGCCCTTTCTTGTAATCCACGTGGTAAATAAATTAAAATTCTTATTACAGGTAACTGAACTTCACTGAAGATGTCGAAGGTAAGAGATTATCTCCACATGCATTATGGTTTAAGGAGGGGAAACAGGGTTCAGATGAATTCCTAATTTTCCTATTATGCATGTTTGTGCATGTTTTAAATATTGCTTTATATATTTGCTTAATCGGCAGCAGAAGGGGATTTGGGCCACTTTAATGGGTGATTTTTATCTTTGGTTTCAGGTGGGTTTTATTTCCATATATTCTGGTAGGACTGGTGCAGCCCCTGCAGATCACTACTGATAGATAAATCAGAAAGCAGTTTTAATTTCTCATTTTCTATTTAAATTTTCACAACAAATTCACTGGTTCCTCTTTAATTATGTTTGATGAATTAGTTTAGATTAGCCTTGCAAATTTGCCCGGAGCTACATGTTCATGGCCTAAAATGAAATTAGGCCTAATCTGAAAGAAATTCTGAACTGAGAAGAAAAAGAATAATTTTTTAAATAAATTATTTTGCTGCCTTAGTGTTACCAGTTCTCATTGTCATTTGCATTGAAGTGATTAGCCCCCAGTTATTGGTGTGTGAGCTTTTTCTTCATGCCAAGCCTGTTAATGCATTGATAGCACACATGAGGTTTTTAAAGACTTGAACCATCACAAATTTTCAGAGGAGAAAATATTGGTGAATTTGTGTTTAATTTTGCTTTCCATGAAAACAGACCTTTATTTTAGACAAATAACCTTTTGCAGTTGAATCCAAGAGAATGAATTGGAATGGGGAGAGCCTGGAAGCAGGTTCTTGCAGCAGTCTGGGTGGTGGCTGTGAGTTGAGAGAGGAAGCTGCAGCACAGGAGGTGCTGTGAAGGTGGACACAGATTCAGCCTCAGATTGCAACGCTGGGGAGGCGAGGGTGAGGGGGCCATCAAGGAGGACGCGGAAGCTTCAAGCCAGGGGACTGGAAGGAGAGTGTGGTGCCTCAGCATGCCATGAGTTAGGAAGAGACCACAGAAATGAGAGAGCAGAAGAGAAAACCTCGTGCATTCAAACTGGTTGTGGGAAAAGCCCATCTGAACGTGACATTTTAACGTTAATTAAGTTACAGTTTGATTACTTGCTTTACAAAGCTTTGATGGAAAGGCTGGGTGATGATGGAAATAGAATGGTGGCTGTGATTAGCATATTTGCATTCATTAAGAAGCTGTACAGTCACTTATTCAGGGGGATTTTGTGCCCCTCGGTATGGTTTAATTTGATTTAAATGGTGTATTTGTAATGTGAATTCACCAGAAATGAGTTCTGGGTCTTCAGCCAACCAAAAAGACCAGATAACAGACTATACTTTTTACACCTCTCATTATAAGTTGGCCGTATTTTATCTTTTCAGGCCTCTTCTCCCTGTAAACTTGGAGCATGGGGACGTTGGGGTTTGGCCTGGTGTGTGTTTGGTTTTGAAGGGGAAGATTCAGTTTAGTGTTTTAGTTGATTATGTGTTTATGGCACAGATGGAGAGCAGACCTCTCCCCGAGAGGACCAGGCCCAGGCTGCACCTGGGAGAAAGTCTTCTTCAAGGAGCAGAGTTCCTTTCATTCAGGAAGCCGGCTGCATAAAGATAACTGCACTGCTGTCTCTGTTCCCACACCACACACTTTCAGGTCTCCTGAGGGGCTGCCAGCTGCCCAGTACTCATGGTTTACCTGAAATTCCCCTCTAGCCTTCTTAGGGAGATTAAATAGGGGGCATTATGGCCATGTAACCCAGGCTTGTTCAGAAGACCTTCTTCGTTCCTAGGAAATATACACCCTCAACTGCCCCAAGGTTTTTCCTGGCTTGTCCCTTGTTCTGGCTTTGATAAATAGTTTATTTACATAAAGGATTTTTTAAAAGGTAAGTTTTATAAAGGAAAGGAAAAAATTTAAATCATGTTTGATAATTTTGTGTTTGTTGCAGTTTTGTTGCCCTGATATAATATCATATTGGGATTGGGAGATCTCTGACCTGAAGCTGCTGTGGCCAGCTCAAGAAATTGCCTTTTAGAGTTGGTTCTTACCAGCAGTTTAAATAAAGGCACAGGTGGCACATGTCAGAGTTGCGTGTGATACATTGGGGAGGAGACCGACATGCTGAATAGGGAAACAGACAGGATGGAAATTGTAGGGGCAGATTTTAATTCGATATAAGGAAAAAATGAGAAGAGCTGGGATTTTCTGAGAATGGAGTGGGCTGCCTGCCCGATTACTTGAATTTTTCTGGAGCAGAGCCTGGATGTCATTTGTCATTTGTAATGAACAGAGCTGGTTTTGCTTCCTCCCAGCACATATCCTATGACCTCCCGAGGTTTCATCTGTGAAATGAGAGTTGTGCTAGTAGAAGTTACCCAGAGGGGGAGGGTAGGTGGCACAGTGAATAGAGCACCAGCCCTGGAGTCAGGAGGACCTGAGTTCAGATCCAGCCTCAGACACTTAACACAAAAACTAGCCATGTGACCTTGGGCAAGTCACCTATCCCCAACTGCCTTCCAAAAAAGCAAAAAAAAAAAAAGAAGAAGAAGTTACCCAGAGTTAGTATAAGGTTGGATAATATCTTACATGTAGAGCTGAAAAGACCCTGGGCCATCCCCTCTTTTTAAAAATGAGGAAACTAAAGCCTAGTGCTGCTCAGAGACTCCTCAAGGATGCCCTGCTAGTAGCACATGGAGGAGCTTCTCGGCCTCAGTCCAGCACACCTTTGCCCTATGCTCTAAACAGCTGCCCCAAAGCAAGACTGGAAATCATGCCACTGTGTTTCTGTTCTCTAAAGACAATATCATATAATCTATATCCTCAAAATACATACACATGTATCTATATATATGTGGCTTAATTAGCATATTAAATACCATTATATAATGATATGTGTATGTTACATATACAATTTATTAGTATTTCTACACTAACTAATATTAGAAAGTATCCCTCATTATCTATACACCCTCAACTGCCCCAAGGTTTTTCCTGGCTTGTCCCTTATTCTGGCTTTGATAAATAGTTTATTTACATAAAGGATTTTTTAAAAGGTAATTTTTATAAAGGAAAGGAAAAAATTTAAATTATGTTTGATAATTTTGTGTTTGTTGCAGTTTTGTTTCCCTGATTAATTCATTGAAACAATTAAATGTTACTCATAATACTTTGGATTTTGTTTCAGCAACAGCCTGCTCAATTTACAAATCCAGAAACTCCTGGTTATGTTGGATTCGCAAATCTTCCCAATCAAGTCCACCGAAAATCTGTGAAAAAAGGTTTTGAGTTCACACTGATGGTGGTTGGTAAGAAAGCAGTTTGTGGCCTTTTGTGTCCTGAAATTTAGTGAAATGAGTTTGGAGCCGTCAGCCTGAGTGTCTCTCTTCCAGAGTGATAGTATCAAAAACAGAAATCCTATCTTGAAAGGGAAGAAAACTGCTAGCAGCTCAGGGTGGCAGGAGGAGGAAGCTAATCCCAGTGTAATGGGCATTCTGTTTTCAGTTAAGTGGCGATGGTCGGTCGGACTTCAGCAAGAGTAAATTACAGTGAGCTTCACGTGCTAAAATCAAGCACGATCCTACATAGGCCCGCTGTCTCATCTGTTGTTGAGCTAATATTACTGCAGACCTAGAATCTCACTCTGATTCTCTTTCTCTGCGCACCTCCCCCCACCCAGGACTTGTAAGTAATGGTCTAATATTGATGGGAAAATTGGGGGAGCGTGTTGAAAATGAGTAATCATAGTAAGATAAAAGGATTGCTTCCTAAATAGAAGAGTTTTTTTAATTACACATGTCTTGAATAATAATCTCAATCCAGATTTAGCATCCCTGGTGCAGGAGGCAAAACCACACAGATTTTTTTCAGTTTTAGTAGAGCAAGTTAGTAATAGCCATAGGAAGCCTAGAGGAGAGGAGGAGAGTGACTTAGAATCTGGCAGGATCTGCCCTGTGGCACCTCAGATGCCACTGCTCTTTGACTGTGAACGAGACATTTCCCTGAATCCCCTGGGATAGTCAGTAACCCCTGCAGAACCTTGCAGGCTTATACCAAGCCCAATGCTGGGAACAGAGGGCTTTGTGACCCTTCGAGCTCCAGACAGATGGCAGATGTTGTTCATGACTCCGGGAAATGGGCACAGAATCACAGCCCACAAACAAAACCAGAACCAACTGGCCTGATGATGACCACGGTCAGGAAAAAGACAGAGGTATGTTGGCTCCAAGGGAGAAAGTAGGCACAGAGAAATTGAGGTGAACTTTGCCAAGGATGCCAATCCAGGGCCCAGGGACCCTCTAGGACAGGCAGCTTGTCAGCTGGAGGCCCAATAAGAACTGCTCTGCTGAACTTGGGACAGAAGATTCAGAAAGGCCAGGAAGGAACAGGTGGAATAAAAGGACTTTTTGTTTTACCTTGTTCTTCACTATATAGGATATTAGCTGCACTTCAGTGATCCTTATGTCCTTAGTTCAGTAGTGCTAAGTGTATGAGGCTCTAGACCAAACTGTCTCTGCATCCTAGGTGTGACTGGCACTGTTGGCATCTACATGTGTTCTCAGCCAATTCAAAGGTGAAATTGTGAAAATACATATTAGTGAATCACCTATGACAGGATTGACTTATTGCTAACATAAGCCTGTAAAGAATCAGGCTTGCAATGCAGCCCCAAGCTGGAAACTGCTTTCTTTTCTCTGTACTTAGTGAAGAAGGCCTTGCATCCCATGGGGGATTGCAGGCTCTAGGGTAACCTTGTGACCTAGTGGGAACCTTTGGAACAGATGATGTTTCTGTTAGTGAGTTCAGTCAGAAGTTTATCCTTGGGAGGGAGGATAGGAGTGTTAACCCCTCCTGGCCAGCTTCAGGGAAGGACACAGTGTCATGTGCACCCAAAGAGAAAAGGGTATGGAGGGGAACGGGAGAAAACCATGCAGAGACAGGAACGTGACAACTTTGTATTCTTCTTTGCTCAGTGTTCTTTCATGGGAACTTGCTTAAACTTAATTTGCCCCCAGGATTAGATCAAGATGGGCTAAAAAAAAGTCCCAAATTTATCCTTGTTCAGAAACTCTGAGGGAGTCGTGAATACCTCAGATGGTCCAGGTTGAATTGGTGATGGCAGTCTGGTATGTGGGAGAGAGCACTGCTCTGGGCAAGGAGAACAGGGCTAGAATGCCGGCAGTGCCCCTGTGAGACGCTGAGGAATCATAGCCCATGAAAGGAGAAGGCAGGGAGGAGCATGGCTGGCCACTAGCCTAGTCGCAGGTTGTGTTGTGATTCCCTGGTGACTCCACATGATCAGATAGAGCCCACTCCTGGATTTGGCATTAAGCCGAGTATGGCTGTTACTGTGTCAGGATTCTCTACTTCTTGGCACCACCCTGACTTTCTCCTGAGCATACCACACCCCTTCAGGTGCCCCTCTCCTGCTTCCCACTCTTTTTGTTGGCCTGCCTCCTTCTCCACCCACCAGCCTCCAAGGCCAGGAGGAGACAACTTTCTTGTAGGGCCACTTCCCCATCTTTGCTTAGTCTTCATCACTCAGCTTTTCCTTCCTGGAAATTGATCCCACCCACTTGTTGACTTCTGTCCTTATCTTGTAGCTGTCTCCTACTGACCTCCAGAAAATTCTCTCTGCCCCATGACTTCTGTACCTGGCCTTGCATCTCCACACCCCTAACGTGTTGTTTTTCCCCAGTGATTCACTCATCATTTTTATGAAGTTCTCCCACATTGGCCTCTTCAGTCTCCTCTGTCTCCACTTGGCTTCAGCCCAACCTCAGAGGATGATCAAACCTGACTCTTCGTTGTCTCAGAGCTGTCCAGCTTCCAAGATGCTGAGCTCCAAAATCGTGCCTGATTCTGGCCCTTAACCCTCCTTCATCCCTCTTCTCCTCCTTGCTGCCCTCGTCCATCCTCCCTCCTTCCACTTCACTTCCCTCCCTTTAGTCTTGACCCTGTAGGTGCAAACCCATCGATCGATGCCTTTCACCCTCCCCACCATCTCCAGGCTCTTGCTTGATCAGCCATCCCCAGATCTCCATGATCTTAAAAACACCTCTTCATCTGCACTGCTATGCATCCAGCCATTTTTCCACATTGATCTTCCTCTTGCTCTGACTTCTCCAAGACATCCAGTGGTCTTTTCTAAGCTTAAGAAGGCCACACCCTCCATGCTTCCGTCACATTCTGCCCTGGCTCTTCTCCCAAGGTGATGACCATTTCTCCATCTCCTTATTCGTGGTCCCTCTGCACCATGCCCTTCCTTGTGCACTCTCCTCAGGAGTTCCCAGGCTCTTTCCTCAGTCTGTTCTCATAGGTAATCTGTCCTATAACAGTGCTGGCACAGTGGATCAAGACCAGAGTTCCAGAAAACCCTGCCTCATAGCCCACCTCTGACACCTGCTGCTAAGCTCCCATCTCCTTAGGCAGCTCCCCCAAACTGTGGTTGTGCATTTGAGTGCTGATGGCATCCTTATACTGGACATCATTCCAGTCTTCCTGAAAAGAGTAGCAGAAGATGTCAGGTTTTGGTCTTTTCTAGTAACAAGCAAAGATTGATGTTGTGTGTGTGTGTGTGTGTGTGTGTGTGTGTGTGTGTGTGTGTGTGTGTGTGTGTGTGTGTGTGTTAAGAGAGGGCTTGCGTCTCCGGTGTGAGCTCCTGAGTGTAACTCCTGAGTGTTTTCTGCTTGTTTTCCAGGGGAATCGGGATTGGGAAAGTCCACTCTCATCAACAGCCTGTTCTTGACTGACTTGTACCCAGAAAGGGTGATTCCCGGGGCAGCAGGTAAAGAAAGTTCCTGCCCACATCTTTCTTGCCTCCTCACGGCCATTGCTCAGGCACCACATTGCTGCCATCAGACTGACTGTCAAGATCCAAGAACGGGTGCTCCAGCTGCTCCCACAGAGAGCTCACTAATAGTTTGAAGCTAGTCTCACCCTGTAGATGGCAGCCTTGTGACCCTCGAAGGATTTTTGGATGTGTAGTCAGAGGGCTAAATTCAAACCCCAGTGCTGCTGTTGGCCAGCATGCAGGCCAGTGGTTAGAGCCTGAGCTTGGAATCAGAAAGGCTGGAGACTCCAGCCTCAGACACCGGCGAGCTGTGTGGCCCTGGGCAAGTCACTTAACTACTGTCTACCTTGGTTTATTCATCTGTAAAATGGGAAAAAGAAGAGCACCCACCTCACCAGAATTGTGAGAGTCAAATGAGGTGCACAAGCCCTGGACTCTTGGAGCCACCTTGGTCAGGTCACCCTCTTCTGGGCCTCCTTGGCAGACCTGGCAGCAGCCTTCCTCAGTTTCTGTGTTTGACAGGGCTTTAAAAGTTAAACCCCTCACTCACACTGTCGGTAGAACTTTGGATTTTTTACCTTTACAAACAGCAGGTCAGTCCTGGTTCTTCCTCGTCCCTTCCTTCTGCACCTGTCCTGCCGCCTTGCACTCAGGAGGGCGTTTGTAGGAATGCCAGTCACCATTTAATCCTCATCCTGAAATGTGTTCTTTCTTTTCTAGAGAAAATCGAAAGGACAGTGCAGATTGAGGCGTCCACGGTGGAGATTGAGGAGAGAGGGGTCAAGCTCCGTCTTACTGTTGTTGACACACCAGGCTACGGGGACGCGATTAACTGCCGTGACTGGTATGTGGGTCCTGCTATGGGCCGGGGCTCCCTGGGCCTTTGCCAGGCCCCCACCATCCCCATTCACGGGATCCTCAGGACAGCCCGATGCCCAGTGACTGAAAATAAACATCTGAATTACCTTTATTCATTTGTTATCATTCATGAGCAATTCGTGACTAGGAAGTTAAGGGATTTTAATTCTTTGAGGCTCAAGGAACATTAAATAAACAGGGACTTTTTTTTGAAGTGTCTTATGACACTTACCATCCATTTTTTCTGAGGATATAATAAACTGAGAGCCTCCCGAGGGCACAGTTGTGCCCAACAGCTGTTCAGGGCACCAGGGTGGGCCAGCGTGAGCCTCCCGGAGACATTTTCCTCTTTGCTGAGGCTTTCTCAGTATATATAGAAAGGCTCTTGATGTACAGGTGCTGGCTGTTCCCTTTATCTCTGTACTGGGGCTCCCCGAGAATCCAGGCTCCCTGAAGCCTTCCCTTCTCCCCAGGCATTATCCCTTAGTCTCCCAACAAGAGCACCATTTTCATTGTGTCCTTTTTCTGAAAGGCTGTCTTAACCTGAAATATTGTGAAAGGAAGCGGTCAGCTCAGACTCGCTGCTACATTGAACTGAATGGATCTTTTAGGTTTTTCTGGGGAAGTCAGCCATCGCTCATAGCATTTCCTGAAGCACAGCGCATCTGAGTCGGAAGGCCAGAGTCTGTTTGGGAAGAGGGGCACCCGTGGGGGCAGGCCCTTTTCTGGGGAGCACGATTTGTAAAGGCCTCTGTTGTTCTCAGCTTCAAGACTATCATCTCCTACATCGATGAGCAGTTTGAGCGGTATCTGCATGACGAAAGTGGCTTGAACCGGCGGCACATCATAGACAACCGTGTCCATTGCTGCTTCTACTTTATTTCTCCTTTTGGACATGGGTGAGCCTTTTGCTCTTTAGTGTCTGTTAAGTGTGGCACTCGGCTCAGGTGGCCCGGATGCTTGCTGTGCCTTTAGATTTGAGAAGAGTTCCCGCAAGTGGCTTCCATCCTGAGAGTTGCTGTAAAGTGGGGAACCATGGGCCTCAGTCCTTTAAAATTACTCCTCTGACTCTTGTGCTTTTTTCAGACTTAAACCTTTAGATGTGGAGTTTATGAAAGCTATACACAATAAAGTGAACATTGTGCCTGTGATTGCAAAAGCTGACACCCTAACCCTGAAGGAGCGGGAGCGGCTGAAGAAGAGGGTGAGTCTGCGCCTGATCGGCTGTGAATCAGGACCCAGTCAGAAGTGTGCTCTTTGTGGCCAGACTCCGGGCGGGAGGGGCCGGCTGCTGTTTATAGAAAAAAGACTTGGGCCATGAGAATATTGGCCAGATAGCTCAAGAATAAACAGGGGCTGGTGAAGAATGCTAAGGACTTTAGTGTGTGTGCTCAGAGAAGTCTAAGAGGAAGAGCACCTGGCTCCTGCTTGGCTTGTCCTCTCCCTCAACAGAATCATGTGCCTACCAGAAAGGGGAAAAGCCAGGCCCTGGGGGTACATGGGAAGCCCAGGGCCTCAGAGGAAGAGGGGTGTGAGCAAGAAGGAAAAGATGGGCTTGTTAGAATGATGGAGAAAGGGGCTGGAGCAGCCCATACTGCCTCGATTCTTCAAAAACCAGAGGGAAGTCGAATCTGGAAAGCATCAGCAGTTAAGCTTGACTTCTGGCCTTGGCAAATTTCTAGAATCATTTGAACAGATGGGTCTGTGATCACTTGGGATCTCTAGATGGATCCTGGTGGCCCCCACGTCCCCAGATGTAACTGATGTTCCTTCTTCCTTTGGATTGTGTCACAGCCTGAGGATGGAGGGAAATGACCTGGGCACAGGGTCCTGATCCCAGCAGGGTCCCCTGGAGAGGCTAGAGCCCCAGGCACCTCTTTGGGGAGAAGAGCTGCAGGCAGCATCTTCCTCATGTCTGAAGGTGCCCTGAGTTCAGATCCTCCCTCAAGCATGGACTTGCTGTGGAACCCTGGGCCAATCAGCTCATCTTCCTTTTCTGTAAAGTGGAGTCGTAACAGCACTGACCTCCCAGAGTTGTTGAGGAGTGATAGATACAGAGAGCCCTGTCCCTGGTAGCCGATGGCTGTGCTCAAGCAGAGGTGGGTCCAGGGGACTTAGAAAGCCACAAGGTAGCGTTATCTGTGTTGCAGTTCATGGGTTTTGTTGACTTTCCGATGGGACAGTTCTCTTGGCACAGGAGCTTGACATCTGGATTAGATGACAGAATCGAAACCAGAAAATATTTCCAAAGCCTGAGATAATTAAGCAGAAATTTCAAAACAATAACAACTCCTGTTTATATAGCATTTAAATGTTTTACAGCCCTAACAAAAACCGTGTTAGGCAGGTAGTGGAAATCGTCTTGGCTTACAGACTCTGAAAGGATCAGATGCACATGTGGCCAGTGGCACTGGAACACTTCTCTGACACAGCCCTTCTCACCTCATGCCTGGATCCTAGCAGTAGTCTGCTCATGCTTCTGCCTTCCCCAAGGCTTCCCTCTGCCATCCCTCTGCTTGACCACTACAGTGATTTTCTTAAAGCACAGATGTGACCCTCGAACTTGCTTGTTCTCCCTTCCTCACTCCATCTCTCTCTCTCTCTCTCTCTCTCTCTCTCTCTCTCTCTCTCTCTCTCTCTCTCTCTCTCTCTCTCTCTCTCTCTCCAGTGAACTCCAAACCTCTTGGCTGCTCCACAAACAAGACCTTCCCTCTCAGCTCTGGCTGCCTCCGAGGCCTGGAACTCTCTATACTCTGACCACTGACCTCCCTGGCCTCCTTTAAGTCACAGCTAACATCCTCCTTATTCTGTGGAGAGCTTCTTTGTATTTCCTTGTTCATGTGTTGGCTGTAGCATTCAGTTGAGAGCCCCGTGAGGGCCCTTCTTGGTCTCTCCAGCCTCATCATGGTGCCCAGCGCCTAGTAGACATTTAATCTGTTTGTTAATTGATTGACCCCATGCTTCCTGATTCTTAGGGCCAGCACTGTATCCACTGCACTGTGTTGCTTCTTTGAGTGCAGAGTAAAATTGAATAGGGATAATTAAATTCCTGTCTTAAAGTCAGAAATCAGTTATGAAGATAGAGGGTGACAGGTGAGGCTGGGCTCCGACAGTTCACACGTACTTAACTGTAACTTCAGTACTGCTCACCAGTGAGCCCCGGCTGCTCTGAAGTTTCACACTAAGACTATCAGGTTCCCCCATGTACTTGCAGCGCTGCCAGCCTGTGATGGGGGGTGTTTGCTGAGGAGGCTCAGACCATGTCAGAAGGAAGAAACACTGGAGGATCTTTGGCTGGGCCCTCCCCCAGAGAGCACAGCAGCCAGGAAACATCTTAGAAAGGCCATTGTCTGGAAAGGGCAGAACCAGATCCCCAAAACAGTGGTCAAAAAGTGATTTTTTTTTTATTAATTTTTTTTTAAGTTCCACCTTCTCTCTCTCCCCTGTGACAGATGTGTAGAGTGAGGCACAAAAAGAAGGAGTGCCAAGCACTGTTAGGCTGGGATAGAATGACTGGGGCAGTCCTTGTTCTCCAGCAGTTCACCAAGTAATTAGATGCGCCCACTCCTTAAGCAGGAGTGGACGGACCTCTGACTAGAGCCTCAGAGGAAGACGAGGATTCGGACAGGTGCAAAAAGGATTGCATTCCAGGGGTGCTGGGCAAGGGCCACATAGGCCAGTTCCTTTCTCATGACTGGCTCTTACAGGCTTAGCTTTTTTAAATGACTTTTTCCACCATTCTTGGAAAAGTAGCCCACGTTCATTGCTGCCACTTCTTCCCACTCTTCTCTTCGTGATTCCAGCCCCACAGACTCCCTCTTTTCTTCCTTTCCTATTTCTGTTCATAAAACCAGCCTTCCCTCGTTTATCTGGTCTGGAAGTGGCTTGCATTGTACTAGGAGCTTAATAAATTCTTGTTAATCGATTAACATGTCCTTTAGTCAAGAAGGAGGCATTCCTGCAAGCTCTTGAGCCATGGTCAGACCTGTGCCTTGGAGAAATTCTTTGAGTAGCTGTGTGAGAATAAGACTGGAAACAGGAATATCTATCAGGAACCTGTTGAAATTGTCCTGGTGAGAAATCATGAAGGTCTAAGCTAAGGCTGCAGCCACGTGAATGAAAAGAGGGGGCAAGTCAGATCTGCCAGACACACCACATGGGTGTGACCGCATATGACCCTCTGAGATAGACTGGGACAGCTGGTAAGCACCAAGGGCCTCATCAGGACCAAGGAAGGATGAAAAATCAGGCAGAGAGGAGTTACTTGTATATGTGGAACTCACGATGCTGGAGGGACATAGAGGGAAAGAAGAACAGCTTCCTTCTAGGAGCTGGGCTGTGAAAGAGAAAAAAGACATTTGTGCAGTGGTGATGTAAATGGCTTTTATAGTGACAGGTGGACCTGTTGGTATCAGAGGGCAGTGGGGAGTGGCCAGGTGTGATGGATACAGCTCTGGGAGCAGGCCAGACCGGGCGAGAGGCTGGCCTCAGGAAGAAAAGCATTCCCCTCCTGCTCAGGCACAGGAGTGGCTAGCCCATAAGGAGCTACTTTGGAACAGCTGCTGTGGAGACTTGCTGGTCCGTCCCAGTCAGGGGCCTGCCCTGCATTTTCCCAGCTGCCATGGTGATCTCCTGGAGCGCATGTCTCTAGTTGCTGAGCCAGAGAGAAGCTCCTGTTAGCAGTTAAAGCGTTCCCAGGCCACCCTTTCTACCTCCCTTGGCAATCTTAAGAAATAAGCAGCCTCACACCCCCCCATATGTCTTGGCAGCATGGCCACACTCACCTGCATCTCCCATCACTTAGTGCAGGGCTGGGTTAAAAGGCTTGTTGGTTGATTAGTGGGGGAGAGTTTTTCTTCACCAATGACATTCGAGGTCTTGTTTGCCCCCTCCCTCGATTACGGTGGTCTCATCATTCTTCAGGTTCTGGATGAGATTGAAGAACACGGCATCAAGATTTATCATTTACCTGATGCTGAGTCAGACGAGGATGAGGATTTTAAGGAGCAGACTAGACTTCTGAAGGTAAGAATCAGCTGAGACAGATCCTGGTGTTTGTGTGTAGCTACATGGGAGGGCATGGAACTGTCAGGGATTGCCCAGATTATTTCATGGGAGTAAAATTTTTTGTTTCAACTATACTTGGAAGCAAGGCTGAGCTGTCGGTGGTGGCTTAGATATCTTTTTGTTGTAGATATTTGTTATGTAATGGGATTTGATCTCTGGGAAATTTGTCTAAGTAGTATTTTGTGTACATCAGTTTTGTCTGATTTAATCTTGCTGATAATAGAAATGTCAAAGAAATCCTGATAGACTCTTAGAAATGGAAAGTTTTCATGAACAGAGTTGTGTGCCTTTGTTGTGAAAGTTTTTCCTCGTAATTTGTAAGGTGATTTTTCTTGTTTATTCACAGGCTAGTATTCCATTTTCAGTAGTAGGCTCCAATCAGTTGATTGAAGCCAAAGGCAAAAAGGTTAGAGGTCGTCTCTACCCTTGGGGAGTGGTAGAAGTGGAGAACCCAGAACACAATGACTTTCTGAAGCTGCGAACGATGCTGATGTAAGCCACCCCAGAGCAGTCATGGCGCAGCAGGACCCTCTTCAGCATAGTGATTGAATTATCACATTAACAGCCTGCTCCATTTCTTCCCAGGGGGGGTGCGTGAGAATGGGGGGAACAGTTATTCTGTGAGGAGGCCATTGGGACACAAACCTTGGTGCCCATTGACCATCTCCTGATGCTCTCCCATTCCCAGCCCTCCCAGCTCCAGTTTACTGCCTGCGGGGTCCTATCTCAGAAACCCTTGAAAATGTGTGAACTGAACTCAGGGATCTCTGCTGGCTGCTTCCACTTTAAATGTTCTCATGGAAGGTGTTTTCATATAGAATTCCATTCCCACTGTCAGGGAGCTTGGAAGGGTGGGGGCTTCTCTTGGGAGCCGTTGCTGCACCCTCAGGCAGCAGTGGGCGTGGGGGCCAGGAGAGAGAGGAGCAATGGCCACCTCAGATGGGAAATGGGATGGCCCCAGAGCCCCAGAGCTGCTTGTACAGCAACAGGGGGTGAGGGCTCTCTCTCCTTGTCTTCCCTGTAGCATAGCAGCATGGATGCTTCCCTTAGCAGAAACAGCTCTCCTGCATGGGTGCACTCCCCATTTTCACACCAAGGTCCTTTCTTTTCCAGTACACACATGCAGGATCTCCAGGAGGTGACCCAGGACCTTCACTATGAGAACTTCCGCTCTGAAAGACTGAAGAGAGGCGGCAGGTTGTCATCCTATGGTTACCTTAGTCTGCTCCCTCTCTCCCTTTCCTGTTCTCTCTCCCTTCTGTCCATCCTGTACTTTGTCTCCATTATTTCACCTCTTCGTCATCTCTTGGTCCTTGAGGTTTAAAGCCATTAAGCTGCTCACACTTGTTTTTCAGCCCACAAGAAAGTCACCAGCAGTGGAGAAGGAGGGAAAGGAACTTGAAAAGAATAGCTCTTGGGAAGGGAGTGTCCGTTATATTGGCATTCTCCACAGTAATTGTTCCTTGAAATCAGATGTCTCTGTAGGTACAGGCAATAGGATTTTGCTTTAGCAGTTTTGTAACAAATCTGCTATAATTCCCTGCAATTACCAGCCTTAAATCCTGTCCCCAGAAATGTAGGTCTAAGCTCTGCTTTTTCAAATGTTCAATCAGCATGATGTAGGTTAAGTGAGTCATTTTTCTCAGACTAATATCTCATTGCAAAGGCACCTCATTGGGCCTGATGTGCTGTGCTGCACCTCCAGGAGAAAGCGCAGCCATCTCCCAGGGCAGCTCTAGAAGGGAGAGCACCCACTGCGTGGGAGGGACAGCAGGGCCAGTTGTTAAAAGAGCACTTGGACTCTTGGCTCTGCTCTGAA
Source organism: Pseudochirops corinnae (assembly GCA_028646515.1). NCBI lineage: Eukaryota > Metazoa > Chordata > Mammalia > Diprotodontia > Pseudocheiridae > Pseudochirops > Pseudochirops corinnae. The sequence goes on from CM053591.1 coordinate 194,475,313, forward strand.
AAGGGAGTTCCTGACATCCCTAACCATGCCTGTCTTGCTTTTGTGCTTGGGATCTTTTTACCAGCACTCATCTATTCACTTTGCTTAAATCACTTAGACATTCAGATCCAGTTCCTTTTTTAAAATGGACCTACCCCTGTGGTGTGGTTTGGAAAACGGTGCCGGGACTGTTTAAGGGGAAGGCACTCAGGCACCTGCAGCCTCTCTGAGAGATGTCATTAGGTGATGGTGAGCAGGGCCCCCGTACTTGTGGGCAATCGTGGACTGTCCACCATTTGGCTCTGGAGATAAGGCCTCCAGAGATGAGGGAGGGCCTGCCGCTTGTCGTCTATGGAAGGCTTCTACTTCTCGGCTCTCATCTTTATCGTTCACTTTCCCTTTTTGTTCATTTCTTAATAGGGGTGGGGAGGGCACCGTTTCCTAAAAGCAGCCTGTTTTTAGAGAAAAGAAAGACTGGAGCCCCAAGGACGATGTTCTCGACATTCTTGGGGCACGGAGGTAGAGGGCCGGCTGTTGTCAGTGGCGCAGAGAAGCCTCTGTCAGCAGATCGTAATCGACTGCTTTCTGTTGTTAGGAAAGTGGAGAATGAGGAAGTGAACAGAGACCAGATCCTGCTGGAAAAGGAAGCAGAAGTAAGGCAATGTCGGTGCCGTGCGTCCATTTGCAGCCTTTGCATTCCTCTGTGGATTGTGTGTGTGGATGTCACAAGATCTAGAACGGCAGCATGTGCCATGGTGTGACCTGTAAAATGTCCCACATAATTTTTTCTTTAAAAATTACAAAGAGAGACAGTTACCTGAGAGAGCAACGTTGCTTTCCGATGCCAAGGGCTCACCCAGTACCTTGCTTTATGTGAAATGGATGGAAACAGTCATAGAGGGAATTATATTTCTAAATTATCCAGACTTGGGCAGGGAAGATTTGAAAGGATAATTTTTATTTAGATTGCTTTTGTCTGAGACCATTAAATTCTTTCACATCAAAAATGGCTGACTTCAGGAATCAGTAATGAAGTCCAGTAGTGTCACCAGTTCAAATCCCAACCCGTTCAAGTTGCTGATGCATGAAAATTAGTCCTGTTTTATGACCATTTCAATAGATATGTTAGATGAGTAAGCAGAACTGAAACAACACACACACACACACACACACACACACACACACACACACACACACACACCTGTAATTCCCTTAAAGGATGTCTCAGAGTGGGCCTGGTGTCTGTCTGAGGTCATTCTGAAAAAGTCAGAGTGGCACTTGACGTGCAGGCTCTGTCTTAAGCCCTTGAAATCTTGTTGGTCTATGAATGCTCATGCCTAATAAGCCCATGGTACGTTCTGGGTATTGGCTGGTCGCCCTGCCCCCAGCCTTCCTCAGGGCTGCTTCTCGGCTTCCCTGAGTTGGGTATTCTCTTGAATGATGGGTCCTGCTTCACCAAGTTCATGGTTACATCCAGAGGCCCAACCATGGCTCTGTGCCTCTTAGGGTTTTAATTAGGTGTCAGTGCTCTTCCCCAGCATCTTCATCCTGTGTGGGACTTGTGCCTTCCAAAATTTGAGGTGCTCAAACACAGAGGAGGCTTCTCGGTAACTTAAAACTGTGTGAGCCATGGGTTACATAATACTTTTGGGAAATTGGTATTGCATTGTTCAGGTTTGATAGTCCATAAAAACATTGGTTCTACTTTGCTTATAAAAGCAGCTTTGTTTACCCTCAGCTGTCTGGGGGAAGCCCACCCCACCTAGACTGATGAGCCCCCAGGGGCAGGCCCAGGGCCTAATGTCCCCGCCCCAGGAGGAAGCCAGTGAGGTCACTGCTCCAAGTTCCTCACTGCCTGTTCAGTTTGGCTTCTCGATCAGGGGCCTAAATCACCCGTTTCAGGCAGCTTTCTAAGAGAACTGTTTCCTAAGAAGCACCTTTAGGGGCACGGGGGTGGGGAGTCCTGAGAGAGCAGGTCCAGATTCTCCTCTTGTCACAGCTTCGCCGAATGCAGGAGATGATCGCGAGGATGCAGGCGCAGATGCAGCTGCAGCTGCAGGGAGGAGACGGGGATGTCGTCATGCACGGGCACCAGGCCTAAGAGTAAGCTGCTTCTGCCGCCACCGCGCCTGGCGACACGTCAGGCAGGGCACGGGGGTGGGGGGGAAGCTTTCCTGTGTTCCTGTAGATGAATGTGGGTGCCACGTACCATCCAGCTCATGTTAGTTGATGTGGTATGACATTTACAATATGGCTGCTGATTTTAACATTTAATCATTAGAATCATTTTCCAGATCTTAGTATTGTAAGTACCAGGAGATGGGAAGCTGGGCATCAGGGTAATTGGTTTCCTTAGCAGATATGTCCGGAGTAGCTTTAGTCAGTGCCCCAAGAAAACACCGGATGGTTCTCAAGAGTTTGTGTGGGTTAAACGTTGACTGGAGGGCCCTGGAAGACACTAGTGATGTCCCGATTGAGTTTATGGCTGGCAGTGGGGTGGAGGCAGCAAGAGGAAAGTGAGACCTGTGATCCTGTGGGGACTGGGACACTGTGGGAAGTCAAGAAGCAGAAAGCTGAAGTGGGTCTTTCCTGGAAAGCAAGAGCCTTTTGTCTATTCTCTTGTCACTTCGAGTCATGTGAGGAACCAGATCTGTGCGTGTCGTATGTGACTACTTAGGCAAAAAGGAATGTAGTACTGATGGTTTAAGGTTGACTTCAGATGATTGTCTTTGTTTTTACAGGTTTCACTTAGAGAGGAAAAGGAACATTCCAAGGTGTTTTTTCATGAAATCGCCGAAAGGAATTCTTCTGCAATACCTGTGGCCTGCAAATTGTAACTACCATTTTTACCCATGGTCTGTGAATTGTTACTCTCCATTTTTACTTAAGGATCGGTTTTTGTAATATGTACCTTGTAACATGTATTTTATTGGTCTTTTATACCTTTTCCATAACATGTCTGTTTTTGTGTTCCTTCCTACATAACAACTGTTAGGTGGCATTTGTTTTCCAGAACTAAACCATGAATTTGTTCTGGATTTGTATGGCTGCCATTGGCCTGACTAGTTTGGGCGTCTCTATCCTTGAACAGCACTGTGGAGTCACACAAAAGAGCAAATTCTTCTTTAAATCCTGGTGTTAAAACTCCAGACCAGGACCCTCTGTCTGTCTGGTCTACTGGTGACACTCTCACCACGGCCCCGAGGGGACGACAAGGGAGTCAGAGTGCTCGTTTGGTACAAACTATTGTGTGTAACACCCGAAACCCCGCCTTGCTCCTGCCCACTAGGGTTCGTTTATTTACTCATTCATATGGTTACTCCCATCACTGGTTTGGGAGAACAGAGAGGAATGTGTACCTTTAAATAATTCATGTTAAAAAGGTTCTAATGACAAGGGAAGAGAGTAACCCTGTTATTTACAAAAATCATTTTATAAACACGGTTTTTTATAGTAAGGTCCAAAAAACATATCCTTTTTGAAATAGGATGATGTCATTGCTTATACTGTCACAGAAACAGAAAGCAGCGTTTCCATCATAAATGAGGGGAGAAGGTCGGAGTCCACAGGACTCTGCCTTGAGTAGCTTAGTAGGGAAACAACACTCCTTTTTTCTTAAGACAAAAAGTATTCCTAGATCTTGTAGATGCTGGCACCAGTTATTTTGGATACAGTTTTTTCATTATTTTATTAAAGAACTAGTTTGAAGACCAGCCTGAGAAGCAGGTTTTGTGTTGGCTGTGACACCAACCTTGTCCTCATGCATCTGAGCTCTGGTAAAGAGAACAAGCCCCTCCTTGGCTTTCCCCTCGTCCCACTTTGTTCTCTGGCAGCTGTGGGGGGAGGGTGCGTTGTGTACTGTCATCTGATTCCTCTTCACCTTAATTTCATTGATTTACAAACAGCACTTGGTCTACAAGTCATTTCAGGTTCCCTCCAGTTCCTAAAGGCCAAGCTCAGACAGCACCTTTGCTTTCTCTCCTATGTGCCAGCCGAGGACCTCCTAGCTTCTGAGGCTGAAAAAGGGGAGGCTAGTCCCAGAGAGGCCCAGCCAGGGAGGATCCACGGTGGGGGTGGGCAAAAGCCATGAGAGAGAGAGGGGCTGCTATTTGAAGTCAGGAAACCTCAAGCACAGGTGAAGAAAGACTTATCGCAAATTTGATGACGGCATAACCCTTCCCAAACATGCCGGTGTTCACTCTGGGTGTTTGATCCTTAGTACAGTTGATAGAGTCT
>CM053591.1:194480027-194523012 GCA_028646515.1 Pseudochirops corinnae
GTAGTAATAGTTTTAAGAAAAGTATTTTATTTAGTACTTAATGTATAATATTATGTACATTTTTTATCAACTCTTCCATGACATTTCAACATGTTTTATATTCAAGGTCAGTTATTTGAATTACACTAGTCTTTATAACCTTTATTAGGACAAAGCAAAAATTTATATATGCCAAGTAAGAAACATAAACTAAGCCCTACGTACATTTTAGTAAAAATACTTCTCAGGGGGAGCTATCACTTAAAATACTGAACTGAAAAACATATTGTTAAATTCTTTTTACATGACTAATTTGGTTTGTTATCCCATGAGATCTCGGCATGTCCTTTGACTAAGATACTGTTGGCCTCTGCCTCTGGAAGTGAATGTTGAGAACCCTTGTTTTCCAGGGTTGTTTTGTATCCCTTGAGCATTTTATCAATAAATAATTCTGGTTTCCTTATTCTGTGAGTCATTCTAATTACTACTTCTTATAAGGAAGATAAAGGCTTTTTGATAAAACTGTATTATGACTGACGTGTCTGCACAATAACTTCAGAACATTAATTTTGGTTTGTTGCATAATCCAGCATCAGGGGTGTCCCAGTGAAGGGTATTAGACACGGAGTCAGGAAGACCTGAGTTTAGGTCCTGCCTCAGCTTCCTCATCAATAAAATGGGGGTCATAATAGCACCTCCCTCCCAAGGTTGTTGTGAGGATCAGAACTGGGAAGCACGAAGGATGTAAAGACAAAAATAAACCCAAGTGGTTGTGAGATAATATATTTGTAATACAATTTGTAAACTTTAAACTAATATAAATGCAGGCTATTATTATAAATGTGTGTTTAGGGGGCACAGTGAAGAGAGCACCAGCTGTGGAGTCAGGAGGACCTGCATTCAAATTTGGCTTAAGACACAAAACACTAGCCATGTGACCAAGTCACTTAACCCCAATTGCTCTGCCCTCCCCCTCCAAAAAGGAAAAAAAAAATGTGTTTAAGGCCATTTAGGACTGTGGCTAACAGATTTTTTTTAAAGGTCCAGGTTCTGCCTTCATGCAAAACGTGTGTTGATGTTAATGAATTTTGGCTTCACAAAGCAGACAAACGCAGCTCGTTTTTCCAGAGCAGTTAAAGTCGCCCAAAAGAGTGACCTCCTGTTCACAGGGGCCTCCTTACCATCATGTAACTTGGCACTTGTTTAAAGAAAGGCAGGGCAAGTGTTTGTGAACTTGAGCGACGGTGTGCCGACATTGCTGCTGTGTGAGCCCTGAATTCAGCCTTCCCACGCTCGCCTTCATGGCGTGCAGTGCCTTTGTTTTGCATCACGTCACACACATTCTTCCTGGAGTCTCTTAATTCTTAGTATTACGGAAATTGTCACGGCCGTGGATGACGGTGCCATCCTCAGGCCACAGTTGTTGGGCACACACATAAGCCTTTCCCTGTTTTCATACAGACGGATCTTGCTAGTCAAGTGATCAGGGTGTGTGATGTGGACAGACGATAGTGAGGCTTTACCGAGGTCTTGTAGGTGGGAATGATGCCAGAAGTTTGACAGGGCATTGGTAGGAAGTGTCCCCCCTTCCCTCTGGCTGTGGAATGTAAGGAAGAGAGTCCAGGGTCTTCAAGGGTGCTCCCCGCCCCAAGTCACGTGGACCCAGCAGAGCCAGAACTAGGGGCAGAACGAGTGGGTTTGAGCTCAGGGGGAGCTTCAGAATTGAAGTCAGGTCTTGAAAGGGAAATTTGGGAGACCTTGCCCAGAGGTGTAGTCACTAAAACCATGTGAGAGAGTGGATGAGCCAGCAGAGTTCCAGCAGTGCCTAGAGAAGAGCCAGGACAGACCGCAGTGTCTGCTGCCCCGAGCACGTTACCAAGACCCGATCCTCACGGGGGAGGGGGGCGAGCAGAAGAAGGGAACCCAAGAATGCAGCGTGGTGGAAAGGAAGGGAAGCTTTGGCGGGGTCCATTGCCAGAGAGAGAAGTCAAGGATAAGCACTGAGACGCGGCCGTTGAATCAGGCCACGAGGGTCCCACTGGCCGTTCTTACATGGGACCTCAGTCACGGCTGCGGAAGTCAGACTGGGGAAGGGTTCGAGGAGTAGTGGCCAGCGCAGATGTAGGAGTAAACGACGTTTCCAGGTGTATTGGTGAAGGAATGGTGGATAGGTTAAGGGTTGGGGGAAAGTGGCTTCTTGAAACTACCTAGGGTATGACCTTCATGTTTTTAGCTCCTTGGTATGAAAGTGATCACGGGTCTTTCCTCGCTGTTCGCGTGGCAGCAAATCAAATCAGGGAGGTAAGAGATAGAAGGGTAGCTAGGAACGCCAGGCTTGGAGGCAGGAAGACTCAGCTTCCTGAGTTCAAATCCAGCCTCGGACACTTCCTACCCGTGTGTGTGATCCCTTCAGTTTCCTCCTCTGTAAAATGAGCTGGAGAAGGAAATGACCATCCACTCCAGTATCTTTGCCAAGAAAACCCCAAATGGGGTCAGGGAGAGTCAGATGTGACTGATGATGAGAAAAAGGCACAGAGGAAGACTGCTTTTTGCTCCAGTTATCTCAGTTGTCACGCCAGTATTTTACACTGACTGCGTGCAATCATTCTGTAGCCGGCGGAAAACAGCTGAAGTCGGACCTCGGGTTAAGCTCTTAAGCGCTAGTCGTTCTGAAGCAAGTGCTTAAGTCTAGAAATTGGTCACTGGAAGCTTCTCAGTCCTGCTGCCATAGTTAAGAAAGAACACCTTTCTCTTTGTTTTGAATGATGTGGGAGGTTCCGTTCTTTTCTCCACACTTGAAGCCATTTGGGGGGGGGGGGTGTCTAAAATCCAAATTTTATGCCATAAATCACTTGGAAAAATCTTATTGTGGTGTTTAGCATGATGAATACTGAGAACATGTCGATTTTACCATTTCTGCCTCAAGGCTGGATGCTCTGGTCTGGCCTCGGTTTGCTCTGTTGAGTAGTTTTGTTTTGTCCCAGTAATATCCAGATGTTCTTAGTTTAAATAGATTTACTTTTAACTCCTTTTTGTAATTTCTAAAGCTTAATATTGGCAGGGAGCAAAGCAGTGCAGTTGGCTCCCTTCCATAAACTGAAAAGCAATAGATGTAGAATTTTGGACCGGACCAAATCCTGATGGGGAAATCCAGAACAAGTCAGAGTGAGTCTTTTGTCCAACCCAACTTGGCAAAGGGAGAGAGCCAAGGAAGGCTTTTGACAGTGGAAATGGGTCTTGCTGGGAGCATGCCATCGCCCTGGAAGAGACTGAACCAGGGCAAGACGAGGTCCTAGACCTATATTGGGTCATTACAGTGGGGACAAGTGCAAACTGGCAGCTTTGTTACCCACTACCCAATTCCGGATCACAGATTCAGAGCAGATGGAGGGGGTCTGCTCAGGAGTGCTATTCTGGTAGGGAGCCCTGAGTTGTGTGCTGAGAAAGGAGCAGGTTCATAGGCAAGCTGCAGCAGCAGTGTGGCTCCAGTTCCAGTCCCAAAGTGAGGCTTTAATGCTGAGCACATAGCCCAGCCAGTGAAGGAATAACCAGGGTGGGAATCCCAGCTAAAGGAGAACCTTCGTTTCTGTCCCTCCAAGCTGACAATTTTCCAGCTGGCTGAAAGAGCCAGAGTCCCACAGCTCTTGCACAGACCCAAACCCACGTCAGAAACTTGCAGAGCTCAGACCAGAGGAGATGGCAGTCAGGTTTTGCAGGACCCCAGCCTGTCCCTGAGATCTTGGAGTAGCACAATACTCAATACCCCAAGAAAGCAACAGAGCCAGCCCAGTCCTTCCCCCCAGAAATGTCATCCCATCAAATCCAAAATCAAGAAGTAGGCTTGGAAGCATGGGCAAGCAAAGCAAGAACCCCACCAGAATGAACTATGGTGGTGGCAGAGACGCTCAGACACAGACATGGAAGAGGCTGACTCTAAAACCATCTATGAGCAGAGAGGGTTTTTTTTTGTTTGGGGGGGTTTGCTTTTTGGAGGGGGGAGGGCAGGGCAGTTGGGATTAAGTGACTTGCCCAAGGTCGCACAGCTAGTTAAGTGTTAAAGTGTGTGAGGCTGGATTTGAATTCAAGTCCTCCTGACTTTAGGTCTGGTTCTCTATTCACTGCACCACCTAGCCACCCCGAGCAAAGAGTTTTTACAAGCTAGGAAGAAACGTTTTTCTAAATGGAATGAGAGCATTTGAGGAAAAACGGAAAAGAAGTGAGAGCCATGGAAGAAAGAATTGGAAAGGGAATTAGCTTGGCATGAGGTACAAAACCTTGCTTAAGCACAAATTCTCTGAAAATGTGAATGGACCAAATGTGAGGCAAAAAAGAAAAATGCAGAACCTGGGGAAAAAATAAAAGAGAATGTCAAGTGTCTTATAGCAAAAACAAGTGACCTGGGAGACAAATGGAAGGAAAAAAGTGTAGGGATCATTGGACCATCTGAGTGCCGTGATCAGAAGGGGGGGAGGGGCGGGGGGAGCCTAGATACCATATTTCAAGAAATCTTAAAGGGAAAGCCCCATATTTATTTGAAACAAAGTGGAAAAAGGAAGAATTCACTAGTCCACCTCCTGAAAGAAACCTCAAAATGGACCATCATAGCCAAAATCGAGAGCTTCCAGGGCAAAAAAAAATAGTTATTCCTTCCACATCCCGGGGGTTAGGGAGTGGCATACCCCCTAACAGATTTGGAAAATTTGCATTAAAATTTTGGGCCCCCCCCTCATACCAGAGAAGTCTAAGTTTTTTCTTTTGGGGTGTTTACAGTATCTTATTGTAAATATATTATACATATATTTACATAAACATATATTTTATGGATTTCTGAGTTTCCGAACCTTGTCATCTGCTGGCCTTTAAGTTTTGTCTGTGACTTCCACAAAATTCCCATTTAATTTCTTATGCCAACCCACATCGATGGGAAAAGTCTCGATGTGGAAGGAATAACTACAGCAAGCTGCCAGGAAAAAAAAGGACATTTGGGTACCAGGGAGCCACAATAAGAATCCCACACAATTTAACAGCCACCATAGTAAAGGAGAGGAGAACCTGGAATAGCAATACACAAGAAGGCTAAGCATAGGGGTTTGCAGGCAAGAATATCTATCCAGCAAGTCCAAGTGTAACACTGGGATGGGGAAATGGCTCTGTAACGAAACAGACGGCTTCCAAGCATTCCTGATGAGAGTCGGGGGCTGCCAAGTGTCAGCTGGATCAGAAGCGACCTCTAGGCTGTGGGTGGCCAGAGCCAAACAAACAGAACAGGCTAGAGACAAGAGTCAGGACACAAACAGAAGTTCAGTTCCAGAGTGAGGGAAATGACGGATGCACGTGGAAGCCCCCACCCCTGCTAAAAGGGAGGATTTAACACGCTGGACTACAGGCAGGTCTTAGATACATCCGCGGGCTGGACCAGGACATAATCATTTTCAGGTCTTGAGTTGCTGCTCCCACGGCCCCATGGGAACAATGTTGTCTCGGGTCTTGGTTTTTCTCACCCTGGGGGTCACAGAACCAGAGTTCTGTGACTGGAGCAGGAGAGCAGGGACTGTGAACGTGATGGATGGCCCTGGGAAATAAGGGGAACTAAATCACATCAGTGAACAGTAACACACCTGGCCAGAGACTGTCATCATCCTGAGCGCCGGCCAGCTCAGGGCACAGCCTGCTCGCTAGGCCTTAGCTCTGGAAAACGGCACCTCCAGAATATTTTGACAAACTGAAATTCACACAGAGGAGTGAAGAGAATGATGAAGAGAAAGCCCGAATGAACAACAATAAAGGACTTATCAAAGGTAAACTGATCACCTTGAAATACAGGAGATGACCCCGTGTTTCCTTGGATCCCCACCATCAGGCGTCGTGGATGGGGAGACCAATAAACGAGACCTGCGAGTGGTTCTGCCGCGTCTTCGTATTAGCTCCCCTTCTCTCGTGATGACGATCTCCACAAATACGAGCTCACTGGATTCTCACCAGCACCCCGAGGCAGCTAATGGCAATAACGGGGTCATAGTAAAGACAAGGGCTCTATCCACTGTGCCACTGAGCTGCCTCTTCCAATCCCATTTTCTGGGTGGTTTTCGAGGGTTTTTCCTCTGAGTTTTGTTTTTTTAACCACCTCTGGACAATAAAGAGCACCGGCCCCTTCCAGGCAGTCAGTCCTTCACCCCAGTGGGTGTTAAATCCCAGGCAGGGATGCCGTCTGTCTTCTTTCCTGCTTCCTCCCAGACAGTGTGGGCATCCCTTCTGCCTTCTGGCTCAAAGATGGCAGAAGTCCACAGCCATCACTCAAGGCTCCAAAGGAGGACTTGGTCCTCAAAGCTACAAATCCAGGTGCCAGTCACTTCTCAAAATCAATAAGCTTTTATTTAGAACTCCGCTAGGCACTAAGGATAGACAGACAAATAAAGTTCCCATCCTCCAGGAGCTTACGCCATGTCAGGGGAGAAAATGTGTCCCGAAGTCTATTCGGGACGTCCAGTGATAAATAAGTCCCCAGTAACTGGAGGTGCTGGTGGGGGAGGGGCACATCAGGAAAGACTCCCCCCAGATTAAGGTCTGGCTTGCTCTGTAACCGTTTCACGAGCTTTAAGTTCGGACTATTTAAAATGCAGGGACTGTCTATGTGAATGTGAAAGTGACTACCAGGTGACTAATTTGTAATTTCTTGTAACCAGGCATACTAGACTCCATGAATCACCACAGACTGAGAGGTTTGAGGATCCAAAAGCGTTTTAGTTTTAGGTAAAGAATTGCCCAGCTATGCGTGGAGAAAGGGCCCTTATTACTCAACAATATGATTTTTCCAGCACTGGTGCTGGTTTATCATTGTTTCCTTGCCATTTGGTGTGTTAAAAGCAACCTGTGCCAATCAGAAGAGGCAGACTGATTTAGGACTGGAGAGGACCTCAGGCTGTGGCTGCCATCCAGTCCAGCCATCTCATTTTAAATAAGGAATCTGAGTCCTAACTTTACATTCCCTATTATCCGACTCCAAAGCCAGCGCTCTTACCATGCTGCCTCCTAAATGTTACCTCTGCATGGTGGAGTCTTCAAGCCTCTATATCTAGTGAGCCATCTCGCTAGAGTAAGGAAAACTGGAAAACCAGGGGCCTGTTAAGTGTTCAGCAAGGCACCAGTAACTTCCGAGAATCCTTGAAACTTCTAGGCATATTGATGAAGCCCTTAGAAGAGGAGTACAAGGTGAGAGATGGGGAAGGACCAGAGCATCTCTTGGGCCTGGGAGAGGCTTCATTCCAAAAGTGGCACTTGAAGGAAGCTAGGGATTCTGAGAAGATTCTTCATGGCAGGAAGGAGGTCAGCTTGATGAAGCTAGAGGGTCTGGGGAGGGAAGGAATGTATAATAAGGCTGGAAAGATAGGCACCGGGTTTGGAAACTTTAAATGCCTATAACAAGAGTTTCTATTTGATGCTGAAGAATCAGCTTGAGGAAACCACTGGAGTTCACTGAGTAGGGGAATGACATGGTTAGAATCCTATTGACTGTGTAGAGGATGAGTTGGAGTAGAGAGAGACCAGAGGCAAGCTGATCAATTAGGAGGCCCTCGGAATAGTCCAGGTCAGGACTTCTCCAAGGATAGATTTCAGAGTCCATAAATTTGGAGAGGGAGAAACATCTTTAGTTTCACTAGTCTCCAACTGAAACTTAGCATTTTCTCCATTTCTTTAAAAATTTGTCTGAGAAGGGGTCCATAGACTTTACCAAACTGCCGATGTGGTCCATAACACAAAGGTCAAGAATACCTGGTTTAGGTGATGAGGTCTAAACGAGGCTGAGCAGAGGTTGGGTGTGGGGCTAGAGACCACAAGATTTGGCAACTGAGTGGTTATGTGGGGTGAGAGAGTGAAGAATCAGAGCCAAAGGTTTCAAACTGGTGATGCCCTTCACAGAAATGGGGATGTTCAGGAGGGGGAAATGGCACTGGGGAAAGAGAATGAGCAGTTTGGTATCCTTAAGGACCTTTAATTCAAGATGGCCAACGGGCAACAAAATGTCTCTGTGCAAACAACCCCTTTGGGGATGTTGAGCACCTCAGAAGGGTGGTTTGCCTATGTTTCCACAGTGACCAATGTCGAGCCCTTGGCTTCTGCGACTTACAGCTCCTTGTTTCTAAATGTCCGAAGTGTCTGGTCACATAGTTTTGGCGACAGCACAATTTCTTGCCGACTCAGTGCTAAGGCTCAGACTTTTGGAAATGTTTTCTTTCGTTTACCATTGGCATGCCCATACTCTTCTTTATTTGTTCAAAGAGTCACCAAGGGGCTGCAAGATGGATTTCTCATAAGTAGTGTCACCCTCCCAAGCCTGGGGCCAATTTCCTGTTCAGCCCTATGACTTGCTCTAATGTTAACAGACCTATTGCTCAGGAAAACCACTCAGCCTTAAGCTAAAGCCAAATTACAACAGCAACTTTCAACAACTTTCTACCAAGATGTTGAGTGGAACTGTTGTTCAGTAATTTTTCAGTCATGTTCCACTCTTCATGACTCCATCTGGGGTCTTCTTCGCAGGGAACTAAAGTGGTTTGCCATTTCCTTCTCTGGCTCATTTTACACAAGAGGAAACTGAGGAAAACAGGATTAAGTGACTTGCCCAGGGTCACACAGCTAGTGTCTGAGGCCACACTTGAACTCCTGTCACCAGGCCATTGCAGCACCTAGCTGGCCACCAGATGGAGTACCCACTGATATTCACAGGTTCTTGGATGATGGGAATTGTAATAACATTAAATTGGCATTTATCTCTAGCCCTTTAAGGTTTATAAAGCGGTTCACAGATTTTTGCCTTTGGGGACATCTGTGAGTAAGTAGTGAGGAGGACTGGACTTCACACTGATGCTTATTGCCCATGTGACTTTGAACAGAGCCCTTAGCCTCCCTGGTCGGCAGTTCCCTCACTTGTAATACTTGAAAGTTGTACTAGATGGCCTCTGAAGCCCCTTCCAAGCTCCGAATCAGAGCTCAATGATTCTATGATTGTTTCCCTTACAATGTGGTCCCCTCATCCTATAGCCACTCATTCCTTCCCTCACCTCTGCCATTCATATTCACTTGCTCCTAAACAGAATTAAAGGAAGTAACCCCTCTGAACCTATACAAGGCCATACATCTTTTTCTCCCTAATTAGTTCTCAGTCTCCAGAAAAAGCTATTCAGATCCTTCTCTTCTGGCTTCAAGCTTCCCCACACCTCTCACTACTCCAGCTCTATCAGCTGAGGACATTCTGCAGAGGCCGTTCATCATCAATTGCCTCTTCTCCCCTTTTCTTCGTTTCAAAATCCCACTGGCAATTTCCAAACCCTCTGCTTTGCCCTAGTCACTGATAATGAGGTGGTCCTTTATGCCAAAGCTAATCCCTCCATGTCACGATGCTGGGCCTGGAGTCAGGAAAGCCTGAATTCACATCAGGTCTCAAACACTAACTGCGTGACCTTGGTCAAGTCACTTAACCTCTATCTGCCTCAGTTTCCTCAGCTGTAAAATGAAAATAATAACTGCCCCTACCTCCAGGGTTGTTAGGATCAGATGAGATAAAATTGTAAAGCATTTAGCACAGCGCCCGGCATACTTACTAAACGCACATTCTCTTCCCCTCCCCACCTCGATCCTATGACCTGGCTGCCTTCTCTCCAAGATCATCAACCACAATAATCTCATCTCTTCCTTTAATCTTCAACCTCTCCCAGTCCTTCTGCTATTGCCTTGGAACAGTGCCCAAGTCCCTCCCGTCCTCAGAATGCCTTCATCAGAGTCTGCCATCCCTTCAAACTCTGGTAACTACAGGTCTTCTCCCTTTCTCAATCAAACTCCTAGAGAAACTGTCTACATTCAATGTGTCCGCTGCTTTCCTTCTACTCATTCTTCAGCTTTTTGCAATCTGGCTTCCAATGTAATCACTCAGAAAACTGGAATTGTGCCCACCAAACCTTTCACATTATCTATGCTTTGGGTTTAACTTCTCATCTTTCCTCATCCCTCCTATCCAGACAGTTGCCAAATCTTGCCATTTCTGCTTCTACAGTCTTCTTGCATATGATCCTGTCTTTCTGTCCGATTCAATTCAGTAAAAATTTATTAAGCACCTACTACTTTCAAGGTACTATGTATGCTAAGTGCTGGGAATACAAGAAGAGATAGTCCCTGCCCTCAAGGAGCTTCCAATCTAATTCCCATAGTTATTGCTATTTCAGTTCCTCATTACCTGCCAACATTATTGCAAATGCCTAAATTGTGTCTCAGTCTCAGCCCATGCTATACTCACTGCTGCCAGTGACCTTCCTTAAGACAGCTGACTGTGTGACTCCCCTTCCCAACCATCTCCAGTGATTCCAGTTGCCTCTCTGATCAAATATAAACTCATCTTTTTATCTGTTGAAGCCCTTCACAGTGGCTCTGCTATTTTCCCAGTTTCAGTGGACATTACTGCCCCTGCCTTATGCTGCAGTCCAGCCAAACTGACCTCTCTGCACCCCACACATGACACTTTACGGTCAGTCGCCATGAGGCGGCTAGGGTGCAATAAAGTCCAGAAGACCAGAATTCAAATGTGACCTCTAATAATTACCAGCTGTGTGACCCTGGGTGACCTCAGCTCCCTCAGCTGTAGAATGGGGATAATAAACGGCATCTACTCCCAGGGTTGTTGTTAGGATCGGATGAGATACTCATACAGCACTTAACACAGCGCCTCGCACAGAGTAGCCACTATTTCAATCCTTAGTCTCTTCCCTTGCCTTTGCCCTGGCCATCCACCATTCCTGGAATGCGTTCTTTCCTCACCTCCTCACAGAATTCCTCTCTTCAAGCAGATGCTCAAGCTTGTGTTGTCCTGCCCTCTCCCAAGCCTGCATTTTGTACTTACTTGTGTTCTCTGTAACCTTACATACATGCATAGTGTTTCCTCTATGAGAATGCAAGTTCTGTGAGAGCAAGGATTCTTTCATTCTTACTATTTGAATCCCTTGTTCCTGGCACTAGGAGTAGAAATGGCAGCAGCAGCAATCAACTTTTTTACTGCCATAGAGTATCATACCCTTACCTATGGGTGCCCTGCCCAAAGGAATGTAAATTTTGGTCAGTGAAACCTCACAAGATAGCCTGGGATTTACAAACCAGATTTTTGTTCCTAAAGACCGTGCCTTTAATCAGAGGTGGGAAACCTGCAGCTTCAAAGCCACATGCAGCCTTCTAGGTCCTCAGGTGTGGCCTTTTGAGTAAGCCCAAGTTTTCCTGAACAAATCCTTTTATTAAGGGGATTTGTTCTGTGAAAGATGGGGCGGGGCGGGGGGGGGGGGGGGGGGGAGGCCACAAGTTCCCTATCCCTGCTTAAACCCAAATCGCTATGGCTCTCACTGATTGGCCAACCACAGGTCCCAGGCCAAGCCCCACTTGGTCATTGTTTGGGCCCTGATTGACGCAAAGTGAATATAAATAGCAATTGTTTCTGCTGTGGGCAGAAACCCTGAGAGACGCCCCTTCCCAGGCTGAGGTTTTTTTTTTTTTGTACTAGGTGAAAGAGGCCATTTTCTGCTTCATTTCTCACCTAGCCTCAATCACTGAATGGGTGTTGCCTCAGTCAAACTGAGATAGATAGATGCTTAAATGAAGGACTGATGTTAATCCATACTTTATTGTGCGGCAAATATGTGTGTGTGTATATCAGTGGTTCTCAATCTTCCTAATGCTGCAACCCTTTAACACTTGTATGTGGGTGTATCTGCATGTGGGCGGACCCGCCTGGAGACGGATAGAGGAGCAGTGTCTCCATTCCTAAGACCACCGAAAATATATGTTTTCCGATGGTCTTAGGCGACCCCTGTGACCCCTGTGAAAGGGTCATTTGACCCCCAAAGGGGGCACGATCCACAGGTTGAGAACCACTGGTGTAGATAGATATAAAACAGCTAGCATTTATGTACCACTCTAAAGTTATAAGTCATTTTGCAAAATCTCATTTGAGCCTCACAAAAATCCTAGGAAGCTTTACAATTGAGGAAACTTAGGCAGAGAGTGGTGAGATGATTTGCCCAGGACACAGCTTGTGAATGCCTGAGGCAGGGGTTCAGATCAGCTCTTCCTGACCCCAACAATGATAAAGTAAGGGACAGTTTACTTTGGAGCCTGGTGTTTGTAATTCAAGCTTTAGTTTTTTTCTTCTGTAGAGGTGATGTCAGGGCCCATATTTCTAGGGCTCTGCCTAACATCCACTGATGGCGGTTTCTTTGATTTGGGGGGTGCAGTGTTTCCTTTGCTAATATCAGTCACGTACAGTGACCCCCAAATTCCCAGCGTGTCCTGGTGAGGAGTTTCTTTCCTTTGGCATCATTGGCCCTCTGCCAGCAGACATCACTGTTTATCATTGGGCTCAGACCTGAAGTCTTTCCAGTCTGGCAGGACTTGCTAATTAATACATACACTCTGCTGCTGCCTGTACCCTCAGCAGCCCTCTAGGGAGCACCCTCAGGTCTTTCTCTAGCCAGGGGAGTGGCTTCACCATGCCAGGACTGTCCAGTGCAAGCTGAGTGGATGCCCTTTTCCTAGTGATGATTTTGACCCCCTTGGACACAACAGAGATTATCCATCAAAGTCTTAGTGAAGTGGTGGGACCAGATGGGAAGATGTTCCGGGTGTGGTCACCCCACAGGCCAAACCAGCTTCGTTTTTTTCACCTACTGAGATGTGACTGTGGAGCTGAAACCTCTCCTTGCTATGTTCGGATTTCATGTTAGATAGGGATAGGGCTGACCCCCTGATCTTACTGCCATAGGGAACTCCCCAGGAGAGCAGATTCTTTCTACCAATGGAGGTGAGTACCTTCTCTGCCACGTACAGCCTTAGTGAGTTGGGGAGGCGTCGGCTCGCTGCTGGCCTGTGAACCTTCTAGGGAGCCCAGAAGGATTAAAATGTCGTTGGGAAATGGTTAACAGAAGTGATTTTAAAATGCAAAACCGCCTGCGTCATGTTAACTTGTGGTTCTCCAAGAGCTTGAGTGGCTTATTCAGGGTCACAGAGCCAGGGCGGAGGAGGCGACGGGTCTGAAGCCAGCTCCACACCCACTGCTGCGGCACAGCCCGGTTTGCCTCATTGGGAGCATTTTGTGGTTTTCGTTTTGAGTTAACGCTGGAGCCTCTTCTCTTCCCAGCAAAGTCGTTCCCCTGCCTGGTAGCAAAGAAACGCGTTTCCGCGTAACCTGCCCACGAGTCCCACCTCTGACAGCATTTGCTACATCTCCCCCCCCCCCCCTTCCTCCCCAAAGGAAGCAGGAATGTTTTCTCATCATCAGTTTTCAGACTGAACTTGTCAAGTTACGTCAACTAGGATTTACTAAGTGCCCGTCAGGCACTGTGCCAAGTTCTGGGGGCACAAAAAAGTCAGAGAACAAGAAACATTCATCCCTCTCAAGGATCTTACAGTCTAATGGGGGAGAGACAACGGGCAAACAGTTCCATAAAAACAGGATCTAGACAGAGTAGAAGGGGTGTCATCCCACGGGAAAGGAAGGTAGCACGATCAAAGAAGGCTTAGGGAAGCCTTTTATAAAAGGCAGAATTTTACTTGGGGCTTGAAGGAAGCCAGGAGGCAAAGATGAGGAGGGGGAGAGTTTGGGGTGTAGAGAACAGCCAGAGAAAAATGCCCAGAGTCGGGAAATGGAGGGTCTTGTTGGAGTAACAGCCAGGAAGCCAGTATCACTGGACCATAGAGTCTGTGGAGGGCAGTAAGGTGTAAGTCTGGAAAAGTAGGTGGGAGCCAGGTTAAGAAGGGCATTGACTGCCAAGTAGAGTATTTTATATTTGATCCCAGAGCAGTCACTGTAGTTGATTGGATAGATGGGTGACATGACTCAGACCTGTGCTTTAAAAACATCACTTTGATAGCTGAGTAGAGAAGGGTTTGGAGTCAGGAAGACCAACTAGCAGGCATTAGGTGATAAGGACCTGTGCTTGGAGGAAAGAAGGACACGTGTGTGAGAGATGTTCCAAAGGTAGAAACAACAGGCTCTGGCAACTGATGGGACATGGAGGATGAATGAGAGAGAGGAGAAAAGGACGGCACCTAGATGGTGGTTCTGGAGAACTGGGAGGATGACAGCCCTCTGGAAGATAATAGGGGAGGTTAGAAGAAGGGAGGGTTTGAGGGTAAAGACAATAAACTCAGTTTGGGACTTTCAAACCCTTTTTAAAATGGACATCATTGTACATATTATTCTCCTGGCTCTGCTTACTTCACTCTGTCACTTAATACAAGTCTTCCACTATTTCTCTGGATTCCTCCTACTCATCATTGCTTAGGGACAGTAATATTCCACCGCATCCATTTTGTTCAGTCATTGCCCAACTGATGGGCACCATTTCTCCCATTTTTTGCTGCCCCCCCCCCCAATTCTGCCATAAATATTTGGGCAATTAGAGGCCTCTTCTGTCTCTAGCTGCTCTGGGTATGCTCTGAGTAATGTTCATTGTTGCTTAGGAAGCACATGTGGACTGCAACAATTGCCAAAGGATTACGAATGCGTATCTCACAGAAGGCAATGGAGAAACCCATGGTCCACATGAGCAGCCTCAGACATAGAACAAAGTAAGAGGGAACAGGAAGAAGAGTAAAGATCTTAGGAAGGATCTACATGACAGAAAAAGAAGATGGACTGGTCCTGGGGCAAGAGCAAGGGGCACAGCTGGCCAGCTCCACTGGTACCCTTAAATAAGAGAAGAAGAGAGGAGGAACTCCAGAACATTGAGTAGACTCCAGTGTGGTGAAATTATGGAACAGCAAGGACAAGAAACACACAGGAGGACTGGGCAGAGGGAACAACCAAAATGATGGGATGACCAAGTCCTTTGAGTGTTTTCAAAGTGGAATGACTTCATCATAGTATATAATGACATTCTGCAGAATGCTTAATTGTTTTCCAGAAAATCTGAACCAATTCACACAATTTAATCCAGAGTCCATTAGTGTGTCTATCTTCCCACACTTTCTGCACCACTGACTGTTTCTCTCCTTTGTCATCTTTGTAGGTAGCATGTTTTAGCATTTAAGATCTGGAGAACAGAAGAGATGCATTAGGGTTGGAGATGACTTGTGTCCTTTGCAGAAAAGGAATTAGGGTGGATTCTTCGAGCCAATTAGCCAATGAGCTTAATTTCTATTTCTAGCCAAACAATAGCTCCAAAAGAAGCTGAGTAACTCTTTATGATAATACCAAAGGTACACAGCAAAGCTCCCTTTCCACGGCGGCATAGGCGTGCTCAGAAGAGAAAGCCAGGAGGTGAGGAAGAAACATCTGATTTATGGCAACCATGAGGATGCAGAGTCAGGCATAGCTGCTGGGCCAAGCCAGGAGCTGGGGGACCTGGGATAACCGTGAACCTGCTGAGAGGTAAGTAGCAGGGATGGCCAGGAGACTGGCAGGCACTGTCCACAGCAGAGAGCAGAGGGTGCTAAACTAGCGCCTGGAACCCCCCGATAGGGTGTGCATCAGGCACAATCTTGAGTAGTTGGAGCAACCCCTGGATAACCAGGCCAGTTCCTCACCTGTTCGTGATTTGTTTTTCAACAAACTTCCTTTTGAAAGAATCGAAAACGGACACTGAGTCTGCTGTATAGACTCTCCACCATGGATGACGATATGTAAATTGAAAAATAGAAACCACACTGAATTTGCAAACAATTCTTCCTGGGACTCAAACGAAAATACTGGTTTGTAGCAGACTAGACTTTCAGGGGTCCCCTGGCCCCATTAAGGAAATGCTCCCCGCTTCTATGAGGTCACTAGGCAGATATGCAGGAAGAGTATAATCTGGTTGGATGGATGCCTGCATTGGTCCTATGAATAACTAAAGACAGTTCAGGCTAGTTAATTAGCAAGTCTTGTTTGTGACTCCCTGTTTGTTTGTGCCTCTGGACATGGTCCTAGAATGAAGTCTTAATGAAAAATTAGCCTTGGGCTGGGGTAAAGAGTGATGGATTCCAAAGGAGGGTCCTTGCATTCTGGTTTAATATAAGCCTTATGATTTTCTTGTATCTTGGGCCTGTATGAAATGGTTCTGTAATAAACAGACTATCCAGTACGTCCCCGTCTCTCTCTTTTATTCAGCTGGTTGCTGGGCCGTACCACTGTGCTGGTCACAGTACTGGTTGAGTTCTGAGAATGTAAAATTGGCCACCAATGATTTCTGTGCTATTGCTGGCTTCCTTTCTGACATGGCTCCTAAATCCTGCATCTTTCAGGTCTTCAATCCTTTCTCCTCCGGGTGAGGGAAATGGAAGTGGCCCTGTTTTCAGACTCTTCCTACTCGCTTATTGCTGAAGCTTAGCTGGTTCCTTTCTGGCCCTGTTGATAAAGAAGCTGCACCTTGAACTGACATCCTGAACTTGGCCTCATATTACTTCCTTCTTTCACAGCCAAGCTCAGAAAAAAGCTTCCCCACTTGGTGCTTTGCCCACATCTCCCTCCTCACAGCCCGTGTCTTCAAAGGCTCCTGGCAACCTGGCTTCCAGCCATGCTGCTTGGCTTTCTCCACTGTCACCAAAGATCTCAGCTGCTAATGCCTTGTCTCGGTCTTCATCATCTTTGACCTCTCTGCAGTTTTGACAGGAGGACTGACTACCCTGTGCCTTGGCGTTAAGGCTGCTTCTTCAAGATTCTCTCCATGTCCAACCCTTCCTTCTCAATCTCCTTTATGATATCATTACTCCTATCAATGAACCTATCACGTGTGACCTGCTGTCAAGCACCTGCTCTGCCAGAATTGGGGGAAGCACAAACAAAGCCTAAAACAATCCCTTGCCTTTTAATGGAGGAGATCACACATAGCCATATGAATCTATACAGAAGAACTATGAAGTGAGTAAGTATACACTTATACAAAGTAGTTCAATGGAAGGTGATTTGGAAGGGAAAGCATGAGTAGCTGATGGGAATCAAGAAAGTCTTTGTACCAAGTGACTTGGAAAGGGTCTCCTCAGTCCAACTCTGGCCTTCCGAACAAAGGTATAGATATACCAGAGGTGCTCAATAAATCCTTGTCAGATGGAATTTCATGATGCTTGAACTGCAATGAAACATCCATGCTCAGATTCCCACCCTATGGAACACTACAGTGGTTTGTAAAGTTCACCAAGAGAGGCAGGGAAAAAAAGCTGCAGAATCGTAAATTATGAGGGGCTTCCTCTAAAGTTTCAAAGGAGACCATCCCCTCTACCAACACAGATCATGCACCTCACCCCCACCCAAAAAAAAAACCCAACTAGATGGCCTTTGAAATCACTCTGCACAGGCTGCTAGGTGGTTCAGTGAATAGAGCACTGGCCCTGGAATCAGGAGGACCTGAGTTCAAATGCAGCCTCAGACACTTAACACAAAAAAATTAGCTGTGTGACCTTGGGCAAGTCACTTAACCCCAATTGTCCTACCTTTCCCCCTCCAAAAAGAAATCACCCTGCAGCCAACCTGGGACTCAGTTGTTCCACACTCAGCTCAACTGACTTGTTATTGTGTCCATATTCTAATTTTTTCTCAAAACATAATCCAAATTGAATTTCCTCAAATTCAGTCCAAAACTGGACTTGATTTGTTGGCCTCTCGTGATTTTATTCTGCATGGTCTTCAGGAATTCTCATGTAGTAGATTACACATGGGACCTGGAGTTGGGAGGACCTGAGCTCAGACTCTGCCCTGGACACTCAATAACTGTGTCACTCTGGGCAAGTCATCTTTCCTCTCTGACCCTTAGTTTCTTCATCTGTAAAATGGGAAGAAACACTGGCACTTACCTCACAGAGTGGTTATAAGGGTAAGGGGAGCTCATTGAGGCAAAGCTCTTTGTAAACCCAGAGACACTCTCTACTTCATCCATGGGGTTGTAGAGATCCTCCTCTTTTCCCTCTTCTTTTCTGTATAAGGGAATGTGCCTGTTTCTCCAGTTCTTAATGAACAAAGCACAATTTTTAAAACCCCATGTTCATGTTGTCCTTTCTGAGCCTCAGTTTCCCCAGCTGTAGAATGAAGGCCCTGAATGTATTGATTTCTATGGTCCCAGCTCTGCCACCCTATCCTCTATGACTGCATTGGGTTAAGAGATTAGATTCCATTTTCTTCCATTGACGTCTTCAAAGAAAAATCAGTGAACCAGGGAAACAAGATATACCATAACTATGCTCATATAAGTGGGAGAACAGCAGTAACAATACAACTAGAACTGAATGCCGTGAAATTCGAATGACAGCCGACCTCAGCTCCAAAGATCTACAGGAAGACATCTCTCGCCTTTTTCATGAGAGAGAAAATACAAGATACAAGGCAAGGCCAGACTAGTATGAGCTGTACTAGGTCTGACCCAGATGGAGAAAGTGGGCTTGGTGACGGGCTGTCTGCTACATGCAAGGACCAGCACTGGCTGGGTTGGGGGCTTTTCCACACGGTGATCACATTTTCAGTCAATTCCCATAGACTTGACTAAGTTAGAGAGGGATTGAGACTTATGTTAGGAGAAGGAATATATCATCCCCATACTGAGAAAAACCTTAGAAGGATTTATCCCAAGGATCTGTAATATCGTTTGCACTGTGGACCCCTTGGGCAGTTTGGTGAAACCAAAGGGCCCCTTCTGTTCTTTTTAGAAAATATCACACTTGAAGGAAATGCTAGATTTCATTTAATTATAAGTGAAAGCCAAGATTCATTTTATTCTCATCCAAGTTCATGTATGTCCTGATATCTAGCCATAGACTCCTTGGGTCTGTTAACCCCTGGTGAAGAAC
Source organism: Pseudochirops corinnae (assembly GCA_028646515.1). Taxonomy (NCBI): domain Eukaryota; kingdom Metazoa; phylum Chordata; class Mammalia; order Diprotodontia; family Pseudocheiridae; genus Pseudochirops; species Pseudochirops corinnae. The sequence goes on from CM053591.1 coordinate 194,498,793, forward strand.
CTTGCCTAGGGGCAGCTAGGTGGCACAATGAATAGAGCAGGACCCTGGAGTCAGGAGGACCTGAGTTCAAATATGACCTCAGACACTTAACACTAGCCATGTGACCTTGGGCAAGTCACTTAACCCTATTTGCCCTGCCTTCCACCCTCCAAAAAGCAAAAACAAACAAACAAAAAAAGAACCTTGCCTAGAATAATTGTTGGGCAGGCTGACTGGATGGCAGTCAGTCAGGTTATAGAGTAGGGGTGAGGTTATAACAATGTTCTCCTTCCTCAACCCCATGACCATCACTCCAGCAAAGCAGCGCTAGAGTCTGAGGATCTGGCTTTGGATCCTGGCTCTCCCCCTTGCTTGCTGGGTAACTGGGGCAAGTTGTTCCTTCCAGTTGGATCCTGGGCTTCCAGGGTGACAAAAATAAATAAAAATGAAGGAGTGCACAGTGATATGAACAGAAAATGGTCGATGTCATTTTTTTGGAGGAGGGATGGGATCTGGGCCTGCGATTTCCTCAGTGCAGGGAATTCTTAGGAAACAAACTCCCTGGTAGTGACAGAGATTGGTAACTCATCTGTAAATTCTATCCTTAGAGAGTTGCCTGGGGCACAAGGAGATGACGTGACTTGTCCAGGATCACACAACCGTGTGTGAACGCAGGTCTTCCTGATTCCAAATCTAGCTCTCTATCCACTATGCCATGCGCAGTCAAAAACATTTTATTTTGAAATACAAAATGAGAGGAATAGACAATGACCTCTCAGGCCCCTTCAAGTTCGGAACCTGCCCTGCCCCCAACCCAGCTGTCAAATGAAGGCGTGAGACCAGATGCCCGGGAGATTTCTTCCAGCTCCAGATGCAGTAACCTGGGCCTCCGTTTTCTGATCTGTAAAATGATGGGGCTGGAACAGGTGGTCTCTCTACATCCAGGGTGCTGGGAAAGCAGGGAACAGGAGTGCCCCGTTCAGCCATCCTCCTGCCATCTTGGGTCTTCACCACAAGGGGGCAGTGTGCAACTGCCTTTTAATCCCCCCAGGGCAGGCTGGCCCCACACCCGAGACCCGCCGCACCCCAAAGGTGCAGCCCCCGCCCCCGGGCCCTCCTCGCCCTCAGCAGGCGCGGCACGCCCATGGTCTCTCCCTGCCCTCTTCACCACCACATCCACAGGAGTCAAGGGCAAAGTGTCCTGAGATCACTGCCAAGGGCAGGGGAGCCCCGGGATAGGCAGGGGAGCCCCGGGACGGGCTTGGGCTGGTCAAGCCAGCCAGCAGCTAGGGCAGGTAGAAGCGAGTGGGAGCGCTGCCCATGGGGCTTCAGTCTCCGCGGCTCGCCCGCCGGCCTCCGCACCGAACCGACTCTGCATGCAGCTCCGCAAATGTGAGGGGTGCCCCTGGGGCGCGGCGCTGGAGCGCGGAGGACCGGAGGACGGTGGGGCTCGCCGGCAGGTACGGCCGTCATGTTTACAGCCGAAGGACAGTGGAGGAAGCCGCTAGGGATTCACCTCCCCAGCCTTCAGAGAGTCTGGGGGTCCGCTGGTGCTCCCCTTGGTGCCCGAGGCAGCTGAATTGCATTATTCTATGTGGGCTGTATATTGTATATATACACACTGTGTGCGCGGGCACCGGCAGCGATTGTGTTCGTGAGCAGTGTATGCGTGGTGGGTGTGCGTGCATGCATATGTGTGTGCATGCGTGTGTGCGCTGTGTGCGTCCGTGTGTGGATCCCAGCCTGTTGGATCTAGATTTGGAAGGGACGGCAAAGGCTCTCTGGGCCAACTCCTTTATTTTACAGATGAGGAAATCAAGGACCAGAAAGTACAATGGAGGTCGCAGGAGCGCAGCTGCCTGGTCACATTCTCCATCTACACAGACACAGCGCACACACACACATACACAAAACACACGTTTCAAAATCACTCAGTCCTCCAGGGCTGTGTCTCCGTTGCTCAGAACGTTGGCGCGTGTGGGCTTTTGTCCAAGCCGCTTCGCTTGTGTTGAAATCCAGGCTTGGTCACTAGCTACATGACTTTGAACCGACCTGGGCCTTGGCTTCCTCATCTGTAAAATGGAAGAAAAGCTCGCCTCACTCCAGTGGGCTCTCAGGTCTCTTCCACTCCAGACCATGACTTGCTCCTTTCATGTGTCTCTGCCCACATGTCTGCCAGGATGCAGCAGAAGCCCCCAATGACTTGACTGGCTGATCAGGAAGCTCCTGGAGGGATGCAGTAGCCAGGCATCTTATGGAAACTGCCAAAATAATTTTAAATGAGGGAATGCAAACACCCTTGTTAGGGCTTACTGCAAGCCAAGCCCTCTGCCAAGCACTAGGGATACAAATGGAAGAAAGCAAGAGAGCCCCTGCCCTCAAGGAGCTGACACACTAATTGGGGAAAGGTGAAAGATCAGTTGCAGGGTAAAAGGCAAGGCCTGGAGGTCCCTAGGGAGTCAAAGTAGGTGAGATGGCAGTGCCAGGGGAATGTGTGGGGGGGGGGGGCAGGGCAGATGATGAAAATGAAGATAACAGCTACAGCTAAGAGCACTTTACAAACAGCACCTTATCTGAATCTCACAGCAACACTGGGAGGGAGGTGTTATCATGCCCATTTACAAATGAGGAAACTGAGGCTCCCAGATGTGGCACAGCTAGTAGCTGTCTGAGCTGGGGTCTGCCTAACTCCAGATCCAGGGTCTGGGTGAGGCCTGATGGCCCTCCATTTCACTGGAAGCAATGGCTCTGTTGACTCCCATCTCCTTCAAGGTCTGTGGGTAAAGGTGCCCCTGGTGCTGCTGGGACTTCCTGCTCACCGTCTCTTCGGAACAGCTTCTAGGATGGCCTGGAATAGGGAAGGGAGTAGGGAGAGGAGAGGGAAAATGAGCGCTTCTGGAGATGGTGGCTCTTGCCCTAATTTCATCGAAGGAAATAGCCGTTTCTAATAATTTCGACTAATCGTCCTGTGTTACGAAGACATTTGCCACACAGGCAAGCGCTTGCTTTGGGAGGTTCAGTGGGGTCATATCTGCACGCTGATCACATTTTTTACATGGAAACTGTCAGGGTTCGTCGGACCTAAGTGTGATATGGACAGAGATTTGCCAGCGTGGTAAGTGGGTGCCAAAGAAAAAGCATGGACTTAATATGCATGGAAAGACCACAGGGAAGAAATTTGGCCAATTCCCGTTTTCGAGCTAGGGAAACAGTCCCATAGAGATGGTGACTTGTCCAAAGCTACAGAGAAAAAGTGACAGAACCTGAATTTAAACCAGGGCCCACTTAACTGCATAACAGCGGGCACCCGAGGAGCTGTGCCCTTCCATTTCATCTCCAACCTGGCCCCCTCCATTTAGGATGTCTTCTCCCATTAGAGAAGAGAAGGGACTCTTCTCCCTTGAGAAGAGAAGGACTCTCTTGTTTATTTGTATTCCCAGCATTTAGCACAGTGGTTGGCACTTAGTAGGCACTCAACAAATGCTGTCTATGTCTGTCTGTCTATTTGTCTGTCTGTCTCTGTCTATCCAAGCTAAATGTTTCCAAGATAATAGGCAATTTAATATGGAGGCAGCAAAGCCTCAAGTTAAAAAATTGGACCATGGGCAATTTAAGGAATGAAATTCCTTTCTAACTTCATCTGTGCTAGGATTACACCAGGTTAAGTGAGTTACTAAGGCTTTTCAATTCTTTCTGTGGCTTTGAACATGTCTGTCCCTTCCTCTCTGCTCACACCATGTTGGTTCAAGCTCTCTTCACTTCTGACCTCGATTACTGCAACGTGGTCTCCCTAAGGGAAGTCTCTCCTGGCCCCATTCCATCCTCCATGTAGCTTCTCCAATCTACCTGAGGCACCTGCCTAACCATGTCACTCCTACCCTTCAAATCTTTGGTGGTTCCTGATTGCCTCTGGGTCAGGATACAGATTCATCAGCTTGGATTTTCAAGTATTCTTCAATAAGATTATAACCCAGATTTCCACACCTCCTTCATGTGCTGTTCATCTACTCTGGCTGCTCTTTCAGGGCTAATTCTATTTACTCATGGAGCATCTTGGAAACTGGGATGTGACAGTCCACATGCGGTGTCTCCCCTCTCTTTGAGGAAGAAAACAAACTAATAAAAATCTTGATGGATCTATTCAATTTTTCTCCATTTATTCTCTTTTTTTCTGTTTTTTCTTTGAACATTCTTAGGATGATCCTGCTTAATAGGTCTCTCACCAAGTTTTCCATAAACAATCTTGTTTTTCCCTTTGCTACTTCTGTGTTAAGACCTGAGTTCAAATCCGATCTTAAGACATTTACTATCTGTGTGACCCTGGATGAGCCACTCAATTTCTGTCTGCCTCAGTTTCTTCATCTGTAAAAATGGTGGGAATAACACCACCTTCCTCCCAGAATTGTTGTGAGGATAAAATGAAATAATATTTGTAAGGGTCTTTGCTAATCTTAATACTTAATACATGAATGGGTTATCTATTATCAGATAATACCGATAGATCCTGATTGGTTTGAATAATGAATGCTGTGAAGTGGTCAGAGCTATTGGAATTCTCCCTATCTGAAGTTATAATTATGTAAAATATGGCAAGTGGCTCCAGCCCAATGGAAATGTACAATAAGAATCCAAATAACGTGACCACTTCACAGGATTCATTACCCACACTAATTGGGACTCACTGTATTACGAGATGATACTCATAATCTGCCATCATTCTCTTCCATAAGAGTTTGGTGGTGCCTTTAGCTACCATGACTCTCCACTTTGCTATGAGATCAAATGTTGAAAACTCCTTGAGGGCAGAGACAACTTCAACTCCTAGTGTAGGATAGTACTTAAAAAAAAAAAATTACACATATATATGTATATATAATTTTGGTTTCTGAATTCTCTCCCTTCTTCCCGCCCTTAGCCCCCTCCCCCATTGTAAAGGCAAGAAATGTGATATGAATTATACATTTGAAATTGTGCAAAACATATTTCCATGTTAGACATGTTGCCAACCCCCCCAAACCCCAAGAAAAGTGAAGAAAGTGAAAAAATTATGCATCAATCTGTATTCAGACTCCATCACTCCGGAGATGAATAGCATTTTTCATCACAAATCCTTCAGAATTGTCTTAGAGCATTGTGTTGATCAGAACAGCCAAGTCATTCACAGTTGATCATTGCACAATATTGCTGTTACTGTGTATAATATTCTGCTGGTTCTGCTCATTTCACTTTTCATTGTGTCATGTAACTTTTTCCAGATTTTTCTTTTTTCTTTTTAATGTTTCTTAGGTGGGACTTGAACCCTAGTCTTTTTAAAAAAAATAATATTTTATTTTCTCCCAATTACATGACATGTAAAAACATTTTTTAACATTTGTTGCTGTTTTTTTAAGTTTTGAGCTCCAAATTTTATCTTTCCCTCCCTGCTCTCTCCCTTCTCTAAGACAGCAAGCAATCTGATATAGGTTATACATGTGTAATCATGCAAAACACTTCCATGTTAGTCATTTTGTGGAAGAAAACTCAAAAAGAAAAGAAGGAAAGAAAGAAAGAAGGAAGGAAGGAAGCAAAGAAAGAGAGAGGGAGGGAGGAAGAAGAAAGGGAAGAAAGATAGTATTTTTTGGTCTGTATTCAGATACCATCAGTTCTCTGGAGGTAGATAGCATTTTTCGTCATGAGTCCTTTGGGATTGTCTTGGATCATTGTTATCCATGGTTGATCATGGTACAATACTACTGTTACTATGTACAATGTTCTCCTGGTCCTGCTCACTTCACTTTGCCTCAGTACCTATAAATCTTTCCAGGTTTTTCTGAACTCATCCTGCTTGTCATTTTTTTTATAGCACAGTAGCATTCCATTACAATCATATGCCACAACTTGTTCAGCCTTTCCCCAATTAATGGGCATCCCTTAACTTCCAGTTCTTTGCCACCACAAAAATTGTTGCTATAAATATCTTTGTACATATAAGTCCTTTTCCTATTTTTTAAAAATCTCTTTGCGGTTCAGACCTGGTCATTGTCTGCAGTTTTCTAGCCCATCGGGCGCAGTTCCGAGTCCTTCTCCGGAATGGTTGGATCGGTTCCCAGCTCCACCAACCTTTCCACATCCTCTTCAACATTCGTAATGATCATCTTCTCTCATGTTAGCCACTCTAGGAGGCATGAGGTGGCACCTGAGTTGTAATTTGCATTTCTCTAATCAGTAGTGATTGAGAGCATTTTTTCTTATGACCATAGGTGGCTTTGATTTCTTCTTCTAAAAACTGTCCATATCCTTGACCATATCAATTGGGGAATGACCTCTAGTCTTACAAATTTGACTCAACTTTCTATATATTTAAGAAATGAGATCTTTATCAGAGAAACTTACTGTAAAAAAAAATTTCCCCAGACTGGCTTTTTTTCTAAATTTTGATTGCATTGGTTTTGCTTGTGCAAAACCTTTAATATAATCAACATTTTACATCCTGTGATCTTCTTTATCTCATTTGGTCATAAATTCTTCCCTTCTCCATAGATCTGACGGGGAGACTATTCCTTCCTCTCCATCTGTATGAAAGAGAAGGTTGGATGGGCTGACTTCTGAGTTCTTTCCCAACTCAAAAGCTCTGATCAGAGCCACTTGAGGGAGCTGGGAGCCCCTGGAAGACAAGCTCTATCTCTGCATGCCTTAGGCAACTTTAAATTACAGAGGAGTTGTCGATCTACACTTGAGACTGGTGGGAGGGAAGTCTCTGTACCAGGCGTTCTATATAGAGATGATATCACAAGTACCTCCTGACCTCATTTAGAGCACCCACATTTTTCTGATTATGGTTACCAAGCCATTAAAAGTGAATGGGTAATTGGGCCCTGGGAGGGCAGAAATTCATTTTGGAGCAGTTCAGTTCAGTTCGACAAGCATTTACTCAGAAGCTACTGTACTCCAGATACTCTGCTGGGTGCTGGGAACACAGAGGTTTACAGTAATACAATCCTTACCCTCAGAAAGCTTATAGAAACAAGAAGCACAAAATAAATACAGATAAATTTGTGAATATTATGCTTGTGAGAAGTGGTCTGTAAGACCAGCCTGACCTCTCTCCTTAGCTACACGGTTCTGGATACGGGCAGCTGTGGCCTTCAAGGTGAAAGTTATGCTTACCTGGCTTTATTTTTTACATGTTGATTCACCTGTGGGGAGAAGACACCTATAAGCAGAGACAGCAGAGGAAGTCTGGGTCCATCATCATTTTTCTGCTGCTCCATGGAAGTTTGTTGACAAATCATTTTCAGATCACTAGCACATGACTTCATTCAATAAAGTTATATTCAAGTGACCATTTATTTACCTGTTAATACAGTAGTTACTGTCTCTGACCCAGTTCCCATTCCATATGTTCTTCCTACATACATATACCTGGACAAGTGTGTATACATATACATATGTATATACACATACACACATACATATTATATCTTGTATCCTCCAATAGAATATTAAGGTCCTTGAAGGCAGAGAATATCTCACTTCTGTCTTTGTATGCCAGCACTCAGCACAGGACTTGGCACATAGGAGGCATTGTCTATCGATAGATGTCAGAGCTAGAGAAAGAGATATTGTGATGCCTAGTGGGATGCACACTGGATTTAGAGTCAGAGGAGATGATCTGGAATCCTGGCTCTGCCTCTTACTGGCTGGGTGACCTTGGACAAGTCACAACCCCTCTGGGCTTCTGGTTTTTTCTTTGTCAAATTAGAAGATTGGTCATGATGATTTCTGAAGTCCTTTCCAACATGTATATGCAAGTGTAAAAAGGACCCTTGAGATCACCCTGTCCAAATCCCTCCTTTTACAGAGGTGCAAAGTGAGGCCCAGAGAGAGGGAAAGTGAGTGACTGCCCCAAGGTCACACAGTAACAAAGTGCAAAGCAGAAGCTAGGTCTTCTTGCCCCAGCCCAGGATTCTCTCGGGACATCCAGATGTGTTTGGGCTGGGCCAAGTCCGAGGGAAGTTGTATGTCATTTTCTTTCATGTTTTAATAGTGAGAAATAATTTTCTCTGAAGTGAAACTCAGCTGCAGGGAAAGAATTTACCAGCATGTGGGAGTGCTAATTAGAGCTAATTATCCACCTTGGGCAATGCTAGCCTAGAAGAACTGGGTCTAGGAGAGGCAGGCATTTGGCTTAACAGAGTCACTGTTCAGTGATCCAGCGAGTTGCTGAAAAAAGCCGAAGACAAAACTTCTCTTTTCACCTCAAGATGGTGTTTTGGGACTTGTTTTTGACAACCAAAAAATGAGATGGGAAGTGAGGAAAGGGAGAGCGCATAGGATTGTAGATTCAGCACAAGAACGTACCATCATTTGGGAGAATAAAAGTTCCTTGAGGGTGCCCAGCATGTGCCTGCCTCATAAAGGTTTGTTCAATGGAACTGAACACCCTCATGAAAATGATGAACCTGAGACCCAACGTTTCCCAAGATCACCGAGTCAGGATTCCAACCCAAATCCCTCCATTTGGTAGTTGGTCTTTCCATTGATAAAGCACTCACTAATTGGATCTTGAATTCTTCATGTTGCTAAAATATTAGAAAAGAAACTAAAAAAAAGCTGGCATTTATATAGCACTGAAAGGTCAGAAAATACTTTACAAATATCATTTCATCCTCAAAACAATCCAGTGAGGTTGGTACTGCTATCTGCATTTGACAGATGTGGAAACTGAGGCAAATAGAGGTTAAGTGACTTGCCCACAGTCACATAGCCAGTCAGTATGAAGTCAGATTTGAACTCCGATCTTCCTGATTCCAGGTGGTCTGTATGTCACACCTACCTGCTGTTAAAGCTTAAGCATCTAACATAGTTTGAATAGAGAAGAGTTAAAATGAGGTAGAACCTTAAAATAAGCAAAATGTTGACTACAGGGCAGATGCCTGCATCCTGATCTCAGAAAGAGAGAGAGAGAGAAAGAGAGAGAGAGAGAGAGAGAGAGAGAGAGAGAGAGAGATAGAGTGTGTGTGCGTGTGTGTGCGCGCACGTGCACGCGCCAGGACTGTCAACCAAGCAAGCATTAGTTTGGGGGTGTACCAATGGATTTATGTTCTGGTCAATGTGGATATTCTTTCAAACAATACAGATGTTGGCCCCTCTCTGCCTGCCCATCCTTCATGACTCTTGTCCATGTCCTCCAATAAATATGCTCCAGGAGGGTATTATATTACCTGTTCATATCCTTTATCTATTAGGGAATGGTTCTTGTTCCTATACATTTTTTTTTTTAATTTCTTTGGAGAGGAGAAAGTAAGGCAATTGGGGTTAAGTGACTTGCCCAAGGTCATACAATTAGTGTGTCAAGTGACTGAGGCTGGATTTGAACTCAGGTCCTCCTGACTCCAGGACGGGTGCTCTATTCATGCGACACCAAGCTGCCCTGTTCTTACAAATTTAATACATTTCTTTACCTATGTCTTAGATATGAATCATTAGACAAAAACTGCAAAAAAATTTCCCCTCATTACCCACTTCCCTTCTAGTTTTAACTGCATCAGGTTTGTATGCACAAAAACTTTAAACTAGTGCACAAACAAAATTATCCATTTCATCTTCTATAATCTGATTAAAGTTATACATACCATAAACTTGGGATGAATCAGTGAACCTCCCAGCCAGTGACACAACAAAGGGGACAAGTGATCTTAGTGGGATGAGGATAGAGCCAAGATGTCATTGGTAAATTGATACACAATTTCAGTTCAATTTAATGCAATTCAATACACACTTATCAACCTGTAAATTCCAAGCATCGTGCCAGGGGCTGGGAATATAGAAACAAAAATGAAAGAGTTCCTGCCTCTGAGGATCAAATATTCTATTGGAAAAGAAGGGGCAGGAGTCACATAACCCACATCAGAGTGTTCACTGTGGTTGGGGAGGGGGCGCAGAATTTGGAACTCAAGACTTAAAAAAAAATATTTTAAATTGTTTTTACATGTTATTAGGGAAACAAAATATTATTAAAAAAGAAAAAAAAGAGGCAGGGATGAAGCCTGGAGAAAATCAAGAGAAGGGAGGAGGAGATGCAGAAATGAAGATGAAAGAGTAGTGGTAGACACCTCTAGAGGTTCACAGGGAAAACGTGAGCTGGTGTTTTTGAAATGAGGTGAATGAAGCAGGACTGATTTTTTTCAAAGTTGTTTCTGTGTGTAAATGAGGAAGTAAGAGCAATCAAAGTTGAGAGATAAAGCACAAGGCTCTCTTTCATTAAACAAATGCTCATTGTGCCTCCTATGGATTCAATCACTATTGATTTTGGTTTTTTAAAAAGTGAACATAAAAACCCCAGACTAACAAGTTATGTCTCCCCCAAAGCGCTGGCGCTAAGGGCTGGAGAGGAAGCCAGCTTTCTGAAAGATCGCAGGTTACCCTCAAAGAAAGAAAGCTCTTCAGAGGAGTTCAGTGCTGGGCAGAGCACTGTTGACAGCACCCGTCCTTGTGACTACACTGGTCAGACACTGGTTACAGCAGGCCTATCTCCAGTCCTCCTGTTACTGCTGCCTTCCCTCTCAGATGCCTTTCCAGTCGCCCTGTATATACTTTGTATTATATAGTCATTGCATGCTGTCTCTCCCCTTAGAATGGGAGCTCCTTGAGGGCAGATGTCATGTTTCTACCTTTCTTCACATCCGAAGTGCTTAGCACAGTACCTGGCACCAACAAGCACTTAATAAATATCATTGACTGATTGACTGTGACTCAATAACCCAATGGATAGACTGCCCATCTAACTGCATGTCATAATCTGACTAATGGGCGTCTTCCACCCATTTGTTTCTTCCTTTACAAATTGTTGCGCCAGTCTCTGTTGAATAATTGTGGATCCCATTGAGGAAGTCTTGTACTGTCTTGGGGCTGGCCCTAATCACACAAGGTCATACATTAGTAGGAGTTATCTGGAGGATGAAATGGGTAGGAATTGTCTTCCATTTGGACCTCCCGTAGGACATCATCAGTGATAGAGGTGAATACATTTGGTGATCTTACAGCAACCTGTTTGGGGTCTTGTTTGGTAATAATAATCAGAGGGTCATTGGACAAAATTATCTCAAAGTTAGGCAGCTGGGTGGTGCAGTGAATATGTTGGATTTGGAGTTGAGAAGATGCCACCTTATGTAAGTCACTTAACCTGTTTGTTTCCTTCTCTGTGAAATGCGCATAATAACAGCACCTACTTTGCAGGTTTGCTGTGAGGATCAAAAGAGATGCTTAAAGCGTTATGTAAATGCTCTTTTCTAGTATCTTGATTAAAATTGTAGATAATAGTTCTTTGAGGTAGAGCTGAACCTATGACAGATCCAGTCAGTAGCCTTCAAGTTTCTGTGCCTTTCAGTCACTTGGGTTATGATAAAGATGTAGTCTGCTGCAAAGAAAGACCATCCTGCTCTCCGAGTTTCCTCAAGGATACCCTTGATGAGTGTGTGGGCTGTGCTTATATTTTATTAAGATGAGAAAGCTGGGATATAGGTCATTACTTTCCAAAGACTTCTTCATCATCTTTTGGGAAGAGGGTATCATCTGTGATGTTTCTCTCCTTCAGGTTTGTGTCTTTTGGATAACTCAGAATAGTCTTGCAGGAGGAATGATCTCTACAGAAGAAATCTAAGAGAAAGATATGTCCATTTTTTAAAAATGCAGAATCCTCCTCTTGTTTTTCAACGTCAGCAGTCATATCCCCTGGCCTGTGAGTCAAGATACAAGGCCTGGACTTTGGAGCCAACCCTGCTCCTACTATTTTGGAGCAAGTGACTGAATTAGTCTTAGTAACTGTTTCTCATAAAACTGGAAAGAACAAAACCTACCTACCCCTACCCACAGATAACCACAGTTATAACTAGCAAGTCTGATTCCAGGACAAATTCAGGTGGAGGTGACATTGCAAGCGAAGACTCAGCCTCCAGGACACAAAGAGGTCACGGATGGGTGTGGCTTAAGGAAGGAAAGTGGCTGCTGGCAGCTCCCAGCTTTAATTCTTCTTGCTAATTAGGTGCTGAATTCAGTACCATCTGCCTGACCGAGGTGCCCTCTAAACTTCAGCACCCTGGGTCAATGCCCAATCACCCCACTTAACTCGCCTCAACCCACAGACGCTAGTAAATATTTCACAACCGGCTGGGGAGGGGGGGCAGGGAGTACATCCAAGACACACATTTTTGAGTGTGATCCACATTGTTACACTTTCTCCACCACTCTCTTAAATCTAACCTTGACTGGTCGTGCTGGTTGGTTTCTGAGGTACAAATGCTCCCGACAGAAGTTTAACAATCAGCTCCAGCCTGAGCCAGCTCCATCCAGCACATCCTTGGCTTTGCCTGTATCTGTTTCACAAGAATGTAATAGTAAGAAATGAATTAATCTTTGTGAAAGACCGTTGAGTTATTGCAGGAAAGATTTAGATCCTTGACGGTGGAAACGGTCACCATACACCATACAGTCACCATACACCATACACCACACAGAGGCAGCTGGCGGCTCAGCGGAGAGGCTGCTATCTGAGGTGTCAAACCCAAATCCAGCCTCAGATGCTGACTAGTCCTGTGACCCTGGACCAATCGTCTTACCTGTAAAATGGGGGCCACAGGAGCACTCACCTCTGGGGTAGTTGCGGAGCCCGAGCGAGATGGCATTTATAAAAGCCTGTGAAGCCTCGTACCAGGATTGGCATTATTTTTATTACTTGGAGTGACTTTGTTACTGGCAGGATCCAGAGTTAAAATGATCCAGACCAAATTCAACGAACATTCATTAAACACCAACCATATACACAATATTGGGTACAAAGACAAAAGCCCCAGATCGGTCCTGAAGGGGCTTACCCCCCCCCCCCCCATTACACACACAGCTTGCAAGACAATTGGAGAGAACGTTAGTGACTGAGGGGCCTCAAGGAAGGCTTCGTGGAGATGTGGCTGCTGAACTCAGCCTCAAAGCAGGAAGAGACGGCAGAGCACTTTTCTAGAGCGCAGACTGGTTTGGGCCACCACAGGCAAGCTGGAAGAGGCACTTGGAGTCTGAGCTACAGCCAGCCATCCACTTCAGGAAGCTCAGAGAGCCATAAGAAATCAGGTTCAGAGTGGGGGGCTGGGGCCAGGCTGTGGAAGGCTTTGAATGCAAGACAGAAGAATTTGTTTTTGGTCTTAGAGGCAATGGAGAGCTCCTGAAAGCTCTGAAACAAAGAAGGGTTTCAGGCAGACTTGTGACTTAGGAAGATTAGGTTGTCAGCTGTGTGAGAAGTGATTAAGAGGAGGGAAGACTGGAAGCAGGAACCCTGTAAAGAGGTTACCAGAACAGCTCAGAGGAGAAGTGATAAAGCCCCAGCCCAGGCCAAATCTCTCATTTTACAGAAAGGAGAGAGAGGTAGAGAGAGGTAGAGAGAGGCAGAGAGAGGCAGAGAGAGAGAGACACACAGAGAGAGAGAGAGAGACAGAGAGACAGAGAGACAGAGAGACAGAGACAGAGAGGAGGGGGAGGAATGGGAAGAGAGAGAGAGGAGGGAGGGATGGGGAGAAAGGGAAGGGAGAGAGAGAGAGGAGGGAGGGAGGGACACAGGGAGGGAGAGGAGAGGGGGAGAGGGGGAAAGAGAGGGAAAGAGAGAGAGAGAGAGAGAGAGAGAGAGGAGAGGGAGGAATGGGGAGAGAGAGGGAGGAGAGAGAGAGAGGAGGGAGAGAAAGAGGAGGGAGGATGGGAGAGAAAGGAGGGAGGGAGGAAGGGAGGGGAAGAAAGAAAAGAGAGGGAGGAATAGGGAGAGAGAGGGGAGAGAGGAAGGAGGGAGGGAGAGAGGTTATTCTCCTTGTCTTGAGCTAACCAATTTCTTGAAGTTTTTGAGTTCACACCTTGAATCTTGGCTAAGAGCTGTGGCTAAGAGCTCCCCCTGCCCCCCACCTCCCCATATTGTTCCTTAGCCAAGATTCTGGTGTGAAGCTAATCTCTCCTCCTAAATCCTGCCCATTTATCTCTTAATCTTTTCAGCCTTTCTTTGCTGAGCTGAAACTGGCCTTCATCTTTAGGAAGTACTGGCCTGGCCCACTGCTCTGGAAGGACCTCTTATCCCTGTCCCTTCAGAGAACAGAGGTCCTGGAAAATAGTTGTGAGTTTCTCTGTGGAAGTATCTTTCCCTCACTGGGGATCCTTCCAAGAAAGAGCCCTTTCCAGATGAGCTCCCCAGAAGACTTTATTTTAGAGGGTAAAGATAAGGATTTTGCTCTGGAGCTTCAAGGAGGGAATAAAGGAGGTTGGGTTTGGTCTTTAAGGGGCCAGTGGGCTGGGACTGGAATGATACATTTATTTCACAGAATTTCTGAGTCTCTGAGCCACAAGGGACCTCAGAGGACATCTGGATCAAACTACAGCAGAAAAAGTATCCTCTATAAAATCCCTGATAAGAGGCCATCCATAGCTTGTGCTTGAGTAAGGGGGGAATTCACCACTGTGCTAGACTTGGCAAAATAAAGACCAAAATGCAAGTTTCTGCCTGTCCTCAGGGAGTTTATATTCAAACTTCCTTTAGTGTTACTGAAAACTCTGTCCCTCTTTAGGGTGGACTGAACCAGCCTAAAAGCTAGGAAGACCTGAGTTCATGGTTTACCTTTCATAAATACCCTGTGTGACGCTGGGAGCAAGTCACCAAATCCCTCAGGGCACTGGACAGCTCTCTAAGACAATAAATGGCTAAGAAGGTGCCCTCTTGCTTTGGTAGAGGGAAGTTCTTCATTGGGATTCCTTTCTACCAGTGAAATGACAGGTCCGTCCCTGTCCCTCTTCATTGTCCCGTCCCTCTTTGTCCTCTCTTCTCTACTTGCTCTGTCTTGGTGATATGGCCTTTTTGATCTCAGGTTGACGCTCCCTCTTAGATACCTCAGTCAGACTCTCAGTTCTTCTGTCTCCTCACATCCCATGACCTACTCTCCTGCTTCCCTTCTGCCCTGAATGTAGATGGTCACTATTACCCTAAGAGCATTCTACTTCCTTTGCTCAAATCCCCCACAACTCTCTTTCTGACCGGACCTCCTAACATCCCATCTCTCCTATGCCCCAATCTCATGACCTCCAACCCCTCGATCCCTCAGTATTTTCTCAGACCATCGCCACTGTCCTGACTTTGCTTTCTTTCCAATCTAGACCTAGAGCTAGTTAAACAATTTACATTGACTTGCTCCTCTGGTAGCCAATCTCTCATCCTCTTGTCAACCCTGGTTTACTTGAAGCACCATCTGACTCCTCTGGTCCTACTCACATGCCAGCAATCATGTGGCTGAGCTGATGGAGGGCATTACAAGTAAGAACTCTAACCTCAACAGTGCCCCCACTGCAACAAGACACTCCTTTTTCCTGCTCTATGTCCCACTGCCCACCGAAGCTCTTCCAAACTTTCTCTCTTCTTGAGCCTAGCGCACCTTTCCTTTACCCTTTCTCTCAGCTGAGGACCCTGTCTCTTATTTTACTGAGGCCACTCAACACAAGCTCCCTCTTTTCCCCTTCTCTTTATCTCAAAATCTTTCCACGTCATCCCCTACTCTTTCCTTCTCCCTTCAAGTCTCTCATAATGGGGCGTTCCTTCTCTTTGTCCAACCGAACCCCCCCTGCCTTTGCCCTTGATCTCCAAAGTGGATGGAGGGTTTCTTAATGGACAAATCTGGTGGTCTTTTCCCAGTCCTCATCTTTCTCAACTTCTGTGCTTCATTTGACCCTCCTGACCACCCTTATCCTCTGGGATAGTCTCTATTCTCTGAGCATGGAGACTTCTCCGGTTCTTCTTCAGGCTGACTGACCCCTCTTCCTTCTCAGTTGCCTTTGCTGGTTCACTGTGGGTATGCCTCAAGGCTCTTGCCCCTGAGCCGTCTTCTCTGGAAACTCTCATCAATTCCCAAGGGTTTCATTATCATCTCTCTATGGATTGACTCCCAGATCTATAAATCCAGCTTTAGTTTCTTCTCTCCATGTCAGTCCCACATCAACAACTGCCTATTGGGCCGCTCCACCTGGATGTCCCATGGGTACCTCAAACTTAACGTGGTCAAAATTAAACATAAACCCATGCTTCCTCTTAACTTCCCTTTTTCTGTTCAGAGCCCTGATTTTCTTCTAGTCATCCCAGCTCACAAGTGTTTGGAAAGTGCCAGGAATGGAGCTGAAAATACAAATAAAAAATCCAAGACAGTCCATGTCTTCAGGGGGCTCACATGACAAATATTTTTGAGATGGGTCTGAATTGCCCCCATCTTGGGAATCCCATTTTGCGCAGCTTTGAGAACACAACAGGCTAAATAAATGCTATTAATCATAACTTTGGTAACACACATATATGATGTGTGCTTCACATCTTCGTAGCTTCCAGCAGGCAGGCTTCTTCTGGATTTCCATTGGCTAATCAGCCGAAGTCACAGGAAATGTGTGTAACCCCATCCACCAAGTAATGATCCAATCCCAAGAGGGCAGGGTCTTGCTTCTTAGCTTGCAAGTTTTCCTCAAACACCTGAAAATACATCAGACAGAAAACCACCAACTGATGGCTCTCCCTGGCTCCTCTGTAAGAGGCTAAAGAACATGCCAGAATGAGAAGAGATGCTGGCTAGTTTTTATAAAGGGGGCAGAGTCCAATTCCAACCGTCTTGTTTGTTTAACTTGCATTTTGAGAGTTGTTGGCATGCTCCCAGCAGGGTGGCCTAATGGGGAGAGGGGAAGGCTCAGTTAGGAAGGCCTGCCTTAGAGAGGAGGAGAGGGAGGGGAAAAAAATCTAAAACTAAAAACAATTTCTTAAAAAGGCCTCTCAAATCCCTAATCTGCCTGAAATAGAGAGCTAAGTTAAGATACCATGTCTGAGATGCAGCGTTGGTGCAGTGAACCAAAGCCCTGGATCTTAGGGAAGTGAGCCCCAAACATTGAGAAGGTGGGTGGTCCTGGGCCAGTCCCTGTCTCAGACAGAGATAATACCACGCCTGCTGTGAGGCCTCAGCGAGACTGCAGGGCAGGCACAGAGCTCACCGTGCTAAGTGTCCTTCTGGGTCATTTGGGGCCGCTTGGCTGCGGAGAGTGTGCCACTTAATGAGCATCTTGCAGCTGTGCGCGCTGGGGAGGCCCACAAAGGAGGGAGGGCTGTCTTCCACCTCAAAGGATCTGGACGTACAGAGTTTGCTACATTATTGCTCTAGGAAGAGCTGGTGACTAACCTTTCCTTGTCTGGATGGAGGGCTGCTTTGGGGACCACAAGACGATGAAGAAGAGTCTTGGGGGACTTGGACAGGCCATGTCACTTTAGAGGATCTTCAGAATCCCTACCCCCATCTCTCTTCTTGTCAAGACTCTGGGGAACCAGTCAAAGAGGGCTGTGGGAGTGTAAGCCACTGAACACAGGAAAGCAGGGATGGACTGCATTGGCTAAGGGCCCATGAGGCCCAAGTGTTACAGATACAGAGACCAAAAGTGAACAAATCCCCACTTCCAATCTAGGAGCAACAGCAGGTGGGTGGGGTGCAGAGTGAGAGGCGTGGAGCAGTTACCAGCTGGGGACTCCGAGGTACCGGGAATGCCTTCTACCAACTTCACAACAGCACGGTGGGAAATGTGGAGGCATCCAGGGTGGCTTTGGGCCCCGAGAGCTGTAAGCAGGGTGCCCACCAGTGTCACTGACAAAGGTGTTTATTCAGATATTTTACGCTTTGCTACTGGCTCCCCTACCCTGGGATGCCTCTTGCTGTTGCTCAGTCCTGTGTGACTCTCCGACCCCATTTAGGGCTTTCTTGGCAGGGATACTGGAGTGGTCTGCCATTTCCTTTCTATCTCCTTTTACAGATGAGGAAACTGAGGCAAACAGGGTGAAGTGACTTGCCCAGAGTCACCCAGCTAGGAAGAGGCTGAGACTGGATTTGAACTTGGCTCTTCCCGACTCCAGGTCCAATGCTCTAACCACTTTTCCACCTCGCCCCCTTCTGCTGCTCCTACACAAAGTCGAATTAAGCTCCTTGGCAGGGGGAGGTGGGAGGTGGAGGCTAAGGGAGAAGAACCAGGGAAGGGCTCCAGGGTCAGCTCTCTGCTGGTTTGCTTGTCTATGTATTAGCCTTTACTGTACCTGCCACCTGGCCGGGGTTCCCATCTTCCCTACAGCTTATAATCATAGCAGCCAGTATTTATAGAGAGCTTTAAGGTTTGTAAAGAGTCTGACAAATGTTCTCTCATTTTATTCATTTTATTCTCCCTACCACCACGTCACTCTCTTACTCCATCAACCCCAGGGGCTCCCTGTCACATCCAGAATCAAATGCAAAATGTTCGGTGTGGCATTCAGAGCTCTTCCTAACCTGGCCCCTCCTACCTTTCCAGCCTTCTCACACCTGGCTCCCCAGCACTCTGGCTCTGGAGGAGACGTCACGGTTCCCCAGCACACAGGCTGTGCCACAAACAAGGCACCCCGCCTTCCGACACGGGGCGTTTTCTCTGGTGCTCCCACTTCCTCCTGGCTTCCTTCAAGTCCCAGCTAAAACCCTGCCTTGTACAGGAAGCCTTTTCCACACCTTGAGAAGTCTTCCACCTTCCCTCCCTTAAGCATGGATCCGGCTCTTTGTCTGTTTGCTGCTCGTCTCCCCGTTAGACCGTGAACTCCTCGCGGGCAGGGACGGCTGCCCTTCCTTCGGATCCCCAGTTCTCCGGACAGAGCCTGATACACAGGCGGCACTTCATGTGTCCCCGGCGGTGAGTGCTAAGAGGCAGCCCGCTGGAGGTCTGGGGGAGGGGAGGGGGCGGGTGCCCTGTCCAGCACTTCGCTTCCCTGTGCTCTCCACGAATTTCCTGGCTACGACTCCCTGCTGCCCCCGGCACTTCTGGGAGACGCCTCCCGCGACTCCCTGCTGCCCCCGGTACCTGTGGGGGACGCCTCCCGCGGCTCCTTGCTGCCCTCGGACGCGCAGCCTGCTCGCGTGGTTCCAGCTCCTCGTTTGGCCGCTTGAAGCACCCCTGGGGTCCTCGGGGGCAGGTGCGCTCGGGCTCCGCGTCGGAGCCCCCGGGGCTGGGACAGGTGGCGCCGTGCTCTCCGTCCGCATCCCTGCGGCTCCTCTTTTCCTTCTCCCCGGCTCGGACTCCGAACCCCCGGGTCTCGCCCGGCACCAAGAGCTGGCCCGGGGCCTACGTCGAGGTTGCCCCCCCCCCCCCGGCCCGCGCAGCGGCCGAAGCCGACGGCCCCACTCCCAGAACGCCTCCGGGCTCCGGGCAACGAGCCGCGGACGGCGGCCCGCCCCCGCCCCCGGGCCCCGCCTCTCTCCGTGGAGTCCACCAATCAGAGGCCGAGATCCTCTTTCCTGGAAGGGCTCCCGGCGAGTCCCCGCCCTGCGTGCACGAGGACCAATCGGAGGCCGGTCCGCGGGGGATGGGGCGGGGCCGGGCGCGCGCCTATCCGCGCGGCGCCCGCGAGGGGCCAGTTGGCAGTTGGGAACCGGGACGCCCCGGAGGCGGCGGCGGCGGCCGTGAGGGAGTGGGGCAGCGGCGGCGGCGGTCGTGCGTGGAGCGGAACGCTCGGCCGGGTGAGCGGACGGCGGACGGAGTGCCGGGCCGGGGCCGGAACGGGTCGCCTGGGGCTGAGGAGGGGCGGGGGGGGGGGGGCGGGCTCGGGCCGGGCCGAGCCGTGGCGATGGGGGAGGGGAGGGGCCGCGGGCGCGCGGGCGGGGGAGGACTGCGCGTGCGCGCTCCCGCGCCTTCTGCCCCTCCTCCCGGGCCCCTCCCGGAGCCGCGGCCGGGAGTTCCCTGCTGAGACCGAGGACGGGGCGGGGCGGGGCGGGCCGAGCGGAGGCCCCCGGGGGCGCCGCGGCACCCCGGGCTCGCAGGTTCCCCCGAGCCCATGTAGTCCAGCCTTGGGGGGGAACGGCGCAGAAATAGGACTTGAACCCTGAGCCTTGGCTTCCCAATGCCGCGCTCCTCCATGGCACCTTGCTTCCCTCTTTCAAGAGACAGCTGGGGAAACTGAGGCCCAGCCGGCCTTTAACGGCTCGCCCAGGATTTGAACCCAGACCTCGCCAGCGCTCGTGGCCCAGCTCCCCCTGCGGAGCTTTGTAGGCGAGTTTGGAGATGTTAGAACACCCCCCATTTGAGAAAATTCTAGCTTTCAGACCCTGCCCTCTTCCATTCTTCCACTTCTGGGAGCGCTTAGTTCCCGGCACTGGCTGACCCTTGTGGGCCGGACTTGGGTGGCGGGCGTCCTGTAAGTCTTTGGAGGGCGCCCCCCGCCCCGGAGCCCTTGGACGAAGCCGGCCACACGCCCCGCTCAGTCTACAGGTTTCCCCCAAGTCCCACGAGCGTAGTCGGAGAACGCCCCCTCCCCAGATGAGCCGGTGGCCCCCTTCCCGGAGCCCGCAGCTGCTTCCAGATGGGAGGGGGGAGAGAGGGAGCAGGGTTCGGAGTCACTTTGTGAGTCCGGGTGGGTGCGGGGCTGACCATGGCAGGACCCTCGTGGCTTCGGACAGGCGTGCCACACTCTTCAGCACCCCCGGGTGCCCTTTCACTGGGTTTCATGAACTCCCGGGCCAATATCTGAGAGCTCTTAATTCTAGTTTCCCCGACGCATTTCTATGTTTAAAAGGTTACTATTTAAAAGCTTGTTTTACTGAGTCACTGAGTTGTTGAAGTGGATGCCACAGTGAGAGAAGATAGCCAGGTGTCAGGGACAAAGCGCTGCCTTCCATATGGTCAGCCCCATCCACTGGGGGAGTCTTGAGAGCCCCCAAACAGCTCTCCCAAGGTGTCGGGGAGTCTCCATAAGGAACCGAGGCTGCTAGCTTGAAAAGTCTATACATCCTTTACTGCCTCTGGCGTCCCAGAGAGAAGCAGTTATGAAAAAAACAAAACAGCACAAACCCAAAATTAACATGTTGTTGAAAGAAAGATAAAAGGAGGGGAAAATTGTCAAGAGAAACGTTTTTCTCCAAGTTTTCAGTCTGGAGCACATGGGTACTTCAAGAAGGCAAAGTGAGGAGCATCCGGGCTCTGGGGAACATACTGGAAACACACTGTCTGGTCCCTTGTCTCAGGTCTTGCTCCTGGTGGTTCCCTTTGGCCTAGTCAATGTCTAAGGGCTGTTGGACCAGATGACTCTCATGTCTTATTTAGTGAGAGATTCTTGGAGGCACTTTTGTGTCTCCCATGTTGCCAAGCAGAGTGCTGTGCATGCTCATAAAATGTTTGTCTGAATCAATTATTAAATCACAGAATCTCAGAGCTGGAAGGGACATCAGAGGCCGTCTAGTGCATCCTTCCTGAAGCAGCAGGTGCACCCGACTGACAAGTGAACAGCCAGCCTTTGCTTGAAGACAAGCCCCCAGTGCAATGCTTTGCATGTGGTAGGTGTTAACTCAAATGAACTGAGAAGGACACGGGGGTAAGGGAGGAGGGAAGAGGGCCAGGTTACCCTATGGTGGTCACAAAGGCTTTATTTACCCTCACCGTGGTTACAGTGTGACATAATCTCCAGATCTTCCCAGCCCATAACCAAACAAAACTCCCTGTCTGACTTCCCTGGCAAGAGACCTCTCAGCAGGCCCCCAACCTTCCCACACGCCCTAGACTGCTCTTCATTCTGCCCTCCAAGGCCGAGCAGAACAAGGCTCCTCTTTCTTCCACATGACAGCTCTTCACGATATACAGCCTCAGTCCTTTCGGCTGAGGCTCAAGGCCCTTCCTTATCCTTATCAGTGTACTTTCAAAACCGTGGTGCTGAGACCTAAACATCAAAGTTCAGGTGTGCTCTGACCTGGAAGGCGTCTGAGTCCTCCTCTTTTGGGCAGTGAGCCTTTCTCAGCGGTGCGTAGGCCAAGCTTGTGGTGGATTCCTAGGCTCCTCCAGCACACTGCTGGCCATTTACACCTGTTCCCAACTAGGCAGGCCACCGTCTTGTATTTGTAAAATTGGGGAAAGCGGGGAAGGGAATGAGCATTTACACAGCACCTGCTGTGTGTCAAACGCTGTGCTAAGCACTTTCCAGCTATCCCCTGGATTCTCACAGTAGGCTTGTGAGGCAGGTGCTGTTACTATCCGCGCTTTACACTTGAGGCGAACACTGAATGACTTGCCTGGGATCAGACAGCTGGCAAGTGCCGGAGGCACTGATTTCAGGCCCGCTCTCCCCGCTCTCCCCGCTCTGCCAGCTGGGTGAAGCCAAGTGTAAGAGTTTACATTTTCCCCTTTTTTTAGTTTTTTGTCTTTTTTGATTTGGTCCAATTTTTTATTGCCTCAGTCCTACAGTGTGATTTTTTTTGTGAGCTGAAAATTTAATAAGCTTGCCATCTATGTCCTTGTCCCAGGAGTTGATTAAAAATGTTGAGCAGCACTGGCTGTGTACTCTAGAGCTAGATATAGAGAACCAAGGGGCAGAGTAGATAGAGTGTTAGATTTCAAATCAATAAGAACTGAGTTTGAATCTTCCCTTAGCTATGTCTGTGCCTCAGTCTCCTTATTTGTCAAATGAGGGTTGTGGTGGTATTAAGTGAAATTACATATGTAGAGCACTTTGCAAATCTCACAGTTGGGGGCATATGTGTGTGTTGACTGTTGTTATTAGAGACTTTGCACATTGACATCAAACCATTAATCCGAAATTTCTTCCACTTAATATTTTATGCCATGTTCAAAGAATCCAGACCTTGTTTTCTGGCACCATTTTTATCTCTAATGGCCATTCCCTTCCCAAGTTTGCTTTTCTCTTTGGAAGAGTTTCTTTTTTAATTTTTTTAAAAATTTATTTGTTTATTTACTTTTCGTTTACAACATTCAGTTCCACAGTCCCTTGAGTTTCAAATTTTCTCCTCCTTCCTCTCCCCCGCCCCTATCATGGTGGCATGCACTTGGATACAGGATCTACAAATATCTTCCCATTAACCATTAGTCAGTTTGTAAAGAAGGATTATAACTGATGGAATGATCATTGGGAAAGACAAAACAAAACAAAACAAAAAGAAATACAGCAAGTAGTTTGTTTCAGTCTGCGCTCAGACTCCACATCTCCTTCTCTGGATGTGGATATCTCCTTCAATCATGAGTCTTTTGGAGCTGTTCTATATAACCTTTTGTATTGCTGAGAGGAGCCCAGTCTATCGAAGTTGGTCATCACACAGACGTTGTGTCTGTGACTGTGTATAAATTTCTTCTGGTTCTGCTCTTCTCACTCAGCATCAGTTTACATAACCTGTCCAGGTTATTACGAAGTTTCTCTGCTCCTCATTTCTTATAGCACAGTAGTATTCCATTGCATTCATATACTACAACTTGTTTAGCCATTCCCCAATTGATGGACATTCCCTTGATTTCCAATTCTTTGCTACCACAAAAAGAGCTGCTATAAATATTTTTGCACATACGGGTCCTCCCACTTCTCTGATCTCTTTGGGATATACCTCTAGAAATGGTATTGCTGGGTCAGAGGCTATGCACTTCTTTATAGCCCTTTGGGCATAATTCCAGATTGCTCTCCAGAATGGTTGGATCAGTTCACAATTCCACCAACAATGCATTAGTGTTCCAATTTTTCCACATCCTCTCCAGCATTTATCATTTTTCTGTTTTGTCATCTTAGCCAGTCTGGCTGGTGAGATGTGGTGCCTCAGGTTGTTTTGATTTGCATTTCTCTAATCAATAGTGATTTAGAACATTTTTTCATATGCTTATAGATATCTTTAATTTTATCTTCTGAGAACTGCCTGTTCATAGCCTTTGACCATTTATAAATTGGGGAGTGGCTTGTATTCTTAATATATTACAGTCAATTCTTTGTATATTTTAGAAATGAGGCCTTAATCAGAGACACTGGTTGTAAAAATTCTTTCCCAATTTTCCACTTCCCTCTTAATCTTGGTAACATTGGCTTTATTTGTACAGAAGCTTTTCAATTTAATATAATCAAAATTATCCGTTTTACATTTTATAATGCTCTCTAACTCTTGTTTTTTTGTTTTTTTTTTTTTCAAAGTAAAACAAAGTTTATTAAAGGTTTGCCATAATGGGTAGACTCTTAAGGAGCCTGGGTATCTGTAACACTTGTATTGGACAAGCAGGCCAGAAGTTCCCTGACCTCATCAATAGTAGGTGCTTAATAAAAATTTATTGACTGACTGACTCACTGACTGAACTTAATTTCCTCCATCAATACCTCTCATAGTATCATAGATCCAGAGATGGATGGAACCTCAGAGGCTATCATATCTTTTGTTTTTTGTTTTTTTTTGAAATTTTTTTT
>CM053591.1:194523512-194553893 GCA_028646515.1 Pseudochirops corinnae
ACAGTCCCAGAACCCCTGAAAACATCAGCAAGGCCCTCTTCCGGGATTTCTGTAAACATGCAACAGGAAAATCCTTCTTCAAGGCTTCTGAACCAACAGCCAGGTTCCAGGACCTCTATAACAGCAGCACTGTCCTTCACCATCAGGTGAATCTGGCAAAACAACATCAAAACAGACGAAATACCGCCATCACAGCCATGCCTCCTCAGTCCTTGGCAGTTCTCAAAGTCCTGGGCAGCTCCAACGGGCTCTCCACAGTCTTTCTCTCAGCAACTCAGGCTCCACAATACTGAATACTGCTCTCCCAAAGTCATTCTGGCCTTCTCTAGGCTTGAACCTCTCTCCCAGTTCATGGCTCCTCCCAGTTCAGCCCCCTCTCTTCACGTCAACAAGTCCATCCCACAAGTAGGATTCACAAGCCCTGGGTTTTAATACTCAACCCAAAAACCAAGCCCATACAGGGGCATCTCCAAATCCCATCACCAATACAAATGCTTAGGTGATAAAGCACTTTGCAGACCTTAAAAGGCCTCAGAGCGGCCCCAGCTTTTTTGTGACCCTCCACAAAGCAGCAGGTGTTTGGTATGTGGGCACCCTGGGCTCCGTTTAGCTGGCGCCTTCCATATGCTGGCTGACAGTAAAAAGAGGACCTTTGTTGTCTTCACAATGAGAAGAGAAAATGTGCTTAAAATTGAAATGTTGACAGAGATGTTTGATAAAGTTTTCAAAAGTAAATAATTCAGTTGAGCAAGTGTCTGTATGGTTACTCTGGATGAGGCACTTAGGGCCCCAGATGAAATAGTCCCTGTTCCCTTGTTAGGGTTTATGGAAGGAGCCTGGCTCTCAGGCAGAGGATCTGGTTCACATCCTCCCTTTGGCCAAGCACTTGGTGACTGTGGACAAGTCCTTCACATTTTCCTGGCCGTAGTTTCTTTGTCTCTGAAATGAGGCCATTGTACTGGATGCTCCCAGAGATCCCTTCTAGCTCCAGATCTCTGATGCCAGGCTCGGTCCTCCTGCATACCCTAGTACAATGCCTTACCCTCTCTTGGTGTCCTTCAGGGTCACTTCCTGCTAGATCTGCGGGCCTCATTAAACAGAGGATGGGTCAGGGGTTTGCTTTTAGTTACTACCTAACCTGACCTGTTATTGCCATGTTGTTGATCAGTTCTTTTCAGTTATGTCCAACTCTCCGTGACCTCATTTGAGATTCTTTTGGCAGAGACACTGGAATGGCTTGCCGTTTCTTCTCCAGCTCCTTTGACAGATGAGGAAACTGAGGCAGACAGGGTCACACAGCTAGTCATATCTGAGGCCAGATTGGAACTTGGGAGGACGGTCTTCCTGACTCCAGACCCAGCGCTCTACCCACTGGGCCACCCAGCTGCCACTATGGCCGCTTGTTTGGATCTTAGTACTTTGAGAAGAGTCAAGGTTCCTGCTCTGCCCTCTTTTGTTCACTTTCCCTCATTCAGTACTTTTGGAAGGTGAGATTGGGTAGGAATTTCAGAGTTGGTCTGTTATGGAAACCAAACTGGCATCACAGGAATCACACTGATTTGGAAGTCTGGAGTAACAGGCTTCCTCTGACCAACCTTGGATGGGTTTTGCTGTGTGTCCATGGACAAGTCAGTTAACTTCTCTGAGCCTTAATTCTTTCATCTGCCAAATGGTCAGTCATTCAGTAAGTATTTATTATGCACCTGCTCTATGCCAGGCATTGTGGATATACAAAATGGCAAAGGACAGTAGCCCTTCACCACAAGGAGCTCCCTGTCACAAGGAGACAGCATGCCAAAAGTGACGTAACAAATAGGAGAAATGGGAGTCAATGGAGAGAAGCCGCTAGAACTAAGGGATTGAGAGAGAATGACTTCTGTGACCTGTGGGATTTTACCTGGGCCTGGAAGGAAGCCAAGAAATAGATGAGGAGAGAGAGCATTGTAGGAATGGAAAAGAGCAAGGGAGAAGAGGAATGGCAAGGAGCCCAGGGTCCCTGGGTCAGGGACTTTGGGGGGATCAAGAGGCTGTAGAACATGTAGGAAGACTGGGGACTCCTAGTCCCCAAGTCTTTGAAGGCCAGCCAGGTGATAGGAAGTCTCTGGAGTTTGAATGCTGGGGGTTGGGTACATGTTTGGCCCTGGGCTTTAGAAAATTCACTCTGGGAAAAGTGATTTTGGTGACAGTAATACTGGAATATCAGCCTATCATCGTTATTAGAAGGTTGAAATGAGAGATCGATGTGATGGACTTTGCAAATCTCAATGTGCTGTGTAAATATCAACTGTTGGTAGCATCTTCACCACTTTTGGAGAAGCAATTTACCAAAACTTTTTAAAGCTGGAAAAGTAAAGTATACCTTTCACTTGAAAATTTGCAATTAAAAACTTTCTCTTGATGCTATATCTATTAAACCTCTATATCTTATTTCTAAATAATCTAGATACCCAGGATTTTTGGACCACTTGTAATTTTTAAACATGTATTTATTGAATCTGATGATTAACCAGGGTTTTGTGAGGTCACAGAATAAGAGAAACAATTTATGATACTTGGTGGTAGTTGAGAGTTGCATTAGGTGACTTTTTTCTCATGTGGATATTTATTCTAATGGGATCTGATCTGTATATGGTCTGAAGGAAACAAAGCCAAAAACATCAGTAGGTTGGAATGTTAAGTAAAGCTGGATTTGTAACTGTATCTTGATTTTACCTTGACCTTAAATGAAGTTTGAAATGACTGGGTGCAGTTTTTAGCTTTTTGTGGTCAGGGGCCAGTTCTTGGTGCTAATAAAGCCTGATTTATATACACTTGACTGATTTCTTTGGTTTTCAAATCAGGAAACTGGCTCCAAATCTCAAAAGTATTTTTTCAGAGTCATAAAGGAAGTAATTTGGAAGCTTGTGTATCAGGTTATGATTTCCTGTGGTTTTAAGATACGTGTTAGTAATGCTTTGAGTTTGAAACCATGGTCAGATGTGAAAAAGAGACCCAACACTATTCCTAAATGGGAGGTAGACCATCATGCTTCTGTGAGTGAGACTTTCCTTTAAGATGCAGAGATATTTGGTGACAATTGTGAAGATTAGAACATTGTAACCCATTTCCTTGCTCCTAGTGCAAATGGACATGTTTGGGGTGTGTCTATTGGGAGCCATTATTTTGAATTTTCTTAAATATTAACACCATTGAGAAAGTTGTGCCTAGAGATTTGTGGGAGCAGTTTGGAGTAAGTTCTCCAAGTGTTCAGTCTTCCTGTGTGATAACTGCTCTCCTAGAAGTCAGACTTCCTCAGCGAAGGGTGGGGTTCCCAACCCCAAGCAGCTTTTGTTTAGTTTTCTACTCCCTTTTTTGTGATTTGATCAGCTGTGAAAGTCTTACCAGCTTAAATATGTGAAAAATAGCAGGACAGATGAATTCTGAATCTTTGGTAGTGTTCTTGGAGCCCTTTAGCTTGTTTTGAGCTGATTCAGCATTTAATGTTTTCAGTTGCGGAAGAAATAGTCAAAATTCCAGACGGAATCATAGCCAGATGTTTGTCATTGCTACCACATGAAGATCTTAAGTAAGACAAATAAACTGCCCTAGAACTTATTTTTGTCTGCCCTCAGAAGAGAAGGTTAGTAATTCAGCTTCTAAAATTTGAAGATAATAGAGGTGTGTGTTTGTTTTTTTAAAGAAAGCTAGTTAACAGTTCTAGTTATAAACAGATTATTTAATCCTACCATGGCTTTTCAAAGCATGCTATTTTGTTTGGGGGACTTGAACTTGTCTTACTTGAACTTTGCTGCCCAGGGATGTGGCAACATTGGGTGGTGCAGGATAGAAATGTGGGTATTTTTATACTTACAGAGGGAGGGGTGGGGAGAGAGAGAGAGACAGAGAGACAGAGGTGGAGATGGAGAGACACATGTGCCAAGAGAGAGGAAGAGAAGAGAGAATGAATAGAGACTCTTGGGTGCTGTAAAGTAATTCTGGACAATGAGAAAGAGATTTAAAAAAAGGAAGAGAAGCAAGGAAATCACACTGCATGGTCTGCAGAGATTTAGGTACCAATCTAAATACATGATATTCAGTGGAGAGTCAGTGGACAATCAGGTCTCTAGGTGAGGTTTTCTAGAAACAGCCTTTGTTGTTCTGGTTGCACATACCCTCACGACAGATGCTCTTATCCTCATCCCCTCCCCACCCCATCCTTGTCCTCCCTTTATCTCCTCGCCCCCATCCACATCTCCCCCCCCCCCAAACTGAATTCTTAAGTTTCTGTGCATTGCAAAGGTAAAGCAAAGGGGAGCTATGTATAATTTTTTTTATTTTGCTGGCAGATAGCAGTTATCCTTCAGCCATTTCCAAGCACAAATGTCTCAACTCCCAAACCACTTATATCTCCCCCCATCCTCCCCTTTCTCCCTCCTTTCTTCCACTTCTTCCCAGAAGGAAAAGTTGAAGAAAAAAAGAGGGGCTTAGAAAAAGAAATCATTGGGGCTTGGTATGTGTCTGGTGCCTTCCCTTTTCATCAGTAGGTCCAAAGTCTTTCACACGTTAACTATGCAACGAAGTATTGTAATAGTTAAGTTTTTGGAAATTGTGAAGGTAATTTCTGAAAGAAAAACATTCTGCTATAACAAAAAGCATCTTGTGCTGTTTATCAAGCATTTTAGCCATGCTTCCTTGCTTGCCAAACTTTTAAAAGTGAATGTTCTGTATTTACTGCTTCCATTTCTCCTTGAACACACCCTGCAGCCGGCCTGTGGCCTTCCAAAGGTCAACACATCCCCTGCTCAAGCAGCCTTTTCTCTAGCCTCATTCTCCTTAACCTTTCCGTTGGTGTCCAATTTTCTCTTCTTCCCTCTCCCTTGTTCTGGCCTCTGTTTCTCTTCCCTTCTCCTAAAAATGCACGTTGTTCAGTTTTAAATTCTTGACCTTTGGTGTTCTTGCCATGTTGGCCATAGACAGCGTATTCATCTCTACAGCTTCAGCTGCCCTTTATGCAGATGACCTCCAAGTTATGCCTCCAACCCAGCCCATTAGCCACTGTGCTCTGGGGCAGATAAGCCTGCCTCTGGGCTCTGGGCACCTGCTGCCTGAGAAATCTTAATCTCTTGTGGGGCTCAGCATCCTTATCTATGAAATGGGGGAGTTAGACTAGATCGCCTGAGATTCCTTCCAGTTCTAGGCCTGTGATCTTACGCTCTCTTATTATCTGTCTGTATTTGGCTGTGCCACTGTTTCCTGAAACTAAATAACCCCCAGCCTGACACTGTCTCTCTTCCCATTTGGATCAGTAAAATCATCATCCTCCTATCACCAGGACTCCAAGTGTTGTCGTCATTCAGTCCTGTGGTACCAAGTACTTGTGAGCCATCTCGGAGTTGTGTAGGCCTGGCCAAAATGGAAATGATTCTGTTTTTCCCCAAACCTGTCCCCTGCCCAGTACATCCTTCCTCTTGGCAAGGTTCCTAATCTTGGAATCATTCCTGATTCCTCGGTCCCCAGATCTAACTAGTTTAGGCCTTGCCCAGTCTGCCCTCACCACAGCTTATCTTTTCTTCCCCCCCCCCCCCAGCTTCTGCTCTGCTCCTGGTCCTCATCACCTCTTGCCTGCATTACTGTGCTAGCCTCTAAATTGGTCTCCTTGCCTCCAGTCTTTCTTTTGCTGTACTCCATACAGCTGCCAAATGAATATTTCTAAAATGTAGCTCTCCCCACATCCCTTTCCCTTGCTACCTCCCCAAACACACACACTCACCAATCTTGAATGAGCTTCTCTATTCCACAATCTGGCCTCCCAGTCTCCCTTTCCAGTCTTGTTACCTCCTTCCTGTACTCTCTGTTCCCATCACATTGGTTTCCTACCTAGCACGTGGGGTCTCCTACTTCCCTGCCTTGGTGACTAGGATTCCTTAGGTCTGGAATGCATTTCCTCAACTCTCTTTGCTTTGAACAATTGCTCACTTCTTTCTGCTATCTTCCTCTTGCATTTGCACATGTCCTATCCTTACAGTAGAAAATAAGCTTCACTTTTTATTTTTGTGAGTAAAAGTGTTTGATTGATTGAATGAGTGGGGAAAAAATGTTGATTAATTGCTTACTGTGTGCAAAGCACCATGCTAATGGATGTATACACATAGAAAAGTCTGCAGTCCTTGCCCTCTGGGAACTCACATTCTAATGGGGGAGATTTCAGCTTCAAGTCCTATGGAAAAGTCCCACAGTCCCTAGGGTAAAATGGCAAAAGCATTTCAAGGAGTTTTTGGATTAGGGAAGATAGTACTAGCCTCACTCAGTTTAGTTGCGACAGGACAATAATGAAATTAGTCATTTGCATAAATATTTAACAGTATTCATGAAAGAGTTGCCTTTTTTTTTTTAAAGATGTGTATCTGATAGAACAGGATGGCAAAATGGAATAGATACAAATGTACAAAATTCCTGTGTTTGACAACATTAATTCTTGAATGAAATTAAGCGTTGCGCCTAACATCATTTCCACTGATAAAATCATATCTGTTTCTGATGTTAAAGCATTGGGCAGTGCTGAGAACTTTGGGCTTTGAGTTTTGAATAGTTGCATCTGTAGCCCCTGTAGGATGGTGGCGGCGGACCCTGAGCCATAAGCACTGCTAGTCCCAAGGCTCTTGATTGTCTCCATCATTGTCTGAGGGGAGATGGTGCTCAGGGTGGTTGAGTGGTTTGAGTTGACTGGAGCAGGCCTCCATCAAGGGTTCCTTTCTGCTCTATGAGGGCATGATGAGAGAAGCCAGATTGTAGCTTCCTGAGAAATGAAGAGCTGGCTGGCCTGGACACCCTCCTTAAGTGGAGCTTCTGGGAGAAGCCATCTATTAAGAGGGAGGAGCCCCAGGGGCTAAGGGTACTTCAGAGGTATGAGATCTAGAAGTGAAGTAATCTCCCAGGGTGAAGGGTTTTTTGGGACATGATGGAGGAATCCAGATTGCAGCCTGATAATACTAGTATTACTTCATCACTTCATCAGAATTCTTTCCTGTGGTTGTCAGGCTTCTTTCTTCCTAACTAAAAAGTTCAGCAAGGGAAGGGGGAGAGAGAGATAGAAAGGGAGGGAAGGGGAGAGGGAGAGGAGGAAGGGAAGAAAAAGAAGGGGGTGGGGAGTAGGAAGGGAGGGAGAGAAGGTGAATATAAGCTTCTTGAAGGCAGAGACTGTCAAACTCTGTCTTTGTAGTCTTCCCTAGCACCTAGCAAGCATACTGTCTTGTGGGGAGCTTTCCTAAAGTATAATGCCTAAGGTAGAACCCAGTACTATAGATGTGCCTGCCTCAGAGGAGGACTGCCATCTCCCTCCCTCCCTCCAGAATCTGAGGTTCTGTCAGTGCAGCTAAAGATCAGGTTCATCCTTTCCCCCCCTTATTTTCTGGCCCATATTGAGCTTATAGATCATGAGAAACCTTAGTTCTTTTCTTTTGAAAAATGATATTGATGTCTTTTTGCTTCTTATATCACATTCATTTCTCAGGAGGCCCCTTCTCCAGCAAGCCTTGCCTAACAGATTTTAAAAAGTTTAACAAACCATCTAAGCCGTCTGTTGTGTCTGACAGCCCACTGCTTTTCCAGTGAACTGTTGGCCAACCGTGCTTCACATCGTGTAACTCTTGGCATTTATTAAATTTATTAAATCTCATCTTAATAGATTTGGCCCTTTTCGCATGTTAAGATTCATTCATTCACAGAAGCTAGTAGTGGTCAGAGATAAGAGCAAACAGGGAGTGCTCTGAAGGCTTGCAGACTATTAAAAAGCAGATGAAAGTAGACTCCATTTCACTAACAGTGACAGAGATGCCCAGCCCAAGAGTGCTGGCACCTAAGTTGTCAGCTCTTACTCAGCAAATTGACAGAGGTGACAAAATGGGCATAGTCTGGGCGAGGGTGGGAGGGAAGGACAGGGAAGACTGGCCCACTAGCTCATTGGTGGGGAAGCTGGGAAGCACTTCTGCCGTTTCGAAAAGCACTTTGGAAATGGGCAGATAAAAGGACTAAAATGTCCATTCCTTCTGATCCAGAGATTCCACTACACTACAAGGGGTAAATCCCATGGAGATCAGTGACAAAAAACACAGTTATGTATTCACCAAAATATCTCTGCCAGCACTTTTTGTGGAAGCAAAGAACTGTAAACCAAGGCTGTGCCCATTGACTAGTTAATGGGCAAGCATATTGTGGTACCATGAATGTGATATGATGAATATGATGAGTATAGAGAAACATGGAAAACCTTAGATGAACTGATGCAAAATGAAGTAAACAGAGCCAAGAAAACAGTATACAAAAATATACCATGATTGCAACAACATAAATGGAAAACCTAGCCACAAGAGTCATGAATACTGCAAAGTATCAAGCACCAAGGCCAACTCTGAAGAAGGGAGAGGGGAAGCTGCTCTCCTTTGGAGAATCTGGAAGGGGCCAGCTAGTGGAGAACAGTGCATAGGATTTCAGACTTTTTAAGATGAATTGGTTGGTTTTCCTGAATTTTTTCTCTTCTTTCTCTTTTTTAAAAGAAAAATTTTTTGATGTAAGGACTGGCTCTCTGAAGGAAGAGGGTACAAGATATTAACAAAAATCTGTTTATAAAAAGATTCATTGACTCATATTTGTGAATTGCTTTCTGTATACAGAGCAGTGCCAGAAGTGTTGGGGAGGGGAGATAGATTAGCTATGATACAATTCCTGCTGAGAGATCTTTTGGAGTCCTGGTTCTTTCAGTTCCAGTCATCATCTGAAAATGTGATAAATAAGCCATCTCTAGCTTCATTTAAGTAGGTAACAGTATGCAGTATTTATATGAAAGTAGGAAGAGCACTGGGTTGGGACCTTTTGACCTTAGAGAATTTCCAAGGTGGCAGCGACCTCCAGGGCCATTCAGTCTAATCCAGACCTGAAAAGGAATCCAAAGAGTGTGACACTTGCTCACCACCTCCTGAGGTGCCCCCATACTTTTTCGTCATGGGAAGCCTGACATTTTACCTTCTAACCCAGTGGTTCTCAATCTTCCTAAGGCTGCGACCTGGCGGACCCGCCTGGAGACAGATAGAGGAGCAGTGTCTTAGTTCCTAAGACCATCGGAAATATATGTTTTCTGATGGTCTTAGGCGACCCCTGTGACCCTTGTGAAAGGGTTGTTTGACCCCCAAAGGGGTCGCGACCCACAGGTTGAGAACCACTGTTCTAACCCATTGCTCCTGGTTCTGTATTAAGTGGCCACACAGGGAAGCAGTTATATCCTCTGTTTTACCTACCATTTTAACCTCAGTTTCCCCATCCTTCAAATGAGGGAGTTGGAGTAGATCCTTTCTAGCTTACTTTCCAGCTCCCACATTCTGTGACTTTCTGTGAGACTGATTATGTGTCTGATAATTTACGGTAGAGCTGAGAAGAGCGAGCAGGCAAGATCTCCGAGCAGCCATAATAACTACCAGCAAGTACACACACTGAAGGTCTTGTAACAGCAATAACAGGGAGCACTTATTAAGCACTTACTGCATAACAAAGTGCCAGAAACTGTGATGTAAGTTCTGGGGATACAGACAGGCCACAGAACCAGTCATTGCTTTCAGGCTCCTCTGATGGAGAAGACAGCATGCATACAGCTGAACAGACAAGACAGGACAGGATGACAATAATGATCTTACCTGGCATTCATATACCACTCTCAGGTTTGCAGGGTGCTTTACACATACCATTTCATTTGATACAACCTCGGGACATAGGTCCAGTTGTTAACCTCTGTTCCACAGATGTGGCAACCGAGGCCCGGGGAAGTTAGGTGACTCGCCCAGTGTCACACAGCTCGTGTGTGTCTGAGGCAGGATTTCAGCCCAGGTCTTCCCATCTCCAAGTCCAGCCCTGCTGCCTCCAGGGCAAAAAGTAGCTTTAGAGGGGACCAGGCTTCTGGAGGACATTTGGAGGGAGCCAGGGAAGCAGCGGGGCAGAGACAAGAAGAAAAGGAATTTCAGGCCTGGGGGAGAGCCACTGTTGGGGTTAGCTGGTTATCCTCAGATCCTCCCTCCCGTATGAGGCAGTGATACGTGCCTTGCTTGCCCCTCAGGACATCTGCTGTATTAACTCTGAGTTAGACCGTTCTGTATTTGGGATTCATGACATGTCGAGTAAAGAAGGTAGATGTTCACCAGAAATGATTAAAATGGTTAAGCTGGGCACTTAAAACCAGGACCGAAATGACGTGGAAAGTCACTGACACAGAGCATTATCCCCTCATAGTCCCAGGGTGATCACAATGGAAAGAACCCTGGCTCTGTAGTCAGAGGTCGTTATTGTTGTTCAATCCTTTGGTTGTGTCTGACTTCTTGTGACCCCATTCGGGGTTTCCTTGGCTGAGATGCTGGAGTAGTTTGCCATTTCCTTCTCTGGTTCATTTTACAGATGGGGAAACTGAGGCAAACAGGATTAAACAGGTTACCTTTGACATTATCAGTGTGATTTTGGGCAAGTCACACCACCTCCCTGGGCTTCAGTTTCCTCATCTGTAAAATTGGGGGCAGACTAGATGGCCTTTCAGATCCCTCCATGCTCTAGCTCTAGAGTCCAGTTAAGATTAGAGAGTTAGAGATTTGTAGGTGACCATGGCCGTTATTTTGTGTAATTCCTGATGAGGTTTTATTGTATACAAACATCTCAGGACAGTTACAAAAAGTAGCTCTATATTGTCTTCCTAATCTCTGAATGGTTTGGGGAACATGTATGTTATTTTTACATTCTATTTATAATGATTAATGAACAATATAATTGTTTTTAATGTTGTTTGATAAAGAAAGTATGTTTTTAAAAAACTGTCTCCATTTCTTCAACTTTTCTCTAAGGCCCTGAATGGGCCTTAGTGAGGAATTCTATTTTTGGAGGCTTCGTGACTACTTACTGAAGAACAAAAATAAGTCGTTAGGTGGATCTGAAATGTGGTTATAGGCGTGTTTGTGAGAACAATTGTACATAAACGTATGCTCAGTGTGTGTATAATTTTGTGCTTTTCCCAACCCACTCTGTTTGCCATAGTGGTGTATAGAATGATAATTTATGCTTCCATATATTTTTGTTGAATCGAGTTTATGATTCGAGACGTGTCCTGATTACAGTGAGAGTCATATGAGAGGTATATCTTTCCCCACCCATTCATATGGTCTGTCTGGCTTTTCACCAAGTGGATTCTGGAATGTTCGTTCACCTTTCTTAAAAGCATCAGCTTTTGGCAGAGGCTAGTTTGTGGATGGTCTACAGTTGTCGTTCAGTACTTTCAGTCATGTACAACTCTTTGTGACCCTATTTGGGGTTTTCTTGGCAAGGATACTGGAGTGGTTGGCCATTTCCTTCACCAGCTCATTTTACAGATGAGGAAACTGAGGCAAACAGGGTGAAGTGTTTCACACAGGGTCACATGGCTAGTAAGAGTCCAAGACTGGATTTGAACTCATGGCTTCCTGACTCCAGACCAGGCACTCTCTCCAGTGTATCACCCAGCTGCTCACAGCATATAATCCTTTTTTTTAGTTATAAATTGAGTGTTCTTCTGATCATAAGAAATGCAGTCTACCATAAGCCTGGGTTTTGGGATATTTATAAATTTATTCAAAATTCATTTTTGTCTTTATTTTTATCCTATTAAAATAGAGACTTATGTCCTTGGCATGTTTTGGTATTTGAAATGGATGCATTTACAAAAATTTGAGTAAAAGAAAGGCTGTCATTTCCCATTAAAATAGTTTTCAATAAAGACATGTAAACAGTCGCTTGAAGGTCAGTTTAAAATGATAAACGTTGCCCTTTCATTGATGTTGGGGTTCACCTTCTTACTGAAGACCACACATGATCTCTCTCCTTTATCCCACTATTACAGAATATGTTCTCTCATTTTAGCAGGTAGAGGAAATAGTAAATGTTAAACATGGCAGCGTCTGGTAATCCTCTGGGAGATGCCTGTGTTGCTAAAAGAGGCTTGGTTAATTCAGGTGGTCTCTGATGGATTTTTACAAAGTAACAGAATAAAGGGAAAACGTTAAAGCAGAACTTTCTTTTTTTCTCTTTTAAATTTATTTATTTTTAGTTTATGACATTCAGTTCCACAAGTGTTTGAGTTCCAAATTTTCTCCCCCTCCCTCCCCAAAGGCAGCCTGCAATCGGATATAGGTTGTACATATACCTTCACGTTAAACATTAGTCAAGTTGTAAAGAAGGATTATAACCAATAGAATGAAGAAGAAAGAAGAAATAAAACAAAAAAGAGAGAGAGCAGGCAGTTTGCTTCAGTCTGCATTCAGACTCTGTAATTCTTTCTCAGGATATTCTATCTGTGGATAGCCTTTTCCATCATGAGTCTTTTGGAGTTGCCTTATAACCTTGTATTGCTGAGAGGAACCCAGTCTATCAAAATCAGTCTTCACAAATACAAGGTGTCTGTAATTGTGTACAGATTTCTCCTGGACCTGCTCTTCTCACTCAACATCAGTTTGTATAAGGGTCTCCAGGTTATTATGAAGTCCATCTGCTCCTCATTTCTTATAGCACAATAGTATTCTATTACATTCGTATACCACAACTTGTTCAGCCATTCCACAATTGATGGGCATTCCCTTAATTTCCAGTTTTTTGCCACCACAAAAAGAGCTGCTATAAGTATTTTTGTATATATGGGTCCTCCTCCCACTTGTGTGATCTCTTTGGGATACAGTCCTAAAAGTGGTATTGCTGGGTCAAAGGGTATGCACATTTAAAGCAGAACATTCTTGAGTCTTCTCTCCGAATATCTGGGAAGACCTTTCTAGGGTCAGGATGAGAAGATGCCAGTGGAGAGGTGGGGGTTGGGTGGAAGAGGAGAGGGGAAGGTTGGCATAATACTGGAGGAGATGGTAGCAGACGGAAGGTTAGAGGGTTAACTTTAGCAAGGAGGAAGCCTACTACCCCTCTGCCTCAGAGGGGAGGAGGAGAGATAAGAAGAGCTTTTGGCTGGGCTTTGGGGCTCTTTCTGCTGTCTGTACAGATTTCAGCTGTTGGATACAGGAGAAATGTTGTCTCAAAAACAGTTCATACCCAGTGTTACTAACACTGTATATCATTTGACAATTGTGTCTCTCTCCTGTCATACTAAGCAGTAATAGTACATACTGGCAGACAGTGGCCCATCGCCCAGGATTGTAAGCGATGCTTGCTTTTAGGAGTTCAGTACAAGCCCCAGAGAGCTCTCTCTATTTATACTTGGGTAAGAGATTTATTTTTGTCTCTTTAGGAAATAAATTTAGCAAAAAAAATGTTAAGAATATGAATACTAGTTCTCAGACAAAAGTTTGACTGGAATTGTGGCCTGTTTGGGGCTTTAAAAGTACAAGATAAAGTTAGGTGGGCTCTGCTGGACCATGAAGAGACATCTAAAACAAGTTGATTAGTAAAGAGAGGGTTCATTTTTGAAGTGTGCTTACAAGAAATGCTGATGATCTTGGGAGTTTCTGCAAGATGCCCACTCACTTGGCTACTGGATGTTAGGTCTTTAAATGCCATCTTCTTTTGGTGGCCTCTTCCGCTCCCATGGCTGTACTTCTCATTATGTAGATAATCTAGGAATCCAGCTCCGCTCTCTTCTGCTCGCCTCAGTCCTGCCATATCATTAGACACTTAACAGCATTGGCAGCAATAACAATCATAGCTGACGTTGACATGGGTTGTTATGTAAATAGCATTAAAGTTTGCAAACTATTTTACAGTTATTTCCTTTTAGTGCCACAGCAACCCTGGGAGATAGATGCTATTATCCCCCATTTTACAGATAAGGAAACTGAGGTAGATATATTGTTACTTGCACAAAGTCCTGTAGCCAGTATGTGTCTGAACCTGAACTTGAACTTGGGCCATCTTGCCACCAGGTCCAGTACTCCATCCTCTCTGCACCTCTTATCTGCCTTAAAACTTTCAGACTAGATGTTTCTGACACATCTCAGACTCTGATATGTCCAAAATAGAACTCATTCTCTTTCTCCCCAAACCCACCTCTCTTGCAGATGTCCCTATTTTTGTCCAAAATACTACTATTCTTTTAATCTACTAGGTTCCTAACCTTAGCAGTCACTTCCCAAGCATCCCCAGACCATGGCACCAGACCTTTCCTCTCGCTTCATCCCTAGGACCCTGGTTGGTAAGCATTCCCCTTACTTTGCAGCTCTCTCCATGCCTTGCAGGAGCTAAAGTTCCACCCACCCCTGCAACCCTGGGTTTTTGAAAGGTGGCTCAGAGAATGGTAATCAAATGCAGTTAGTCCCTAACTTTTGCTGGGATTACATTCCCAGAAAATGGCGCAAAGTTAAAAAATGCAAATGTTGATACATGGAACCTGTGAGAAATAGGGGGTGATTAGGTTTCTGCAACTGCTAAAAATGATTACATGATTGCAATATCTCTGTTGCTAGGGATTGCTGAAAATGACCTTTTCTGCATACAGTTCTTTATAGCAAAACATTAATTTCAATATATACTTTTTCTAACAAAGCAACCATGAAATAATCTACAAAATACAGTACACAAAATAAAATTGGTAACATGCAAAACATTTTTCTCACTAGTAATTTCTTAGAATGCTGTGACCTTTTATCCTAATGTCTCAATAAAAACAAACGCTGATTTTAGACAATATTCACTTTTCTTACATATGAAATCTATAGTACCATAAATATGGTACAGCAAATAAAATTCTCAAAATGAAAA
Organism: Pseudochirops corinnae; assembly: GCA_028646515.1. Taxonomy (NCBI): domain Eukaryota; kingdom Metazoa; phylum Chordata; class Mammalia; order Diprotodontia; family Pseudocheiridae; genus Pseudochirops; species Pseudochirops corinnae. Next base: position 194,538,243 of record CM053591.1, read on the forward strand.
CATTTTTTAACGTGGATTTTACCATCCACTGTGTCACATGGCAGTGTGAGGGCATAGTTCTGTGTACTATACTGCTATAAACCTCTCTACCTTAGCTCCTCTCAGAAAACCAAGGGAGAGGTTGTTGAGACTTTAGTCCCTGTTGTCAGAAGACTGATCACCTCTGATACTGGCCTTCATGGTTGGTGCATGGTGTTGGAGCTCACGAAGGCTGCATCAGCGACATCGGCTTTGTTCCCCATCTGAGATCCTTCGATTTCAGTATGGCAGCATAGCCACAAATGTGTGTGATTGCCACTGCGAGATTGAAAATGTGGTTACTAATAAAGTCATAGGAATGCATGAAATGGAGCAGATGTTGAGGACTGACTGTATAAATACTGTAATACTGTTTCTGCAGAGGGTGCATCAGTCAATCAACTCCAGTCACTATTCCCTGTGACTTCCTGGTCCAAAAAACGCTCTCCCTTTTCTGCCATTCCCTTCCACCTCGCTCCTCTTACCCGGTCTCTCCAGTTACACTGGCATAGCTGTAGTTCAGCCCTCCTCACCTCATGCCTGAGGCTATTCATTGATCTCCCTGCCTCAGGCCCCTCACTCTCCCACTCCATCCTTTACACTGCTGCCACAGTTAGTATCTGACCACAGCACTCCTGTACTCCATCAGCTTCAGTGAGCCTGTTGCCTGGAGGAGTGAATGTAAAGTCCTTTGTTTAGCCCTTCACATCTGACCCCAGCCTCATTAGACTTCACTCTCCCTCTAGCCAGACTGGCCTACTCTGCATTTCTCCTGTTTGGTCTTCCACGTTTCATCTCCATGCTGTTGTACTGGCTCTCTCCCATGCCTGGAATGTGGTTTTTCCTTATCTTCCCCTCTTTTCCTTTAGGACATAGCTCAATCACCAACCTTTCCACTCCTAGTGCCTTCCCATCTCTGTTCTTTTTACTCTCTCTAGGTTCCTCTGGCATGGACTTATATATGTCTTCTCCATCTGACTGTGAGCTGGCTGAATGGAGATTCCTTCTTTGTACCTTGTCCCCTGTGCCTTAGGCAGTGCCTGGCATATTCTAGACTCTTAGTACTTGTGGATAGATTGAAGGCTTTACATTTTACATTAAGGGCAATAGGGGGACGTTGGAGATTTTTAATCAGAGAAGTGATGTGGCAGTGTCTCTGCTTTAGACTTTTGTTAACAGTATGGAAGGTGTATGGGTGATGGGAAAGGCCTGGAGCGGGGATATTGGTGGGTTAGGCAAGGAGGGGTAAAGAGGGCCTGTGGTCATGGGAGGGAAGGACAAGGGATGGTTCTTTGAGAACACAGAGGAGATGTGCTGATCATTACATGATGAGCATTGGCACTCCGATAAGTGAAAACTCACTTATTCCTTACCACTTAGCAAACAAAATCTGTGCTCCTAATGTTAGCGTGGTAGGTCACAATCTGGCTGCACCTCTCAGGGCAGCCTCATTTCCTGTGATTTTCCTTTCTATGTCTACTATTTAACTAATATCAGCTGCTCTTAGGTCTCCATTTCTATAGTGACCTAACCCATCTCTCCCATCTGATCTCCCCAAATTTCATGTTAGGTTCCTTCCTCCCTTCTAGGTCCAGGTCAGTTTTCATCTCCTTCACAGAAGCCTTCCTTGAGCCTCCCAGCTTTGTCATCCTCATTCTGCTCCTCCCCTTCATGTGAAAATGATTTCTTAGATTTTGCTTGGATCTAAGTTTTATATTTATATTTTTTATTAAAAAATATATTTTGATTTTTCCACCTACGACTCCCCTCTATCCACTGGGGGAAAAAAAAGCAAAGAACTAGAGAAATACAGAACCTTTGGTGTCCGGTGATCACAGTCAAACAGAACATATCTCCATTCTCCAAGACACCTAGGCTTGAAACCTGTGTGGTCCTGAAGCCTCACTCTCTCATACTCCCCCCACTCTCCACCAGTCCCTTGGCCAGTCTGTGGCCAAGTCTGGCCATTTCTACCTTTGAGGTCTCACAGTTTCTTTTTCCTACTTTCTCTCTTCGGACGCAGCCACCATTCTGCTGTGGCTCTTCATCACCTCATGCCTGAACTATTGAATAGTCTTTTGGTGGGTCTCCCTGTCTCAGCTGGACAGATTGATCTTTAAAAGCACAGGTCTGACTGGCTCTGTCCATCCCAGAACTCCCCTGGCTCCTGCCCTTTGCAACCTGGCCCTTCCCACCTTTCCAGTCTGCTTGTACCTTGCTGTCCTTTGTACATCACTTGATTCCTAAGCCTGGTCTCCTTGCTTTGCCGCACGTGGGGACCTTTACCCTGGCTCTCCCTCCTCATCTCTGCCTCCTGGCTCCCCTCAGTCTCAGCTCGCGCCCTCCCTCCCTCCCTCCTATAAGAAGCCTTCCCATCCTCCTTCATCTTAGGGCTAGTTTGCCTTTTTGTTACCTTGTTGTATCTTGTTGCTGTAGAGTTGTTCACATGTTGTATCCCCATTAGACTGGGAGCTCTTTAAGGGCAGGGATTGGGGTGGTTTGGGTTCTTTATTTGTTTTACCCAGAACTTACAAAGTACCTGGTATATAGTAGGTACTTAATGAATTCTTACTGACTGACAGTTACTAATTACATTCGTTGTTTTTTATAGCACACTAAGTCCATTTCACTTGTATGCCAGATTGTTTTGTCTTTCCTTATTCAGCCTTCAGTAGATGGGCATCTCTGTTACCACAAAAAGTGTCACTGTAAATCTTTTGTTGACTATGCAGCCTCTCTTTGTCCATTACCTCCTTCGGTTGTGTGCCTATCAGCAGAATTGATGGATCAAAGGGTAGAGATTTATAGTTCCAAATTGCTGTCTGGAGTAGTTAGATCCGATTTATGACTCTGTCAGCGGTGCAGTGTGCCTATCTTGCCACAAGCCCTTCAAAACTATCCCCATCTTTTGTAATCTTTGTCAGGGTTATTGTGATTTTCATTTCTTTATTAGTAATATGAAACTTGCTTTAATATGGTTGCTAATAATTGGCAATTCTTCTTTTGAGAACTGTTTGTTCATATCCTTTGACCACTTCTCTATTAGGAAATAAAGGGCTGTTGGATTTCGCAATTTCTGTTGCCTGTTTATTATAGATATCAGTTCTTTATCAGAGATATTTGATAGAGGTTTTTTTCCCACCAAATGACTGCTCTTCTCATTCTAGTAACATTCATTTTATTCATGCGAAAGGTTTTCAGCTTCATATAAACAAAATTAGCCTTTGTCTTTAGTAATTGCCTTTGTCCCATGTTTTGTTAAGAATTCACTCCTTATCCATAGCTGTAAAAGGTATATGTGATCTTTTTTCTAATAACTTTTCAGTGGTATGAAGTACTCAAGTCACATGTTGATCTTGAGTTTGTTGTGGTTTATGTTGTAAAATACTGATTTAAGCCTAATTTCTGCCAGATTGCTTTCCAGTTTTCCCAGAAATTCTTGGCAAATAAATTGTTTCCTAGGTAATTGATGTTTTTAGATTTATTGAACACTGAGTTACTGTATTCAGTTTTTTCTCTTTCTTCCCTAACAACCCTGTTCTATTGGTCGGTCTCCGTTTCTCTTTTTAAACCAATACCAAGTGCTTTTCATTATTCCTGTTTTGTAATGTAATGTAATTTGGGATCTGAAAGTTAATCCTTATCTTTATGGCTCTCACGTCTCAGAACCATGCATCTTTCTGTATTGTACTGGTTATTCTTAAACTACGAGTACAAGCATGTTGATGATGTGGTTTCATTTTTTCAGTTGTGTTCAACTATTTGTGAATCTTTTTTGTTTTCTTGGCAAAGATTCTGGAGTGGTTTGCCATTTCCTTGTCCAGCTTATTTTACAGATGAGGAAACTGAGGCAAACAGGGGTAAGTGACTTCGCCAGGGTCACATAGCTAATAATTATCTGAGGCCAGATTTGAATTTGGGGTGATGTGTCTTCCTGCCTCCAGGCAAGGAACTCTATCCACTGCACCACCTAGCATTCTGGCTTATCTTGCTGGCATGACCTAAAAATAGATTTGTCCCAACTCCATCTTACCTGGCATCCCTTCTTCCAGACCCCACATAGATGGTGCATGGGACTGGGAAGGCCTTGAATTATATTTTGTCTTCTATAAGCTGAAGCAGCTTTCACAGCTGTGTATTTCAGCATCTTCCAGCCGTCTTTGTGGGCTTGTTGAATGGCATTTGAGGCCGAACATTGGCATCATGCACGTTAGGACTATGAGAATTGAAGATTTGGAAGATGCCCAGATGAGAGGGAAATGCCATCAGAAATGCCGGTGACCTTTTAAAGAATCCAACATGTGTTCAGTCTGAGCTTCCTGTTCATCAAAGCTTTTTAAAAAATTGCCCAGTAGAGTAGGAACTTGCATTGGTATGGAGTGATTTTATTGACGAGGAGAAGTATCGTGTAGCACCATTTCACATAAAGAGAGGGATTTTGATTTTTGCTCAAAAGGAGGAGTCGGAATTTGGGTGGCTGGAGGAGTTCTGTTTTGGCAAATGTGCTGGAAATGGTTGTATGGAATAAACAACTTGAAGAACTAAATCAAGTTGTCCCAGGAAGAATTTTCCCACAGTGCTCAAGACAAAGAATAAAGAAGTACTTTGTTAGCCAATCCTTTGTGGCTCATTTGCATCAAGGCAAAATATTTAATGCCACTCTTGTAAATGTAACATTTTTAACAAAACACTTTTATATCTCAGCTTAGAAGGACTGAACAACTTTTAAAATGGGATTATTCAACAAGAAAAATGTCTGTTTTACCTGTAATTTTGTATGTTGTTGCTTAGAATTTATTTAGTAGTCTGACGGTTGAAAAACATTTCCAAACTGGACGTTCATCTGTTACTATCCAAGTGAACTGGTGACATGACTTGTCTATTTCTTTCATTTTGCGTTGCTTCTGATTGTGCTAAATGCTTCAAGAAATTTTAGAATTTGGTTTGTCATAAAATAAATTAAGCCCAACTTTCTGACTGGATTAAGTGAACATCTGATCACATGCCACTTTGGAAACACAGTGGCAGGGTGTCCACCACCAAATGCTGGGTGGAACTCTTGTGTTGAGGAGGAGGAATAAGATGGAGGAGGGGTTGTATAGGTGAAAGAGTTTGGGTGACAACTTTTTAGAAAATAAGGAATAATAAGTATAGAAATTGACTGAAGTATTTCCAGTTTCCTACTTAAAACCTCAGTCATAATTTTGGTTATAGGGACAGCTAGGTGGCACAGTGAATAGAGCACCAGGGTAGGAGTTGGGAGGACCTGAGGTAAAATCCGGCCTCAGACGTTTACTAGTTATGTGATCCTGGGCAAGTCACTTAACGCTGTTTGCCTCAGTTACCTCATCTGCAATAATAAGCCAGAGAAGGAAATGACAAACCACTTCAGTATCTTTGCCAAGAAAATAGGGTCACAGAGACTCAGAGATAACTGAAACGACAGAACAACACCTGGGCATTAACCCAGTTTAAGTCTGCCTCAGTTTCCTCATCTTCAAAATGGGAATAATAATAGCACCTCCCTTCCAGGGTTGTGAGGATGGAATGAGATTACAGTTGTAAAGCCCAGCGCATAGTAGGTGTCATAACAGTGTTACCTCTTATTAGCGGAGAGTTTTCATTTTGCCTCTATGTCACTACGCCCTAGCGCATGTGCCAGACATAGTGCTGTGTGCGGGGATGACAAAGAAGCCCAGAGATGGCCCTGGCTTTGAGCTGGCGTTCTAATAGGGCAAGGACCATGCAGGTAGCTGTGTCCACTCTAATGGTGTGCAGTTGAAATAGCAGGCCGTTTTTGAAGGAAGGCGTGCATTCATTGGCAACAGATGAGATCCAGAAAGAGTTCCTCCAATTGATGGAATTTAAGCCAGGAAAGCCAGGAGTCAGAGGCGAGGAGAGAGAGCGTTTCAGGTAGGGGGCACAGCCAGTTTCCACTCACAGAGTTTTGGGAAACAGAGTGTCCTGTGTGAGGAATAGCGAATAGACTGGTATTGCTGGATCAGAGAGGCTGAGGAAGGGGAGTAAGTCTAAGAACACTGGAAAGTAGAAGATTCCAGGTTGTGAAGGCTTCCGGATGTCAAAAAGAGGATTTCCCACTCGATCCCGTTGGTGATGGGGTGATATGCTTGAAGCCAAATGGGTGTTGGATTGGAGTGGGAAGACACTTGAAGCTGAGAGACTGGACAAGGCTATCAAATGAGATGATCATGGCCTTATAACAGGGCTGTGGCAAGAGGGGGACGTAATAGACGTGCGAAGTAAAGGCAAAAATGACAAGATTTGACGACAGATTGAATGTGCCAGGCATATGTCTAGCCACTGCAGCCCCTCTTCTGATTGGGCAGTTGCTCCCAGAGCCACCATTTTAAGGAAAGGCCCTGGCCAACTGCGTTCACTGCCACCATAAGCTAGTGTGGGTACCTTCTCTGCTCTCTCCCTCACAGTTTCCTTTGATAATGTGATTTTCCCCCATTGGAATATAAGGTCCTTGGGATCAGGGACTGTCTTTGCTTTTATTTACATTCCTAGCACTTAACATAGTGCACTGCTCATGGTACTTAATAAAAGCTTGTTGGTTTGATTTGATTTGACTGGGTTGTGCCCTCAACAAGTAATAGAAAAGTTGGGAAGAGAGGAAATTTTTTTGTGGGGGTGGGAGACCAAGAACATTACCAAGCTGCATTTTGGACGTACTGAGTTTGAAATACCTGTGCGACAGCTCAAGATTCCAAAAGTGATGAGGGACTAGAACTCAGAGATTTGGACTGAATGTGCTGATCTGAAATTCATCATGTTGAGATGATCATTGAACCCATGGAAGATGATGATAGAAGAAAAGAAATAGGCCCAGAACAGAGCTTTGGGAGACACCTATGATAGGTTGATGGTTGTAGATGAAGAATTCAGCAAAGGAGGAGGTGAAAGAGTGGCCATACAGTTAAGAGAATTAGGCAAGAGCAGTGGTCTGAAAGCCTGGACGGGAGAGAGTGTCTGGAAGAGGAGGAGGATTCTCAGTGCCAAAGGTTGCAGCAGGGTCAAGTGGAGGAGAAAGAAAAGATGATTTATTACTTGGTTTGGCAAGTAAAAGGTCACTGATAACTTTGGAGAGAGCGGTTTCAATTGAATAGTGAGGATGGAAGCCATCGAGAGGTGAAGAATTGGAGGCATTGAGTGTAGATGGTTTTCTTAGAGTTGACCTGAGAAGTGGAGAAGAGCCATGGACTGATACTTAGTGGGATGGTTGTATCAAATAAGGGTTTTTGGAAGATGGGTGGACATTGGTTTGTAGGCAGCAGGGAAGGAGCCAGTAGCCAATAGATTGAAGATAAGTGAGAGAGGGATAAAAGGGAGGTTAGTCAGCTGGAGAAGGTGAGGGAGGGAATAGGATTAAAGATTTCATATAGATGTGTTGACCTTGGCGAGGAGAAAAGGCCACTTCTTTGTGTGAGACTGGAGTGAGGGAAGGGATAATGGGAGAGACAGGCTGAGTCATATGAGATGAGGAGGAGGGAGAGAAGAGGGAGCTCTTTGAGAATGGCCTCAGATTTTTCAGAGAAGTTATGAAGGTAGGTCCTCAAACGAGAGAGTTGGGAGGTGGGGGTGGGGGGAAGAGAGCCTTAAAAAAGGATGATTGGATCATTAGATGTGTGGGAAATGCCATAGCACGAGAGGCTCAGAACAGTTTCACCTCTGTTGTTTATATTGCTTCCATACATAAAATCTGAGAAAGTCACTAACTGACGTCACTTAGTATATTGACATTAACTCTTCTCACAAAATTAGAGAAGCAAAACTTTATGGGAAAATTGAAAAACAAACCAAAACCCGAGACAGTAAGCAGGCCTTTTCCAAAGGTCTCACTAGATTATTTTTGATGGCTAGTTTTTGTGTCCAGAGGTGAGGCTTTCTCTCTTAGCTTCATCTCTCCTGTAGGGTCAAGAGCAAAGGGTAAGTGTGACTAACAGGAAGTCAGTTAACGCACCTTGTGTGGCAGTGGGGCTGTAGCAGTTTAGGATAGAATGGAATGATTGGAGGAAACCTCTAATGGGGGAGGCCCTGGAGGGTAGTAGAGGATGATCACACATACCCTACGTCACCCTCAGCTGCTTTCCTGTGTTTTCTCATTTGATGAAAAGACAGTGGAGGGTTTTGAGGGAGAAGCCAAAGTCAACAGAATAATCGGTACTCATTTATTAAGTGCCTACTGTGTGCATGAGTGGAGAATGAACTTGGGAGATTTTTGGGGTGGGGGGAGCATAACTTCCCTGCTCCATGTAGTTCCTCAGTCAGTGTAGATGGCAGCCCCTCCATGCCTCCTTCTCAAGGCAGAAGATTTATTTTATTTTTTTTGGGTTTTTTTGGAGGGCAATTGGGGTTAAATGATTTGCCCAAAGTCACACAGCTAGTAAGTGTGAGATGGATTTGAACTCAGGTCCTCCTGACTTCAGGGCCGGTGCTCTATTCACTGCGCCATGTAGATGCCCCCCAAGCAGAAGATTTATAATGGTGCAGATGAAATGAGCAGTACCACAAGATTCTCATATCAGAATGAAATAGTAAGTGAAAGAAATCCTTTTCATTATCAATTTGGAGTTTCAAAGAAATCTTAGTAAAAATACGCACTCTTTGAATGTATTGTTTACATTTTTAAAAATTGGTATAAATTTCCTTTAAAGCAACAAACATGTATTTGATTTGTGGCACCATAACCGTTGGTCATATATTGTTGCAGAGTTAAACAAATACATGAAATGTGTTAAAATCCACAGCTTTAAAAATGTTTCTTTTCTTGGATTAGATCTAAAATTAATTTTCTTCTGTGCTCTTCCTCTCTCCCCCTCTCTTTTTTTTCTAGCCCAAATGCTATGGACAGATCCTGTTGACGGAGGTGTTTAAGCATTTAAATTTGATTGAATCAGATTACTTTGGATTGGAATTCCAGAATGTCCAGTCGTATTGGGTATGTAAAGAATGAGATTGTTTATTTTTGGAAAGATGTTAGAATGCTGTTATTCAGGGTTGAAACACATGTAATGTTAAATCGTATATACTTGATTTTGATAAGGTTCCTACCAGTTAGCTTGTTTGGCTTGTATTTATTTTTTAAACCTTTTTAATAAATTTTTAAACCTTTTTCTTTTAACAAAAAGCTTTTTTTTAAAAGACGGAAAGTATTCCATTGAGATCATTTGTGTTCAGTTGTGAAGGGTAGATGAATTTCAAGTAATTAAGTTGTGTGTGTTTGTGTGTGTGTGTGTCTTTTCTGAAAAAGTTGTCTACGTCATTAGTTTTTCTTTCTTGTGCGGATAGAGAGAAACGTTTACCTGGATGATTACAGGTCCTTTTCACAGGGTCCACTCAGCTTATGGACAGACAGTCTTGCTGCCAGGGCAGCATCGAGACTTGGTATGAGGAATAGAGTGAATCATACCTCTGAATTTGCTGGCGCAGGAGAAAATGGGGGGAGGGAATAGCTGGGGGTACCTTAAGAGAGTCCTACAAGGGCATAGGTCAGGATCATTTCATTTGTTCGTTCAACAGACGGTTATTCAGAATCTGGCGTGTGTAAGATGAGACAGTCCTGGGAAGCGTGGGGACACAGAAATCCTTAAGCATCTTCTCATCAAATAGGAAGGAATTTTAGAGTTAGGAGAACCTGCACCTGAACAAGGGTGTTCTCTCCGCTTTCCTCTCTCTTCCACAAGTGGGCATTTCTGGAATAGCCTCCAGTGATGGAGAAACCGCTACCTCCCAAGGCAAGAAGCAGCCCAGGACATTTCTGGGTTGCTCCAGTCCGTGGAGAGCTTTTCCTAACATTAACTCTGTCAGTCATGTTAAAAAGATTTTAAATCTTGGAGCAAAAAGGAATTTTCCTTTTTTTCTGTTGTAATGGAATCTGATTTCTTAAAGAAGTTGAGAGGCAATCTTCTTACCATTTGTTTTTCTCTAGGTTATGAATAATATTGACACTTTTCAGTATGTCTGCTGAATGAATGTGATAAAGGAAGTATGTTATAGAATGAGTTTTCCTTTCTTTTTTTATTCTCTTTAGATTTGGCTCGAACCGATGAAACCGATCATTAAACAAATACGAAGTAAGTCCTTTTTGTCCTTGGGAAAACTATCTTTATTAAACTTACTATTTTTATCATTACTGTTCTTATTATACGGTTATTAGTTTTTGGAATTGTTCTGGTATGGTCCGTTTCATCATGAGCTCTGGTGAAGGAAAAAATAATAATATGAGTAAAACAGTAGCTGATACCAAAGTAATTTGTTTTTAGATTGGAAGATGATTTGTGACAGATTCACCTTCTATTTATGTTTTTCTTTTGCCACTATTGAAATTAATGTATCGTGAGCACATACTAAGTGCTTCCCTGTGTTGCAGGGGCCGAAAATAAGGTAGAAAAGCCGACATAATTTAGATTTCCATTCACAGTAGATGATCAAGAAATTACTGTCCTTATATTGGCCTTTCTTTTGTAGGCTTTCCTTCTTTGTGTAACTGGTTTTAGCTCATTTGACAGTCAACTTATCTCAGAGGTTTAAAATAACTGGAAGTAGTTTAGTTGCAGTAGTAGTAACAACAGTACATGTACTTCTGTAACGTTAAAGTTTGTGATGATTGTTTGGTTTGTGAGAGAATGTTTCCTATTGTCTTGTAGAATTAAAAAATTAGGCCACTTCCCCTTTTTCAGTTGAAATTCTGCTCATTATAATTGTAGTAGGGAATCCAGCATAATTGGCTATTAGATCAGAGGTACTGCTCAAATCATAGCAACGAATGATAGGATTATCACAAATGTAAAATCACTCGTTTGCCAAATATGTTATGTGACTTGGTTTTGGAAAGCTTGGTTGGACTAGGAGAGTCCATTTCAGTCTAAACTTCATGTGTAGGAATAAATGGGCCAGAGGCATTTTCTTTTAAAAAAAAAAGTATTTTATTGATACCTTTTGTCTTTAATACCAGTCATTCTTCCCCTGGTTAAACTCTTCCTTGTTACATAAAAAAACACCAAGCAAACAAAAATATCAAGACTGTTTCTAACCGTGTATGTATTCTGCTCTAGTATATTTTGTCCTTCTCTGCTGTAAGCGAGGAAATTCCTTCTTTGGTACCTTCGTGGGGTTTTCCATTATTCGACAGTAATTATATATACTATTTTTTTTGCTCATTAGTTCATACAGCTCTTCCCATGTTTTTCTGAATTCCTCATATTTGTCATTTTACCGCATAAAATTAATCCATTAGCTTCATTTTACTGTAGTTTTATCAACTGTTCCCCCATTGATGCCTACCCATTTTGTTTCCAGGTCTTTGCTGCCACAAACAGTGCTGCTGTAGGAATGTTTTTGTATATATTGGACCTTTGTTTCTGTCTTTGGTTTTCTTACAGTATATGACCCTTGTAGCGGCATCAAAGGGTATTCACACTTGGTCACTTTTGTGTATAATTCCAAATTGAAATACATAATAGAACATTTAGGACACAGCTCAGATCCACCAGTGCTTGTCTTCACATGGCCCCTCCAACACTGACTTTTTCTACCTTTTAAAAAATGTTTAGCTTTCGTTAATTTACATGGCATAAAGTGAAATATCAGAGTTGTTTTAATATACATTCATTTCTTATTAGTGATTTAGCTTCCTTAGACTGTGAGCTCCTTAGAATAGAACAGTGGTGGTGGTGCTGATTGATAAGGGATTGGAAAATGGTTCTTGGTGTTGTAAGTGTTTCTGTTTCCTGTATATTTTGGATAATAGACACTATTGGTGATAGTTGATGCAGACATTTTTCTCTATTGTTTTTCTTCTATTTCTGTGTCATTGATCTTTCTTTAAACCACAGATTTTACACAGTCAAAACTGTTTTGTCTTTTATGATTTTCTTTATGCTTTGCTTAAGACATCTCCATCTAGCCATATTGAGAAAGTACTTGATCTTTTTCTGATATTTTATTTTATATTTAGGTTTATATTTTATATTATATTTATATTTTTTAAACAGTTTGAGCTTATTGTAGTATATGTGGGAGATATTATTATTATTATTATTATTATTATTATTTGCTTTTTGGAGAGCAGTTGGGGTTAAGTGACTTGCCCAAAGTCACACGGCTAGTGTGTCAAGTGTCTGGGATTGGATTTGAACTCAGGTCCTCCTGACTCCAGGGCTGGTGCTCTATTCACTGCGCCACCTAGCTGGCCTGAAGATATTGTTCTAAACCAGAGTTTCTTAAACTTTTTTGTGTCTGACTCCTCAGAATAAATTTTTAGATGAATTAAAATTAAACACAAAAGATTACAAAGGAAACCACTTATGTTGAAATAAAGTTATCAAAATACTGTAAAACAGCATCATAGCCTCCAGGTTAAGAACCACTGCTCTAAACCTAATTTCTGCCTGGTAGGTTTCCCATTTTCTTGTCAAAAAGGGAGTCATTCCCTGGTAATTTATGTTCTTGAGTTTGCCAAATACTTGGTTCAGTCATTTCTTTCTTAGTTATTCTACTGAACCAACTTTTCTGCTTTTTAACTAGTGCAGATAGTTTTGGTTGCTGTTGCTTGGTTAATATGGTTTGAGATGTGGCAGTGACGATTGTCATTTAAATCTGGTCTGAGATGTTCCTTTGATTTCTAGTTTTCCTTATTAGTTTCCTTGACATTCTGGATCTTTAATTCTTTCAAATGAATTTTGCTGATGTTTTGTCTCCCTTTAGAAAGTAGCATCTCAGTAACTTGACTGATACAGCTCTAAATAGGTTGTATTGTCATCTTTATTATGTTGACAAGGACCAACTCTGTGCAGTGAATATTTCACTGTATTTTATATTCCTTTTATTTTTGCAAAGGGTGTTGTGTAGTTGTATCTTTGTCTTATGTATTTTGGCAGATTCATTCTGGAATATTTTATTCGTCTTGTAGTTGTTTTGAATAGAAATTCTTTCATAGTTTCTTCCAGGTTTTTCTGAGGTTTGTTTAGGAGTGTGGATGGTTCTCGCGTATCTCATTTTTGTCCTGCTCCCTTGCTGTAGCTGGTGTTTGTTTCAGTTTCTTAGTTAGGATTCGCTGTGATTTTCTAAGTGTGCTGTCACGTCTTCTACAAATAAGACTCATTATTGTTTCCTCTTTGCGCATGTTTTTATAGAATATTTATTAAATGCTTGTCAAGTGTCCAGCACTGTGTTATAAACACAGGTCAGCAAGACAAGTTCTGTCCCTCGAGAGCTTGCGTGTGAAGGAGGGAAAACAATAACAGTGGTTTGGGAAATTGGGGAAGGGGAGAAGGGAGGCTTGAGGGAGGCTTGTAAGAAGGTATTGGGGAAGCGGTGGAGAGGCCTAGCTCTGTCAAGGTAAGGTTGATCTCAAGTTCCAGTGGAACAGAGTCAACAAGCATTGATGAAACCACTATGTCAGGCACTATGCTAAAGCACTGGTGATACAAGAAAAGGCAACCCACCCCCCCCATACACACACACACAGTTCCAGCCCTCAAGGAGTTCACATTCTAATAGGGGAGATAGACAAACAATTCTGTGATGTAAGACATATACAAAGGAAACTGCCAGTCATTTCAGGGAAGGCAGTAGTATTGAGGGGGACCGGGAAAGGTCTCTTGCAGAAGGTAGGGTTTGAGCTGAACTTGAAACTTGAAGGAGACTTAAGAGGTGGAGGTGAAGAAAAGAGAGCATTCAAGGTGTGGGGGAGACAACTGGTGAAAGGTGTGGATTCAGGATGTGGAGTAGCTCCCTGGCAAGAAGGCCAGTATGGCTAGATCATAGCATGTATAGAAATTAGTAAGTATAAGGAGACTGAAGAAGAGAGGAAGGGGAAGGCTGTGAAGGGCTTTAAAAGCCAAAGAGAAGATTTTATATTCTTTTTTTTATATATTTAGTTTTCCTAAAGCACTAGACCAACCATGTCACATACCCCATCCCACCCAACTCTAGGATCCAATGGAAAATACTCTGCTTGGCATTCAGACCCCTCCGTGACCTGCCCCGTCCTTCCTTTCCAGTCTTCTTATACCTTACTCCCCAATATGTAGTCTTTAGTTCAGTGACACTGGCTTCCTGGCTGTTCCATGAAAAAGACCCTCCATCCGGCATTATCTCTTGCTGCCCCTCACACCTGCAACGTTGTTCAGCTCTCTTGTTGTTCAGTCGTTTCAGTCTTGTCCAAGTCCGCTCTTCGGGACCCAATTTGGGGTTTTCTTGGCAAAGACACTGGAGGGGTTTGCCATGTCCTTCTTCAGCTCATTTAGGGTTAAGTGACTTGCCCAGAGTCACAGAGCTAGGAAGTGTCCGAGGTGAGGTTTGAACTCCTGATTCCAAGTCCAGGGCTCTCCCCATCTGCCTGGGTTGTGAGGCTGGCGCTTTGTCTCTTGGGCTCCCTGGCTGCCCACTGACTTCGGTGGCGTTGTTTAAGGACCGGCTGAAATCCCAGCCCTCTGCTCATTCCTGCTCATTCTCTGTGGGGCACGTCTGTCTGTGCTCATCTGCTTGTTCTCTCTCTGGACTGTGAGCCCTCTGAGGGCAGCGCTTGTCTTCTGCCCCTTCTTGTACCCCTGAGGTTTGGCACAGGGCCCGACATGCATGTTGGATTGTTGTGCATCTTGTGTGTTACTTCACTGCGGAAGTTGCTGCATTGTTGTGTTCCCATGTCATTTATTTATTGATTGCTTTGCACTGTTCTTCGCTCTATTGTAATTTCAGGAGGCTTTGCAGAAACTTGGGGTATCTTCACCTTCCTTAGGAGATTTTAGAAATTGTGTTTAGATTAAAAATTCTAAACTTAAACACCAAATGAGATGATAGTCTAGTTTCTGTGGTGAGCGTGAGGCACTGTAGGTGAATGACCAGATTGCTATGTCAGAAGAAGTGAGGAAGGCGAAGCCCTGTGCTACACTTTGTAGTCAGTTTCTGCAAGGCCATGGACCCATCACCTATGGGGAGGGTGCACAGATGGTCCAGGAGTTGCATTGTTGAAGCATAGGCTTGATTGATGAGGTCCCAGACCCAGTGGGGAAAGAGGGCTGCTCTTTGGCCACTTGGCACTTCCGTGTCACCTTCCCAGAATTCTCCTGAAGGGTTTTTCTGTGCAGGCCCTCTTTTTATTCACCAGTCTGAAGCTGAAATTAGAGTACGTGTTTTTGAAGTTACGTTCCTTGGGTCCTGCTCCCAGCTCTGTCTCTTACTAGCTGTGTGGCATCAAGCAAGTCTGTCACGTTAACAGCAGGGTTGGCCACAGCCTTCTCAGACATCACCCACACCAATCTTGGCATCTTTCCCCCCAATCTTCTTCTCTTCTCATTGGCCCAGCTCCAACAAGGTCACACAGCTGCCCTCAGATTCCCCTTGGTTTGCGACCTCGGGGGCTCCCTGACTTCTCACTCTCCCTCAGCCAGTAGATCCATCACTTGCCAGAGCTTGTCCCTTCTACCTCCACAGTGTCTCTCACAACAACCATCCTAGTTCAGGAACCTAGCAGAGGGCATCAGGAAAGAAGGAAGTCAAGGAAGACCCAAGTTCAGATCCAGCCTCAGATACTTAATAACTGTGTGACTCTGGGCGAGTCACTTTGCCTGTGCTTGCCTCAGTCTTCTCTTCTTTTTTTTTTTTTTA
>CM053591.1:194554393-194645560 GCA_028646515.1 Pseudochirops corinnae
CTTTTCCCCAAAGAAGGAATCTAGGGTTTGGGAGTTGTTCTTACTTGGCTTCTTATGTTTATTCTTACTCATGGTTGTTCAGACCGTGAGTTGTTTGTTTTTTTTTAAATCTCTGTGGGGCTCTGCTTCCAGAAGGGAAAGCTCTGTCCCAAAACGCTGGGGTCCTCCCAGCTGCCGTAGACTTCCGGCTGACTGGATAATGAAGACTCCAAGACCGAGGCCCAAGAAGATGATCCGGATCCAGGCCACTCAGCGCGTGAGAGCCCTGGCCTGAAAACAATCGCTCAGTCTCCCTGCTGTCTGCAGGCTGCGTGGGGAAGCTACAGTGTGGAGGCGGGTCTGCAAAACCTCTGCCTTTTTGCTTTTCTGCTCTGGAGATCTTTCGGCCAGACGCTTATCTCCCCCTTTCACAATCCCGACTTGCACAGCTGTCGCTAATCCCTCACCTGAGAGCTTTCTCTGCACCTCCCACCCCGCCGCCCCCAGGGCACAGCCACGGCTTCAGGCCAGGCTGGTTTCAGTTCGCAGTGCTGATATGGTTCCTCAGAGGCGAGCTGACTTTAGTGGGAAGTAACCTTGTGTGCGGTTTGGAGTTGTAGGTTTGGTTTAGAGTCCTATTTTATGGGTATTTTTGGGTGGCTATGTGAGAGCTGCGATGTGTTGCTGCTGCTACTCCACCATCTTGGCTCTGCCCCCCGCCAGTCAGTCTTCTCTTCTGTAAAATGGAGGTGATAATGGCACCTACCAGAGTTGTTGTCAGGATCAGATGAGTTAATTGTATAGTTCTTGGCACAGTGTCTGGCACTTAGATGCTGATTAATAAATCCTTCCTCTCTCCCTCCCTCCCTCTCTCCAGGCTCTCCTCTCTTATCCATTCTGTATGCAGCATCATGTTGCACAATCAGTTCTACTGGTTGAGCTTTTCCATCTTGTGATACTTTACTTCTCTTTCTCAGTAATATGGTCAGGCTGCCCTTCTTCCTGCTGTTCCTCCCACATGGCATTCATGCTGGGTACTTAATAAATACTATTCATTAATCGATTAACATGCGGAGTGCATCAAGCAAAGGAAAACAGTAAATTGGGAAAAAAGGGAGAAGTCTCTGCCCCACAGACCTTCTGTCTCTTGGAGGATCCAATGGGGCAGTAGTTAAGTGACCACAGGCTCATTGAAAGAAGGAGAAAGTCCCTTTAAACTGATTGATACTGGAAAGATTTTAGTAAATGAAAGATAATGATAAGTAAGAGTCTTCGTGTAAACTGCAGTTACATCACTTGTGCTCTAACAGCAGACATAAGGAACCCGGCCATTTGGAAAATATCTTTGAGTTTCCTCTGGTGTTATTGAATGTGGTTAAGGGTTAGAAAAGATTCGGTGTAGCAATAAACTACAGCAAGTATTGGGTGTGAGGCCCCTTTTGTGCCTCTAATAACGTTCTGCTCCTCGTGAGTATTGATGACAGTAATTACTTGTTTCTCTAGAGCAGGGGTGTCCACATTCAAATAGAACCTCACAGAAAGAGCCGTGTTAGCTGTGTGTTGACCTAGAAGGCCACATATGAGCATTGTTCGTGTTCTTTTTGTTAATTTTGTTCAATATTTCCCAGTTACATTTTAATCTGGTTTGGGTTGCACTCGGGAGCGTTGCTGGCCATGTTTAAGACCTCACCTTTAGAATGGCCAATGACGTTTCAGTTTCCATTTTCCAGTAGCTGGCTGTCCCCCTCCTTTATTCCAGAAGCCAATTTTACTTTCTCCTCTTCGGTGTCTGCTTGAATTGCCCAGGTGTCCAAACTGCTAGGTGATTAACCATGTGGTACTCTAGAAGTCACCCTGAAACCAGGAGTCATGAGTCTTGC
Organism: Pseudochirops corinnae; assembly: GCA_028646515.1. Taxonomy (NCBI): domain Eukaryota; kingdom Metazoa; phylum Chordata; class Mammalia; order Diprotodontia; family Pseudocheiridae; genus Pseudochirops; species Pseudochirops corinnae. Next base: position 194,556,253 of record CM053591.1, read on the forward strand.
AGGTTCACAACAGGAAGGAAGTGTGTACTTGGGGTTGTTGCATGGGTTAGTTTGGGGGGTTCCCAAATGGCTTCTTTGAAAAAATAAAGATCAAGTTGCTATCTCTGTAGGCTGTGGGAAGTATTGCTAAATGGAATTATATATTTAATGAGATATTTTTGGTTACTCTATTAAAGTGCAACAATTTAATTATGTGATATCCCCAGCAAGAGTTGCGTATCATAGAGCTCCAGTTATTCATGCTGTGACACTGTGGCTTTGCAGAAAGGAGGGACAGATGAAGAGTTTTTATTGTGGGATGATAAGTTAATGTCATCGAAGTTATTTCATTAGAATGATTTCCTTAGAACTTTTATGGCTTCTCTGCTCTGGTTATTTTTGGAGGCACATTGCTGTACACCTTTACCATTTCTGGGACCCTGAATTGCTAGATGGACCTTTGCTTATAGTAATACTCTTCCTCCAAATTGGGGGAGTCTGATTGTTAAGTGTATGACAACTTTAAAGAGTTGTTTTTCCTGTACTACACTCATCTCTCACCACATTTACCTTGAGCTTGAACCCACTGAAAAAATGTCTTATTTTAAAAGTAAAATTGGCCACTTTTTTATAATTAATGAATCTGCTTAATGAAAAAGTTTCTAGCTGGGATCTGACTCTTCAAGGCAGCCTTAAGTAGTGTCTGTAGTCCCAGTTAGTGCACCAGAAAACTCAACCTGAAGCCTGACTTGAACATATGAGCTGCTGTGGGATCCTGAGAATGATAGCATCCTCACAAACCTCCCTGGAGGGCAGGCCAGAGCAGTGTGTGCCATCAGGGATCACAGCCTGGCCTGAGAGACAGAGGACAGGTACTCAAGCCCTGCCGTAGGTACTTAGTAGCTGCATGACCAGGGCAAGAAAGTCACTTCCTAGAGACCTAGGAGAATGCCCTAAGGTTGTGTGTCATTGGCTGATGAGCTATGGATCACTCATCTGTGCCGGCAGAGGATGTTTATGATGGTTTTGTTCAGTCGTGTCCCACTCTTTGCAACCCTGTTTGGAATTTTCTTGGCAAAGATATTGGAGCAGTTCGTCATTTTCAACCTCAAATTATTTTACAGATGAGAAACTGAGGCAAACAAGATTAAGTGACTTGCTCAGGGTCACACAGCTAGGAAGTATCTGAGGCTGAATTTGAACTCAGAAATAACTATCCACTCTGCCACCTGACTTGCATTAGGATTTCCCCACACTGATGAAATCACAAGTGGTTCCTTGTCATCACCTCCCCCAACCCCCAAAGGAAAGCCCTAAAAAAAAAAAACACTAGCTCTAACATAATGCTGTGCAAAGAGAATAGTTAATATTATTGAATTTAAAATGAAGTATGTTTACATTGCTGCAGAAATACCAAGTTAAACTTGTTATTTATGTGTCTATAGAAGGTAACTTTGTAGAGTTTTCAAATATTTTTGTCATAGGACCAAAGAACACAATGCTTCGTCTAGCCGTCAAATTTTTCCCACCTGACCCTGGACAGTTGCAAGAAGAGTACACAAGGTAAAGAAGCTGTGATTTAACATTTAAAATCGAAAATAAGAAGTGTTCAGGGGTTCTGGGGGCAGAATTAGTAACTGGGACTCATTAGAAAGCCAATCACAGAAGACTTCGCACCAAGGATTTATGTGCCCGTGTTCATTAGAGTAAAGTGAAGTCGTTAGACCACGCCATGTTAGGGCTAGGTTAAGTTTCCTTTTCAAATGCCTTTGTATTGATTCAGATCCTTTTTGAGGATGTTTGTAATTGGAAAGACCCTAGTACATCTGTGTATAGAGAGGTCAGTATACTGATAGGTATGTCTGATTTTTACAGCATGATGCTCGTAAAATTTACAAGGAAAGAGAAACCTTGGCCTGAAAATCAGACCTCCTGAGTTTTTTATCTTTTCCTGCCTTAGAAAATAAATTTTAGTAAGATTTACTAGTCAGGTGATGTTGATGTTTTTTAGACTAACAGAACAGGCCTATGATATCACAGTTTGGACTGCCTTCCTCCCATTTGGTCATTGTTATTTTGAGTGTTTCCTGTCATCCAGAACACCCCTTAGGACAGGAGAGTATGGAACACTCTGTATGGTGTAGTGGGAAAAGTACTAACTCCCCTTCCAGGCCTACATCGATGTGCCTCTTGGACCCAAATGTTGCCGTCCTAAAATAGGAGAGGTTTAGAGTGAGTGCGGGTGATGTTGAAAAATATCAAAGGACTGTAAGAAGCTGTTTGCTCTCTGAAGATACCCCCATTAAAGTGAGAGCGCCTTGAGGGCAGGGCCTGTCTTCTGTCATACTTTGAGTCCCTGATGCTAAGCCCAGCCCTTGGTACCTACTAGATGCTTCATAAATATCAGTTAATTGACTAATTGAGGCTCTGTTTATTTTGGGAGATCTTTGCCACTTAATACTGATGAAATGTGCCATCAGATTCTCCCAGGAAATGTAATTAACTTTCTTGCCCCTTCTAGATTGTTTAAGTTGCCTAATTGTGTTCCTGGAGCTGAAATTTCCTTGTAGTTTCAAGTTAGAAAAAGTTTACACTTGTTCTTCCTCTTCAGAACGATTGTATTATTAGTAATGTGGTGTTAGTGAAAAGAACAGCTGTATTCTAGTCCATGTGTTGTTTTTTTCAAGGATTAGTAATTCATATTTCATCTTATAAAAGCTTTGAAGGATTAAGGTAAAAAAGGTGAGTATGAATAAAAGGCCATCATTTCTTTTAAGGTGATTGAAATAGGTAACATTTGGAACTAAACCTTGTTCTAGGGACCCAGTACCAAATGGCTGACAGAATGCATTGAAAATTACAATCCTGCATTTATCTCCTAGAAGAGTGTGTAGCTGTGGGTTTAGTGGAAGGGGCAACAGATGATGCTGGGAGCCAGATCCTCTTCTCTGGTCCCATAAGGCTTTCCCGGGGAGGGAGCAGCTATCAGCCACGCTGGAGACAGAGAATCTGGTTCAGACAGTTCTGTGGCAGGTTAATGCTGCCTTCCAATTATTGACTTAGGCACCTTTGCTTGATGTTGCCACCAATGTGGGTGCAGTTTTGTATGTGTAACAGAGTCTGCACTAGTTCCTAAACCTGCCCTCTGAAAGATGATGATGCCACGTCTGAGTGTGCACGGATGCCGGTAAGGCCAGTTGTCTGACTGATGCGACTCAGCCTGATCAGGTTTATTTCCAGTTTTTCCCTGATTAGTAGGTGCTTGTTTGTGGCATTTCCTCTCCTGGGCCCTCAGGGACAGCTCCTTTGGCTCAAGTTCAGCCGCCACATCCATTGCTGAGGGCCCTTCCTTACTCTTACTCCCCAGGAGCAATAGGTACCTTGCCTTAATTAAGATGGGATTCAGAGTTTGTATCTAAAAATAACTTTGAGCATCTTTCTTTAGATACTTGTTTGCCTTGCAAATCAAGAGAGACTTGGTGGAGGAACGACTCCCCTGCAGTGACAACACGGCCGCCCTCCTCACATCTCATCTCTTGCAGTGTTAGTATCTCTTCCCTAAGCCCATGTGGAAGCTTGTGTGAGGCGTCTCCAGGGCACGTCTCTACCTGGAAAGCAGCAGGGGTGCAATCTGTACGTGACAACGTCACGCTGTTGGCTGGTCTAGAACTTTCAGATTCTCTGAGGAGCCCATTGGTACAGTGGAACTGCCTGAGGCAAGAGTTTGTGTAGCAACTGGGGCCTGATGCATTTGGCTCTGCAACTTTCACTTTCTGTTAAACTCTATTTTAGAAATATAATGCTTTACTAGGCATGGACCTTCAACCTTACAAAAATCAGATCATGATCCAAAGAGGTAACACATTTTGAAAGAGATGGCCAAATTCTTGAGTTGTGATCACCTCGAATGACTTTAGTGAAACAAAGCATAGCGATCCCAAAGGGGAGAGGAAAAGTCAGTGTCTCTTCAAATCTTCATACAAGTGGAAAGCAGGACCTGCTATTTGTAGAACCTCTATCAGATTGCATGCCCCAGTGTGGTAAGGCAGGGAGAGAAATTGGAACTCAAGGGATTGTGGGACTGAATGTTGTCAACTAAAAGCAAATAAATAAAAGTGGGACCTTCATAAGAAATAACAAGTATTTCAAAGTCAAATTTGGTTGTAAGGGGAGAAAAACTGAAAAGTAGAGAAGCAATTGAAAAATGCCTGATAGAATAATTCAGTTTTAAAAGAATGATAAAAATATAAATCGGAGATTCTAAATCAGAGTAAAACAAGATTGATTTCTGTAAGTTGAAAGCAAACGAGAGGATAGGGAAACCTTTCGACTGGCTTCCCTTGTTGCCCACCACCACATTCTCTGATACCATTGTCATCCTCGTTCCTGTCTTACCAGGCCTCCGTGCTGTGGTGAGGAGTTGGCAGAGGCTTGCTGTCATTTTGAGTTGGGAAGGACAGCTAAAGCTGACCAGAAACAAGCAGAAGAAATCTGTGCTAGGGACAGCCGATTTTAAGGAGACTCAGAGGATCCATTTTCAAATTGGATTCATTTAATTAAACATTGATTAAGAACCTACGGTGTGCAAGGCCCTGGGATTACCAAGATAAAAATTAAGTCCCTGCCCTTACATAGCTTGCATTCTACTAAGAGGATAAAACATACATAGAAAAACAGAGTAAATGCAAAGTAACTTCAGGAGGAGGCCGGGGAGAGTGCCAGCCACTGGGGGTCTCAGGAAAATTTCCAGGGGGCTTTGAGTTGGAGAACTATCATAGGTCAAACCCAATGCCAAGACAGGTTTTGGTTTAGCTTCACCTTTCCTCTCTGCTTTGACAAAATGAAACAGTTCTGACTCTCTAGAGGTTATTTTGACACACCAGTCCTTGGGATGGAGGAAAAGGTTGTGTTTACTTTAGAAATGTCTGTGTGATTCACTGAAGCCTTTTAGCCTTTGTTGGTTCTTTTTCTGAGTTTACATTTACTGTTTTTTAAAAACTTAATCAAGTTGTTTTGTTGATTTTTACCTCAGCTGAGATAGGGGACTATGAGGAGACTGCAGACCGAGAACATCTTAAAATAAGTAAATATGTGCCAAACCAAGAACGTATTCAAGAGAAGATACTAGAATACCATCAAAAACACATGTAAGCAAAAGCAGCTTTTGATTTTTAAACATTGCTGTTACATTTCTGAATTGAGCACAAGAGAGGAGGACTGGTAAGGCGGGGGCTTGTTTACATGGTCACAATCTATACTGGAAGTCAGGGTTCATTCTGGGGGGCAGAGCAGGAAGGGAATGATATCAAGAAAAAAGTCGGTAAGGACTGAGTCAGTAAGCGTTTCTTAAGCTCCTACTATGTGCCAGGCCCTGGGGTTTTGAAGAAAAACTAGGACAGTACAGTCCCTGCCCTCAAATGATGTGAGAGGGGGAGAGTTTCAGGTTGATTGCATCATCTTGCAGAATGTTGAGTTTTTGGAGATGAAGATGTCCAGGCCGTGGGAAAGAGAATGCCCTGGAGACCCTCCTTACACGATCATCCTAGGGACTGCAGGTGTGAACATCCTCACCAGACAAGGGAGGAGGCTGAGGCCTGCCCAGATGGCTACGGGCTCCAGGACTCCAGCTGCCACATTGATTAGAAATCACCTGTGCTAAATGGTCACATGTAGCCACTCTTGCTATGTCCGTGAATTGCGTGTTATTCTTGTGGTATGCTAAATGGAAATGTTTAAGCATTTTCAAGTAATGTTGTCCTCTTTTCACTTTTGAGTATCTCTGCATAGTAGAGGAGGAATATATAAATTTTTTCTTTTCTTTTTTTTTTGCTTTTTTGAAGGGGGGAAGGTAGGCAGTTGGGGTTAAGTGACTTGCCCAAGGTCACACGGCTAGTTTTGTTTAAGTGTCTGAGGCCGCATTTGAACTCAGGTCCTCCTGACTCCAGGGCTGGTGCTCTATTTACTGTGCCACCTAGCCGCTCCAGAATATATAAATTTTAAAAAGCATTTCTTAAGCACTTCTTCTGTGTCAGCCAGTCTCTGCTCTAAGAGAGATCCTAGTCTAATTGGGAAGGACAGTGCTCAGCTCTAGGCTAACTGATCCTGAAGTCCTCAGGTGCGTGGCCAGGCAGCATTCCTTGAGGTCCATCTGGAGACCACATGTCTTTGCCTGGGTGTTGGGGATGGTGAGGGTGACCCTTGGCAATAAGACCTGGCCATTCTGCTTGCTAGAATGCCTTGCATGGGTGACTCTGCACTTCTCAGCAGTGTCACTGCCTCTCACTCCCCACCTGGTGGTGGTATCTAGGGGGCCCGGTAGCCAAAGGAGTTTGTATAAAGTTGTTGTAGCACCCCATTTATCTTTAAAGCTTCTGGTGTCAGTAGTCTTACCTCAGCAGTAGAGGGAGGGTCCAGGATACAGGAGAAGTGTGCCATAGAGGCTAGAGGGAGGAGTCAGAAATAGGGTTAGGGCTGAGTGCAGACACCTGGAGGAGACAGGGAATCTTGGTGGGGGGGGGTGTGAGGGTAATATTGACCAGTGTCAGGCAAGCTGACCTTTGGAGCGACTGACCCTCAGTGAGGGAACAAAGGAATGTGGTCCTTGCCTCAAAGGGAGTCCAAAAAGAAAATCCGAACATTGCCAGCATCTTCTTCTTTGGTGGGCCTGGGAATTCTCCTCAGGATCCTGGAAATAGAAGATCTGTCCTTATTTGACATGAGGGGAGGGGAGGGGACTGGTGACTCTTTTTCAGGAAGAAACTTTGCTTAAGACCAGATTCATCTGAACAACTTTCAGTGCTGTCGGAATTTGAGACTGAACAATTAGAGCATCGCCCTTTACCGCGCAGACGGTGTGTGCACCACTTCTCAGGCTTCTCTTGGTTTTAATCCCCCTTCCAAGGTCTTAACTTTGCCAGCTGGGCAGCACCCCATTATTGTCTTAGAAAGGCCCAGCCAAACCTGGGTGTATGTTTTATATTTTTAGCTCCTCCTCAGTGTTTATGATTCCTCTTTTACAAGAAAGAAATGCCCCCCCCCCCCCCTTTCATTTTGTAGTCTCATTTCGGATATTTCTGATATTTCAAGTTTTCCACTTGGTCATGCCAACACTTTCTCCTTTTTCAGTCAAGACAGCCTGTAGCTAGTCCCTGATGGAGAAAGGCATTTTCTCTGGCGGCATCAGGCTCAGCTGGATCTTCAAGGTTATAGAAATCACTTTCCATCAGGCCATTTAGCATAATAACACTTCTTCAGCTTTTGGCTGCCCACAAATGTGTGAAGATGGTTAATAATAGAAAAGGAAATCGGGAGGGGAGGGATAGGTCCTGTTTATATGTTGTTTGTACCCCTTGTTTGCAGGTTGTCTCCCCCATTAGATGGGGAGCTTTTTTTTTTTTGGTATCCCCAACACTTAGTAGGCACTTAATAAACATTGACTGAAGAATGATTGGAGGTATTCAATCGAGGGAAGGCAGTAGCATTAAGGAGAATCAGGAAAGATTTCCCAGAAGGTAGTGTTTTAGCAGGGAAGGAAGGAAGCCTCGGAGGGAAGCCAGGAGGGTGAGGGGAGGAGAGAGAAGCATTCTCTGTGTAGCCAAATAGCCACGAAATCATCCAGAGTCTGGAGATGGAGGCCAGAGTCCTGTATTGCCGAGTACAGGGAAAGAAGGGAGGGAGGTCAGGGTCACGAGGGCTCTGAGTGCCAGGCAGAGTTTACAGAGCAGGGGAGCGACTTGGTCAGATCCTTTGTGACATTTCACTTGGTTCATTTCTAGCAGTTGTTAGATTTGACCTTTTTACTTTGATGTCGTGCATCCTCCTCAAGGGCCAGACAGATAATATCCAAGAACATAGTTTGTTTTGTGGCTCAGAGTTGGCTTGCTAATGTGTATTAATAATAGTATTGATGGGAGAAATACTTTTCCCTCACAGGGGGTAGGGGAAGGATCTCTTAATCTCTTATTTTTAGAAGGCAATATTTGTCAGTTATGTAATATGACTCCTAGAAAGATTACTAGGTAGTTAATCCATTCTTAGTGAGCTTTCGAAACAAGGTAATGCCTCTGACTCTCAGAACATTTCCTCACTTTGTGTATGAGTTTTTCTACATGTGATATGTGTATATAATTTTGTCAGTCATTTATAAACATCCTGAACATTTACTGACTCTAGATGAAATTTAGTATAGAGTGGAAGGTAATTTAGATCATTATAATCAACTAGGGTTCAAGTAAATCCAATCAATCTATAGCTAGTTGCTTAAATAGAAAATCATGGTATTTCCTGATAAATTATGGAAGGCTCTTTGGCTCTGTTACAAATAGGTTATTTGTAAAGTTGTACTAAAAATTGCACTCATGTTATTTTCCATTAAAGGGGCCAAACACCTGCTGAATCAGATTTCCAGGTACTTGAAATTGCTAGGAAGTTAGAGATGTACGGGATCAAGTTTCACCTGGCCTCTGATCGAGAGGGGACCAAAATTCACCTTGCTGTTTCTCACATGGGTGTCCTTGTATTCCAGGTAGGTTTCTTAGGGGGAGAGGTGTTTAATGGCTTAAAAAAATCTTGTCATCTTCAAGTCTGATTTATATCTGTGCTCATAGTTATTGTATGTTTTAAGTTTGTAAAAATTTGGTCGAAATTCATATAATTTAAGAGTTGAAATCAATGTCAGAGGTCATCTAGTACAGCTGCTTACCCAGTGTAGGAATTTCTCCTGAATGTTTGTGACCAGTAGCTTTGCTTGAACACTTTTAGACACAAGCAGCTCTAAATATGTTTGCAAATTCATATTTGAATAAAAATCTACCTCCTAGTAAGTTCACCCAGCTTGAGTCAGGGCCTAGCAGTAAATGTTAGCAAGCATTTAGTAAGTGTTTACACATGGTAGGCCTGGATTCTGATTTGGGGGAGCAAGAGAAACCATGTCTACCATCTGACATCTCACGGCTCTTCAGCTGCTGATGGAGACTCTCAGAATGACTCTCAGCTAAGCAGGCCCAGCCTCTTCAGACATTTCTTGGATGATACCATTATTCCTGGCTTTTCATCTTCATCATCACTCTGTTCTTCATTTGTCAGTATCTCCTGTAAAACGTCATACCCATTTCAGCTCAGCGTTGTACATATGCTCTAGCCACTTGTGCCTTTTGGTCCTCTGCTTTCCAAGGTGACCTTTTCACATTATGTAAGACTGTAATTCTCTGAATGCTTCTGTCAGTGAAGCACAAGATTGTGTCAGATTTGTAAAGTTTTACTTCGGTCACCTCAAATCCCTGGTCTTTTTCATATGAATTTCTGCCCGTACCTGTTGTATTTATTATGTGAGTCAGTGGTTGGGACTTTGTCTTTATTCTGACTAAATTTCATTTTGTAGGTTTGGGCCTAGGTTTGGTCTCTCAAAATCAGTTTGTGTACTTGTTGATTTTATTATATTCCGAAGTAAACAAGAAAGCTGTCCTTTCTTCCTGAAGGTGATGTTGCTGAGCTTATGGAAGGCTCTTTGCGCACATTGTTTGGCATGCTCATTTCCCACTTATGGCGCATTCTGTTTCGCATATGAACATAGTATTGGTTTACACTAGATATATCCCTAACAGTTAAAAGCAGAAAGACCAATTGACTTGTGACCAGAGGTGATTTAATCATCTTCTCAGAAAAGATCAAGAAAAGTAATTGGAAAAGACAACCTTGGAAAGTTGGGAACCAAAAAATAGTAGTAAATGAACCTGGATTTTAAAAGTTTGACACTTTGCTCCCAATCAGAGAGTCTGAACCACAGCTCAGTGACCACAAATGTTTATTTTGTTCATTCTTTCTTCAAAACCATGAAATTTCTACCAGTTACTTCTTTTGATTTAGGGTGGGAGGTTAGACCTTGAGCTAGTAATTTTCTATTTTTAAAAAGAGCAAAATGGAAGCAAAGCCAGCAGCTGGAAGTAATTTCCGTGGGGGCCCTCGGCTCTTTTGTCAGTTCACTTGAGGAGCAGCTGAACCTCCTGGCTTTTGCTGCCTGCCAACCCTCGAGCATCCTGCCCAAGGACCTTCCCATTCTCAGAGCCTGGAGGCCCCAGAATACAGGGTCTCAAAGCAATGTTCATTTAAAACCCTCCCGGGCTTCATGCCCTCAGCAAGGAAGCATTTTGTGGCTCAGTCAGTGGTCAAGCAGCAGGTAACCAGCTGGAAGGCTTCTTTTAGCTTCTCCTCTAGGTTTCTTCAATGACCAAAGGCTTCTAGAAGGCAATGCTTTCACTCTCTGTCTCTGAACATGCACAGGACACACACAACTCCAGCTGCTCCTTCCCCTCCCTGTCACCGTGACAGAGAATTGATAGTAATCATGACTATAAAGTGCATCAGGTAAAGGGCCAGGGAGTCCCTTGGACTCGAGACCCCTGAAGACTGCCTTTTCCACACAGGCTGCTGTCCCTACCTGTTGGTGCCAATCAGGGCACAGTCTCCTGGAATGTAAAACTTGCAAGAGGGTATTTTCCTTGAAAATAGGCAGAACCCCCAGGGAAGGTGGGCTTTATTTCCTAGGTCCCCAAAAGGCAAGGTAAAACATCACCAGCATATTTTATGATTGGATGTAAAATTTTAATGATAGCAACCATGTGCTAAATATTTAATTCTGCCAGGTTACAACATAGTAGTAGTCATCAGCTATAAGCCACTTCATTGGAAAGTCAGTACTTTTCCTTGACTCTAAAAGCTACATGCTACATTGATTGGTTAAAACGTGGTTTCTTAAACCTGAATCTTACCCCTTCCCAATTCTCTTTCACCCATAAAGCCCCCCACCCCCACCCCTTCCTCAAAAGAGTTCATCTGGAAATATATTAAGCATTTTGTTTGTTTTTACGCTTGCTTTACAGTTAGCCTCATCTTTCCCAGTTTCTTAACAGTCCAGCTGTTACCTCTATCTGCTTTTCATCTCTTTGTATTTGTGTATTACAAATATTGTGTTTGTACATAGGCCTTATCAAAGGATCTGAGTTATAAGGGGAAATCTATTGTACACAGAATTAGGCAGCTGAAGTTTTTTTTTTAAATCTATGGGTTGGTATTTTTTTATTTATTACCTGTCTGATTTGTAAAATTACATCAGTCATTGGCATTGGATTGATATGAGAGAGAGAGAGAGAGTGTGTGTGTGTGTTTTTGTGTGTGTTTTAGGGTAAATGCTTATGTAATAGCAAATGTGTTCTTAAATATTTTGTTTTTTAAAATGTAGGGGAACACCAAAATTAACACCTTCAATTGGTCTAAAGTCCGTAAACTCAGTTTTAAGAGGAAAAGGTTTCTTATTAAACTTCACCCAGAAGTCCATGTAAGTGTTACCACTATATAATCTCTTTTTCTCACCCTTTTCTTCACAACCCAGAAATATTTATTTTGCTGGAATCTATTTTTCCTTCTTTAAAAAAAAATAAATTGATTTATTTATTTTTAGTTTTCATCATTCACTTCCATAAGTTTTAAATTTTCTCTGCTTCCTTACCCTCCCTCCTCCCCAAGATGGCATGCAATCCGATATAGGCTCTACATAAACATTCTTATTAAAAAGATTTTCACATTAGTCATGTTGTATAGAAGAGTTAGAATGAATGGGAGGAACCATGAGAAAGAAAAAAACTAAACTAAACAAAAAAAGAGAGCAAATAGTCTGCTTTGATTTGCATTCAGATTCCATAGTTTTTTCTTCACGTGGATGGCATTTTCCATCATGAGTCTTTTGGAGTTGTTTTAGGTCCTTGTATTGTTGAGAAGGGCCAAGTCTGTGAAAGTTAGTCATCACACACTATGGCTGTTACTGTGTACAATGTTCTCCTGGTTCTGCTCCCTTCACTTAGCTTCAGTTCATGTAAGTCTTTCCAGGTTTTTCTGAAGTCCACCTGCTCATCATTTCTTATGGAACAATAGTATTCCATTACATTCATATACTTGTTCAGCCATTCTCCAGTTGATGGGCATCCCCTCAATTTCCAGTTCTAGGCCATCACAAAAAGCTGCTGTAAATATTTTTGTACCTGTATAAAAATCTTCTTGCCTGATACTTAATAAAACTTTCAGGACAAGACAGATCTTCAGAATCATTTATAGACTTACTTAGAGATGAAGGGACCGTCATCACTCTCTGGTCTAATTCCTCCTTTTGTAGATGAAGAGATTGAAATGTGGAGGTTCAGAGAATTGACCTGGATCAGTGGTTCTCAACTTTCCTAATGCCACAATCCTTTAATACTCGTATGTGGGCATATCTGCATGTGGGTGGACCTGCCTGGAAATGGATAGAGGAATGATGTCTCGGTTCCTAAGACCATTGGAAATATGTGTTTTCCGATGGTCTTGGGCGACCCCTGTGAAAGGGTCATTCAACCCTCAAAGGGGTTGTGACCCACAGTTGAGAACCACTGACCTAGATCATACCCAACTTCGAGGCTTTGGTCCAGAATGGTCTGAAAACTCTTTTTTAAAGGTAGAATCAGGGACAGCCCTTTGTGCATCTGTGACTGAGAAATTGATTTTTATTGTAGATTGAAGGGGACTTGATGACCAACTATTTGGGAAAACAAGCATTTTGTTCATTTTTCAGACTATATAAAAGTCGATAAATCAAAGGACTTAACAACAGTTAAGCTTCACTTTTAAAAGAGCATTAGACTGCCAGTCCTGCTCTTTAGAGGAAGATCACACACTTGAAAAGGTCCCCAGAAGTCCAGTGTCTGTCTGAGTGCTCCAGATCCATTGTCAGGAGCAGTCAGCTAGCAAAGAGCCACCGGCCCACTCGTCGGGCTGATGGTCTGTAGATAATGTCGTGAAGGGATTTGTGTGGCTTTCAGCTCGGGGACGAGAGTAGCTCTGAGGACTGGCCTTTGGAACAGACGACTCCATCCACAGTTCAGGGAGATGGGAGACGATCAGTCAGAGTCAAAGGCGAGCTTTTTTATCTAGATATGTAGTTTGCCTTTGCTACGAGCTGACATCCAAGCCGTCTTTGCCCATTCAGTCCCTTAGGAGAACCAGAAGAGCTGAGGATTATGGCAAAAGAAAAAGACCAGTGAATGTCATGTTTCTCACTGAGTGAAAAACAAGATGAGGGTGCTGTTTTTCTTAGTGTTGTTGCTACAGAGAGAATGAGGAGGAATTCTAGGTTAATTTATAAAAACCATTAGAAGCAACTGGGTATTTCAGAGCCATGTTTATATTTGCATTTAGCAAAGCTAGCTTTACTATCAGTGTAGAGATTTTCAAAGGAGGCATTTGGTTATCTCTCCCTTTATCTCTTGTGTTGTGGTTTGTTTCTTGAAGTTACTTTCCTGTATGTTTAACTTTATGTTCCTTAATGAATGACTTGAGTCCTTGTGTTTTGTTTCCAGGGCCCATATCAGGATACGTTGGAATTTCTTTTGGGGAGTCGAGATGAGTGTAAGAACTTCTGGAAGATTTGTGTAGAATATCACACCTTTTTCAGACTCTTTGATCAGCCCAAGCCAAAAGCTAAAGCTGTCTTCTTTAGCCGAGGGTCTTCATTCAGATACAGGTAATGAGTCTTATTGGCACTCTTTCCTTAAATTGCTGTAAGACACTAGGGAGATGTTTACTGAGAGAAGACAGTATTGTTAAATAGCCTCTATACATATGTAAGAAATGTGGCCGTGTAAAATACTACATGGATAGTCACTGCACACTTGAGCTAAGATTTTTAAAAACGATTTCACCAGGATGACAGAGAGGATCAAGCTTGTTCCTTGCAAGGGGAGCTGAAAGGTGCTGGGAGAGCCTTGAACTAGAAACGTTTATTACTGTAAAGTACTTGGAATAACTCATATTCAACATCTAAACCTTGTCCACAGTGGGAGAACCCAAAAACAGCTGGTGGACTATGTTAAAGACAGTGGGATCAAGAAAATGCCATATGAAAGGTAAGCCCTGGTTGTTGTGTGACTGAAATGCATTGACCCCATTTCTAAAAGCTAAAACTTCTATTCTTGTGTAATGAAATGCCCCAGGAAGTGTTTCATAAAACATATTTTAGCGGGTTTCAAGACACTGAAGTCAGGACACAAAGGACTGAGGTATTTCTTTTCAGGTAGTAGAGCTGAGTTTCTGGGTCTGGTGTCAATACTGACACTGTGATCTCCCTAAGGCATAGCTCTGTGTTATGTCCCTGTCTTCCTGAAAAGGGTCCCCTGTGCTGGGCACTTGCAGGCCTCCACTGCAGGGCTCCCAGGTCAGGCAGACTCTGTGACTCGTCTTGGCCTTTCCTCTCGTGTCTCCAAGCCTTTGCTGTCCCCACCTTCTCCTTTGTCTCTGACAACAGTAACCTGGATGGCTCAGCTAGGGGGCGGCTGGCATATGCTTCAGTCTTAGAGAGGAACCTGGCATCTTTGCCAAGAAAACCCCAGATGGGGTCACGAAGAATTGGATACAGCTGAAAAACTTGCCCAGGGACACACAGGGGCATACTTAATTAGTAAGTAAGTGTCTGAGACAGGATTTGAATTCAGGTCTTCATGACTTAATATCCAGCACCCTATCCATTGTGCCTTCTACCTGTCTGGAGGTATTTTGTTAATCAGTTGTACAGTTGTGCTCGACTCTTCATGACCCCATTTCTGGTTTTCTTGGGAAAGATACTGGAGGGGATTACCATTTCCTTCTTCAGCACATTTTACAGATGAGGAAACTGAGGCAAACCAGATGAAGTGATTTGCTCAGGGTCACCTGGCTAGTGTTTGAGGCCAGATTTGAACTCAGATCTTCCTGACTCCAGACCCAGTGTCATGTCCATTGAACCTCCTAGTACGTTACCTCTTGCGTCTTGTTTTTTTCGTTTGGGCAATCCTTTTTTTTTTTTTAAAACAGAATCATTTTTGTCAGAATCATTGAAGCTGAGAAGTTGCTCTGTTTCCTGACAGTGTTTTTTCCTTTGGGACAGTGGCCAGAGATCTGGCCTTAGAAGCAGGAAGACCTGAGCTCGGATCTTGTCTCTGATAGACTGACCTTGTGACCCTGGGCACGCAACTTGCCTTGGCGGTACTCTGGTGCCTCTCCAAGGCTGATGCACATGCCAGTCTGTGATCACTGGCCCCTACCCCAGTTTGGCTTTTCTTTTTTTTTTAATTCCCTCTGGCATTGTTAGTTTTATGTTCCTGTGTATATATTAGCAATCCAAATTTCAGTTTTTCATTTTCTACTTAGACTTCTGTAGACCTTTCATGGTGGTTGCTTGAGAGAAACAGTATGTGGTATCATTTGGAATTTTTTGGGAGTTTTCTTAATGGGTGATGTGTATGTGCTTCCTTGGGTGAAAGTGGTTAGGAAGAGGAAGAGGGCCGCTCCTCTGATAATTTCTTCTTTGTTCTGCAGAAGGCACAGCAAGGCCAGAATCGCGGCTCGAACTTTGAATACAGATGTGCCAAAGCAGGTGAGTCCGGCCATGCTTGGTACATAGCCGGGTCAGGGCTGGGGTAGCACGTTTTCGTTATGCATCAGTTCGGAGTCAGTTACGTTGTTGGAGCAGAGTCGTCACCTTCTTAAAGAGGGTTTCTGTCTTGATTCTCGGTTTGCCAGCCACGTGCTTGTCCTCTCCATTTAGGTGTCAATATGTATTGTGGATGTTTTAAATCGCACGACTTCATTTTAAGTAATTGCTTTTGATGTGAATTTCATCACAAGATATTTTAAAAGTACGACAGATGCTTGTGATTTAGGCTCAGTTTGTTGTAAACTGTATTGGAAAGCAGCAAACCAAACCAGACTTGAAACCAGAAGTTTTACTTCAAGATAATTACCCTCCCATTTATGCTTGACCTTGCCTGTGGGCTAGTAGTCTTCTTAGAGCTTGACAAGCAGGTCTGCTGCCTCTCCCTTTTAACCAGGAGCTTGTTTCAGCTGAAATGCAGGATGTTTTTGTTGCCAACAGAAGTGACCCCCAGATCTCAGCATTTGCCTCCAAGATCTAATCTCATACAATTCCGGGATTGAGATCACTGCAAGTTTTTATTACAGGTGGATTTTTCCTTTTGTTTGCCTAATTTGTCAGGTAAAATGGAAGAATGTGACCAAAAACTGTCTATAACCATATATTAGCTCAGTATCTCTTGCTAGTTAGTGTTTTTAATAGGAATAAAGTTGTAATAGGAAAAATGTTGCAGTTTTCAGTGTAATTGTTATGTCAGTGAGAGTGTTGTCTTTGATATATTTGACAAGCTTTTTGTTTTCTGAAGGTAAAAGATGTAATTTTACTTGTTGCTTTTTACAATTTTGATTCCCAGAGCATCTCATTTACCGAGAGCTTGAGACTTCCTGGTTCACCAAGTTCTACAAATGCCTCCTTTTATTCAGTCCCTACCTCTCCCGTGACCCCCGCTGACCTGCCCATTTGCATGGATGGCAACAGTTCCTTCCTGGCCTCCAAGGCACCCTCTGTGAAGAGCCCCCTGGCAGAACGGAGCAGCGTTACATCAGCTGAAGAAGCTGACAAGAAAATGGTCCAACTGCGTGGCTCTCCAATACTCCAGTCATTTCAAGGTGTTGGGTCTTGTAATGTTGCGAGAAATGACAGCTCCACTTGTCTGGGCGTCCAGGTCAGGGATGACCCCCGGCCAGCTCGATGCAGGGGAAGGGGGCTGGCTTGTACAAATGACAATGGTGAGGATGACTTGACCACAGGCATCTTTATACCCAGTGTTGAGTATCCATGTCACAAGCACGGCAGCAGGGCCGCCCCTGTTTTCACATTGACAAGCTCCCAGTTGCAGGTTTCAGAAGAATTTATTGATGATGACCCAGCTGAGATCTCCTTTTTTGCTGGAGGATCTGAGGCATTCTCCTATGCTTATGGTTGTTTAGCCCTGCAGGAAGGCCTTGTCTCTAGGCAGCGCCCCCACTCCCTGCCTTCCCCTAGCATGGGTCTCTCCCAACAGCGGGGCTCAGCCCAGATTAGCCCAGACAGGTATTCCACAGAAGCAGTGGATATGAATTTGGAGGATGATTCTGAATTTGAGGAAGGCAGTGATTTCAATGGCAGTGAGCACCCATCAGATACCTCAGAGCTGTTTGAGGTAAAAGCCCGAGCCAGCAGAATGCAGAGCCTTTTGAGTCCCTCAGAAACGAGTTCCCTAATAAACCACCAGTCAGAGAGCAGCTCTCTCAATGGACCACTGAATGGGATTTCCCTGCTCACCCCTGGCTCAGCCAGTCAGTCTGAAGCCAGTTCCATGGTCAACTTCCCAGCCTGCTCGGTCCGCTCTGAGGGCAGCTCGGCCTTCCAGTTCTCTGATATCATTGACCAGTTAGAACAGTTGAGCTGTCCTCCCACCACAACTGAGGACTCTAGCACCACCGAGACAGACTCTTGGGATTCAGACACAGAAGCACCCTTAGATGTCAGTCTCTTTTTCAGCAACCCCTTTGCACAGACACAGAGTGAGAGGCTTGCTTTTGATTTTCAGAATAACTTAAAGAATCTGACCCAGGAAGAACTGACAGAAAAGATTCACATTGACCATTGATAGGCACTTTGAAAATGACCCCCAGATGTTCATAACTGCTCTTCACAGTTCATTAGGAGACATTCAGGGGGCTCAAGAAACAAGTAATGATTGGGATGTAGAAAATGATGTTAAAAAAAATCATGCGTTTGGCGGCTGGCCAATTAGTTCATTCTTTCTTGCCAGCCTCCTGCTATATTATCTTTATCTCATCTTATTTGGGGGATTATAGAAGGTTTAGAACTTCCATATCAATCCCCTTTGAAAACTATGCACTAACTATCTGTGTAGGTAGTAGGCTGTGGAGAACCCTACCTTTAGATAGTCTCTGAGAAGAGAAGTTCCCTTTTTTAGTTCCTGTGGAGTCCAGTGCATTCTAGCCTGGTCTAGTTTTACTTTCAGTCTCATCTGGTGGGGATAAAAATGGTGCTGCAGCTGAATTTAGCCCTGGATGTTGGCACCTCACAGTAACCTCCTAACACATTCAGTGCTGCACACCAGCTGTGGAGCTTCTTCAGATGAGGCTTTTTCTATGGATCAGTAATGAAGGGCCCTTTTAATTGTCAGGCTGATGCACTGCTCTTGGATTCACAGTCTAGGTGGCGATTTAGGAATGGAGGAGGCTGTGTTCCAAGGCAGAGCACAGCAGGCTTTTGGGGACTTTGCCACAGCACCCAAAGGCGCATTTTGTTGAGTAACTCGAGCTGCT
The DNA here is from genome assembly GCA_028646515.1 of Pseudochirops corinnae. Taxonomy (NCBI): domain Eukaryota; kingdom Metazoa; phylum Chordata; class Mammalia; order Diprotodontia; family Pseudocheiridae; genus Pseudochirops; species Pseudochirops corinnae. The sequence continues at coordinate 194,574,442 of CM053591.1, forward strand.
GCCGTAGCTGTACGACAGAGTGCAGTGTGGGGAAACCTTGCAAATACATGCAGATCATTTGCGAAATACCTGCCCACTGTGGTATTAATTTGGCACACGGGTAAAGCGGGGCCAGACACATGGGTTAGCATTGGCCAGAAGCACATAGGGCCTATGCAGGGTACCACAGGGTGCTCATCAGCGCAGGTAGCTACAGATAGCTCAGCAGATGTTTGGAAGAAAAATGGCCTAAGACCCTGGTGCCTTTCACGTGTCATGGTTCCTGAAGGGACGAGAGTTTCTTCCAGGATGATGCTGTCGTGTCATGACAGCTGTTGGTAGACATTTTCTGAGAGATGCCATCCTAATTGACATAGTGTTGTTGTTTAGAGCCTCTGGGGAGTGAAGGGAACAGATCAAGTATTTTCACTTAGGAAAGAAAGTTTGTACACATACATTTCTGTACACACACAGGCTGAGACCCAGAGAGCAAGAGAGACGGATGGAGAGAGAGTGCCCAAAAACGTCTTCCCACATTCAGAGAAGCAGGCTGTCCCCCAGGATGCTTCAGGCACAGAGATGGCAACAGAGAGAAGTGTCTTCATAAAACTTGGCTTGGCAGAGAGCCAGCTGTTTAAACTCAAAATTATAATATTAGGCTAACTTCCTTTATTTATTCAGAAGTAAGTTTAATCGTATTTGGCCAATAGCATCTTTGGGTAGAAATTATTCTCTCTGAGAGCAGTGGTTCTTAACTTTTTTTGTGTCATGGACATGGGCCCATGGGCTCTCAGGAGAAGCTCGTGGACTTGCAGAATGTTTTTAAGTGCATATAATAAAAAACATGGTTTTATTTCAATAAAATTATTTTGGAATCCAGTTATCAAGATACATTTTAAAAATTCATAGACTCTTGCCCCTAGAAGTCATCATGGGGTTCTAATGTGTTCTAATCTTAATTAAAGTAAAACTAAAGTAAAAGCTCTTCCAAAATCACAGTTGCTGAGACAGCCTCTGAGGCATGCTACTTTCTCATTCCACCTCAGTTATTTTTCATAGAAATCTTTCCCTGGATAGAATTACTCCATTCAAGAATTGCTCAGAGGGAGCCACACTCTTTCCGTCATGAATGGTAGGAATTTTGCAGGGTTACTCACAGGGTCCCAGTGTCGTTGAGGAGGAAGGGGGATACTTTAATTCTTTCCTATTTGTCATTTGCTTTCAGCCATTTGAATACCGTAGGATTGACCTTGCTTAATGTCATTCTCAATATTGCCTTGAGAAAGAGGAACTGTAGATAGAAATTTAGAGAATATAGGAAAATAATGCCTATTGTTAATGCTGCTGATTGTTGAAGGTTTTCCTTCATCAGCATCACTGAGTTCAGAGACTCAGTGCCTTGGGTTGTGGAATGGGTGATGTGTCAGGTGGGAGGTCCCTTTGCCTTCATTTCTGTATCTCCATCTCTGCCCCTGGCCTGGCCCAGGCTGCTTCAGTGTTTACACCTCCCGTGTCTGTCTGCCAGTTGTTCTCAACCCTGTCTTTGTCCTTCTGTGTGTGTATGTCCATTTCCTGCCTTCAGACAATTGAATGTGGGTTTGTGTTAGGCGCCCCCATACCTGTGGAGATGATGGGATGAATGTGGAGCCTCATCTCAGCCAAGAGCTGGAGGAGGACGCTTTTGATAGAGCTAAGGAACGATATCTAACTAAAGGGCACTTCCCATTATCGTGTAACTCAAAGCCAGCTCTTTTTGGAAAATTTTTGGTAACACATAATGGAGTTGGAATAGCATCATTTTTAGCCAGTTTTTTATACTATGCTTTCGTATACAGCTGCTTCTCCCTGTCATGAGGAATTTCTTATTAGTTGTCTCATTTATTGGACCCAAAACTTCTCAGAACATTACATAATTAAATAGATTCCACCTCCTTCCTCCTACAAAAAGAATGCCCATGTGGTTTTGGACCCTGTGTGGTCTGGGGCTGCTCTCCCAGTTATTAAAGGACATGTTAGACATTGTTGTAATGACCGTCAGACCTCAGCAGCCCATTGATTAGACTCAGACTGAAGGAAAGAGCAGCCCTCAGGGAGATGAGATGGGAGTGTTAGATGACTGAGCCACACAGGGAAAGTGGCCTTGATGTCCAGCAGTGTCATGGGCCCTCCATTATTTAGGTAAGCAGTGCAGTAGGTGTGTTCTGTTTTTAGAGGGCTTTATTTATAGTGCTTAATTGTATAAAATATATGTCCAGAGTTATTTTTCAGTGTATAAATTGCTGTATGGAATTTCTTCCCAAAAATGCACATTTGGACTGAGTCTTTGTGTTCAGCTTTGCCCAGAGCATAATTGCTTGGAATATTCAACGAAAATGAGATTGTAGGGGATATTGCTCCACAAACTGAGGCCTAATTTTCTCTGAAGTCGGTAGTGCCTTTCACAGCTGTTGCAGACTTTTTCAAATTAGTTCTGAAAGGAGCTATGCAGCAAACATTTAGCTAAGAGAGCTTTTGCTTAATGCTTAATGAAGGCCAAGTAAGTGCCCACCTGTCATCGTAATCCCCCAGACCCTTTCTTTTGTTGCTCTGCTTTTAGACTCTCTTGGAAAATAATGTGGTTTGATTCCTGTACCAGATGCCCAGGCCGTGTATGGCCAGCCTTCCAGGAGCTGCTCTTTGCTACCCAGCTCCTGCAGAATAGTTCGGTCGTGATCCTTCTTTGTTAGGTAAATCTGTGCTCTAATCAGAGGGTGCTGTGACATTTGTTGTCGGATACCTCTTACGTTCTGGAAGGAGGGCAGCTCACCCTTGGTGCTGTGCTAAATGAGCCATAAGATAGCGACAGTGAGGAGGTTTCTTCCCCCCAGGAGCTGATGTAACTGGGACTATCTGAGTGTTGTCTTTGTGTACCCAGCCCCCTAGCCCTGCATCCTGATGCACAGTACAAACAACCACTGACCCACGGTGCCTTAGAGAGTATTTATTTTTTATTAGAGACCAGGCCGAGTTTTATATTTAGTCATCAGAAATTCAGATACTTTATGCAGTGCCAGTAACTGAACATTTTTAAGTCTTTACAGCAGAGGAGTTAATTGTTGAGTTTTAAAAAGTATACGCCACTTATATGATTCATTACAGCATATACTGTGTGTTTTAGAATAATCAGTTGTGTATGTACCATTTTGCATATTTCTTAGAAGTTTTTATGATTATGAAAATATAGTTGATGATCCTTTGTCAAGCTGTCCCCCCCCCCCCCATATGCTTTTAAAAGTGGTGCTGATAACATGGAGTGAGATAACACACACAAACAAGTTTTATATGAATTTATTGACTTTTTGTTTGGGTACAAACCTGTTGGTAAGTCATTCCCATTATTGTCATTTTGTTTTGGATGTTATTAGATGTCTTTCTTTTGAGGATTGAAGTAGGCAAGTATATCACAATTTAAATGCAAAATTTTGGAGTATTTCTCTGCATCTAGGAATGATTTTAATATATCATAAATGCTGTGAGTGTGAGTATACAGCGTATACTGCATACAGAGTGAAATATATACCACTAATGTATGTTTTCTGGTACATTTGTTCCCTCCCTCTTTGTGAGATCCTAGAAAAGCTATCGCATAAAATGAAAGAGCTTCATGGATGAAAAAGGATTGGGGTTTTTTTTTATCAGTATCTAAGGATTGATGGTTTGCATATTTGAGAATATTTGTTTCACTATGAGTTCTGTGAAGTCTATCTTCACTATAATTTCACTATTCACTATTCTTGCTTTAACATGTAATTAATTTGTCAGTCAATCTGCCTGTGAAGGAAGAGCCGCTGTCATAGGAGGAGTGAAGTGGGTGGCTCTGTCCAGCTTTCATCTCGGCCTCCTAGTCCTGGGCCTTAGTGTTAATTGTGGCTTAGCTTTAGAGCACTTTGCAAGCTTTAAAGAGCTATCCACGCGTCAGCTATTATCATTCTGCATGAAATCCATTGACTGTTAAAGGAAGATAAGGGGAGCTGGAATTTCTTAATGCATTTAAACGTGATCATTCTTTCAAGAGACATTTTGGTTGGCTAGTTTTGGGGGTCTTTTTACACTTTTGTTTTCTGTTGAAATTGCTGATTATATAAATCTACAGAAATGTACTAATTCCAAACTTTTTCATTGTTTATGCAATAAAATAAGGAAACATTTATTATGAATGACAAAATGGACTTTTTAGCTTTTTTCCCCCTCTATTTATTTACACTGTAGATTTAAACAAGATAATACTTTTCTAGAGCTTCTGAACATCTTTGAATTAATGTTTCTTGTTTCATAGACTTCCTGTTGAATAGAGAATAAGGAAAATGAGTTAAAAATATTTCCTATCTTTTGAGTAAGTTAATTTCTGTGTCTGTATAAGAAAAGTCAAGATATAAAAGCAAAGATCCAAAACCCCCAAAACCAAAACCAGGGAAATGCCTCATGTTTCATTCAGACCTCCTTGTTAACTGTGTGTAGAATTTGTTATTCTGTTTGTTGTAGTCTAACTTAACTATATTTAATACTAGTGTATTCTGGACTTATTAGCTGTTCCTTGTAGTTAAAGACCTTGTAGTTCTTACTATTTGTTTCAGGACTGCCTCATGATGAGTTTATGGGAGGCCATGGACAAGAGTCACCTAGGAGGAGCTGCTGCTCTTTGCACCGCTGGGAGGAATGTCCCAATCCATGAGATTACAGACACTCTGGAGTATTTTAAACACATGGGTTAACTAGCAGTAGACGCCTTTAACATCACCCCAAGAAAGGCGGTTTATCTTAGTAATTATAGGGAAAAGATGGGAGCGTTACTTACTTTCTGCCAGTCCATCTAGATCCCATCCTATCCAATTCAGTGAATTAATTATGTCAGCAAACAGATGCCAGAGTTAGAGTTTGCTAGTTTATTTCCATTTTGAGTAGAAATTTCACTTGGCTTTTATGCTACACGCTAGACATGGAGGTAATTTTGTCCTTTTGGTTATGTAGCTGTCATTTTACATGAACACTCCTCTTTAAAACCTAATATTATCTTCATACATTAAAAGCCTATAATGCTTTGAATACAGCTTTCCTCAATGCAGTTCATCTGTAATCCATTTGATCCTACAGTAGCATGGCCTTAGAAGACTGATGCTGGAAGGCAAAGGCACCAACTGGACCCTGGGGCATGCAGGATGCTGCTGCTGCTACTGCTGCTACTGCTGCTACTGCTGCTGCTGCTAGATGTTTGCGAGCTTCTTTCCCCATCCCTGAATTTGGAGATACTGGTGGTACCGTAGGAGGGCTCTGTTGTCTAATTGCTTCAGGCTGGTCAGATCAGTAGCTCTGGTACCAGCCTAAATGCCAGCTCTTTCAAGAAGGCTTCCTTGATTACTGTAGACTTAGTCTCCTTCTTTGAACACTACTTAATATACCCTATTATGCTATATGATGTACGATATACTTTAAGCACACTTAATGTGCCACACAATTTAGCAGTGAGTGATACAGGTGTTAGTATTCCGTGTTCACGATGTATTTTGACTGCAGCTAAGCTCCGAAAGCCTTTAGTTCAGGTATGCTGTCTCACTTCTGTGTGTCCTCACTGTGCCCAACTTAGAATTGGACATAGAACAGGTACCTCATGAGTACTTGTTGGTTGGTTAGGAGCAGAGATAGGGATTGTGGGTGCCATGTTTGGAAGTGTCCTCCTTGTTCATTTGACCCTCAGGCATCCCTTTTGTTCTGAATCAGCATCTTCCTTGCCTATAATGCCTCACTTTTCTCCACAGATTCCTTGGGGCATGTTTTTTATGTTGGAATAACCAAGGTCCTTTCTGACATAAGGGACTTTGTGGAGAAATGCCAAGGCAGTCTCTGAAGCCCTGTCTAGCACGAATAATTTTTTTTTTGCTTTTTGGAGGGCAGTTGGGGTTAAGTGACTTGTGCAAAGTCACACAGCTAATAAGTGTGTCACGTGTCTGAGGCTGGATTTGAACTCAGGTCCTCCTGACTCCAGGGCCAGTGCTGTATTCACTGCACCCCATAGCCACTCCAGAGCACAAACATTCTTGAAATAGTTGAAATGTTTCTCTGGAAAAGTCACCAATTTTATGGGTTGTGCTTTGGGGCACGAAACAGTTCATTTTTCCTTAATTTCTAATGAAATTAAGGCAGGTTTATGTTTATTTGGTTTGGGCCTTTTGTTTTAGGGCCTTTCCTCTCTTCCTCCAGCAAAATTCAGAAGATCTACCCACCATTGTAGTGCACTTTCTGTGTTTCCTATGGAATATAGTGCCAAATTGGAAAGAATACTTCCCAATCAGCCGTATTGTGGCTTAAGTTAATCTAAACCTTGTTTTTCCTTCTCCAACAGCCTAGATAGAAATAGCTCTAAAAATGGAATCGCCTTCATTTGATTGTTACCCAAATTGTTTGGAATCATAGACTGTATTGAGCTGTTTGGACTCGATCATTAGAAACAGATTCTATTTACAAATGACAGATTTTTCTATAATGTGACCTCCTGGTGGCCTGGAGACAGATGTAGGTTTTATACAGATTCATTAGCTTCTTACTTCACAGGCTTGTTTTCTTTTTCTAACTCACTGTGTCCTGATGTTTGCAGGCATTTGTACTGCCTTAAAGCCCAGACATCAGACTTTGGCTTGAGAGAGAAACAACCAACATTTTAGACTTGCTGGCTCTATTTATATAGGTTCTTCATTGCATCATTGAAATTCTTATTAAAGAAGACTTTTAAGGAAAAGAGAATTGAAATGGATGAATTAATAAAGATAAACTTAGTTATCCCTTTTTTTTTTGGAGGGGGAAGGCAGGACAATTGGAGTTAAGTGACTTGCCCAAGATCACATGGCTGGTAAGTGTTAAGTGTCTTGAGGCTGGATTTGAACTCAGGTCCTCCTGACCCCAAGGCTGGTGTTCTATTCATTGTGCCACCTAGCCACCCCAACTTAGTTATCTTTTACTTCTAATCATTATCTTGCATATCTAATTAGATGAATGTAAATCGAGCTTCTGAAGGAAAAACTAAAGGTAGGCTAGAGTCCTGAGCATTCAAATCCTAAATCTTAGGTTCTCAGTATTTCCCTCAGGTTACCAGGCTTTGCCTTTGGTAGCCTTCTGCACCATGGAAGATTTTCTTTGCCCAGATTTGCTTTGGTCCTCACCCCTGCAGAAACTCATTTGTTCATTGTTGTTATGACAATGCACATCTTCCCCAACTATGAAAGTGAATAGTTCATTGGTAGTGTTGGTCACTGTTCGACCTAGATCCTTCTGCTGCTTCACTCACTTTTTACAGAAGGATTTCATTGGGGCAATTCAAAAATTTCTCGTCTACATTTGAGGCAATAGGTACACTTGGCTGGAGCTCTGAATCTCTAGGCATGCTTCATTGTACCTAGCTGATGAATGACTTCCTACAGAGCTGGGTGTCAATACATTTTTTTTTACAGGTAGATGATAGAGTACAACTTCACTTTATCATGAGGAGGGACTCTGAGCTCACATTTTAAGTAAAGTATTATTTGGTATTAAAGTAACTCATTCAATAAACCAAGATCTTTCATTCAGACTTGCCTTAATAGAGGGTCTCCAGAGACCTGTTTTGATGAATAGTAAGACTGTATTTTTGGAAGCCTGTTAATTGTATGTGAGCACATGTTGAGAGTCTTTGAAATAATTGCCCTCTTAAATATTCTTACTTCAATTTTATTTACATTTAAAATTTTTGCTGTCAATTAAAAATTTTTCTAGCTAAAAGTCAACATCCATGCTAGCTCTATTTAAATGTTAAATTTAATGAAACATAAATTAATAAACACCAACTATCTTTGGAGAATATCTCTTGTAACAAAACAAATCTTCCTGGGCTATGTGATCCACTAGGCAACTCCCTAAGACTAAGTTTCAGAGAAGGCACCTTTCTGCATTGGAGGGCGTTTCCTCACTAGGGCCTTAGCTATGAAATGAAACCACAGATCCAGTTCCCATCCTCCCTTCCTCTCCTCCTCCAGCCCTACCCATCACTGCCTGTTTTTTCCTCATCCACTAAGGAGAATTTATGGACTCTAGCCAGTGGACAAAGTGGATTCACATGTACACACTTGAAGTGATTATAAAATATCTTGAATCTTTCCTTTTAAGCAGTGATGGTTGTAAGGACAATATTTAACTGCTTGGTTTTTTGTTTTGCTTTCTGTTGCTAAAGTAGAAATGGAAAGTTCCACTTTTTTGTAATTTTGGTTCGTTAAAGAGAGAACAGATCTTGATATAAAATCACTGGGATTTAGATTGAGAAGGGACCTTAACTGAGAGCTTAGATTTGTCAAGAAGACTGCTCCACTCATCTGGCTTCACAAGGGTGATGAATCAGTCCCAGTAGAGTATGCCATCTGCACAAGGCCAGCCTTGGACTTAGTTACCCTGCTGGGAATGCATTCCTTTTCTTGATTGCTGAGCACACTGGCTTTTATTAGGGAGCAATGAAACCTTTGTAGAGTAGGGCAGAGCCATGGTTATAGTAAATATGGGCCTGTTAACTATGAGAAAAGCACCTTTTCTTGGTGGAGGAGAAGGGAGAAGAGGGGGCATTTTTTTGTTGTTGCCCAGTATTAAGGTGCCAGTTGGTTTTAATTTAAATATGTAACTCACACAAATCCAATTCCAATAAACTAATTTTTAGTGAATGGTTTTTTTTATCATAAGATAGTATAACTCAGAACGATTACAGTTGAAGAAAGTGGGCTTTTTGTCAAGCATTTATAGCTAACTTCCAGGTATTTTGACAAGCTGAATCTTTTCTAATTCAGTTACAGTCTTCTTTAGATATCTGAATTTGTCAATGTGAAAATAAAGACTTCTTCCTGCTGCTGCTGAATTATATTTACTTAAGTTGTTCAGCTCGCCAAACTCAATAAATAAATTCATTCATTTACCCTATCTATCCATCTTGCTGGCCTGGGTTGCGCTGGCCACACATCGTATACTTTTTTACCTGGTTACATACATTAGGTGCTCCTGTAGGTACACATGGAAGTGCTGTAGATTCTGAAAACAGCCTCAGTTCCAGAAGATGCTGTTGGTGGCCATAAAGCTAAGCCTGGGTAGAGTTCTGCCCTTGCACCAAAGGAAGGTGACTGCCATGCCGGAACTCGGGAGCTGAGGGAGGCTTGTTATTGGGAACAGTGAGACTAGAAGTTAACAGAAATAATAGGAAAGTTGGAAATTCCAGGGATTTTTTTTAATGATGTTAAAACTTTTTTCTCTAAAGTTTTGCGCAAAAAGTTATACATTTTACTAATTGCTTTAGTAGTAATTGAGACAATATCTAACGATGTTTTCTTAGGAATCTTGATTCACATAGAAAAAGAATAGGAATAGAGCTTTCCTTCTAAAATTCACTAACATAGAGTTCATGTATTTTAGAGGGCAATGCAAGACCTCTTCTTTCACCCTAAAATGTCAGTTGAAATATTTGTGCCATTAGTTGGCTTTCTACCGTTAACATTTATGTCGATGGTGAACAGTTTGGTTTTTCAGTAAATGGAAGCTAGGGGAAGAAATTTTATTGACCATGTGAACTGTCAACAAAAAAAGAAGTGGGATCTTCCAGGTACTGGAAAAAATGGATTGAAATAAAATTGAATGAATGGAGCAAGTCCAGTGACTGGATGTTATGTGCTCATTGGAATATCCTGATGTCTCTTGACCTATCATTATTGTGTTACTTTATCTTCAATAACAGATATTGATTAAATGCTTATAATGTGCCAGGACCAAGTGCTGGAGATACAAGGAAAGACTAAATAAATAAAAGGGCTTTTTCTGACCAACCACATTTCTCATTTCTCAGGTTTCTTGTCATAGGGACTTGGCTCTTCCTCTTCTTCCTCTTGTAATGATTATGTTATTTCTTTCTCAAGTTCTTTAACAAAGAGAAAGCCGCCTTCCAGAAACTCAGGTATAATGTCTTCAGCAGAGGAGTATCTTCTCAGAGGAAACCCAACAACCTTTACCTTTATCCCAGCCAGACAGCTTTCTGCTGCAGTGTTCTCTCCTCTTTGTACATAAATAGAAGGTTTGGGGTAAATCTTCAGAAAGCTTTTAGTAAAAAGAAAGCAACCACAAGTCTTTCATAGTCATCTTAATAAATAATGGTCTCTTAAAATCTTTTCATTAACTTTAGAAATTATACAACCTAGTTTGCCCTTGAAACAACCAAACCTGATAAACATCCATTTACGGCTCATTGTGCTGAAAATCAATTTCTCCGTACAGCACACCCGTAATGATTTTGTGCTTGCTGGACCTGGGTCTTAGGCCCTTCTGTCCATCACTCCACCTCTCTCAGTGTCCATATTTTGTCTGTAGAGTCAGGATGTTTAGCGGTTTTCTGCCTCCCTTTCCTCATAGTTATGACTTTTTGGTGCTATTAGCTTATTTCATGACATTATTGTATCATAGTTTATTTAACCATTCACACATTTCCCTTCTGCTGTTTCCCCTCCTTTAAAAATAAACCATCACCATAACACCTTTCTCAGTTCACCCTCCCCTCCTGTTCCAATTGCAGGCCTCTCGGAGGACAGCTCTCTGCTTTCTCCCTTCACGTTGAAGAGTTCACTGAGTTTGAACCCAACATTTCAGGGGTCTCTGAGCCCAACTGGACAGGGTTCATCCCCTCTCCTAAGCCCTGTCCTAGGTGATGCTGGTTGTGTCAGAGTTGAAGATGAGGAGGAAACAAAACACCAGGTAGGATGATAACTCTGTAAATATTCCCAAACGAGGAATGTTGCCCGTAGGGTAAACTCTGTTACTGTGTAATTCTTGACCTCCGTTCAGCTTTGCATATACATAGATGTGTTTAGTATGAAATCTGTTCGGAAGATGACGTATTCTGTTGTAGATGTCCATGATCCATTTTATTTAGCCTTTCCATCTGCTATCAAGGCCAGAGGTGGAGGATTCAGGAAGTGTGGTTATCAGTTGTTGACTCACTCGTTAATGATACACAGAAACGCACGGCCCTCCTCCTGTGAGGTCAGCATGCTGTGTATTGGAGCCCTTTTTGGTGGTCTCTGCAACTTCCCTGCCATGCCATGAGAGGGACCCTTCGCTACCCCCGGGGGCAGCCCTCCACAAAGGGCAGCTGGTAGGGAAGCTATTGTCCTGGGACAATTGAAGAGGAATCTATTGACTCATTGGTGGTAACATTTTCTTGCTCATCATGCTTATGGAACATCTGTTTAGTGGGTTCTGCTAAAATCATTTCCGAGTCACCTGAGAGCTTGTCGAGTGGAAGGAAAAAGACAAGCATTTATATGGCACGTACTGTGTGCCAGGCATTGTCCTAAGCGTTTTACAATTATGATCTTATTTCATCCTCACAGCAGTCCTAGAGGGCAGGTGCTGTTACCAGGACACGGAAGCAGAGAGAGATTAAGAACCTTAATCAGTGTTACACAGCCAATGAGGGTGTGAGGTTGAATTTCAGCTCCGGTCTTCCTCACTCCAGGTCCAGTGCTCAGCACACTGTGTTATTCCCATGACCTGAACGACATTTTACTCTGTCAGATTAGGAGCAAGAGATCCTGAAGAGAGTTTTATCAGCAGAGTTCAAACATAAACCCACAAAACAAGTAGGAAATGAGGGAGACGACAGCATGAAAAGGAATGTGTGGAGCGTCCAACGGTCCGTGCTGACATGCCAGGAAGGTGCTGGGGGCCTGTGGCGTGCTAGCAGCCTGAGGGCATCTCAGAGGAGAGCTGAGAGTGTGGCCTTTAGGCTAGGAAGGGAGGTTTCCATGCTAACTTTGTGTTTCTTCTGAGCTCTGCAAGGAGGACAAGGACTTCACTCTTCTTCCTTGTGAATTAAAGGAAAAGCCTCCTGAGAAGGTGATGGAGGCTGAAGTGAGAGTGAGAACACAAAAGGTACCCAAAGGGTTTCCTGGGCAATTGGCACTGTAAAAATGACCATCGTGCATTTGGATTCTGAGAGGGATGGCTCATTGGTGTGCTGAGGGCCCCTGGCCTCTTGGCTCCAAGTCTTGGACCTCAGGCTTCTCCTCACCATTTATGGAATCTTGTCCGAGGCAGTCTCCTTGGACCCGAGGGGTGGGGTTGGGGGAGGCACAATCAAGCATCCATTCATTGCTTGCTGGGTAGCAGGCCTGCCACTGTGTTCAGTGCTTTGTAAATATTCTCTCATTTGAGGCTCACAACTAACTCTGGGAGGTACGCCCTGTCATGATCCCCATTTCACAGTTGAGGAAACTGAGGTAGACAAGGGTTGAGTGACTTGCCCCCAGAGTCACACACAAGTGGGATTTCAACTTAGCTCTTCTGACTCCAGGTGCAGCACTCAGTGCCCAGTGGTACCCTTTGGCTCCCTCAGGGAGAGAGGGGGATTGAGCCTGGTGATTTCCAGAACTCCTTTCAGTCCTAAAATTCTCTTTCTGTGGCTTTTACTTCTAAGGCAGAAAAGCTATCAATGGACTTCCCGTGATTTTTTTCCCATTAGTAATTTTCCCTTGCTCTAGGGAGCTCTTTCCTCATTGTACTTTGGCACTTGCTTCAGCCAGGATATTTTCTCTCCTCACCTCCCTAGCAGAGAAAGCAAAGCACACCATGGGAAAACTTTTGGCGGGGGGGAGGCAGGGGAGAGTAGAATTCTTGAATTTTTATTGCATTTTATTTTGTGTTTGCATATTCGTTATTTAAATTTTTAGTTTATTTACTTTCTGAAATTAATAAAAAGCAATTGTGGAAATTTCTGCGTCACCTACATTTCTCACAGAATGGGTCGGCTAAGTGCTCATGTGCCCAGTGGGTTCGAAGGTGCCACAGGAAATACTGCCTGCCTTGAATACCCAACAGCTGCTGTCAGTAAATGATGCAGAAAGATAAGGATTGGCTCTTGTGAGACAGAGTGGATCCCGTCATCCACCCAGGATGGAAAGTAGTTGGACATGGGGTGGGATGAGTATCTTTTCCTCTGTAAATGTGTGTAGACTTCATAGGTCTAGTAATTAGAAATAAGATGAATGCCAGTTTTCCACTATTTGTAGTAATATGCAGGGGGGAATGTGCAGAATTTCCTGTCTTTAGGAAGTCCAGGAAGGCAGAGGCCACACAGCCCCACTGAGCACAGTTGTTAAGGATCCCGTGTCCTAGGGAGTAGTTCTCCAGGCTTCCGAGCTGGGAGGACCTGAGAGGTCATCATGCCTCGCCTACACTGTGACAATACCCCACTAGTGACTCCACGTGCAAACAGAGTCTGGGAGCGTCCTGGATTGGCCACAGTGTCACCTCCAGGAGGCTGAGGCCAAATTTCATTTCCCATTTGCACTTAGAGCAGGAAGAGGAAACATTTATTTTTCAGGAACTAAGAAACATCTGTTCCTGCAGTTGAGATTATAGCAAATCTGTCAGCTATAATACTTTTCATAACAATTTAGCTTGGAGCTTACGGCGTGTGTATAAATGTGAAGAAGCTGGCTTTTTTATTCATTTCCAGGGCTTATAGAAGGCCCTCATAAACAGAGTTTCTGCCTGAAGTTTACTGTTGTTAGCACATCATGTTCTGGTCGTTTGCCTGTTGATGGTGATCACTCTTTAAAGAAAGGAAGAGCAGCTCTGTAGGCTGCGTTTTTAAATAAGTTGTTACTGATACTTTCTGTCTCATGGCACCGTGGTCAGTCTAAGCATTCCTCCCTCCTCTCTCCTAGAGAGCCAGGACACAGGACAAATAGTCATTTTCAGAGGGGAAAAAAGGTTAGCACAGCTGATTGCTAAATGGAACCTGCGGACCTCTCTCCTCCATAACCACAAAGGGGGGTGTCCCCGTTTCTCTTCCCGTGAGTGCTGTGGGATCATTTTGTGGCCTTGGCTTTTGATGGGCTGTGTTGAATCCTCCCATCCTCTGTTGCTCCCCTACTTTGTCCTGCAGCCTCCGTCAGGGAGTCAGCTCTTTGGCTCCGGGGCCTGTTCTCCAGGGACGAGGAGCTCAGATCCTAGCTCCCGGCCACACTGAGACTGCGTCCTTGATGTGCTGAGAAGGTTCTGACCTCGGATCACATCATGACTGGAAAGCAGCTATTGACAAAGTATTTGATATGGGCACAGGGCCAGGATTGGTCAGGTCCTCCCCTGGGAGTCCAGGGGTCGACCAGCCTCTCTGCTCACTGCTGTGTGACCTCGAGCAAGTCTCTGTTCATTGTGATTCTTCCTCCCACTTGTACAAGTGCTTTGGAGTCTGCAAAAGGAGAGGTAGTGGGAGTGTTCTTTCAACTTGGCAGAGGAGGAAACTGAGGCTGTGAGAGATTGACAGCCAAGGCCGCATTCAAACCCAGGGTTTTTGACTCCTTGCTTTTCTCCCCAGGCCCTAGTTTCTTCTTCGATGGCATAAGGAGGTTAGGCTAGTTGATTTTTAGGGTCTCATTTAGCCAAAAATTCCATGAAATCTTTGTCCCAGTGTCTGAGCAAGGACTGCTTAGGAGAGGCTCCAGGAAATCCCCAGCCCAAATTCTTCCTGTGTGTGGATGGCTTGGACTAGAAGGCTCCTTGAAGCCTCCAGTGTGGGGTTTGGGGAACAATTTCTCCTTCACTGGTGTTAGCCTGAGACTTGGCAGTCTGTAATTGTAGACTCATTCCTCTTGGGATTTTCTGTTCTCTGTTAAATGGAACTCATGGTAATGGCAGGAGAAGCCATCAGTTATCGATACTTTAATGTCAATAAATGTTCTCCATTTGACCATAAAATGAAACTTCAGGTTTTGTCTTTAAGCATTTGAAAGTTTCTCCTGTAAAAAAGGGCTTACTTGGCTGGCTTGGCCTCTGCAGGCAGGACTAGGGGAAGTCTTGTGTTCTACCTCCTTGCTCTTCTTGGGCTATTTGGGCTTTTCTTGATAGCAACTGGTCATGTAGTGGATGTGCAAAAGGCTGGCTTCCAGAGAGAGTGGCTGGACGAACAGCTGACTTTAAGGAGCTGTGTGCTGGCCCAACGAGGGCTGAGAGCCTCACCATGGTCATGGGAGTCCAGAGGGAATGTCCTGTGTTCTGGGATGAGCACTCTACACTTAGTTCCAATTTCCAGGTCAGAATCAGCCTGAAGGAAAAAAAGATTCATGTTGTTCAGCTGGGGTGAGCTTGGTTCCAAGAAGAAATCATCTTCTTGGGATTGGATCTTTGAATTGAAAATGTAGGAGGTTATCTCTTTGGTTATCCCCCCCTTCAGTGGTTCCCGTGAAGTCCACAGCCATGGCAGAAGAAGGAAAGCCACTCCACACTAAGACTTTGTGTATCTGAAGCGACATTTAGGGGGATGACATTTTGGGTACAGTCGATTGGCTTGAGGTTGTGGCAAGATGAAAGCTGCTGATTAGAGACCGAGGCACCTCCAGTTGGGATATGTGCTGACAGGCGTGTGTTGTCTCTGACTTTGTGCTCCCTGCAGATCCTCTCAGTAAAGGGGAGCCTGGGGCACAAAGTCACTTCTGCACAAAGGGAATGGGCTCAGCTTCTTCCATCTGTGACCTGTGACCTTTTTTCCCCCAGTTTTTCAGATTTGCCACAAAAGGTTCAGGGAATCAAGAGGGAAGACTTAGAACTTAGAATGATGGGATAACTCTTTATTTTCATAGCCCTTGGGCTGGGTTCTGAGAAGAGACGGTCTCAGTAAACCCCCGTAGGCCCAGGATATCAGGAGGCTTTTGGGTCCATGAGGACCCAAGAACAAAACCAGTGTATGTGTTTACATGTGTGTGAGTACATAAGCATGTATACACACATACACATATATAAATGAATGTGTTTGTATATGGACATGCATGTGGTTTACATGCATTTCACAAGTGTGTGTGCATGTGTATGTATGCACACACGGGTAAGAGGAAGAGCAAGTACTGTGTGGCATGATCTGAGGCACATCATTTAACCTCTGCCTCAGTTTCCTTATCTGTAATATTGGGGATAAGAATAGCCCCTACATCCAAGGGGCAGGAGTTTTGAGGATCAGATGAAATAATACACATTAAGCACATTGTTTTCGCTCTTTTTTTTTGGAGCGGGGAAGGCAGGGCAGTTGGGGTTAAGTGACTTGCCCAAGATCACATGGCTAGTAAGTGTTAGGTGTCTGAGAGTGGATTTGAACTCAGGTCCTCCTGGTGCTCTATTCACTGTGCCACCCAGCCACCCCACATAAAGCACATTGTAAACCTTAAAATGTGACTTACATGCTTGCTGTTATCATTGTTGCATGTGTGTTTTTTCTAATACAAATGTTTTCCTAATTAAAATTACATCAATGATGAAACACATAAATAAGAAATATCTATACTGTACAAGAAATTGATTGGTTATGACGCTTAACAAGAAGGGCTGTTTGCTCTTTCGTTGTTCAGCAGGAGAGAAGGAACGGACAAATTTTAGCCAAAGCAAGAGTTTCCATTTGTGTATGATGTGTGTATTTTCTCTGTCTCTCGATCCCTCTCTCACTTGTATATGTGCACACATATTTGCAGAGAGAGGGGTGTAAAAAGTTAGGGTCATGTAGGTATCCAATTTAACTTGTTCAGAAGGATCCTGTTTTTAGTTCTCAGAGAGTCATGTCTGGATCTCCCAAGAATGAGCAGTCCCTCATGTGGGCAGGAGGAGCCCTGGAGTGGACTCTTCCTCAAGTGATTGTCTTGAAGCAAGAGAAAATGATGGAGAACTTAGAATGTGAAAGAGAAAAAGGCTTAGAGACTTACTCATTTGTCCAAATGTTTCCATTTGTCTGGTGTTTAATTAGCAGGCCTAGTTAAGAATGTCAGCCCCAGCACACTGTGCTCACATTTTATAGAGCTCTTTACATATAGCATCTCGTTGGATCCTCACAATAACCTGGTGACTAGATTCTGTTATCTTCATTCTACAAATGGAGAGACTGAGACTGAATTGGAAATAATTGGCTTACCTAGGGTCATACGTGAAGTATCCAGGTTACTTCAGAGGCATGTGAGCAACAAGCTGGAGGACTAGACATTCTCCCCCTTCCTCACTTCTCAAACCTCTCCAAAAAGAAGTGTGCCAGAGATAAAGCAGCCTTAACTCTCTCTGGTCTAGGATACCCAGAAACCCCCCAAAAAAAGTCAAATCCATGAACCAAGACCTTGAGCTTTCTCATCCTTTCTCTCCCACATTCCAAACTCCCCGCAGTAAGGCTGCACTAGTAGACCAAATTGTTCTCATCTGCCCATTCCACCAGGGAAAGTCTTCACATCCTTGAGGCAGACACCCCAAGGTGGGTGGATCAAGTGGACAACAAAGGTAGAAAGCAACCTGAAAAGGGTTGGCAGCCTTCATGCCAGACGTACTAGTCTTCCCAGAACTGCAAAACATAAGCTTGCCAAAAAGACTGTTCTATGGGGAACTCAACACAGGGCAAGCGTTCACATAGTGGTCAGAAGAAGTGAAACAAGGACACTCTCAAGGTCTCTTTCAAGAACTTTACAGTTGCTTGTATGACATGGGGGACATGGGCCCAGGACTGCCCAACTTGGTATGGCCACATCACAGAAGGTGCTGTGCTCTATGAGCAAAGCAGAATTAAAGTAGCTCAGAAGAAACATGAGCTGCACAAATTTAGAGAATCCTCCCCAATGTTCACCCGGACTATTTGTGCCTGACCTGGGGTAGAGCATTCCGAGCTCATGTTGGTCTGATCAGCCACATTTGGACACCCTGTGAACTTTGCTCTAGCATCGTGCTGTCGTTTCAGTCCTCTGAGAACAAAGGACAACCACCAGTCAATCAACAAGTAGACTAAACCAGATCCTCCACCTTGGTCCCCTGTCCCTCTTTCCATTGCCGTGGAGACCTTGGCTCCAGGTTGCTGAGGTTTGCTTGGGCAGCAGCAGAGACTTGAGAGTGAGGGGCAGCAGCCCTTCAGGAGCAGAAGCCTGCCAGGACTGCACCTCTAACACCAGTGTGGGTAGGCAACCCTCAGCTTGGAAGTCCTGACAGTAAAAGGGCAGACACTCTCTAGCGTCAGCAGAATAGTTCTCTGGACTGCCCAGAGGGAGTGGAACACACAGCCAGGGGACACCATGGTGGGTGTGGGAGTGGATTGGGGAGCCTGAGGGAAGAGCACGGCATCCAAGTGGGGCCATTTCTGACCATCCAGGAGTCACCTGGGTCACAGAGCTGTACTGGTCATCTGAATTGCCTCCTGTGGAAGGAGGCCGAGATCCAGCCCCACTGTTGGAGCAGACAGAGTTAGAAAGGGAGTAGGAGAAAATCAGGGGGGAAAAAACAACCACTTGAAGTTACCAAAAATCTCAGGAAGAAAACTCAATGTCCTTAAATATAAGCAAATCAATTAATAGGGAAGAATTAACACTAGAAGGAGATACAGTCTCCAGATTTAGTAAATGAGTCAAGCATCTAGGAATAAGTAACTTCCAAACAAAGGAAAATAATCCTACATTTGATGCAGCAGAGGACACAGGACCCTGAATGAGGAATCACAACTTGCTGAATGGTTTAAAAGAGAAATGTGAATGATGAGAACAGAATTCATGGCCGGCATGTTTAAAAAAAACTGGAATCTTGTGGCAAGTCATGGCAAAGAAACAATGAGAACAACAGATTGGGAATGCAAATCCAGAGCAGTGGAGGGTAACCTAGAAGAAGAGGAGCAAAAAGCAGGAGCATTAAGAGAAAATAGGCTTTTGGAAAAGAAAAACCTACTGATTCCACAAACAAGATGTGTGATCGCAGCTCTCCCTGAAGAACATGAGAACAGCAGCCACAAAAACACCAGAATGCAGGAGATCGTGGAGAACTGTGCCAAACTCCTGAACATAGAGAATGATACTAACTGGAAAGAGTCATTAATCACCTCCAGAAGGAGGAAGAAGCCCAGACCCAAGGCTGCAAACACCACGATTCGTAGTAGCTAAATTTAGTAATTCAATTCAGAAACGAGTTCTGCAGCCTGTCAGAAAAAAAGACCTCTAAATAGCTAGGTGATGCAGTGGATAGAGCACCCGCCCTAGAGTTGGGAAGACCTGAGTTCAAATCCTGCTTCAGACACTTGACACTTACCAGCTGTGTGACCCTCAGCAAGTCACTAACTTTGATTGTCTTGCACCCCCAAAAATATACTTGTACGCGCACACATACACACAAAGAGAAACACATGCATACATATGAGACATTTGAATAACACAGAACTATTCATATTCACTCAAAAAAGGAGGATGGAATGGAATTGCATGTTCTCAAGAGCACTGAAGCATAAGATACGGTCCGAGATGACCTCCCCTACAAACCAGAACACAGCTATAAGTGAAAAAAGCTGGATGTTCGGTAGCAAAGAGGCATTTGAAACATTTTCAGAAAGAAAACCAGAACTGAAGAGAGAATGAGAGATGTACGGGAGGGGTGAGTGAGTGCAGCAGCCAAGGGGCCAGGAAGAAGGAGACAAGGTGTAGTCAGAGGTCCGATAGAGGTAACTGTGAAGAGGTGGACTGCCGAAGGTGGCAACACCCTGCCTACAGGTGAATCAGTGACACTGTATTACAACATGGGAGTGTTACGTGCGTGGGGGAAGGGATCAAGCCTATAGAAGTATGTGTAGGAAATTAAACTCCTCAAGGCAACTGGCACCTGGCACCTGGGGGAGTGGGACAGCATGGACCTGTGAAGGAGATTTTGAGTCAAATGAGGGGAAAAAAGGTAACCAGGGGCGATTATAGAGAGTGGCAGGCTACCTTATTGGGGACGTAGTAGAGGAGGCCTCCTACTAGGGACATTGTCCTATCTGACACCTGCAATAATTGACATTGCTCTGGGGGTGAAACACAGTGAAAAAGGTGAATCCATGGGGCAGTGGCAAAAACTACCTCAAGGGGAAAGCGTAGAATGTATACCTTGGAAGTTTTGATTGCATGAAGAATATAGAAATAAGAGAAACACCAGATAATTATAGGGTCATAAATCAGAGAATGAGGGTCTGGAGTAAAAAGAAATTCAGGACAAATAATAGAGAGAGAGAAATCTTTTTTTTGGAAAGGGGTTCAAAAAAATGAAATTTTAAAAAACTAATGAATAGGACTAATTGAAGAAGAGGAGAGAAATAGGAAAATTGGATTGACTGAGAGGGGGAAAAAGGGAGAAGAATTGTGTAGCTAGATAAAAGCGGAAGAGAAAAATGAAAGGAAAAAAGGTAACAAATGAGGGATAAGGGGAAGAGAGACAGCGGGAACAGGCCAACCTTAAAAATGAGGTAAAGGGAAAATAAGCATAGCTTGGGGGAAGAAAGCTATTAGACACAGATGGCAGAAACTATAAACCTGACTCTAACAACTTTAAATGTGAATGGATTAAACAGTCCAATGAAATGCAAAAGAGCTTGGCAAAGACCACAAAGTTCTACTATCTGTTGCTTATAAAAACATTTAAAAAACAAAGACATAACAGTAAAACTGAGATGGGCAAAAAAATCCTCTGTGCTAAGAGTTGAATACAAAAAGATAAGAGTTGCCATCATGCTATCTGACAAAGTAAAAAAGTTTAAAAAATGAAAGAAGGGAATTCCTCAGATCCTGAAAATTATCCTGAAGGGAACCATAGATAACAAAGTAATATGGGTAATAAACTTACGTTTCAAATGCCTTAGCGTCCAAATTCATAGAGATAACATATGAGCAACAAGAACGCAGTAGAGACAAGAGACTTCAGTATTCCTCTCTCAGTTTTAGATAAATCTAATGATAAACAAAAGGAGAATGCAAAACTGAACAAAATTCGTGGGAAAATGAGTTAGAAAACTTAGGGCATCTTCTAAATGGGGCAGCAGCAGAAGGAGTATACATCTGTCAGCTAGGAGTTCACATTTTGAATGAGGGTCTTCCTAAATCCAAGTTAAGCTCTGTATCCATTAGGCTACCTCTAAAGTACACAATTTGAGTTTTTTATTTCTACTTTTACAAAGGGGATGCTTGCAATATGTAGAATCAGTGGATCTGGAACTTTAAAGGGATGGGGATTATTTTGAGAGAAGTTAGCAAGTTCTATAGCCTATAACTGTAAGAGCAGGCAAGTTGGGAGAAGGATTGAGCCTTTTTTAAACTTGTTACTCAGAAATCCAGAGGTCTAACCTTGTGAATGAAGGCTGTGACCTCTCCTGTCACAAGGAGCTGTTTGCACGAGGCTTATTGGAAGATAAACAAAAAAAAAAAAAGAGCTTGCCGGCGTCCTTTTGTCTCCTTGTAGAGCCATTGGCATCTAGAGAGGCTTTCTTGGGTTATCAGCCCGGCTGGGCCTGGGGTGGCCCTTTGCTGGCTTGTTGGATATTCTTTACATGCTCGCTGGGCCACTTCCTGATCCTCATATGTGATGTTCAGTCTCTTTTCTTGGTGATTGTTAGGCTTGTCTCCTCCACCCTGTCATCTGCCTCAAAAAACCCTCAGCTTTTTTCACTTCTAAGCTATGGGAGTTGTATTTTGTTTCTATGTCCACATGATTGTCAAATCCAACTGAATATGAAGTGGTAGGGCCTGGTTCATTTTTGTCTTTGTATTCTCCACACCTAGTACAGTGCCTGGCCTATGGTAACCATTTGATAACTAATTGTTGGACTTTCCTAAGCTTCCTGCATTTGGGTATAAAAGTCAGTAATTCTTTTCATCTGGTCTTTTCCTTCATTATTGGGTGTTTGTGTGAATTTCTCCCCCTCCCCAAATGGATTTCTTTTCCTTAATCTGATGTTTTTTCCCTCCTTTTAAATAGAAGTTGGTGAGAACCAACAACACTCGAAAGGTATGAGAGCCCCGAGTAGCCATTGCTGCACGTTTCAGCAGGGCCGGTGTTGGGTCTCAGAGAGTTCGTGTTTTGCCACATGCTTGCCTGGGGGTGCAGTGTGGTCTTCCTGGTGATGCTGGTGCTCTTTTTGTGTCCCCTCTTCTTCACCCTCAGCATTTCTGACTTTCCCTTGTAGCCTGTGAATTAATGCTGTGGCTTTCGCCAGAGCAGGCCGCTGCTGGGGCCTCCCATCAGCTGTGTCAGAAAGTGTTGCAGGTGAAAAGGGCACTGATGATTTCCCTATCCTGAGAGTGGCAGGGGCTGCTTTGTTCTGTTGGGATGTGGCAGAAAGCATGATCTTCCTTGCTGCAGGGTCTGATGTTTTAAATGCTTCATACTCACTCTACCAGCTTGTCCATCTGGGCTTTCATTATTATTAACTGATAGTTCTTGTAAAGACATTGAAATGTGTTTCCTGCTGTGTTCCTCCACGTGGGTGGAACACAAACTCCTTGGAACCTATAGTGTTAGCCGAAGACAAGTTCTGAAGCCCCTTTCCAAGAGCTTTAAAGTTCCTGAAGTCCCCCAAAGACTTTATCCTAAGGCAAGTCTCTTAGGTAATGCCAGTTGTGTGGACCTGAGGACAGCAGTAAGGCCAGTGGATGCTGGAACTTAGTTTTTCATATGATCTTTTTCTTTCTGTTAGACCCAAGTCCGGTTTGATTAATACTGTTTCCAGAAGCAAAGTCAGATCTTTTAAAACCAAAACTCAGTATAGCTATGGAAAGGCAAGTGTGTTAATAAGAATCAAATGCGCCATAATATAGCCCCCTGGCTATAGGTTCTCCCTTGCAGATCAGCTAGTCTGTCACATGGATCCCTTGTGTTAAGGTCTGGCTGTACCTGAAGAAATGTCTCATCTTTCAGCTACACAGAAGACAAGCAACATGGTACCCATTTTAACAAAGCACAAATAATAAAGCAGAAAATTACTGTTTAATTTGATTAAAATTTAGATAAATGGCCCTCCATAGTTAGAAAAACAACTCCAAGAATTGATAAGAGATTTTGCTTTTTAGAAAAGGTTAACCCTCCAAGAGTAATGATGGGGAAATAAAGTGAATGAATGCTGTATCAGCAAGCACCCTAGCATACCCAGGATGGCTGCTAGCACAGGTACTTAGATCTGCTTTTCTAAAGGAAAGCAACTCAGAATTGGTTAACAATCTTACTTTAGTCAACCAAACAAATATCATTTATCTAGTTCAGGGGAAAAAGTCAGCACCCCGAATTTCAGAGAATACAAACACAAGTTACAAAAAGAAATTACAAGCAGACAAAGAAACAGATCAGCAGACAGGGCTTCCAGCCATCTGACCGTTACATCCATACCTAGTCAGTTACCAGAGAGGGAAGCACCAACATCTGGGTTTTCAGGGGGGGTGGGGGGTGGGGGTGGCCTCAATGGCTCCCCAGAGTCTCTCATCTGGCCAAATCACACAATTCTTTCCAAAGTGAGCAGCAAAGCAAAACCTTACATCAGAGTATATATGGCCATCTCCTGGATCAGAGAATGTCACAGCCCTCTTGACCCACTGCCCAATCACAAAGTGATAAGACGTGGGCATTCCTGAAGAACAAGCCTCCCGCCACAGGCTCCATGTGACCACATTCAGCCTATTAGGGGGCAGAGTATACTTTCAAATCAGGGAAAGTTCTCAGAGTCCCTAAAGCCACTTAAGCAAAGGGCCTAGGGGCAGGGAAGACCTTGAGATTCCCATAACAAATGCTCATCACCTTCAAAGTGATAGAAAAGTACACAGACAATTTAGGGTTGAAATAAACATTGTAGAACTTAAATAAGAAAGAATTGAATGTTAAAGGTGACTGTACAAAGTTTTGTCCTTTAAAGGTGAATGATTTAGAGTCCAGTGGTAATGAGGCCAGAGTGTAGAAATGTAGGTAGGAGAGTATGAGCAGGAAATTATAAATACAATTATTTAGAAATAGGATCTCTGAGTGCCAAATGATCTAGAAAGATGATGTAGGAAATAACCCTACTATGTACAGTATGTAAGTTTCTGAAGGAGAGTGGAAACTGGTAGATGAGGTCATTTGAATGGAGTTAAGTTAATGAAAGAACAAGTAATAGAAGATATCTGAATAGTTCTCAATTAAATAAGACTTCTGAATACAGCCTCGACTGTACCTTAATGAAGAGGAAGGACTGATAAGGATTGGGGGAGGGGGCCAGGGTGGAATGTGTGTTCATCCTGTTGGTCCATAAAAGGGAATGGACAAACCTCTTTAGGAATCATGTCCATGTTTATCTCCGGTCACATCAGAGTGCTGCATTGAGAGCAGTACACACTAAATTGGCATAAAGACCCTTTGTAAAATATCCTGTGTTAGGTCTTTGTGCTTGTTGATAATCTTGTTTTTGAATCACTTTGTGATGCCCTGGAGTTTGGAACTCTGTTTTTTAACTCTTATGTAACCTGCTCATGCATCATCGCAAACAATGAAAGCATGGCCACTTTGCCACCATGGAATGGGCATCCTGCTCAGAACATTTTTCTCATTTACATCCTGTTACAGTTTTGTACTGGATAATAGGCTCTGAAAAAAAAGCAAGCTGACCATCATCATTAAGCCATAACATGGTTTCAGTTTGAGCCTCTGGGAAAAAAAAACAAAACAAAACTAAGGGCAGGTTTATTGAATTAACTGATTTTTTTGGCCAAACCACAGGAAGTTTTTCCAGTGCCATCTTCTCATTCTCATGCCTCTGTCATGAAGATTCAGTCCTGCAGGTTGGAGCTTAGAAGGACTTGTGACAAATGGGGTTGGAGAGAAAATGGTTCTAGGTATTCAGGGGATGGAAAAGATGAATTGAACCATTCAGCAGCTGCGTATTAAATTACTTACTGCGTAACGCACAGTGCTGGTGCTGTGCTTGCACGTGAAGAATGGTTAGGTGTTGGCTTGAGGACAAGGCTGCACGGTGAAAGGGGCAGGGGCTGCATATCGCACACATTTTCTTCAGCCTCTCTGAGGAAAGGGCAACAATCATGTCCCTTGCCAGTGTTTGCCTAAATGGATTACCTTTAGTTTGTAGAAAACATTTTTCCATTACATTAAGCAGGACTTTGTTAGAATACTCTGGTGTAGGGATATGAAACACTTGGAAAAGGTGATTTTAGGGGCAGAGATAGAGCAAACAGCTAATGCTTATCCTTGGAAATTTAGATGGATGGACTGAAAAACTTCAGATTTATTCCTTTCCTCACCTGAATTGTCACATGGAAGAGGAAGGGAAAGAAAAGGACAGGTTTACATACACTCAGGGATGGGAATGAGCCTCAGCAGCCAAGCCCAGCGATGGTGGTTCAAAACACCACCACCAGATTCACCACCAAGTCCTCAGCAGAGGAGGGTGGGACACACATGTGTGCGCACATACACATTTATGTGCATGTATGCACACACAAATTCACAGAAAGAGACAACATGTGTGAGACAGCAGAGGATCAGCCAGGGGGTGAGCATTTACTAAGCACTAGGCGGGGCCTTGTGCTCGGCCTTTTACAACGTGATCTCATTTAGTGAGTGGGAAGCACCTTGGGAAGTGGGTGCTGTTAATATCCCCATTTCACAGATAACCACACTACTCATCATCCTAGCTGTCTATTATACTAGAAAAATTCTTCAGATGTTTATGTGAGAGATAGTTTTAATGGTGAGATAATATATATTTCAAACATAAATTGTGTTTTCTCTTGTCTCTTTTAGCGTCCCCCAACAGATAATGCATATTTTATAGCCAAGGAGATTCTTGCTACTGAACGAACATACTTGAAGGATTTAGAAGTCATTACTGTGGTATGAAATCTTATGTAATTTATCCTTTATCAATGTACATACCTAATGGAGTCTAAACTACGGGTGAGAAACCTGCAACCTCAAGGCCACTTGAGGGCCTAAAGGGCCACATGTGGCCTCAAAGCCTCAGGTTCCCTACCCCTGGTCTAAACACAACCTGGAAAGAGAAAACATGAGCAAAATCACCCAGAAACTTTGACCTACAAAATCTGATAAACATGGTGCCCTTGGGGAACTTGACATTCACACCTCATCATCTTAGCTCCATAAAAGCTGCAAATTTTTCTGCAGGCAGCTATTGACCCAGGAGCTCAGCACTTATTTTTTTCAACTGAATTAGCTGACAAGGTTTAATAGATGATTGTAGCCCATTTAAATAATTTTTAAGGTTTCTTGATGTATGCAAGCATAGAAACACTGTTGTTAATTGGTTATCTGACCATTAATTGCAAATGACATGTAAACTCAGGGATCATATGCTTGGCACTGTTGCTGGCTACCGTCTGTGCACAGTCCATGTAAAGAGGGATTCCTGGATTCTCCAGATGTCGTTCTCTGGCAGGTGACATTTGGTTGTTGGTGCTGAGGCCCCAGAGCACCAAGAATCATCCTCAGTAAAGTTATTCATAACCACTCCAAAGAGTATCCACACAAAAAATAAAGGGAATGAAATCCGACTTTATCATCTGCCCATAACATAGCTACTCACAGATTTAGAGTGTTCTCGGACTTGAGAGTCTCAGCACTAGGTAATTCATGTACAGGAGTATCTGGAAAATTAACATTTAATTTACTTTATACCAAAACTGACTCACTTCAAATGGAATATCTAGGATTCCTTTGTGGCTACAACTCAGGTTGCCCCCTCTAGCCATGTCTCTCAGTGATTTTAGAATTTTGTATGCTTGACCATTGGTGTCTTCTGCCACAGTGGTTCCGTAGCACAGTCATCAAGGAAGAGGCCATGCCAGGGACACTGATGACATTGCTGTTCTCCAACATCGACCCCATCTATGAGTTCCACAGAGGATTCCTGAGAGAGATTGAACAGCGACTGGCCCTCTGGTAACACCCTGGTGGGATTTGCCTAGAGCTAATACCTCTGTCAGTCCCTAGAGGCCAAACCCTTTGCTCCATTGCTGTGAGTGTAATAGAGTTGAAAAGACTCGGGCCTGGGAATCCAGCTGACCTCAGCCCGAGTCCTGCTCTTGACACTGAACGGCCAGGTGACCATAGGCTAGTCACTTGACCTTTCTGAGACATAGTCTCCTGTTGGAAAGGAGAATAAGAGTGACTGACCCCTGAGGGGTGTCAGGGGTCTGACCTCTCCTGGCTACGTGATCGTAGACAAGTCACTGAAGGTTCTGCTCCCCTTCTCCCTAGGGCTGCCTTCCATGGATAAAATCACAGCGGTGGTCTAAAGGGAAGAAATAATTTTTTTTTCAATTTCCGAACTTTGGAGACTGCTAGAAAATGGGATAGTGATAGATTAAATTGATTTTTGAATGCTGTGTGGGAAGGGGAGAGTTTCAGTTAATCCACAAGCATTTGTGAAATGCCTACTGTGCACCAGCCCCAGTGTGTGGTGCTATAAATGCAGAGACAGCAGTGACGGGACCTGCCCTCAAGAAGCTTCCATTCTGTGGAGGCAATTTTGTGAGGAAGGCACTCGTAGCTGAAGGGAGTAAGCACCAGTGTATAAAATCATGTTATTCAGGGAGAGAGAATTGTAATTTGTAATTCTCTATCTTCTCATTGTAATTATAAGTACTCTCTCTTTTTTTTTTTTTGCTTTTTGGAGGGGGGAAGGCAGGGCATTTGGGGTTAAGTGACTTGTCCAAGGTCACACGGCTAGTAAGTGTTAAAGTGTCTGAGGCTAGATTTGAACTCAGGTCCTCCTGACTCCAGGGCTGATACTCTGTTCATTGTGCCACCTAGCAACCCCCACAAGTATTCTTTTTTCAGTGGTACTTTAATGTTTGTTAAGCACTTTTCTAGCAGTAAACCCTGTGAGGTGGTGAACCCCTAGTACTGTGCTCTCACTTTACACTTGAGGGCACCCTGGTTCCTGACCCGGAGTCTCGGAGCCCAGGCACAGTGAAGATAAGGCTCAGACTCTGACCCTTTCTCCATGATCTGACTCGGACCAGCTCTTTTCTTGGTGTTGGTTGGGTCATCACGTACTCACAGAGACACAGAGTGTTCTTACCTTTACAGGGAGAAGGGGGAGCTAGGTGCTCACCAAAATGCAGTGCATACAACCCCCTTGGCCTGGCTGATGTTGCTGTATAAAAGTGCCCCATCCAGGCAGGCATCCACCCAACCACACCCTTTTGGTTGCCTGCCTGTCCCACTCGTGCCCAGCTTCTGTGGGACTGGTATGACTTTATTCCTCTGTGCCTCTTAGGGAAGGAGCCTCCAGTGCCCAAGAGAAGGGCTCTGCCCAGCGCATTGGCGACATCATGCTTAAGAACATGCATGGTCTGAAGGTACTGCCCCTGGTCTGCTTCTGCCGACAGCCTTTCATGCCCTTTCCTCTTTCCCCACTTCGAGTCACTCTTTGGGATGGGGCTCACTCTGAAGTGTGATGTGAGCTAGCCATTATCAATTGGAAGAAGTGACTCCAGCAAACTCCTTACACCCGCCTGCAGTTTAAAGTCCTTTGCCCAGGGGCGTTTTGGAGGCTGGATTCAAGTGAGAAACTTGTAGGGGGCTGCTTTCACCCTACCCTGCACACTAGTGGGGAACTTTGG
This sequence comes from Pseudochirops corinnae, assembly GCA_028646515.1. Classification (NCBI taxonomy): domain Eukaryota; kingdom Metazoa; phylum Chordata; class Mammalia; order Diprotodontia; family Pseudocheiridae; genus Pseudochirops; species Pseudochirops corinnae. Next base: position 194,602,866 of record CM053591.1, read on the forward strand.
CCTACAGAGGCCTGGGACCACCCTGAGAGGTGAATGATTCCACTCCTTTAGCTCTGGCTGCCCCTGGTGGCTTCTTCAAAAAAGCCCTTTTTTTTCCCCCCTTTTGCAAAGTATTGGCAACTTGGTTCAATATGTAGGTCATGTCAGTAGGATTGGCAGCTCGGACCTAAGTGTTCAGATGCAGAAATTTGCTGGCACTAACCTTGGTGCCCCACCCAGCTCCTCCCTGTCCTCCTCATCAGCCTCCTCCCACGGGAGGCTGCCCTTTTGTGGGACTGCTGAGCTCTAGACACACTTCCCCGGAGACCATGTACCTCAGATGGTCGCCTTGAGCGTGAAGAAGCGTGCAGACTGTATTTGTGTTGTGAAAAGCGCAGGAATGACGCCAGCCCTCTCGAGCTGCCTCCTGACAGAAGTGACCAGTGTGCTGTGCACTTGTGTTTCATTTTGCCAGCGCTCTCCTGGTTCGCTGTTGTTTTCCTGCTACTTCGTGCCAGCGGAGGGGCCTGCCCTTCTCCAGTGCACGATCGCCTGCTGGGAGGCTCCTGACCCTTTCCCTTTATGCCTCCCCAGGAGTTCACGAGCTGTCTTCAGAAGCATGACCAGGTTCTGACGGAGCTGGAAAAGGCTACCAGATGCCTCAAGAAGCTAGAGGTGGTGTGTAAGGAATTTGAACTTCAGAAAGTGTGCTATCTACCCCTCAACACTTTCCTTCTCAAGCCCATTCAGAGACTGATGTACTACAAGCTGGTTCTAGGGCGGTTATGCAGACACTACCCACCAGGCCACCCGGACTATCCTGATTGCAAAAGTAAGTCTGAGGGGAGCTTGGAAAGACAAACTTGGGGTGGGGGGCTGGGATCCACCGGCACCCTTCCAGCGATGTGAGAGGCCAGAACGCAACTGCCGCTTCAGGGTGCCGGTTCAGCTCGGGAGCTGGCTCCATACAGTCAGTGTGAGTTTTGGAGAGTGAATCAGCATCCGTGTCTAAAGACCCCCGCCGTGCGGCAAGGGCCAGGACAGGAGTCCTATTCACTGTATCTTGGTGTAAAATGCAGCAACATTCAAGGTTGGCCAGCTCGCCAGGGAAATGTTGGCATTTTAGGAGATGTGAAACGTTGCTTTTACTCAGAACAGATTCTCTTTCATTTTTAGCAAGCTTCCCTTATGTTTGCCTAAGGAGGCACCTCCATGCTCAGGACGGTTACCTTCACAAGGCATAGATCTCTCTGCACAGACTGGGCCCGGCGGGCTGCCTGCAGCCCCCCTGCAGCCCACCTGTAGCCCACAGTGCCTTAGGTCAGATTGGGCAACTTGTGGCCAGGGAAGGGGAAAGGTGACAGCCCCCTCCAAGAAGCCAACAAGGTTGGCTCTGATGAAGATCTCTGGGGAGCCACAGGACTGTCACTTAATGGTGACCCTGAGGACTCCAAATGTGCCACCTGCTGGGGTGAGTGGGTCATGGTAACACTTGTCACAGTGGTCCTGGTATTCCTTCGGGCTTCCACCAACGCCCCCCCGTACACTGGAGAAGGAAAGCTGTGTGCATCAGTAGAGAGGAGGGTACTCACGGGAATGAGATCATGGATCCATTAAGGAACTTTACAAAGTGTGTATCAAACACCACCCGAGGTCCATTGAGGAGCCAAAGACAGTGTATGTCACTGTGCCTGCCTCAAGAATTTACATCCCTACTAGAAAATAGTATCTTAAACACATGAAACAAGATATGCTGTAAGGCCTCTTTCAGATGTAAAACTCACATTACACTGTGAACACATGAAGTTAGGAAATAGTGCAAGGGAATATACAGTCAAATACCAGAGTATGTGGTGTCCGTATCCTCCCAATGAGTGGGGATTTCATCAAGAAGATCACCTTTCATGCATCAGTTCAGACTCTGTGCTGGCAAAGCTGGGAATATAAAGGAATGGGACAGGAATCCATAATGATAGAAGCTATGCCCAAGCTGTCAAGACAACCAATAGATACTATATAGTCAGGAGCATTTGGATTTGCAGATGAATTGTTTCAAACATTTAAAGAATAAATTATTTCTTTGTCAAAAAAATTTCAAAGAAATGAAAAGAGCCTCTTATCTAATTCTTTCTATGACACAAATACAGTACTGATCCGCAAATCAAGGAAAGATAAGAAAGAAGAGAGTCACAGACCAGTACCTTTAGTGACTATTGCTATAAAAAAGCATTAACGTGGTGACAACTAGAATGCAGTAATCTATCTAAACGGAGCCGTTCACTACGGTCAGGTCTATTTGTTTAAGGAATGCAGTGACGATTCAGAGCTGCAGAAATGCTTAGCAGGATCGTATCACTGACGAGAGAAGAAACCTGAGAATATTTAACATCCATTTAAGTCAAAAGCATTAAAAGACATAGTGATGGATGGTTCAGTAATATGGAAAAGTGTATCTGAATGCAAAAGCCAGCATCGTGAATCACGGAGCAGTGTGAGAACCTTGCCCTTAAGAAGAGGAACCAGGCAACTTCTCATGTTGGCGCTATTATTCTTCATAGTTCTAGAAATGACAGCTCTCAGTAAGGCAGGAAAAGGAAATTAGAAGAATAAATAGGGGTTCAAAAAAAGCCAAAATATCTGTTTAGGGCAAATATAATCATATATTTACAAAACTCCCAGAGACTCAAAGTTAACCTAAATAGCCTCAGCCCAGGAGCAGGGCTGTACAGCCAACAGCCGATCGGCGCCGTTTATGTGGATCGTCAGTACTAACCAGGAGGAGGCAATAGAAAAGAGAAATCCAATCCAGAACTTTAATGAGCTGCATTCAATAATTAAATTGGACAGCCTTCCCTTCTGCGCACCAGCTCACGTCCCCAGGGCACATCTTCCTTGATTTTTGGCCCTCACCCCACGTATCTAGTCGGTTACCTGGTCTTGGTACAGTGCTGACCCTGCCCTCAGGGAGCATTCTGGGAGGGGAGTGGGGGCCAAGGAGGAGAGCTCTCACTCCTGGGGAGAATCTGGAAAAGCCTTTGGAAGGATGGACGCAAACTTGGTTCTTTTGTGAAGCAGAGATGACAGTGCCTTTCAGAGAAGGGCAATCATTTGGGGAGCTTGAGTGGTGAATGTGGGGGAGGAGAACGTGGACTCTGCCATGTGCTGTTCTGCTAGGAAGTAGGAAACAGCAGCTGCCACCTTCACTTCACTTAGCCCTATGCCTCACAGTGTCGTGGGAGGGATAGATTATCACATGAAATGATGCAGATCAGGGATGTTGCAAACCTTAAAGTGCTGGGTAGACTTTATCTTGCTAAACGTTTTCATTTTTATAAAGGGTTTTTGTTTTTTTTTTACCCAAGCTACTAGTTTGAACTTTTTTCTCTCTGTAGTAGGGCTCCTTAGCCTGGAGTCCATATATTTGTTTTTTTTAAAATATTTTAATAATTATATTCAGTATAACTGGTTTTCTTTGTAATCTCATGTATTTTGTTTTTTGCATTTAAAAACAATTTTTCAAAGGGGCTCTTGAGGCTTCACCAGACTTGACACCAAAAGGGACCTGGAACACAATAAAAGTTTCAGAACACATGGTCTGTAGAGAAAATTACAGTTGGCTTATAAAAATCAGCCACTAGTGATTGAGCCTTTGAAATAGGAAAAGTTCTTTTGACTGGCATGCCCCAAGGGCATAGAAGCTTGGGGAAACGAGGCACTGCCCAAGCCAGCAGGCCAGCTCCCTGGTGACAATGACTGGGAGAGTGCCAAGTGCCACTTGTTAGGGTCCGTGACACAGCAGCTGTCCCTGACCTTCCATTCCAGGGGCGCTCCACGAGATCTCAGAGATGACATCACGGCTGCAGAGCAGCCTCCTCCGCTTGGAGAATTTTCAGAAACTCACCGAGCTTCAGCATGACTTGGTCGGCATCGACAACCTCGTCATCCCAGGCAGGGCAAGTGCCTTTTTGGAGCCCCTCTATGACTAAACTCTCCTTTTGAAATGGGTGACACTGTTTGGTTTTAGAACCAAAGAATTGTAAGGGTTGCCCAGGGACTTTTCCCTTTTAATATGTGTTCCCATCTCTGTAGAAGTGTGTTTATGTAGATGCACACACACATGTGGGGGTCTAGTTGCCCTACTGCCAGGGTACCCAGAGAGTTGCATTAGGGCAGTCAGTGATTCCTAACGCAGAGCACATTTCAGACAGAGGGCCTTGGGCTGCGGATGCTGTCAGTGACACCATCTCTGTGAGAGCAGGTCACAGGGCTGGGCCTATGTGGGTGCCTGTGCCTGTGGACACCTCCCCCGACCTGAGATGTCTTATGTGGGGAATGGAGGGGGGAGGCAGAGTAAGTGGAGAAAGGTCACCATGCTCAGGAAATGGATTTTGTTGGAAAATACAGGCTGTTTGCATTTCTGCATTATTCTAAGGCCCCACCGTTGTCCTTGATAAATCTGTATTCACAGTCAAACCAAATCATTCATTCAGAAAACCCCAAACCCTTGTGATCTCAGGGCCTCTTTTTAAGCTTCCCAATTTCTCTCTGAGTTGGGAGAGTTTCAGCATAGTTGGTTTTCAGATCTAAGCAGTTTTTTATTGGTTATTTGCATCTCAATTTATCCATGGAAAATGTTTCTTTCCAAGGCAGGTCATTCTTGGGTTATTCTTCAATTTGAGATGTGCTCCGGGACAGTAAACTGATTTTCATATTAGTCTAAAGAAAACATTCACACCTGAATGCTGAGGCAAATCTGTCCTCAACATGTCACTTACTTCAGAGCATCTCTGCCCCTCCCCTTCATTAGCGCAGCTGACATGTAGAGACCCAAGCCTGAGCTCAGGACCTGTTCAGAGGTGAGATACAGTCGGGGCAGAGCAGGGGGCTGTGTGTGGCAGTGATGGGGCTCAGAGCTCAAGGAGGAGGAACCCCCTGGTGCTTAAGCAGCTCCAATGCTCTGTCCTGCTTGAGCGCCCACATGAGGAGGCCAGGCTGTGCCCCCAACTTTCAACACTGCTTACGCTACTCTGGAAGCAACTAGGTGGACAGTCGTATTTTGTAGATGCCTTTTTAGGTTTGGAAGGGGCCTAGTAGAAGTCTCTCCCAGTCTAACCTGTCCCTGAAATTCCCTCGACAACCCCAACAGAAGGGTCCCCCAGCCTCCTCCCAAGGCACACACTGGACAGGCATCGGCCTCATTCTTTTCTGCAGAATCCAGGGGGTAACCCTCCACTGTCTCTGGGCCAGAGAGAAGGGCAGGTAAAAGTAGCTGTCACCGACTTCTGGCCTAAATGGGTCTTTTGGACAGCCTTCCAACTACTACCTTCTGCCCCACTGGGCCAAGTAGACATCTTCCTCTTCCATGATTCTTTAAATACCTGAATATAGCTGTGCCTTCTCTACAGGCCAAATAGCCATGTTTCTTCAGTTGATCCTCATGTGGCTTGAGCTCCAGGCTGTTCACCATTCTGGTTGCCCTCCTCAACACTTTTCTGGCTTTTCATTGTCTTTCCTAAAACGTGAGATCAAGAGCTCTAGAAGTCTGACCAAGGCAAACTTGTGACTCGTTGAACTTTTGGTCCATTAAGACCTCTAGATCTTTTTCAGATGAATCCCCCATCTAAGATGCTCCTAAAGCTAATTCTTTTTCAAACCTGGATAGGCAGAAGCCTACATTTATCTGTAGTATGTCTTCTTGCTAGGTTTGGCCTGACTTTGTGGCTTGCTAGGATCTTTTGTAGCCTGACTTTGTCAATCCAGGATGGATATTCATGATTCCTAGCTTCTGTATGTCACCTGAAAATTTAATAACATGCCATCTGGGCCTCCCTCCAAAGCCCTGATGAAAATGTGAGTTGGCAAAGAGCCTGCAGAGACCTGTCCCCAGGCCACCCATGATGGTGCATTAGATCTGGTTGTTGAGCCATTTCCAAATATCCCCTCCTCATTCCATCTGCCAGCTCCCATTTCCTAAGAAGAGCATGGAAGGCTTAGCCCAGTGGTTCTCAGCCTTCCTAATGCCACGACCCTTTAATACTTGTTTGTGGGCATATTTGCATGTGGGAGGACCCACCTAGAGATGGATAGAGAAGTGGTGTCTCGGTTCCTAAGACCATGGGAAATATGTGTTTTCCGATGGTCTTAGGCGACCCCTGTTGAAAGGGTCGTTCAACCCCCAAAGGGGTCACGACCCACAGGTTGAGAACTGTTGGCTTAGTCCAATCTGAGTAAATCGTCCCTGTGCTGTTCCCCACATAGCCTGTCTAGTCAGCCCGCCCAGAGATGCAGGGCTGCTCCTGAGGAAGCCGGGAGGGTGGGTCCTGTGGGGATTCATTGGCAGAACCAGCAGAAACCCTGAGAGCAGCAGGCTGCCCACTTTGAGAAGAGGCATGATATTTGACAAAGAAGGATACACACCCAAGGCATTTGCTAATTCCTCACAATCTCAGGCCTCTAGGAGTTGCCTTAGAATTGGGGAGATGGGATGCCCCACTACCTTTGGTCGTCCCAACCTTGGGCCCTGGATGTCTGTGCATGTTCATCCTCAGTCTGGAGGGGCAGCAAAGTGCTTCCCTCAGTACTGGACCAAACTGTCTCTTCTTGTGTCTCAGGAATTTATCCGAGAAGGCTGTCTGTACAAGCTTACCAAGAAAGGCTTCCAGCAAAGGATGTTCTTTTTGGTAAGTGCTCCCCTCTGGGCTTGGAGGGGGCTTGAGCTCAGGACCAAGAAGGCCCTGCTAGGGATTCCCAAGAAATGGACCAACAGCCAGGTGGAATTCTTGTGCCCCACTCCCTTTGTGTTCCTGGTGATTCCGGTTCACGAGCGTGTCAGTGACAGTCCAGGGACTGGCCTTCCTCCCCACCTCTCTGCAGCCATCCCAGGCCATGCTACACACTCACTCTGCATGGGTGCTCCTCAAGCCCACCTGGAGTCTCCATCCTCTGGCTCAGAGACAGTGGAGGTCACCTCGTGATGCTGATGACTGTCCAGTGTGTCCAAGAGGGCTCTCACCAGCCTGTGCACACACAACCCATGGCCACCAGTATCAGAATTTCCTTAGATTTGGGGGGCATCACATCAGGGGCCTCCAGAACCAGCCCTCTCAGCCTCCTTAGGACCAGCCTTGGTGTCGGCCTCACTTTGAGTACACAGGGGTCCTGCCCAGGGTGGCCCTGAGACCAGCCACTCGTCTGGTCCTCGACCCTCAGTGCCTTTGCTGTCTTTCAGTTCTCAGACATGCTGCTGTACACAAGCAGAGGAGTGACGGGGACCAACCATTTCAAAATCCATGGTCAGCTGCCCCTGCACGGCATGCTGGTGAGTAGAGCCTGGCTGGGAGGGTGGGGTCAAGCCCAGGCCCCCGCCCACGTTCACAGTGACTCTTGTCCCCTCTGCTTGCTTTACAGTTAATAGTGCTGGACCCACCGGTGAGTAAGAAGGGAGCCTTGGCCGCCAGAGGCCATCGGAGTGCTTGACCTGTAGCTTTGCCTCCTAGACCCAGAGTAGACTCGACCCAGGCAGTGCTTGTGACCTCAAGTAGCAGGCCGCGTGGTCTCGCGGGGAGCCATGGGGAGCAGGGGTCAGGGCCAAGCCTCACTCAGTTCGTCCTTGTGCCCACAGGTAGAAGAGAGTGACAACGAGTGGTCCGTGCCCCATTGCTTCACCATTTATTCTGTCCCAAAGACCATCGTCGTGGCTGCCAGGTACGCGCCCCACAGGAATCAGATAGGGCCGGGCCGGGAGGCGGCAGAATGAGGAGCTCTGAGGTCGGGGGGAGTGCCCTGTGCAGCTCCTTCCTCCCTCCCTACCCCCTCCATGCCGTGATTGCTCAGGGGGCCACGGCCTGGGGGCTGACCCCCAGCGATAGGGGGTGCCATGGGGTTCCGGGGCCTGCAGTCACAGAGCCTGGTGATTCTGGCCAAGTCACTGCACCTCTGCTTGCCTCAGTTTCCTTATCTGTGAATGGGGGTAATAACAGCGCTCGTCCACCAGGGTCCATGTGAGAATCAAATGGGATGATTAATGTAAAGTGCTTGACAAAGGCCCTGGCATACAGTCGGTGCTGCATAAATGCTTGTTGCCATCCTCTCCCTTCTCCCTTCCCAGAAGCCCAAGAGGTTAGCTGTAAGGCCCCCCCTCTGCCCTTTACAGCTGGAGTGAGAAGACTCCGACTTGCGCCGTTGAGATCAGGGAGAGTTACTTTCCGTCTCAGTCCCAGCCTGATGGGGCCCTGGTGGCCTGCCCAGGCATCTCTGTCCAGGGCCTGCCAAGGTGGTGAGGCAGCTGTGTGGGAGACCTGGGGGGGGTCTGGCGGCCTCATGAGCCGCCTCTTCTCTTTCTTGTAGCACTCGCCTAGAAATGGGCAAATGGATGGACGATTTGAGCCTGGCCATCGAGGTGGCCAAGTCCGGGGACAAGCCCTTGGTGCTTCTGGATAGCTGTGGGAGCAGCAGCTCCGTCCGTAAGTGCCATCACCCTTTCCTTCCAGGAGTCCAGCTCTCGAGTTGGAGGCCTGCCCCAGCCAGCCAGCCTCTGTGCTTCTCTTGCTGGTGGGTTTGCAGGAGCTGAGCATTTCCTTGGTCCCGATAGTCTCTCAGAAGGCCCTTCCCCGAGCTCCCTCGGTTCTGTGGAAGCTTCCTGCATGCCCGGGCTCCCGTGGGGCCCCATTGCCCACTAGAGCTGGCCAGCACTGCTGGCACATACCAGGCAGGGTCACGGAGTTCTGTGAATGCCCTGGTGACTGTGTTTGCTTTGGTTCCTTCAAGGACGAGCCCTCGCCTCCCTCCCCTGTGGCTCAGCTGCTGCTCCCTTCTCCTCCCCCAGGACCCTCTGGCGAGGTCTCTCTAGAACAGGAATCAGAAGAGGATGCTCACTCCTCCCATAGCTCCCTGGACAGGCAGAATCACCACCGGGCCAATACCACTATGCACGTGTGCTGGTACCGCAACACCAGCGTCTCCATGACTGACCACAGCGTGGCCGTCGAGGTACCCGCTGGGGCTCACACCTCACCTCATCTCTTCTTCACTCTGCCTGTGGAGCCCGCCAGCCCCTGCGCTCTGGGGCTTTCCATTCATTTCTCATCTTCTCATCTATTTGTGTGGTCAAGAGGGGAGAGAGGCAGTTGTGGTGCAGCCCGAGAGCAGGGGGCCCCCGTCTTTGTTCTTCCCCCTGAGTTTGGCCTAGAGGGAATGCCGGATGAGTGTGTGCTTAGATGGCACATCTGCTCGGTGACGTGTGTGCGCACAGGCACACACAAAATGGGATGGGGAGCTGCTGTGCCTTGCTGTAGGCCAGGGAATGGGAGACGGAGTTGTCTTGGCTCCTCACCCTGCCTACCACTATTGCTAACCCAGACAGACACGATCACCTGAGATCTCTGAGGGGCTACTGCCTTCCAGAGCCCACTGCCCCAGTAACTTCTGGGCCCAGAGCTTCTCTGTCCCCATCCCGTGCCTTGCATTGCACCCAGAATCATGCAAACGGCCTTGAAGGTCACCTCACTTGGCTTCTTCATTTAATAGGGGAGTCAGTGGAGGCCTGTGGAAGCCTCTGTCTGCAGAGCCCAGGCTCCTTCCCCATGCCAGGCCTGCCCCACCGGGTGCTCCCTTGGTGGATAGCCAAGCCCCTTGGCCAGGCCCTCCTGCAGCACAGCCACTTGTGATGTCCGTGCCGCTTGGAGACAGATCATTTCTTTGCTCTTTGACCCGGGTGCACAGAGGAGCCCCTCCCTTTAGAGATTCAGGGTGAGGCCCACTGAGCTGGGCTGCAGAGGGTCTCCACATGGCCTGGCCCACCACAGGAGGCATTGCCTTGAGCCTGCCATCTCCTTGTGTCCCTGGGAGCCTTTGACGGGCACTGAAGGTGAACAGATGGATGGATGGGGCCGATGATACTTTGTTTCTTGAGCCAGAGCTAAGCGGCCTCATTAGTGAGGAGAGCTGGCAGATGAGGGGAATGGGCTAAATTAAATTGTTTTTGCCCTCTGAAATTATGTGAAATTGTTGGAAAATGAGAGCTCACTTAATTATTTTGTGCGAAGCATCCTTATTGCTGATTGTCCTAAGAGATTTTAGAATCGTCCCTGTCTTAGAGGCCTCTTTTCTGCTTATGGGGGCTCCCTGTTTCCTACAAGGAATTGTCTCCCCCAGACCTTATTTGGTCAGTAACTTGGCTCCTGGGCGATGGGATCAGTCAGGATGCCTCCCACCAGATTCTGGGGAAATCAGGCTTCAGGAAGGTGTCAGGCACCTTGGGGATGCTCGGGGAAGACCTGCCAACGTAGGAAGGCAGCTGGTGCCCAGGGCACGCCGCGTCACCCCTCCTCGTTCTCCCTGGGGTTTCTGTCCTAACACGTCAGTGTCACACGCTTTCATTCATGCTGCTAACCAGGGCTCTGCATGCCGTCCGGCTCTCCTTTCCCATGGGCTCAGCCTGAGCCTTGGCCGTCCTCTCTTGTCCGTCCCCACTCACTTCTCTGCTCTCTTGCTGTTTCTCCAGAGCTCCCTCCTCGCTCTTTGCTGGGCCAGGGCCCCAAGGCCAATACAGTCACCCATGTGTGCTGGTACCGGAATCACAGCCTCTCCCTCACAGATTACCTGTGCATGATTCAGGTAAAAACTCCGGTGACTCCATAGAGATAGAAGTCTGCCTCTCTCCTGGGCACCTCCGTGCCTTTGAGGTTGGAGTCCCGTGAGCCCCTGAAGGCCATGGGCAGCACGGGCAGGGTTCCCTCCCCAGTCCCTGCCTGGGCTCCAAATGGCAGTCACCAGCTTCTGACGGCCATTCTGATTAGATGAGGGGCTGGCTTGGCTTTCCCCCTTTCCTCTAGAGTCTGTCTTGTCCTTGTGTCTTCTCTCCTTGTGGCCTTTTTTCCTGTGTCCGTGGTGGGTGGCTGGCTGCCATCCTAGGGCACACACAGGCCCGGTCCTGATGGTCGCCCAGCTAGGAAAGGCTGGATTCCAGCCTGGAACCCAGACTTCGCTCTCCTGATCCGTTGTTGTTTGTGCTGACAAGGCTGAAGGAGCCTGTGCAGCCCCAGCCACTCCCTGGGTTGTTGGGCTTTTTAGACTTAGACGCCTGTGAGCACATACAGGGGATCTGCGGTTATTTATGCTGGTGCTAGGAGGGGATGAGGGCCCGGGAGGAGGGGTCAGGCCGCCTCCCGAAGCCTTCACATGGTGCTTGTGCCCTCCCAGAACCAGCTCTCGGGATACCTGCTGAGGAAATTCAAGAACAGCAGCGGCTGGCAGAAGCTCTGGGTGGTGTTCACCAATTTCTGCCTGTTTTTCTACAAAACTCACCAGGTACCGAGAGTGTGCACAGGCTGGCACCAGGGGACGTGGGAGTAGGGGTCTGAGAAGCTCCCCCCTCCCCAACAGTCAGTTCACATGTGTCCCTGGCAGCCCTCTGGGGATGGGGGAGCAGGGAGGCCATCAGCCGAGCCCCTGGGGCTCCTAGAGCACTGTGTGGGGTGGGGTGGCCTTCAGCCAGTGTCATGGGCTGTTTTCCAGGACGATTACCCACTGGCCAGTCTTCCCCTTCTGGGCTACACGGTCAGCATGCCTGGGCAGGCCGATGGCTTTCACAAGGATTTTGTCTTCAAGCTTCAGTTCAGATCTCATGTCTACTTCTTCAGGGCTGAGAGCAGATACACATTTGAGAGGTAACTTCCCTCCTGCGGCGCCAGGGCTCTGGGGTCTCTGTTTTCTCCCCTCTTCAGGAGAGGGTACCCAGGGAGCACTGGAGGGCTTCAGTAGCCCCTTGCTGGCCCCCTAGAGACATGCCACCATGTCCCCATGTGGGAGCAGGAGAGCTGAGGCTGTCTGTGTGTGAGGGCTCCAGCTCAGGGCCAGCTCACAGACCCTACACAGCTTTTCAGAGATGGACGCTCATGGGTTTGGAAGGGAACTGTGGGTGGCAACACCTGCCTTTGCTTCTGTCTTTCTCTGACACTCATTTTCCTGGGGCCCTGAGGAGGCACTGTCCGGTCACCAGGACTCTCACCATCTCTCTCCCAGGTGGATGGAAGTGATCAAGAGAGCAACCAATTCTCCCGGGAGAAGCAGCCTGGCGATAGCCAGTGATGACAAGGACGCCCATAGCAACTGACGGGAGGCAGCAGGGGCCCATGGGGAGGCTGCAGCTGGACACTAATAAAGGGAAACGGGCAAGGGCCGTGTGCTGGAAGAGGAGTGGTGGGACAGGGGACTGGGATGAGAGAAAGAGGAGAGCCAGAGCCTGGGGGGAGGACTTGTACAAGGTCACCAGGACAGCTTCTCAAACCCAGACTGACTCTACCTCCCCTCATGGTGGGGCACTTGATTCTAGGTTTGCAGGGCCAGGCTATCTTCCCCAGGCTTCCCCTACCCTTGTAGGGAGTCTGAGTACGTGCAGGGAGGCGATGCTCAGGGTGCTTGGAAAGGCAAGCTTGGGGGCCCTTGGCCCCTCAGGTTTTTTCCGACTATTTCCTGTTCCCATTCCCTGAGTGTGACAGGCCTGGGACCTCAGGCAGACATGTGGGGGACTCTGACCCATGCCAGGGACAGCATATCTTTCTGTCTTTACACATGCTGGAAGGTCCCCAAAGAGATCACTTGGTAGGGCTGGCAGAACTTTATTGTACGTCGATGTTGGGAAAGGATGTTGGATGGACCAGGCTTGGCTTGGAAGCAGCCTTTGAAGGCGTCCTTGATTTCAGTTTTCTTGTCTGTGAAATGGGGTGAATCATACCTGCCACCTCCCGCCTAGGTTAGGGGTGAGGATTAAGGAAAGGACAAAGCACTGGACATTTTTGGACAGAAGGGTGCCAGCTCAATAGGGGTCTGGCCAAATTAATTACATGTCACCCAACCCCTGGGGCCAAGTATGTGCCCATGGTAGATGTCATTTCACTTGTGCTCAGAGAAAGGTACCTGGGAGCCTTTTGGCAGTGGCTTCAAAGGCAAGGTCCCTCTACCTGTGGAGGGAGGGATCCTGACCCTGGTGGCTGCAGTGCCATAGCAGAGGGCCTAAGTGAGGGCGGGGTGGGCTGGGGGTCTGCACTGGGAGGGGCCCGGCTCTCAGAGACCCTCTTAGAATTCTTCCTTCAATGGACACCTTCCCATACCTCTCACAGAAGCCAAAGCCCAAATCTCCACATCGTGTCCTAACGACAGAAGATCCAGTAGGAGCAAAACATTAATTTATTGCCGAGCACCCTTTTTCATAAATTGGATTGAGATGTACAGATGTATTTGCTAGACGGACCCTGGTTACAAGCTAATGCGTGTATGTGTAGTTAGAAATAAACACTATCTCACCCAAACACAGCTTGTCATCTTTTTTCAGGTCAGGGACAGTGCCCGCTACTCTCATGAACAAAGTACTTTGAAAGGTCATTTTCTAAGGTGGGATGGTCAAAAGGGACAGGCCCACTGCTGACTTTGTCCAAAGCTGTTTCTCATGCATTACTTGTTCACCCAGCAGCCTGTTTGAAGAAGCAGGGTCAGGTTGGATGGCCAGTGGGGAGACAAGGGCGGCCCCCACCTTGGACCACTGTGACTAATGACCTAATTTCACTGAGCTGCCCTGGTGCCTTTGTGTGTCCACAGGACTGAGGAGGCAGCTGGGGGAGGGCTCCCTGCCTCGGTCACTGGCCTTCACCTGCCAGAAGCGCTAGTCCTGCAGCAGACTGAAGCCCTGGTGGTGGGGGTTGGGGGGTGAGGGGAACCAGCAGACACTACCACGTGGTCTCAGGTCATTTCTTTATTGGAAGTGGCCAGTCCCTTTCAATGCTCTGAAAACCAACATCTTTATCTTTGAATACTGAAGGAAACAAAACAAACCATCACCACCAAAACCCCCTCCTTTGGGGTGATTCTGGCGTGCAGAGGAGAACACGAGGGGCCTGATTAAATACCACAAAGGCATCTACTACCATCACAAACGAGACAAGTCTGAGCCCTCGCAGGAGACCAAGTGTGCAAGGCTGGGGAGGGGTATTCATCCTTCGCTGGCCGGCTGCTGCGCCTCATTGGCTGTCAGCATGGTGGTGGGGGGGCATATGGAGTTCCTGCCCACCCTGCCCCCAGGAACTGTCTTTAGCATCCTGAGCAGTGGGCTGTGCTGAGGCCACGAAGGAGGAAATCCATTCCTAAAAGGCCCTGTTGGCTCCTAAGTACTCCCTGCAAGAGCACCAGCAGACCCGCGCCACACACCAGACAAAAGTTCCCAACTTTGCCCAGACTGTATCCGAATGGAGACAGAATGGAGACAGCTTCTACCCAGCATGTCCCAGATCCAGCCAGCCTTGACTGCCCCGTCCCACCCCTCCCCAGGGGCGGGATTGACCCAGCCTTTCTCGAGCTTCACTTAGAACAGGAACAAGACAACAATGATGAGGATTACTACACAACAATGGCTGCCCACTGACTGATGTGGAGCCCAGCCCAGCAGCTTCCTGCAAGGGGGTCCTAGATGCAGAACCCAAGGGCTTTGAGGTCAGTTCTTAGAAAATCAGGGAAAAGCCCAGCGCTGGTCTCCCTCCAGTGCCCGTCAGCGTGCTGACGTCAGGTGGTTCCTGCTGTGGGAAAACCTGTTGGGGAGAAAGCCATGTTAGGCCAGCCCACATGGGCTCTTCCGTCTGGGGTCTTAGCACTGTGGGTCCTGCCCACGCCAGACCCAGCAGAAACAACAGCTCTGAGGTGGAAGCTGGAGACCCCCAACTTTTGGCCCAACCCAGCCACTATACCCCGAGGTTCCCTGCTGCTCACAGACGACTCACCTCTGGACCCGTTCCACCAGATGTGCTATCAATCTGTCAGAAATGCCGGGGCAAGACTCCTCAGCAAGGCTGAAAGCATTCTCCAGCTCCTCCATGGCGCCCACATTGCCTCCAGTCTGCCTGTGCTTCTCTCTGAGCTGCACAAGTCAGTCCACAAGCATTATTAAACACTGCTCTTACTGCTACTCTGCCATCTTCCATTCTGCAGTGTTGTCCATGCGTTTATTTTTGTGTTCTAGTCATACTACTCGGAATGAGTTGAAGGGCTCTTTTTCAGCACCAAATCAGCCATTTGGCTGAACAGCCCCAGTTCCTCCTCACCCTCTGCTGGGCTCTCCTTTCTCCTCTGTGCCTTGGCACCAACCTCCCTCCCTCTGCATGGGTGACCAACAGCTACACAAACTGGCCTTGCAAAGCTAATTGTGGACATCACCTGATGCCTACAGTCAAGCCTGAGCTGTCCCAAGCATGTGTGATTTCATTCCCTCTTCTCCCTAGTCCTTCCTTCTCTTCTAAGGAGCAAAAGACAACAGCATGAATGTTCTACAGGCTTCGGTGGTGTCTCCTGGGTCTCACAGCAGCCCAAGGTCATGCTCCCTCTTGGCACTGCCACATCATACACCTTACTTGCTCATACAGAGCCTGTCAATGGGCACTGTGGCTCTGGCTAGCTATCTCTGAGCTGGCAGTGGCCACAACTGCCTCTGCACCCAAGTGTGGGACAGCTCTGGGCTCCAGGGCAAGACTGAGGCTTGGAAGCCAAGGACGAGAACCTGTCCTCATCTTGGGCTCTCCCTGCCCATCTGCAGATTCTGGGCCACTGGGGAAATGGAAAGAGCAGTCACGTGATAAGCAACAGCAAAGACCAATGAGAGAGAGCAGATGCAGAATCACCCACTTTGCTCCAGTCAAAAGTGGGGCTGCTGTTTCTCCTCCCAACTGCCCCCGTCCCAGGAAGAACGCAGGGACACAGGGCACCCTGTCCCACGGTCTCACCTCTCCGAAGACGGGCCGGACGAGGGTAGCGAGGCACTGGGACCGCGGCTGCCGTTTGATGGGCTCTGCAGACTGCCAAGGGAAATGCAGAGTGAGTCGGGGAGCAGCCACCACCTGCCTGGGGGGTGGGGGTCTAGGAGTCTGTCTCAACACCCTCCCTTCAATCTCTGACAACCAGTGTAAGGCTCATTACTGAAGGGTGACCTCCCTCACAGAGTAAGGGGCAGGACACATGAGGGAAGGTGAACGTGGGAACGCCTTGTGCAAATATGTGACAACGGGAGGGTCAAATTCAACAAATGAAGGAGAAATACAAGAGGCTCAAGTCGGGATGAAAGGGCTTCACCAGCCCCCTCGCTCTGCTGGGGCCCCTCCACGATGTGTACCACAGGTGATGCTGCAGGCAGCGGGGGGGGGGGGGGGGGGGGGGGGGGGGGAACGGGACTGTGCTCTCCTTCCCCCTCTGCCTATGGCCACGCCTCCCCAACATCAGCCACATCACTCTGGACACCACAAATGTCAAGATGGATCCTGCTTCGGGGAGAACCATCAGAACCAAGCCTGATCTCCTGAACACACTGGCTCTGCCCGGTGCCACCGTGGCAGCATGCAGTCGCAGTGATCTCACTGGATCCTCACAACAGCCCCGGGAAGGGACACGCTCTTACTACCCCCATTTCCCAGTGAAGGAAACTGAGGCAGACAAAGGTCAAGTGACTTGCCCAGAACCTAGTATCTAAGGCTGGATTTGAACTCGGAGCCTCCTGACTCTAGGCTCAGCATTCTAGGCACTGTACTACCCATGTGCCCCAAAGATGAGTTTCGGCTGGCCTGGAGAAGATGTGGTTGGCACGGTCCCTCATTTTGCATGCTGACACAGAGTGAAGACTTCAAGTGTCATGAAATGAAATTCAGGAGAGGAGACTATGGAAGTCTGTCTGAAAAGAGCCTGGGGGCTCGCAGCAGGCACGGACAAGGAAGCTACCTGGGGCCTGGACAAAGGGCATGGGGAGTTCCTGGCCAGCAGGGGTGAGAGCCTGGGAAGGGGCTGAGAGCCAGCTACCAAGGATGAGGGAAAGCCGTGGGGCTTGGTCACTGATCACAGGCACCCAGGAACCTACAGCACGCAGGACAGGGCAGGGCTAACCCCAGGGGACGCGGCCTTGGCTTCCTGCTCTTCCCCCTCCCACGCTCCCACCCCATCTGGGCCCGTCTCTGTGAACGCCTGACCTTCTGCGAGGCCTGTAGGGCCATGCCTTTGTGCAGTTTGCTGTGGGTGCTCGGGCGAACGGTTGGGGGGAACGTCCAGATGGGGCCCTGGTCACCATCCTCTGCCTCTGCATCACTAGGGAAAAAGACAATAGCGACAGACCCAGGCAGAGTGATAGGTGGAGACCTCCCACCTGAGACCCAGGGACCAACACTCAGTTCCTCCTCGCACTCCCAACCCGACCCTCTGGTGAGCAGCCCCAGCTGCCCCAGAAGTTGCTGCTCTGGGGATTCCAGAGAGGAATCCAGCCAGGGCAGGGCCCTCTTCGTACATATCAGAATCCTCGGAGCTGGAATCCTCCCCCCGACCCTCTGACTTCCAGCGCTTGTATCGGTCGATGAGCTCCGTGAGGAAGGAGGTCTTCTTGGTGTAGCGAGTGATGAACTTGTGCTTCAGCAGCTCCCTGGCTGCGGGCCTCTGGACAGGGCACGAGGAGTCAGATGAGGCAGGGTTGGCCCCAAGGAGGGCCCCACCCACGTGGGAACCACTGGCTCTAGAGGGGAGGCTCCCTCAGGGAAGGGGGGGGGTCTCTCCCCTTCAAGGCACCACACATTTTGAACACAGGAATGCTGTACTCAGGAGGTCCCGCTCCTGACTAGCTCTGGGCCTCCAGCAATAGCCTGAGCTGCCCACCTTCACCTCAGAGCATTACTCAGCGGTGGGTTGTTACCCTCCATAAAAACCTAAAACCACAAAGCTGAAGGCGTCCTTGGCATGCCCGGGGGCCCAGGGAGGAGTCAAAGACGACCAGGGGGGCTGTGAGGGCACAGACCAGGCGCATACTCACAAAGCGTGGGTCCTTATTGAGACAAGCTTCCACAAATTCTTTGAAGGGCTTGCTGTGGTGCCCCTCTAGGGTGGGAGGATTGTTTTTAGGGATCAGAAACAGCACTCTCATGGGATGAAGGTCTGAGTTGGGAGGCTCTCCTTTGGCCAGCTCAATGGCTGTAATTCCCAGGGACCAAATATCTGCCTGAAATGAGAATCCCCAAAGGACTGTAGGTGTCAGGAAGATGGCTCGTGGATCAGAGAACAGGGCCTTCCTACAGTACTCATCCTCGGGCAGCCCTCCAGAGCCCAGTGTGTGCCCAGGTCCCCAGCCCCAACTCTGCCGCTCACTTTAAAGTCGTATGCAGACTGCTTGATGACTTCTGGGGCCATCCAGAAAGGGGTCCCCACAAAGGTGTTCCTCTTGATCTGAGTGTCAGTGAGCTGTCCAGCCACACCAAAGTCTGCCAGCTTCACGTCACCTTGCTCGGAGAGAAGCACGTTGGCAGCTGTTTAATAGACAAGGCAAACAGAGCTGGGGAGTTGGGCATGTTTTCAGTCAAGCAACATCATGAAAGGTCACTTCTTTCAGAGAAAGAGAACTGGGACCCCAAAGCAGCTGGCTGCTCTGACTGCTTGGGTTAAAGCACCCTGGCCTGCTCTGCTCAGCAGCAAGGGGCTCTGGGGAGCTGGTTTCCCAAGGCCAGGAAGACCAAGACTGAAAGGCAGCTCTGTAGACCAGTAACCTCAGAGCCTGCAGCCTTCTCTAGCCTCAAAGGAGGGTGTCGAGCAACGACACAAGAATGACTGTGGATTTCCTGTTCTGTGAAGCAGTGGGGAGACTTCCTTTCCAGGACTGAGTCCTGCCCTCTTCACAGATGCCCATCCAGGAGCAGGTAGAACACAAGATGCCTCCTTGGTCTTCTCTGCTGAAATGAGGACATCTGGGTCCTCGTGGCCTTCCTATCCATGGGAGAGCTCCTTGGCTCAACCCATTTCCCCAGATTCAGTCACTATTTGCCACTTGAGACAGAGGACAACATGTCTGTCAGGGGGCAGGGGGTAGCACACATGTTAAGAGTGAGTGGCTGGAAGTCACTTAGGAGATTAGCAGCAGAGACAGAGCCCAGGCCTCCTGGAGCTGCTCCATCGTGCCCCTGGGCCCAAGCACAGCACAGCACAGCACCTCGAGACCTTGGGGAAGGAGGCTGCACAGGCACCTTCTCTGCCAGGGGCTTCTACAAAGGGAGTCCAAGCAGGCCGAGACAGCTCCTGCCTCAGGCCCTTTGTCCCTCACCCACCCATGGGACCAGGACAACTGCTGGTATTCCTTTCTGGTAGAGGTTTTCCAGAGAGAAAGTTATTCAGGAATAAAGAGCACACTGCATACCCAAAGGCCACAAAACAACCCTGACGAGATTCAGCCACTTCCCTGAGGAAGGGCCCTCGCTGCCTTTCTCTCTTAGGTCAGAACCCATAGTCCCTACCACCTATCCGTGCCCCTCCCTCCTCGGGGCCCTCCCTGCTAGGGTCTGCCGAGGATGAGCAGGCTTGGGTCTTCCAATTCTGCTTCTGAGGCTCTGGGCAATCCAGGTCACAGACTCGAAACCCTGTAGGACGCACTGGGCTTTTCTTTCTCTCAGAAAGAACCACAGAAACACCCTCATTCCCAAGGGAAACCTTTGATGTCTCGGTGGATCTTCCTTTCAGAATGGAGGTAATCCAAACCCTTGAGGATCTCCCGCAGGATTGTGGCAATGTAGGTCTCTTCCAGAGGCCCAGGCTTCAGCTAGAGGACAGAGAGAGAACAGCAGCCCACAATGCATCTGGCCCCCAGCCTGCCTCAGAACTTCTGGGGCTGCTGGTGACACAATGCTGATGTTGGACGGCCTTCCCAGTAAGAAGAGGCCCCAGTCCAGTCAGCCTCGGCCGGTTGTCGAGCCCCTACAGGCAAGCAGACAGGGCTGCATTTACACGATGGGGTCCTGCTTCCCCCAGCCCCCAAATACCTCTCACGTAACTCTGTGGTGACTCTGTGGACACCTGCTCTACAAACACACACCCCTCCAGGATCATCTACTGACACACAGTAGGTCCTGAGTGCTTGGTGAGTGTGAAGGAAAAAAGCAGGAAATATGAAAAACCGTGAGAAAGGAGAGAGCACGCACAGTATGGGAGGGCACGGAAGAGCTGCGGAGGCCCCACTTATGGCCTCCCTGGATTTCACACCTGTTAGGTTGACATCTCTTGGAAGAATTACAACTTAGGCAGGCTTCCTTAAGTCTGAGACACTATAAAGCCATGAAACAAATTAAAAATGGCTTTGAGGGCCTCCCAAAAATATTGCCCTTATTTTAAAAAAGGCTTTAATAAAATTTTATTTTAGAAATGGAAAATGTGTAAAAACAAGGAATTGGAGCCCACTTTGTAAGTAAACCTGGGCCTTGCTTCCCCTCCTCCCAAGGCCTGCGGGGCACAGAAGAGCTGGCACCCCCTACCCCTGACCTTGCCCCAGGCCACTGCAGTAGGCACAGGGGGCGGGGGAAGTTTTCCCTCCTGGTCTCAATGTCTAGGGCCTCAAAAGGTATCGAGGTCCCATGTTCAAAGCCCTGTGGTCCCAGGACACACCCACACTCTCAACTACAACGGGCCATCCCATTTCCCAACAGCTCAAGGTGAAAGGGCGCTGGCGCCTTCCAGAGGCTCTGAGCCCTCAGTGGCCCACTGACCACATTAAAATCTCCCTCTCCACTGTGCCCAACCCACACCATACAAGTTCATCATCAGCTCCATTTCTCACCAGATCCAAGGCCGATCCACCACCCAAGTACTCCATGATAATCCACAGCTTGGTGCTCTGAAAACGATTAGGGGAAAACATTTATGAGGAAGGAGAAAGGCTAGCCACCCGGCGACCCCACAGCTTTCCCACCCAGCACCATCCCATCTCTGGCCTCCTAGAGCTCACTCCTCTGCTGTCACACCAGGTCTGATCTCTCAAGGGAAAGAAACTAAAGGGACAAATAACAGTCATTCCGTCTCTTCAGCACTCAAAGACAGCCGGGGGAGGTGCTGCTGACCACCAGGCCGAGCGTGGACACAGCAAGCACCTCAAGACTAAGGACTGTCTCGTCATGCTGCGGTGTACGCGTGCTATGCAGCAAAGGAGGGAAGCCTTGGCCTTCAGAGCCACTCACCCTACGGGAATGTGAGAAGGCAGGGGTGCAGGACCAATGGGCACCGAGGGAGGCACCGGTCAGTTGGGACACACACCCTGGTCTGCGCCCATGGAGGTGACGTGCGAATGCCCTTCCTGCCCACAGTGGATGGCCCTGGGGTCTTCAGAGCCTCCTCACTCAGCCCCAAGAGGGCAGGGCTGTGAGAAGAGGCACTCCCTAAGGGCCCCAGGCCCAGGCCCTGAGCCCACCTTCAGGTAGGAGCCGTAGTAGCGCGTGATGTAGGGGCTATCGCACTGGCTCAGAACGGTGATCTCCTGCTGGATGTCCTCAATCTCGTCCTCGGCCTCCTCCAGGTCAATGATCTTGATGGCCACCACCTCCTTGGTGCGGTTGTCTATGCCTTTGTACACCTCCCCAAAGGAGCCCTTTCCAATCCTCTCCAGCTTGGTGAAGAGCTCCTCAGGGTCCACACGTGAGTGCTGCAAAGAGAGGCAGGCATGCCAAAGACCCTGCCCCAGACCCCCAGCCCCACTCCCCACTCCACAGCTGAGAACACCCAAGACACTCGACAGCCACAGCCTTAAGGAGGAAAAAACGACAGCCATCCTTGGCGGCACACAACCTGCAGAGGCAGGTGCTAGAATCATCCCATTTCACAGATGAGGAAACTGAGGCAAGCAACAGGGCAGCAGCTGGTCCAGCCATGCAGCCAGTCTTGTCCAAGACTGGACATGAGCACCTTGCCGACCCCTGCTCACCCCACCCCCACAGGCTCAGCACGGCGCGCCTCACTCTGACCTCTTGGCCATTCACCGGTTGGGCCTACTTGAGGTCCCTTCTCACCCTGGATTTATGGCCTCTGCCCTTTGTACCCACCAGAGCAGGCACCCTGTCAACACCAGCTGATCCCAAGGGCACCCATCTCACAGCAATGGGAGGGACGCCTCTGAAGCGGGCGAGGGCCCTCTCCTCTGGGCCTCAGTGTTCCCAACTGTCCAATGCAGAGGCCGCACTGTGCTCTCGGTCCAGAGGAGGGGGCTGTATGCACAAGGGCAGGACGAGAAAAGGCAGTGGAAGCTGAAGCATGCAGAGACTGGGCTGGGAAACAGGCTGGAGTTGAGCGTTTAGACTGTGAGGCAGCAGCAGGGAGCAGACCCCCGAACGTCTGATAACAAAGGTTTATGGCTAAAGCCCCACAGATTTCTGATGAAGGTACAGAAGAGCTGCAATCAGCATCAGGGGAGCAGGGACCACCTTCAGCCATGCCAGCATGCTCGCTGGCCACATTCACAGGAGAATGGTGCGTCCTCCTAGGCCGAGGAAGGGTGTCTCCTCTTGCTAATGCTGCCTCCACCAGACAGCTATCCCCTTGCCAGTTGTAATGAGCTGAGGGCCGCCTAATTCTCCACCACACGAGGCAAATTGAGGCCCCATTCTTCAGGGCCTACCCCCAGTTTTTCCTGCCAGGCAGTGAAGGAGCTGACCTCTCAGGCAGAAAGCCAACCTGCTCCCGAGATGGGGCTCCCCCAAGCCCCAGGGGCTCATTTCTTTAACAAGATATCCTAGGTTCTTCCTCTTGGGACAAAATTGGGAGCCTGGGTGAGAGGGAAGGCAGGCTGATGACTGCTGAGCTCCTGCATGGTTCTGCAAAGAACCAGGAGACTTGGCACAAAGAGGAAGAAGCCTCCAACGGCATTTGCCCCATGCACTCATGGCCCCTGGGACCTGCCATGAAAGATGACCCATCTTCTTCCTGACAGATTCTGTTTTCAGCCTCTCTGGCTTTTATTGGCTTTAACCTTACATCCCCAAGGCCTTCAGTTCTGGAGAAGCCACATAAGCCGCCTCAGGTTACCAATGACGCTTTTGCCAAGAGCTATGGCTGGGGTGTCATTAGGGTGCCTTGAACCAGGCCAGAGCTCTTCAGGGCCACCCCAAGGGCACCCACTCAGCCCTCATCCAGTGAGGCCAGGTGTCATGGCCAAACACCTGGAGGCCGTCAGTGTGGGGGTGGATTCAGCAGCACCCCCATGCCTGACACAGGCAAAGAGGGCTGCACTTTGAAGGTGAGGCCAGAGGCCCAGGGAAATAAAGGACTCGATGAGAACCGGTCAGTTTGGGGAGAATAAGAGACAAAGGAGTGATGGGCCCAGAGTGGGACGGTGTGGATCTTACTGACGGAGGGATACAGAGTGTAGAAAAATGGGACTGTGGGACGATGGGAATCACAGGTGCGGGTGCGAGAAAGGCAAGGGCGACAGCGGTCACTTAAGCATCACTCATGATGTGCCAGTGCATATGGCACTGTGCAGTTGTCTCACTGGAGCCTCACAAAAACCCTGGGAAGTTGGTGGTATTGATCCCCTTTCACAGATGGGTAAACTGCGGTGAGCAGGGTTTAAGTGACTTGCCCAAGGCCACTTGGACTCGAGCCTGGGTCTTCCTGACTTCAGGCCAGTGTACGGTGGCACCACCTGGACAAGCCTTCCAGGGGCAGCTCCCAGGAGATCCACTTCAGAGAGTCCCAGAGACTCAGGGGTGAAAGTGCAGCCCTCTCCCCTGAAGGCCAACTGGGGCCTGGGAGGCAGGAGGCAGGCCAGAAAAGCTCAGGGGATCTGGCACTTGTGCCTGGCTCTTCCACCACTGGAAGGAGGACACTCAGCTTGTGGAGAGTGTGCAGTCCCAGGCGGTGGCTACCACCCCTCAGAGACCGCGAGCAAGAAGAAACCGGGCAGGGTCTTGGTCCCAGAGGGCACATGACACGCCTGCAGCCCTGACAGATGGCACAGAGCACCGACGGGTGACAAATGCTTGGGAGGGCGCAAGGCTGAAGGAGCACTGTGGACACTGAGCAACCAAGTATCAGCTCAGAGAGTAAACTGTGCAAGCCCTGGCTCAGCAACGTTGCTGAGGGCTGGACCCCAGGGAGCAAGGGGAACAAACACACCGGGGCAGCTGCTTTTGTGGGGAGGACCTCTGCTGCAGGGCGGCTGGACACGCTAAAGCCCCCTCCCTTCTCCCCGCTCTCACCTAAGCGGTTGTTTTTGTGCCCCCAGACACTGTAGTAAGCTTTGTTTTTCTTAATGTGTGGATGGGGGAAGGGGGAAATTTGGAAACGAAAATAAAATGAGCAGCATACTGAAGAACACACCAAGCATCAGTTCAGCGCCCCCAGCGCAGGGCAGCACAGGCAGGGGACCCGCAGACCAGACAATCTCGGACTAAATTCAAAGCCTGGGGTGACAGGTGCTTGGCAGGGGCCCCAACAGCCCAGAAAACAGGAGGAGGCCTAGAAGGAAACCCGGGCCAGGGTGCAAGCCCAAGGGCGCCCCAAGAGTTTGTTCTGGCCACATGGGCAGGCCCCCCGGCTTGGGAGGGGCTGACAAACAAGGCCCCCATGGGCCTGGAGCCAGCGAGCCCAGCGGGTTGGGGGAGGGCTGTGTGCACCCCTGGTCCTTCCCGCCCGGGCTTCACCGCAGGCCTGGCCGACACCCTTGGGCCCAGGGCAGGTGTGCTGAGGGCTCCCCGGGTGCCCACACCTGGCGCGGCCCAGTCACCCGTGCGAGGGGAGGGGTCCCGGGGTAGGGCTGCCCTGCAGGGGGTCTGCAAGGCCAGGGCACCCCCGGGCGACCGCCACAGGAACAAGGCAGGGAGGCCGCTCCCCAAGCAGTGTGAGCCCTGCGGGGTGTGTCTGCTGGGGTGTGCGCTCCCCCAAGCGCCCCGCCTGGGCCCGATCCGCTGCCCCCTGCGCCCCTGCTGAGAGCCCCGCCCCCCGCGGAGGCCCGGTCCCTGGCCTGGGGGGCCGCGGCCCCCTTACCTGTGTGGCGAACTCCCGCAGGTGTGCCATGGCTCTGGGCTCGGGCGTCTTCACGGCTCTGGGAACTAGCTTCCCACCTGGACCGAGGGGAAGGAGGATGGGAAGACTCGAGCCACGCCCCCCAAGGGCCAAGGTCGAGGTGACCCCCTGGTGGCAAGCGCCCCCCACCCCCACCCCCGACCCCGGGATCGGAGATGCAGGGCCCACACAGCGGGAGGCAGCTGGAAAGGTGACCTTAGGCCAGTCACTGCCCCTCTAAGCCCGGGTCAGGCCTCAGGCGCCCCGCCCCCAGGCTCAGCCGGGGGGCCGCCCCCTCCCTCCCCCTGGCACCTGGCCTTCCTCATCGCCCCTCCCCCCACTCCCGCACCAACGCCCACGCCCGTCGGCTCCTCTCCGGCCCTTCCCCCATCCCCACCTAGCACCGCTCTCCCTCTGGGTCGCCCCCCCCCAGCTCTTTTTCATCGCAGGCCTTTTCCCTCCCTCCTCCCCTCCCCCTTCCCCTACCTGGACGGAGGCGCCCCCCGGGGGGCCCCAGGCCTCAGCGCGCTCCGCCTCCGTGGCTCTCCATGACGGTCCTAGTCCTCGACCCGCGGCGCCTGACGAGGAGGGAAGCAGCAGCGGCCCCGCCTCGAGCCCCAGCCCCGGCTCCAGCTCCGGCTCCGACTCCGGCTCCTTCAGCGCCTGGAGCTAGAGAAAGCCAGGGCGGCGGAGGAGCGAGCAGGGGGTGGGGTGCAGGGTAGGAAGCACCACTGCGCAGTCGCGGGAGCCCCGCTGCCTTCTGGGAGCTGTAGTCCCGCTTCCCGAAGTCCCACTCCTGATGCGCCTGCGGACTCCATCTCCCGGATGTCCATGGGGGAAATGGGCGGGGCCTCGGGGCAGGGCCTCAGGAGGCGGCCGCGGGAGAGGCTTGCGGAGCTCCGGCGTGGCCTCGAGGAGCCTCTGGGAGGCGCTGCGAGGGCCCGAGGCGGGGGAGAGGACTCCTAGTCCCAGAAGGCTTAGCGCGGAGGAAGGCGGGGCGGGGGGAGAACGGACCGGCCTCTGAGCGTGACCGGTGTCAGCCAGACAGGGCTCGGGCAGGGACCCCGACCCTTGTCGGGTGAGGGGAGCAGGGACAGGGAAGGCACCCCCTGCCCCCTCGTCCTGCGCAGTGCTCCCTGACCGCTGCCCTCCCCCCTCCCCCTTTCTTCCATCTTTACCCCCTCCCCGTCCTCCTCCATCCCGAAGTCTGTCCTGGGGGCATCTCTTAGGTGGCCTGCAGCTCCCACCTCTCCCCCCACCCCCGTCGTTGATTTCCGGGATTGTGCTCACTTAGTGGGTGGCCCCCAGTAGAACGGAAGCTCATTGAGGAAGGGGCTGTTTCCCCCTTGCTCTTTGCATACCCGTCTCATAACCAGGTGGCTGGCATGGCTTTTGATCCAAGCCCCTCCTGGACAGGCTGTCTGTGCCCAATGCCTAGAAGCTACTTGCAGGCCAGGTCCTTCAGGGTCAGTGGCTGGCACCTGATGGGCACCTGCCAGGGCACGGGGAGGAGAGGGTCACAGGCTTCCCCGAAGCCACTCTGCCTTCCCAAAGGTCCCAGATCCCAGGATTAGAGGTGGAAGGGACTGTAGAAGCTGGGGGTCCAACCCTTTCCCCCCTTTCACAGATAAGACCCCAGGTATCACCCAGGGAGGGGTGAGTAGCTGAGCTTGGACTCAAACCCGGGCCTCCTGAGGAGCTCAAGGCGTTGGCTCAGAGACTTGACTCTTTTAGAGTGGGTGCTCCCCTTACTGGCAAGGATTACCAAGCTGGCTGTGCTTGAGAAGGTGCAGCTGGAGGACTGATGGCTGCAGAGTTCATGGCCAGCTGCCACCAAGTGCCCAAGTGGCCTGTGGCCTGCAGGATGTAGCCAGAGTAGGGGTTGGGGGCACCCTGACTCAACCCCTAATCACTTCCCTCCTTTAACTGCAGCTCCCAATATAGGTGCCAAGCTTGCTTCCATCTTGTAGCCCCCACACTGGACAAAGACACCCCAGTGGAGCAGAGCAGGCGTCACCCTCTATATGGCTGGGAACAGGGGAGGGAGGGAGGATTCAGAACAAAGGAAAAAAGCCCATAAGGAGCAGTGAGCATCTGTGACAAGACACCAGGCCGGTAGATCTGGCAGACCTGTTTGGGGGGATTGAGGGAGAGAATAATGGACTACATTTGAGGACCACCCCAGAGATGCCCCGCAGGCTGATGGCCATGATGGCCATGCTGCAGATGCTCTGAGCTAGCCAACAGGGGGCTGCTGATGAGGGACAGGAGTCGAGGAGGGAGGTAAAGGCTAGACACCCACATGAGAGAGTTATCTGTATAGAACCCAACAGAGCTGAGGAGCTCACTGAGAGGGAGGGCATAGAGAGAGCACAAGAGGGGCAGAACATGAAAGACATCCAGGTAAGTCAGACTGAGAAGGAACAGTCAGATAGGCAGGAGGAAAACCTGGACATCCTGGAGAGAGAGTCACAGAAACCTTGCTTGAAAGGAACGAGTATCCAGGAAGAAGTGGGGGGTGGGGGAGACATAGAATGATGCCAAAAGATCAGGAAGGATGAGGATTGAGCAGAAGACCAGTAGGGCTGTTAAGTGATGAGATCAGAAGCCAGACTAGAACAGATTGAGAAGGAAGTGGGAGGAGAGGAAGCAGAAACCACTGGTGTGCACAGATTCTGTGGGAGGTAGGCTGTAAAGGGGAGGAGAGATAGAGGGTGACAGCTTGAAAGAGAGTGGGAGCCCTGGTGTTGTGTGTAGGCATCATGGCTGGAGCCAGTAGACTGGGAAAGGCTGAAAGTCATAGCAATTCAGATTATAAATGTACTGTGCTCCGAGGCTTGCAAAACACAAAGGTCTCAGTCCTGTGAGGTAGGGGCTATTATCTCAATTTACAGTTGAGGGAAACTGAGGCAAACAAGCTAAGTAACTTGCCCAGCATCACACAGTTTGGAAATGCCTGGGGCTGGATTGGACTTTATTGGACGTTATTGAACAAGATTGGAAAGGGCAGAAATTGAGGCCCGGGCTCTCTACCGGATTCAGCCAAGAGAGGCAGAATGACTGGATGAAGGATGAAGACGAGTCAAAAGTGAGGATCCAAAGCGAGATGGGAGGGTAGGCAGAAGAACTTCCGAGTTCTCGTTCCAGGAGATGGAACATGGAAGGATGGTGGTGAGGTGAAAGGTACAGGGACCTCCCCAGGGACGTCAAAGCCCCCAGGTCTAAGGGGAAGAGCAAGGGGAGTGAGCAGACACAAGGCATGCTGAGGCCAATCTGGGGGCTGTTGGGTGACTGACCCAGCATCTTCAGAGGGTGGTGTGGCAGGTCGAGGAGAGCTTGAGGAGTAGTCTGAGTGGAGGGGAACATCCAGGACTGGGGCAGGGGGAGGGGAGACAGTGACAGAGGCTTCGGATATGGCAAATGTGAGGGTTTATTTTGTTTCCTCATGTTCCCTCAAAAGGAGGGAACACATCAGCAAAGCAGAAACAACAAAACAAACCCAAAGGTTAGTTCTCTCTCTGATAGGGCAGACCTCATTCCTCACCCGCAGACCACCACCTCTCTGAGGTCACAGCTGATTCTGCATAATCCCTTGTTTCTTTCCAGGCTCAACTCAAACAGTAATCTAGCATTTTAATAGCTGTTGCCATAAACAATACTCATAATTTCCATAGTATGTGGAACAGAAAGCTTTTAAAATAGACATAGTAGAAGAAATCGGAATCATGTGGATTTGGGGTGAAGGGCATGGCAACTGCACGCTTGCTACTCTTGTTGTGTTTTTAAATTTTATTTAATTTTTAAATTAACAATTGAATTGTTAATCTGTGCAATAGTATATACCAGTGGTTCTCAACCTTCCTAATGCCACGACCCTTTAATACCTGTATATGGGCGTATCTGCATGTGGGAGGACCTGACTGGAGACGGAAACATGTGTTTTCCGATGGTCTTAGGTGACCCCTATGAAAGGGTCGTTTGACCCCCAAAGGGGTCGTGACCCACAGGTTGAAAACTGCTGGTATATACAATAGTATCAGACTCATAAACCATAATTTTAAAATTTATTTTCAATGAACAAAAATCTATTTTCTCTTCCCCCCCAACTGAAAAAGAAAGAAAAACCAGGTCCTTTTAACAAATATGCAGAGTTAGGCAAGCAAATTGCTACAACAGCCCTGTCCAAGAAAGCCATATTCTCAGTTTTCGTCCTGCGGCCACTGTAGGTGGCTGATATGATTCATCTTTGTTCCTCCAGAATTGTGGTTGGTCCTTGAGTTGAGCACAGTTCTCCAGTGTAGTGTAACTTACTCTCTTGGTTCTGCTCCCTTTCCTCTGCATCAGTCCATACAAGTCTTCCCAGGTTTCTCTGAAAGGGTCCCGTCCATCATTCATTCCTTATCAGACCTTCACATACCACAATGACTTACTCTGCCTTCCCCAAAGGTGATGGGCCTCCCACCTCAGTTTCCAGTTCTTTGCTGCCATAAAACCTAAGTCCTTTCTCTCTGTCTTTAATTTTTTATGTGAGAAGGAAGCAGACTTAGCAGCAATGAAACTAGGGCTAAGGGTGTTAGTGATTTTTCTGGCATAATTCCAAATTACTTTCCAGCATAGTTGGAACCACTCACAGCTCCACCAGACATTTACTAACATACAGGAAAACAATGCCTCAGTGGGCCTGGAGGCCCCAGCGTTTGTCATTTTACTTTTTTCTCCCTTTGCCCAACTGATGGGTAAAAAAGCAGAACCTCAGAGGGGCCTTACTTCGCATTTCTGTAATTATTGATCTGGAGCATTTTTTCACATGGCCATAAGTGTTGCTGGAATTTCTTCCTTTGACAGCTACCTCTTCAAATTCTTTGAATTTGTTGTTGAAGAATGGCTTTTATTCTTATAAATTTGAATAAATTCCTTATAGGTCTTGGAAATGAGGCTTTTATCAGATAAATTTGCTGCAAATATTTTTCCCAGTTAACTGTTTCCTTTCAAATTGTAGCTGTACTGGTTTTGTTTGTATAAAAAACACTTTTAAAGTTTATGTCATAAAAACTGTCCATTTTATCTTCTGGGATTCTCTTTCTCCCTAGCTTGGTCATGAACCCTTCCCCTGCTCATAGATCCAAAAGGAAGTTCCTACCTTTCTCCTCTTAACTTGTTTACAATATGCCCTTTCTAGTCTAAGTCATGGTTAAAACACTGCTTCTTATCTGAGGGCTTGCCCAGATTCTCCCAGCTGCTAGCACCTTCCTTCCTGGAAATCCTTGTTTATATTTAGAGGTGTACATATGGTCTCCCCCATTAGAATGTAAGTTCCCTGAGAACCTGAATTGGTTGGCTTTTGTAGCTCCAGAGCCCAGCATGTCTGGCATGGAGGATTCATTTAATGAACGATTTGAATCTGGAAGGGACCCAGCAGGCAGTCCTGCTTGGGGTCCAGCCCCTCATTTTACTAAGAAGCAAACAGGTGAGTTAAGGGGACGGGACTGGCCCAGGGCCAGATCACTCATCAGTGTCAGAGGCAGGTTAGAAACCCAGGTGCTCCTAACTCCCAGACCAGTGCCCTGTCACCTAAGCTCATATTTGTCCTGCTCCTAGCTTCTAACAGGTGCTTCACAAATGTTTGTTCTCCCCCCACACTCTCATCCCCACTGAACAATTGCGCTGCTCAGAGTATTGTTTCCTCTGATATTGTGGTCATTCTGTGTGTGTGTGTGTGTGTGTGTGTATGTGTGTGCACGAGCGCGCGTGCTAACCCTAACTCTAAATTCATGTGCACACACATTCACACTCACTTCCCTCCTTTACCAAGCAGTACCTGGACTGTAAGCTCCTTCAGGTCCAAGACTGTCCCATCTTGTATCCCCAGAGCCCAGCACACACAGAGAAATTACTCGATGCTTATGGAGTTGAATCGAAGACCGTTGGCCCATTCACGCCTTTCCAGTTTCTACTTGCTAATAATTCAGCAGATGGGAAAGGGGAACAAGTGAGGCCAGACAGTGGGTAAGCCCCTGCCCATTTCCATCAGCCCTTTGTAGCTATGTTCACAATCCCCCACATAGACCTAGTCATGCCCACAGTATGGGAAAACACAGAGAAAGCCTGCTGACCCTGAGAGCTATGGCCCCCAGAGGATGCAGAGGGAGGGGGTGGCTGTGTCAGCCCGAGGCCTGGCTTAGCAGCAGCTCAGGAAGATGACAAACTAAGCCCAGAAAAGCCATGATGAGGTAAACTCCACTCTCCCGGGGTGTTTCCTGGAGGTACTTAGTGTACTTTTATTCTGCCCTGGCTAGAGGGCTCCTAGAGTGGAAGGAGTTCTACTTTTGGTTTTCAGATGGGAACGTTCTTGCTGTAATTTTGGCTGGGAGAGATCCAGTGTCATCTAGTTAAGTGATGTCAAGAAACAGAAATGAGGCTATCAGAGTATGTATGAGGACCCCGGCGGGGCTGCCTGTTACTTAGAAATATTTATTGACATTATCTGTAGTCTTTTTGTTTGTTTTGTTAAACACTTCCCAGTTACATTTTAATCTGGGGACGCTGGGAGGGAGGCCTGCAACTCTGTTCTAGTTCCTTCTCTTGCTTGTAGTCAGGAAAATAAGCATTAACCCTTGTCCTAAAAGTCTTCTGAGGGGAAAACTGCCTGAAGGAATTCCTGGCTTCTGTCTTCTGCTGTCAGGAAGCACAGCTGGTATCACACAAATTGCAAAGCCAGAAATTTGGAAGCTTTTCTGTCTTTCCTGCTGCCTGCTACAGTTGTATGTAGTGGCATATCCTGGTCACACTACCCAGAAGCAGCAGTGTGACCTTGGGAAAATCACTGTCCACATAGATAATGAGGTTGATACACACATTGCCAGAGTGAGCTCAGTGTTTGGGAGACTGAAGGAAAATATGGGAGAGAAGAGGTATTAGGCCACCTACCAAACTGAGGTCTACGAAGCTGTTGTGCTGACCTCTTTGTTGTATGCCTGTGAAAAATGGAAATCGTGTCAGGGAACTGAACCACTTCCATTTTAACTGTTCTAGGAAGATTCTGAAAATCAGCTGCCAAAAAAAGGTACTGGACACTGAGGTCCTATCTGGAGCTGAACTGCCAAGCATTCAAACTCTACTGCAGAGAGCCGAACTCCAAAGGACTGGCTGTGTTGTTCCAATGTCAAACAGACATTTGCCTAAAAGACTATTTTATGGAGTACTCACAAGGAAAGTGCTCCCAGGGAGGTCAGAAGAAGTGATAAAAGGACACTGTCAAGGTCTCTCTGAAGAACTTCAGTATTGGTTGTAAGACATGGGAGATGCTGGCACAGGACCACCCAACATGGCATGCCCACGTCAAAGAAGGCACTGTGCTCTGTGAGCAAAGCAGAACTGAAGTAGCTCAAAAGAAATGTGAGATGTACAAATTTAGAGCCATCCCCACTTCAGATGTTCATATGAACTATTTGTGCCTGACCTGTGGCAGAGCCTTCTGAGCTCATCTTGGTCTGATCAGTCACAGTTGAACACAGTGTACCTTGACCCCAACAAAGTGATGTCATTTTGTACAAGTCATTCCTCATTTGATAAATGATCAAAGAATACGAACAGGTAGTTTTCAGATAAAGAAATTAAAGCTACCTATAGTCATATAAAAATGCTCTAAATCGCTATTGATTAGAGAAGTAAAAATCAAAACCACCCTGAGGTACCACCTCATACCTGTCAGATTGGCTAATGTGACAAAAAGGGAAAATAATCAATGTTGGAGAAGATGTGGGAAAATTGGAACACTGATGCATTGTCAGTGGAGTTGTGAACTGATCCAACTGTTTTGGAGAACAATTTGGTACTATGCCCAAAGGGCTATAAAATTATGCATATAGGATATAAAACTATCCCTTTGATTCAGCAATACCACTACTAGGTCTGTATCCCAAAGAGATCATAAAAAATGGAAAAGGACCCATATGTACAAAAATATTTATAGCAGCTCTTTTTGTGGTGGCAAAGAATTGGAAATTGAGAGGATGCCCATCCGTTGGGGAATTGGCTGAACAAGTTGTGGTTTGTGAATATAATGGAATACTATTATGCTATAAGAAATGATGAGTAGGCAGATTTCAGAAAAACCTGGAAAGAGTTACATGAACTGATATTGAGTGAAGTGAGCAGAACCAAGAAAACATTGTACATAATAACAACAACATGGTACAATGGCCAACTTTGATAGACTTAGCTCTTCTCAGCAGTACAGTGATCTAAGACAGTTCCAAATGACTCATGATGGAAAATGCTGTCCACACCCAGAGAAAGAACTATGGAGTCTGAATGCAGACTGAAGCAGACTGTTTTTTTTTTCTCATGGCTTTTCCCTTTTGTTCTGATTCTTCTTTCACAACGTGACTAAAGTGGAAATATACTTAATATGATCGTACATGTGTAGCCTATATCAAATTGCTTGCCTTTGTGGGGAGGGGAGAAGGGAGGTAAGGAGGGAGAATAAAATTGGAACTCAAAATCTTATAAAAATGAATGTTGAAAACTGTCTTTACATGTAATTGGAAAAAATACTATTAAGTGGGGGGGAAAAAACAAAGTGATGTCATTTTCGTCCTTTTCAAGAACAAAAGACCACAATCAACCCGTCTTCTTATGGTGAAAGAAAAAACCACATTACCTAATCCAGGAAATCTTGCCAACCTTAGACTGTCTATCCCCACCCCACCCAGAAAGTTACGCCCAACTTCAAGATACAGTTTATGACACCGTCTAATGAAAACCACAGTTCATGAGCCCCCATCTACTGCCAGATCAGCTCAGAAGACACGTAAGGGTAAAGATACTTAATGAAATAGAATAGCAAGGCAATAACATGGGAAAAGAATCTCCCATCCAGACACGTGGGAGAGGTTTTGAGAAAAATTAAAGCTGTATTCTGCATTGTACATCCAAGCCTGTCAAAAACAGTTTTTATTATTTGTCATCATTCTGATCTGAATGTTTCTTCTCTGAAAAAAATAAATATCCACATGGAGAGTCCCTTCCTGCCCTTGTTTGCCTCTTTCTAACTCAGGTCACTTTGGAGTTCTAATTTGTAGGATTCTTGAGCAAGGGGTATTTTGCAATGTGAGCAAACATTATACAGCTCAGAGTAAGGTAAACGTTCAATGAACAATTTGTTCACCCAGCCAGCATTTTTCTAAAACTGTCTAATGCCTCTTTGGCCATCTCTTTAAGGATTCTTCTTTTAGCTTCCGTTAACTAAAGCAATCTAAGAAACTCCTTGCTTCTCTTAGGTAGATCTTACCCTAATTGGATCAAGATGGATCAACGGAGGGCCCCTTGCTTCTGTCTACTCCTTCAGAGTGAGCTCCCTTCCTGGGCTGATGTGAAGTAAGGGCAGTAGCACATATGTTAGCATCGATAGTTAACAAAGATTAAGAAGGTTTCTCTTCCAGATTACACCTAAGGCTTCAAACCAGGATAACTTTTAAAAGTTTTCTTAATATTTCTAAAAGGGAGAAGGGGTGTCTGTGTCCATACAGGGAATAATTTGCACTCCTAAAGTGGTTGTGTTCCAGGTAGAAGCCCTCTCTGCTTCTGAGGCTGCCCCTTGCTACTGTTTGCAGAGCTGCTGATGTCATCTGCTGGGCTGCTATCTCTGCTGAGAATTGATTGCTTCTGCTGCTTTTTCAGTGAGTCGTTGCTGGGCTACTGCTTGGCTGCAGCCCTACTACCCTCTGTCTCCTGGGTTGCTCTCTTGACTGAGATGCCATCTGCTACTATCTGCTGAGCTCAGGGGCTGGTGCTTCTCCACCAGGCAGTGATAAAGTGCTTTTGTTATTGCACTCATACCTTCTGGGCTTATTTCACTGTTCTTTTTTGCTTCTCTACAATGCTACTCTACAGTGAAAAGAGCCCTGTGTGATCTCCAACTACATTATAAAGTGATAAACATCAGAACTATTTGGTACTGCCTAAAAAATACAGTGGTGGATTAGTGGAATAGTTTAGGTATACAAGACACAGTAGTAAATCCCCCTAGTAATCTAGTGTTTGATAAATACCAAGGCACCAGCTTCTGGGACAAGAACTCACTATTTGACAAAAATTGCTGGGAAAACTGGAAAACAGTGTGGGAGAAACTAGGTATAGACCAATATCTTATAATGTATACCAAGGTAAGGTCAAAATGGGTATGTGACTGAGACATAAAGGGTGATATCATAAGCAAATTAGGAAAGCAAGGAATAGTCTACCTGTCAGAAATGAGATAGAGAGCATTATGAGATATAAAATGGATAATTTTGATTATATTAAAAAGTTTTTGCACAAACAAAACCAATGCAACCAAGAGTAGAAGGAAAGGAGAAAGCTGGGAAACAATTTTTACAGCAAGTGTCTCTGATAAATATATGGAGAACTGAGTCAAATTTACAAATTTACAAGTCATTCTCCAATTGATAAGTGGTTAAAGGATATGAACAGGCTGTTTTCAGATGAGGAAGGCAAAGCTATCTATAGTCATATGAAAAAATGCTCTAAATCA
Source organism: Pseudochirops corinnae (assembly GCA_028646515.1). Lineage (NCBI taxonomy): Eukaryota > Metazoa > Chordata > Mammalia > Diprotodontia > Pseudocheiridae > Pseudochirops > Pseudochirops corinnae. The sequence goes on from CM053591.1 coordinate 194,638,192, forward strand.
TTATTGATTAGAGAAATGAAAATTAAAACAACTCTGAGGTACCACCTCACACCTATCAGATTGACTAATGTGACAGAAAAGAGAAATGATAAATGTTGGAGAAGATGTGGAAAAATTGGAACACATGCATTGTTGGTGGAGTTGTGAATTTATCCAACCATTCTGGATAATAATTTGGAACTATTCCCAAAGGGCAACTGGACTGTGCATACTCTTTGATCCAGCAATATCACTACTAGGTCTGTATCCCAAAAAGATTTTTTTTTTAAGCAGGGAAAAGAACTTATGTATTAAAAATATTTAAAGCAGTTTTTTGTGGTGGCAAAGAATTGGAAATTGAGGGGATGCCCATCACTTGGGGAACTGGCTGAACAAGTTGTGGTTTGTGAATATAATAAAAAACTATTATGCTATAAGAAATGATGAGCAGGCAGATTTCAGAAAATCCTGGAAAAACTTACATGAACAAAGTAAGGTAAGCAGAACCTAGAGAAAATTGTACCTGTAACAGCCACATTTGGGGATAATTAGCTATGAATGGCTTAACTCTTCTCAGCAACACAATGATCCAAGATAATTCCAAAGGACTCGATGAAAATGCTATTCCCATGCAGAGAAAGGTCTAATGGTGCCTGAATGCAGATCAAAGCAGACTATTTTCAGTTATTTTTTCATGGTTTTTTTTTTCTTTTTGGTCTGTTTCTTCTTTCATAACATGACTAACATGGAAATATATTTTACATGATTGCACATATATAGCCTATATAAAATTGCTCACTGTCTTGGGGGGGAGGGAGGAGAGGGAAGGAGAAAATTTGGAACTCAACATTAAAAAAAAATGAATGTTAAAATTTTTCTTTACGTGTAATTGGAAAAAATCAAATACTATTAAAAATAAGAAAGAAAAGAGTCCTAGGTTCAAATCCTGCCTCTTATACCTACTGCCTGTGTGACTGCAGGCAAGTCAACTTCCTTGGGCCTCCATTTCTTCATCTATAAAATAAGGTTGGAGTAGATGACGTCTGTATTTATGATCCTATAATCCTGGCCTAGCAAAGAGTCCTTGAGGTCAAGTTTCTCTTTCGGACTAGTTTCCTTCCTCTCCCCATCCCCCCACCCCTTAGCACAAATTCCTCCAGACTTAGTAGATGTTGGGGTGGAGGTGAGTAAACGACTTTCCAGACCCACAATGCCTCTGGCTACCAGGGTAAAAGCCATGGAGATTATTCTGGACCTTCATTTAATTACCCCGAAAAGGACAGGGAGGAGCTGATGACCTTTGTCCTGTATTCCCTAAAGGAAGCCCGATGACATTCTCTTCATTTCTTCCCATCTGTCCTTCATGGCTGCATGTTGCCAGTGACTTTTGTCTGTTACTCCCCCTTCAGTAAACAGGAAAATTGTGGAGCAGGGAAGCAAAAGATGCAGGTTAAACTAAACCTCATTTTCCCATTGTTATGCGACAAAAACAACATTTGAATGAGTAGGAGCTGGCTTCATATTTTCTCACCAAAATTTAGGAAGAGCCTAAATAAAGATCACGGGGTCCTTGTCCCAATTTCCACTCCATCGAGTCAGGTCCCCAGGTGGCCGGCTACCTCTCCCTATCAAGGTTCTTAAGGGTTTTTTCTCTTTTTATAACACTGTGGGCCCAAGCCCCTGTTTTGATGTGTTCTCCCCAATATTAACCACCTAAAGCTAGTGAGTTACTATTGTCCCCTCTGTCATTGACTGACCCCGTGATTAATGCCTCGATATAGCTTAGTATGGCTATTCCCATTTTACAGAGGAGGACAATGAGGTTCAGAGGCGTTAAGTGGTGTACACGGTTTATAAAAATCTGAGGCAGGATTTAAAGCCAGCTCAGACTTATCTCGAGGTCAGGTTAATGTCTTCTCTAATGAGAAAGGGTTGGACAAGGTAACCTGCAGTTCTTTCTAGTTCTGCTTGGAGTTCTGTTTTTGGAACTTCCCTTCTCCTGGTTTTCGCTTCTCTTCGGCACCTTGGAGCGGATAGAAGAACAGAAAGGTAGAGTAGGAGGAGGAGTGCAGCCGAGAGACTGAAGGAGCCCCCCCCGGTGTGTCACGAGGTTACTGGGAGGAGGCAGCCTTCAGCATAAGGTCTAAAGAAGCCCCGCTGGAGAGAATGTGGGCGTCTGACTCGTGGTCTGCCTTGGGCAAGCATGTGACAGCCCCCGGAAAAGTTCCCTAAGAACGTGAATGAACAGCCCAGACTCCGTGACCCCCTAAGCCAGCTCCTTCAGTGGCTACAGTCTTTGCCAGTCAGCAGATACTTAATCAAAGAAAGAAACCAATCTCCGATGGCCCTGAAGGTCCCTTTCAGCTCTGCGTCTGTGAATCTCTGGGACTGTTAGTGTGCCCACTGATTCTGCCCTCAGCCTGACTCCATACACCACGCTAGTGTCCGTGCCCAGATTGCTCTTTGGCTAATGAGAGAATACAGCTGTTTATGGTCTTGGGGAAATCTATTTCCTCATTTGCAGAATGTCCCTAGCTCCCAGCCTCTAACTTGCCGCCTTCCTTAATTTTCTCCTCTTCTCCCCTTTGCCAGTTTGCCTCACCGAAGATTGAACCTGTGGATTATCTCTGCTAATGGATCATTTTCCTACTGGTTGCTCAGGCTTTCTGCTCCCTTCCCTTAATGTGACTGGTGTCACCTACTCCCTCTCTGACAAACAAGCTTTCTGGACTTTCCGACTCCACCTGATGCATACTATGGCTGCCGTGTAACCCAGAGTCCCACAAGCTCCCTTGGCCAGACTCCTGTTATCATGGTGAAACAAGAAGCAGTTCTTGAAGTGACCTCCAGGAGGTGACTCCCCAAACCCAGACCAGGGATTTCTCCTCCCCACTTTCCTGTTTCTGGGGGTTCTAGCGGCCTATGGACTCAATAAATATTAGCAGCCCGATAGAAGAACCAGGGAAGCTATTGGGGTCTTAGGTGATAGGAAGAGAGATGAGTGTCCCCGACTAGGAAGGTGGCCATAGTCTGGCATTCCTAGGCCAGGCTGGAGTGTGACATCATACTCCTATGAGTATGCCCATCATGTGACGGCACTATGCTTTAGGAAGTTCAATGATCAGTTAGAAAGCACACAAAGTGCTCGGAGTGATAGGCGGGACAGGAAACCAGGGCAATGAAGGGCACCATTTGAGGACTGTTTGAAGAAACTGGTGCTGTTAAACATGGAGAAGACATGAGGGGCCTTAAGAGCTGTCTTCAAGTATGTGTAACCCCTGGCTCACAGGACCAGTTGGCCTCATGTAGAAGGGCTAGCCTGTGGAAGAATGGGGCAGATCCAGGAGCAATGAGGGCAAGCCACAAATTGGGAGATTGGGGTTAGAGAGGAGGGCTCACTTCCAATGGAGCTGTCCAACACAGAAGGACAGGCTGCCTCACTAGACCCTGGGTTCTACCTCCTCCCTACCTTCTATTGGCCCCAGCCCTGCTAAGGTGGAGACTTTTTTCTGCGACAGCAGATCTCTCTAAACTACCCTGGACTCTGCCCAGACCAAAGGGACAGAACTAAATACCTAAGCGAGAAGACCAGCTACTGCATGGTAAAGATAGATGTCTGAAATGTGACTGCCTGTCTGGGAAGCCCTCACCCCAGCACTTGCAGGTTGGCAAAGACCATCGCTGGCAACTAGTGGCATTGGTGAATACCTGCCCATTCATGAGTCTAGGAACGACACTGACTTGTCCTGCCCCCAGCCACCTTCTCAAACCAATCTCTGGACTAACTGCCCCATGTGGGGCCAGTTTTTCCAAGTTTCAAGTCCCATGTCCTCATACTTTATCAGTCTAACAACTGTTGAGTTGGGTAGATGTAATGGGGGAAATGCTCTGTGTATACACATGTGTGTGTATTGTGTGCATATGTATATGTACACACATATATGTGTTTATATATATATGGATGGATATGTATGCGTATATGGGTGTATGTGTGCATATATGTGTATATATATTTTTATCTGTGTATATATATGTGTGTGTGTGTAGATAAATAGATATAGATATATAGACTCCATGACTCTGGAAGAGAGAATGAAGCCAACAACTCCGTGCAACCCTGCCTCACTTAAATCCAATTCATACACAAGTCAAGACATCACCCCATGTGATCGCTGGTCCTCATAGAAAATGGAGGTGAACAACAAGAGGGTAACACCATCTTCCCAGACCCTCAGTATCCCAACCTAGGAGTCATCCTGGACTTATCCTGCTCTCTCATTCACCCACCCCCATATCCAAGCTATTGGTGAGGCCTGTCAATTTCACCTCTGAAGTATCTCTTGTTGATTTCACATCTACAGTATCTCCTGTCCATGTCACCTCTGAAGCATCTCTTGTTGATTTCACCTGTACAGTATCTCATGTCCATTTCACCTCTGAAGTATCTCTTGTTGATTTCACATCTACAGTATCTCATGTCCATTTCACCTCTGAAGTATCTCTTGTTGATTTCCCCTCTACAACTTGTAGATTTCACCCCCTGTAGCATATCTTGTAGCTTTTACCTCTGCACCATCTCTTGTTGATTCCATATCTGCAGTATCTCCTGTTGATTTTATCTCTGTAGCATCTCTCCAAATCTGCCCCTTTTCCTCCTCTGACACTGCCCCCATGCTGGTACAGACCCTCATCACCTCATATCTGGGGTTCTGCAATAGTTGCTGGTGGGGTGGAGGTCTGCCTGCCACAAAAATCCTGCCTTCTACAGGAACCCTTTCCCAATCCCTCTTAATTCTAGTGCCTTCTCTCTATTGATGACTTACTCTTTATCCTGAATATAACTAATGTATGCATAAATGTTTGCATGTCATCTCCTCCATTAGATGGTAAGCTTCTCCTATTCTTTGCCTTCTTCCTAATTCCAGGCCCAGCTGTCTTATTCGTTGCACCAACTAGCTACCTCGAAGGAGTGGGAAAAGTTTAACTATATTTGGCTTTGAAATACAGTATTTCAAAGACCTTTTTCTTTTTTCATCAGCACATTTACCCAGAGCTATAACTAGGGCGAAACCATTAGGGCATTGCCCTCAGGGCACTGAAATTAGAAGGTGCTGATATTTCTAGACAAGAGAGCTTAGTCATTTTCATTTCCAAATTGGTGATCTAATTCGACTGCCATTTTAACCAAATTTCCTTTGATGTTTGGTACCAAACAGGGCTTGTTTTGGTTGTCTTCTGTAACTTGAGAACCCATAATGACCAGTTTTGCAATTTTGGAAATGCAGGTCAGATGTGTGCACCACTGAATAAATGGATAAAGAAAATGACTAGAAATGGCCTAGATTTAGCTGTGTTGGGGGTGGGGAGGGGGGAGAGATGAAAAGCAAACTACAGCTAATCTTAAGGGAGGGAACACAAGCAGAGATAATGTGGTAGCTGTGGACAGAACAATGAAACCCAAGTCAGTTGATTCCCAACTCTGTTTTTTACTGACCACAAGCAATTCACTCACAATCTCTGAGTCTATTTTCCTACTCATTTAAATACTTCAAAGGAATCATGACTCCATCCACATGGGCACTCCCCTTCTATGGTTTACAAATTGCGGTCCCTCTACAATTTGGTGAGCTGTTGTCAAGAATGATTTTGGCTAAAACATTCATTATGCAGGCAGTAGCGGTCCTCTCCAGATAAAGCTCTCCAGAGCTGGCTGGGTGGCCCAGGATTCCAACAATCAGGCAAGAGGCCTGTCCTCCCAGCCTTTCATTTTGGTTTTGCCTTGGAGAAGCCAGAGTAACCTTTCTGATGGGGTGGAGGGGAGAAAAGGGAGGGAGAGAGAGAGAGAGAGAAAGAGAGAGAGAAAGGAAGGGAGGGAGAGGGAAACTGGAGACTTATTGGCATATTTTAAATTTAAAATAAGCCAAGGAGAAAATTGCTTTGTTAACTCATTTTCTGTTTCTAAGGTGTATGCCATCCACATAGAATGAGTATGTTCACATGGACTGTCTTAAGCATCTTTCCAGGTGTCTCAAAGGAGTTTTCTGTAGGTATCTCCAGAATCTTGCCCAAGGGGAATGTCTCTGAAGTCTGTGGCTGGAAATCAGGGATATGTTAAAGAGGGTGCTTCCCCTACCTTCTGCAAGATTATCTTTCTCATTCTCTACCCTTATTTCTGAAGAGAGTGTAGAACCAGGTGTGTTTCTCTCAAATAAGAAATCAGTAATAACTCTCTTTTCTGAAGCTCTCAAGCCAGTGCCACCTCTTGTGCAGGCACACAGAATTGGGGCAGCATTCTCTCCATTGGTTAAGAGAGTCTTGTGCAAAATGCTCCAGGCTGGGATAGAAAGCCAAGCCTTCATATGTCCTGATAATACATTTTTTAATACATTTTTTCATACATCATTTCATTCCATAACTTTCATTCATGCGTTTCATACTGCACCAAGATTCTTTCGTTGGCTAAATCATATATAGCCCAGAAATATGATGAGAGCTGATAGCTTGCACCTTACATCTGGACTGTTTAATTTGTAGACTATACTTCTAATGTGTAGAAGATCTGATGTAGAACTTTATCAGCTGCTGAGGTGATGAGATTGGGGAAGCTAGCTCAGATGCATGCTGTCTGTCCAATGGGTCAGTTAGCTGTGTAACAAATACAATCACTATGGGGCTCAGGGGAGGGAGGGTGCTCTCCTTTTCGCCATTAAAGTCTCCCTCTGCTCTGGACCCACACTCTCAGATAAGGGTCAGGCCTAGAGGAGCTTGACCTCAGAAGAGAGGGTCAATTCTTTCCCTGAACTCTAGCTCTTAATGCGTCTATCCTGAAGCCTGAGGAAAATCACTGAAAGTCTAGGTTGGGCTCATGTTTCAAATCTTACCAAAAGGAGGGAGCAGAAAGGTATTCAGTATAGAATACAGGTCAAGTATAAAACAACTGTTTATTTTCCCCACCCAAAATCATTGCTGAAAAACATAAAAGATTCACCAGGACACTTTGAGAATAACTTAAACATGAAACCACAACATAAAACAAACAAAAAACCACAACATGTAACTACTCATCTTTTCTTTGGAGGTTAACACCTAAAATGTCAAAATATGAAATGTTTTGTGAAATCTGCTTCCCTTGAAGTTCAGCCCCTGCCTTCATGGAGTTTACAGTCTAGTAGGAAGGTAATACATACCTGGCTAACAATGATTTGAAATAACAGAAGTTAAGTATATTGGAGTAAGGCTTCCTTTTTTTTTTTTTTTAATTTTATTTTAGTTTGCATCATTCATTTCCACAAGGTTTTGAGTTACATATTTTCTCCCTCTCTTTCCCCCATCCACCGCCCCAAAACAGCCATCCCAGTGTGTCCCCCCTCCCCCACTCTATTCTCTCCTA
>CM053591.1:194646060-194707812 GCA_028646515.1 Pseudochirops corinnae
TCTCTGGAATGCTTTATCTCCCTGAAGCATCCTGTGGCTTATTTACCTACTTCCATATATACTCATGCCCTTGCATTCAATAAACGAGACTTGATCAGAAAGCCTGTCTTGTCTCCATTCTTCATGTTTCTTGTCCCCCGTCCCTTTTTCTCTTCTAGGGTCCATGTTGTGCCCCGCAGGCCGGGGCACAGAGTGAGGTCAAATCCCCTACTGTGATCCCCTCTAGGGAGCCCAGGAGTGTGAAGGGATGTTTGCCTGACTTTCCCCCATGGGAAGACAATTTCCCTCTTTGAGGAGCTGAGACTGAATGCCAGGGAGAGAAGCAATGGGACAGAAAGAGATTTCAGAGGACTCCTGAACCAGCACTGGGAACAGGAAGAGGTGCCATCTAACAGCTTTGTGGCCCACCACCCAGCCCCAGCTCATAGCTACCCAGGCAGAGAAGAATGATAGGTCACAAAAAAGAAAGATCTTAGCTGTGTATGGAGCAAGGACCAAGTTCTCAAAACTTAGCTTTGTGGTTCCTAGCCCAAACTGGAGGGGCATCTCAGTTCTAACCTTCAGTCCTGCATGTGAACCTGCAGTGGCTGAACCAAGGAGGAGCCAGTTGTTCAGTCTCTCTGAACCTGAGAACCTCCCAGCAGGTGGAATCTAGCAGCTACCAATGGAAACTCAACTATCCACAAATCAATAGACTCAAACCCAGGGCAGAACATTGGAGAGCTCAGACCAGGAGGGCAGTGAAGAAACATCCCCTCAGATCACTCCACCTTGGAAGCATCCAAAACTTACAGATTGAGCTGTGAAAATAGTAGACATACATGATAAAGATAGAAAATCAGGTCTGACACCCACTGCCATCTCCAAAAGTCAGCACTAACATAAAGGCTGGAGTGAAGAAGTGGGCTGGAAGAATGAGAAAATAAAAAAAGAACCCAACCACAAAGAGCTACTGTGGTGACAGGTAAGCATAAGATACAAACACAGAATGACTTAAAAACATCTACAAGTAAAATTTCAGAAAAAAAGGCAGATTCTATGCAAGCCCAACAAGAATCCTTAGAAGAGTTGAAGAGATAAAAAAAGTAAAAAAAGAAAAAAAAAGATTTTAAATATCAACTAAGAGAAGTAGAGGGGAAAAAACAGGAAATGAAATGAGAACAATACAAGAAAGTTATGAAAAGAAAATATACAACTTTGTAAGAGGTACAGAAGATTACTGAAGAAATAACTTCTTAAAGATTAGAATTAGCTAAACAGAAATTAATGATCACATGAGACATCAAGAAACAACAAAACTAATTCAAAGATTGAAAAATAGAAGAAAATGTGAAATATTTGTGAAAACACTTTCTCTGGGAAACCAGATTGAAGAAAGATAATTTAAGTATCATTGGACTACCTGAGAACCATGAACAGAAAAAGAGTGTATATATCATATTTCAAGAAATTATAAAAGAAAACTGCCCAGATTCTTAGAAGATGAGGGCAAAGTAGAAATTGGAAGAATCCCCTGGTCACCTCTTAAAAGAAACCTCAAGATGAAAACCCCTAGGAATATTATGGGTAAAGGAGAAAATACTGCAAGTAATAGGAAAGAATTCAACCATAATCAGGCTCACACAAGATTTAGCAGCTGCTATGATAAGGAATGGAGGGCTTAGCATATGATATTCTGGAATGCAAAGGATCAAGGACAGAGGTGGGGAACCTGTGGACTCAAGGTCACATGTGGTCCTTTAATAAAAAGGCTTGTTCTGTGAAGTTTTGATTCAGTCAAAGGGCTGCACTTGAGGATCTAGAAGGCCACATGTTCCCACTCCCTGGTCTAGGATCATAGCCAGGAATAACCTATCCAGAAAAACTAAGTATAATCCTATAGAGAAAAAGTAGAGATATTTAATGAAATGGAAAATTGAAAAGATGAATCCCTGTATTTGTATTATCATATCAAAATGCCAGAGCGGAATAGAAAATTTCATTCAAACACAGGAAAGAGTGGAACAGATGAGGTATGGAATATACAGAAGCAAATGAGCACAATAAACTAGTGTTTGATAAACTCATAGATCTCAGATATTGGGGCAAGAATTCACTATTTAACAAAAACAGAAATGAGGACAGTAGTCTGGCAGAAACTAGGCATTGACCAACATCTCATACCATGTATTAAGATTAGCTGAAAATGGGTACATGATTTAGCTATAAAGGGTGATATCATAAGCAAATTAGTGAGGGGTGGAGGAAGTTATCTGAAAGGTATATGGATAAGGGAAGAGTCCATGATCAAACCAGAGATACAGAGAGGTCCACTGGAGGTAAAGCAGATAATGTTGATAATATAAAATTAAAACAACTTTGCAAAACAGAACCAATGCAGCTAAAGTTAGAAGAGAAGTAGGAAAGTGGGGGGAGATCTTTGCCACAAGTTCTTCTGATAATAATATCATTTCTCAAAGATATAGGGAACTGAGCCAATTCACAAGAATAAGAGTCATTCTCCAAATGATAAGTGGTCAAAGGACATGAATAGACAATTTTCAAAAGAAGTAATCAAAGTTATCAATAGCCATATGAAAAATGCTCTAAATAACTAATAATTGGAGAAAGACAAATTAAAACTATTCTGAAGCCCTATCTCACAACTAGCAGGTTGACTGAGATGCCAAAAAATGAAAATGACAAATACCAGAGAGGTTGTGGGGAAACAGATACACTAATGAACTGTTAGAGCAGTGAAGTAGCCCAACTATTCTGGAAAACGATATGGAACGATGTCCAAAAGGCTATTTAACTGTGCCTGCCCTTTGACTCAACAAACAGCACTAATACTAATACTAACGTTTATATAGTGCCCATTATGTGCCAGGCACTGTATTAAGGGCTTTACAACTATTATCTCATTTGATCCTCCCGTGGCCCTAGGCAACAGGTGCTATTACTGTCTCCACTTTACAAATAAGGAACCTGAGGCAAAAAAGAGATTGAGTGACTTGCACAGGCTCACACAGCTAGGAAGTGTCTGAGGTTGTATCTGAACTCAGATTTTCCTGTCTCCAAGCCCAGTCTTCTATCCACTGCATCACCTCGCTACCAGGGCTATGTCCCAAGGAGATGGAAGAGGAAAAGAACCCGTGTGCCATAGTAAATCGATAGCAACTTGTTTTGTGGTGGCAAAGAACTGGAAACTGAGGGGATATTCATCAAGTAAGGACTGGCTGAACATGTTACATTATAGGAATGGTATGGACTATCATTGTGCTATCAGAAATGATGAAGGAGAATTAGTTTTGGAAAACCTGGGAAGTCTTGTATGAACTGATATAAAGTGGAGTGAATTGAACTAAAGCTATGTCAACCATGAAAGACTTAAGAAATCTGATCAACACAATGACCCACCACAACTCCTAAGATTTATGATGAAACATGCTATCCATCTCTGGATAGAGAGCTGGTGGACTCAAAGGGCAGACTGAAGATTTTCTTCCCTTCACTTCCCTCCTCTCCCTCCACTCCCCTCCCCTCCCATCCCCTTTCTTTTCTTTTCTTCCTTCCTTTCTTTCTTTCCTTCTTCATCTTCTTTGTCATCATCTTCTTCTTTTTGGTGGGAGAGGGAGACGTGGCTAATGACGAATCTGTTTTGTGTTACTATCCACATTTATAATAGATTCTATTTTTCTTGCTTTCTCATATTGGGGAGAGAGAGAAATGGGGACTGGGAAAAAATAAAAAAAAACTCTCTGGGCTTTAAAAAGTAAGTATCCTGCACTGAAATCTTTTTATATCCTTCTTATCAAAGACCTACACAATTTCTAACCCACCCCCCAGGTCCTGCTCTCTGAATCAACTCAGGAAGAACTCCTCCCTGAGAACGGACGATTAGAGCAATGATCTGACCAAGAAGGAAGGACTCTTGAGTTACTTCATTTAATGGTGGTTTCTCTGGAATGCACCTTTGACCAGCTGGAAAGGAGAAATTCAATGGTTTAAGGAAAATGGTTCTCTAGAGTGCACCCAAAGTTAAGTGGTTATTGTTTTGTTTGATGGGAAAAAAATATTAACTGAACTTTTACCCAAGCTCTTTAACCAAGTTATAATTCATCATGGAATTTTGTCTCTTGGTCTGGTAAGTCTTTAAATTATGACTCCAAAATGGTTTGTGTGATTTTGACAAGAAGTTTTCAGAGACATTGGATAACTACCCATCTGTGGAACTCTGTCTCTGTGTTTCTGTGTCTCTCTCTGTATCTATATCTGTCTGTCTCTGTCTTTGTCTCTCTCTCTGTCTCCAAATGTAGCATTTCCTCTGAGGCAACTATCCCTACTTGCACTTGCATTGATGAGTTGGGTGTCCAGAGTGTGGCTACTAGATCCATCTAGGGTTAGCTTCGAGGATTTGAAGGTTGTCTTTCTAATGCCTTATAGCTCACAAGCCTCACTAATGTGTACCCCACCATGATTATGGTTTGGTTATCAATAGTTCTGCTAGCCCTAATGAACTTTTAGAAATGGATATTTGTTAAGGTGGTATGGTAAGAAGCATTGTTGAAAAAAAAACATTCCCCTCCTATACCCCCCAGTCCCCCTCCCCCACAGAGTTTCTGTGACACACTATCACACCAGAACATATAGAATCCAGAGTAAAATGACATCGACTCCAGCTCAGAGCACACAAGTGGCAGAAAGGTACCCCAGCTCCTGATCACCTGGAAGTCCTTGTCTCTTTGTGGGATACTCCAGGAATTCCTCTTTAGGCTTGAAGTATATTTTCTGCTGGGGCCCTTGTGAAGTCATGAATCTGTGTACAGTCTGTCCTAGGCTCCTGCTGCAGACACTACTGCCAGCTGCTCAGTTGATGCTGATGGGAAGTTCTCTGGACCTCTGAACTTTGCTACGCCTTCTTCTGGCCAAGGAAAGGTAGAGGAAGGCTAAGGCCAAAGCTCAAAGTGCTCTTCCCCTACACCCACACAAGGGATTCCCTCTCGGAGGTGGTCTCTGTGTTCTCCCACCAGAGACATTTGCTTAACTCCGTACTTTTCACAGCCTTGAACTGGCTTCATATTTTATAGATGATCCCTAGAACATGACTAAATTTCCTTAGCTAATCTGACACCAGCTTTCTAGGCAAAGTCACTTCTAATTCATCCAGTCTTCATCAAAGAGATCTAAATTGAATGAGGACTTTTCACACTTAGTTGGAAATTCTTTTAATTAAGGTAATTGGAATGAGACAAGTTCTCACCTGATTAAGGTACCAGAGAGTAGTATTTTATTGCCCTTTATCTGAGGTGGGAATAATTTGATTGATCTATTCAACATATCCTACCTTACACAGAAATATTTAGAATTATTTTCGTATAAACTAATAAAAATTGTATCTGGCAGGCTTGTGCCTACAAAAGGATATATATGTATAATCAAAGTCCCAGGCACAGCTTCATACACAATGCTTAGGTGTATTTAAAGTTGTCCTGGGGACCTTGTTTCCTTGGGAAAATGTCTGTCAAACTATAGGCTCCCCAGCAAACTTGGGGACTGCTTCTTCCTGCCTTGTTGCTATCATATGGATCCACAGGGTCTTCCTTGTGCAGCTTTTAATATTTGAAACTCTGCTACTTAAGACTCTGTGTGTGTGTGTCTGCCCACTGCCCTTTGGGTTGTCTGCAATTTTGAATCTACAAGAGGCCATGGTGTTCCATGACCCTCCATTACATAACATCACTGTTGTGTAAGGATGGTCTTTGGTGGCAGAGAACAGTTTGGGGTCAAGTGAGAGCCTTGCATAGTTCCCCATGATGCAGCTCAACCTATTCAGCTGCTTGGCCCTGATCACTGTCCAACTTTAACTTTCGTCCAAGATATATACACTGATGGGGGTATAATGACTGATTCAATGACCTATCTGTGCAACTGAAACCTGTGCTTCAAAAATTATTCTCAAAAACAGAAAAGGAAGATACTCAACTAACCTTTTTATCAGAAAAATATGATCATTGTGTCCAAACCAGGGAGGGACAGAGCAAAAAACAAAAACAAACAAACCATAGTCCAATTTCATTAATGAATACTAATGCAAAACAAAACAAAACAAACTTATCAAAGAAAATATAGCAACATATTTTCAAAATTAATCACCATGAGCAACTTGGATTTGTATCAGGGATGCAAGGACCACCCAATATTCAGAAGACAATTAAAAGAATCACATAAACATCAAAAACAATAAAAACTTGCATAATTATATGACTAGATGAATAAAAAAAGCCTTGGACAAAATACAAGACTTATTGATTTTTAAAACTCTAGGCAGAGCAGGGCCTTTATTTAATATAGTAAAAAGTATCTAAAGCTAAGATCTAGTATCATTTGTAATAAGGAAACAATGAAAGTCTTCCTGCGACAAATGAAGATAAAGAAAAGACTAGTCCTAGACTAAAGACTAGTTCTAGAAATGATAGTTATAGCAATAAGACAAGAGAGATAAATTCAAGGTATAAAGATTAGGAAAGAGAAAGTAAAATTATCTATACATACAGGCAACTTGACAGTTAACCAAGAAAACCAAGAGAAATAGTGAAGAAGCAAATTAAGGTCATTAATAGCTTCAATTAAGTAGGAGGATACAAACTAAGTCTCCACAAAACCTCAATATTTTATACAGTACTAACAAAAAATAGGGGGAAATGATTGTAAGAGAAATTCCATTAAAAATAAATATAAAGTACATAAAATATCTGGGTGTTAACCTATCAAGAAACACTAAACTCATATAATTCCAAATGCACAATGTTCTTTATAGAAATCAAAATGAATAATTGCTTGTAGTTGGGCCATGTCAGTATAAAAAATGATGATATTACTTAGTAATACGGATTTAGTGCTGCACCAGTCAGGATACCAAGAGGATACTTGATCAAATTAGACAAAACAATGACAAAATTCCTATGTAGTAGCAAGAATACTGGATTAGGGATCTGGCTGGTTCCAGCCCTGGCTCTTCATCTGACCTAGAAGTAAGACCTCAGGCAAGCTCTTAAACATCTGGGCCTCAGGTGTAACCCACCTCAGGGGGCTGGATCTGGTGTGAGATGCCCTGGGTTCAAATCCTGCCTCTGATGCTATTAAGTATGTTCCCTTAGGCAAGTCACAAGCTTCAGTTTTCTTCTCTGTAAAATGAAGGGAACCTCTCTTCTAGCTCTGTGATTCAATGACTGAAGGTTCCTTTTTCCACCAACAGTTCCATCATTCTAAAATTTATACTTAGTCATAGGATTTAAAGATCAGAAGAACCTGAGAGACCATCTATCCCAACTTCCTAATTTTACATCAGAAGAAACTGAGGTCCATAGAGGTCAGGTGACTGACCCAAGATCCTACAGTTGTTAAAAGGCAGGACTAAAACCCAGATCTCTGACTCCAAATTCCATGCTCTTTCTTCCTCACCATGATGTCTTCCCAAGTCTTTCAAGGACAAGGATCTCAGTTCTCTTGAATTCTTAAGTTCTGATTAAAGCAAACGACTTGCCTACTCTTTTCAGAAAAGGGCTGTATAAATCAAAATACACATCATGGGCCTAAGAACTCCCAGGGCTAGAAGTCTGCCTGTTGTATTACATGTGACACACTAGAATTGTGTGGTGACTGGAAAGGCAAACTGTAGACACTACCCAGGACATAAAGTGGTTTTCTTTGAGAGCTGATAAGACACTCAGAGTAGCAGCAACACCCAACCAGGCAGCTATCCTCTCTCTCAGGAGAGCCTGAGGGAAAGCCTAGTGAGGAAGGCACCAAGCTGGGTAACTTCCCAGAGAGTCAGTATTCAATGAGATTCCAGCTGAGAGGTTTCGGCTTCACAAGTTGGGGCAACCATAGCAAGAAATTGAAAAATATAACCGTCTAGCCTCTTAGAAAACAAGCCCCAGACTCTTCAGTCAATTCTTACAAGAGATGCTTTTAAGCCTGTCCTCTCCCTTTTACAGATGAAGAGATTGAGGGCCAGAAGGGAGACCTTGCTTCCTTAAGGTCGTATAGGCAGGTTTTGTGGCTTGAACGGCAGGGTTCTTTTCCAGATCAAGTCCTGCCTTCTCCATTTCTTCAATATCTAGGGCTCTTCTTTTCTGGTCAGCAACTTTGGCCTTTCTTTGTTTTGTTCCCCCAGTTAGACTGCAAGCTTCTCAAGGGGATGGCCAAATGGAAGCTGAACTGATCTGGATCACTGTTGCTATAGCAACCTATTTTCAGTATCAATAGTGATGTACCATCAGTCCTGGCCACTGCTGTCATAGGCCTTAGCATGCTGTTGTAACGAGTTATCCTCAAGGAGCTTTGTGAAAGGCAGAAAAGTGCCTTCCTTATGAGATTACTATCCATTTACGCTATATATCCACACGCTCTATGTACTGTTAGGGTCCTCCAACTTCGAATGTGAACTGCCCAAGGGCAGGGTCCAGAACTTTGTCTCTTTGTTTCTTTAGCATTTATCACAGGGCCTCACATACAATAGGTGCATACCAAGTACCCACTGATGGACTGCTTGAAAAGCTTAGCTGCTGATCAGGTGCAGGAGGAGGGGGCAGACTTCTCCCTCCCTCCTCTCTGGCCCCCATCTTTGGAATATGGCCATGGTTGGGGAATTTTTTCATCCCTACCCATTCTCTTCCCACTGAGCTCGACTTATTCTCACAACCCCTGATTCGACCCTTTGCAGGGTGTGGATTGGAACAATGAGCACAACAATACAACCTTAAGGGGTAGCTTGCTCAGGCTCCTTCCAGACAGCAACTATTACTGGTTCACCTTTCCCTGAAGAAAAACTCTGGACTCGCCTTTTTTCCCTCTTGGGAAAACCTGTAACAATGTGGAAGCAGGTAAATGCTTTCTCACTGAGCTGTAGAGCCCCTGCTCCAAGGCCAACAGTAAGGGCTGTTTTCTCGGTCCCTTTCTCTCCCGCATACCCTGCCATACTTTTCCTGGCTTTCTGTTGACATCAGCGAAGCATTCAAAGCAGAAGATGTTATGATTGGTCAAAATATTATCTTAACCAGGCATTGCATAGAAGCTAATCAGAAATGCAAACAAACTATAAAGAACAAATGAGCTTTGGACTTAAATCTTACAGAACAGAGAGAGGGAGAGAAAGAGGAGCATGGAAAATCACTGTCTGTGTCTGGCCTCTCAAACAGGCAGCTCAGCAGCGATCAGTCCACTCCTCAGGGCAGAGGCGGAGAGAATGACACCCAGAAAGGACTGGCATAGAAAAACCAAAGCCATCTTTAAAACCTCTTTTTAAGCAAAGAAAAAAGGCCTACCTGTACAAAAATATTCCTCGCAGAGCTATTCATAACAGCAAGAAGCTGGCTTTTTACTGAGAAGCTACAGAAAGCACTGACAGTACAAAGACAGTCCCCGAGATCCAGGGCGCCCCCACCCCTGGGTTCCCACTCAGTCCTTCAAGAGAACAGTCAAACCGAGCACACAAAGGCTCCCGTGGAACATATTCCTGGCCCTGAGAACCTTCACATTCATCAATCAATCCATAGACTGTCATTAAGCAGCTGTTTGCCAGGCACTGTGCTAAGCATCTTCTAGTCCCATGGAGGTCATCAGGGCATTTGCAGAGTGATGGTTGAGTCCTTGCCTCGCTGGGTGCAGCTTCTCAGCTGATGCACCAGACCAACGCCGGGCTGGGTCAAACAGGTCCCTCAGTGGATCCTCCCCAGACTCCAGACTCTGTCAATCATCACCAATTTATCCCATATAAACATCTTATTTACCTTCTGTCTCCCTCATTAGACAGTAAGCTGCTTGAGAGCAGGGACTGTGGTTTTGCTTTTCTCTGTATCCCTGGAACTCATCACAATACCTGCGCTTAGAAGGTGCTCAGTAAATGTCAACTGACTGACTGACACGCTACCAGTGAGATTTCTCTGATGGCTCTCATAGATTTCCACGACATACTAGTCCCTCTAGCCACACCCCTCTTAAAATACTTTGCTGAGACCAGGAAAGAATGAGCCCAAAAGGGACAAAAGAAAGGAAGGAGCTATGTGTTCAAGAACTCACGGTAGGAAGGTGGGAGATAGGACAGCCGTCCACTCCCCACCAGAGAGTTCATAGCAATGCTCCCCTTCCTAACGAGCCGGGAGGGAGCAACGTCAAAGGCACGGAGGGAGGAGCTTCCCTGGCCTTTCCTATATGAACTCACTTTGGGCTCTGTGCCTCCTGAGTCATCGGTCTTTCAACTAGAAGACTTTTGGTTGCCTCACAGGATGAACCCCAGAATTATCATGGCCAAATCAGGCTCCTAAAGTGTTTGGTTAGAGGTGGGCTTCAAAGTCTGGACCTTTATGGGCCCGTCCTTCCAGTGAGGTAGAGAGATCTGGGAGCTTGCTAAGCCCCATGCACTCAGAGCTCACCTAATACATCCTTGCTGAATTGAGGGAGGCAGGGTGAGTATCTCAAATCTTGCTCTTTGATGAGAAAATTGAACAGGGGAGAGGCTGACTGATTCACCCAAGATCTCACGGCTGGCATGGGACACAGAGGATAACTCAGCTTCTCTGGTGCCAGGTACTCCAGACTTGCTGTCCCTTCTGAGACTCACATCACCCTGTCTTTGGAGGTCCCACTGGCCCCTCAATCCCAACCTGTCAAAATAATAAAGACAGTCTTTCCCATTAGGACGTCAGTTCCTTCAGGAGGGCACCATGATCTTGCCTTTCTTCGAGCCCCTGTGTGACCGAGTGACTTTCTTCCTCAGTCTATTATTTCTGGTCAGTAGCTCCACCATTCACCCCAATCTTTTGTGTTTGAAACTTGGGTGTTCTCTTCAGTTTCTCTCCCCTAAAGAGAACTAGTGGTCTCTGGACCCGAAGTCAGAAAGACCTGAGTTCAAATTTGTCCACTAACACTGATTGGCTGTGTGACCCCCCCAAGTCCCTTAACATCTGGCGGCCTCAGGTTCCTCCACTGTAAAATGGGGAGCTCAGGATTGTTGCGAGGATCAAACGAGATAATATTGGCAAAGTTCTCAGGCTGTCTTCTTCCTTCCTCTCCTCTGCATCATCTCCAGGTGTAGTGTGGAGTAGCAGAACACTGGCCTCCAAGTCAGAAAGCCTCAGGTTTAAACCCCACCTCCGCCTTACAAGCTGTGTGGCCCAGGACCCCACCCCCACGCCCGCCCCCAACAAGAGCCTTTGATCTACTGGTCTCCAGGCTTCCTTCTGGCTCTGTCTTCCAGGGAGACCTTTCGTAGAGATTCTGTTTTGGGGAAGGGCTGGACCGGATGGGTTCTGAGGTCCCTGCCCCTCTGAGATTCTGGGACTTTGCCTTAGGGTCCTATTTCTAGGTAAGAAGAGATCCCTCATTTTACAGGAAAAGCAAAGGGGCTCAAAGAGGGCAGCGGGCTTTGGAGGCCGCCCCCTCCCAGGTGCCGCCCCTCCCCGTGGAGAATACTCGCCATTCTCCCTTAATCAATCACAGTAACTAGCTGGTTCCTCCTTAAGACGGAGAAGAAAGGCGAGCCTGGTTTCTAACCGACTTCTTTGACTCCGCCTCCTACTCATTTCATTTTCCTTAGAAGGCTCTTTCTCTCTCTGACACTGTCTGTCTGTCTGTCTGCCAGCGTGTCTTTCTGACTTTCTCCCTCAGAGAAAGTCTGTGTAGGAGCCAGAAGGACGTGGGATGGTCAAGAGACGCTAAGAGCCAGGGGGAACCTCTCAGGGAAGCCCAGGCAGCCAGCGAACACCCGGCGGAACCTCCGCGGAGGGGGCCGAGGAGACGTGGGGCTATGCTGGTGTATGTGTGAACGGAAGGAGATGAGGAGGAGCCCTTGAAACCGGGGTTTATCTTTCATCTTTGCAGAGGGGAAAAAAATGCAACTTGAGAGGTGAGCTGTGGGGTTGCTGTGTTGGAGGGTGGAGAAATGTGATCAGAACCTGAAAGCCCCTCCCCGAGGTGGGTGAGGGGCCTGGGGGCTCATTTGGTCCCGGAGCCAGGGCTGCACCTGCGTCCTGGTAACCCCAGAAACCAGATGGGCGCCAGGCGAGAGAGCAAACACTGAGAGTCGGCCAGTTGGGCAGTTTGGTATCTCCAGTGGAAGTCCTGGCACCGAGTGACAGCAGCCCCAGGTTATAACGCGCCAGAACCCCGGCTCTCCGTCCACCTGGGCAGCTGAAAGGGCTGGCCTTGGGACCCGGGGCCACTGGCTAATTTCCTGATATTTGTTTTTTGAACTCAGTTGATCCGGCTGGGCGCTAGCTGCCTTTCAGAGCCGAGAGGGATCTGCCTTCCTTCCCAAAGCTCTCCTCTTTGAAGGAGCTCCCCTTTTTGAAGGCGCTCCCCTTTTTGAAGGCGCTCCCCTTTTTGAAGGCGCTCCCCTCTCTGCACCCACAGACATCTCCTTAGGGCCTCCCTCCCCCCCCCCCCCCGGAGAGCTCGAACCCTCTTTCGGGGCTTCTAGGTTAGTCGGTCCTGGCACTTGCCGAGGGATCCCAGACGGAGGGAACAGGGGATGAATCATAGAGGGTGGGGTTCGAGGGGGCCGTCCTCGGCTCGTCCCATGGCCTAACCTAGCAGAAAACAGCCTAGTCTCCACCTTTCCAGGCAGGATGCCTCCTTCCCGCGTCCTCTGAGGCGCGCAGCGAGTCCCCCAGCCTCAGGCTGCTTTCTCTTCCTGACAGATGGAGGTTCTTCGGCGCTCCTCAGTGTTCGCTGCGGAGGTGATGGAGGTGTTTGACCGCTCGCCCACCGATAAAGAGCTGGTGTCCCAGGCCAAAGCCCTGTGCCGGGAATACATCCACTCCCGGCTCATCCGGGCCGGACTGGTCTGGAGCAAGCCCGAGTACAAGGCACCGACGCCCGGTGGGAAGCTGGCCGAGGTTTCCAGCATCCTCCTCCGGCTGGGTGAGTGAGGGCAGCAGCTGCGGCAGGCTTCAGCATCTGTCTGATGCTGAGAGGACTCCGTGGTAACCTAAGAAATGGGCCGTTTGCCTTACCTTCACACAGCTCCGGCTAACGGCCACCCCAGTGGGCTTGGAGTCTCGGGTGGGGTTCAAGCCTGGTGTCCAATATGAGAGAGGCAGGCCACTTAAGACATTCGTTCTCCTCCCCCCATTTCCTCTTCTGTAAAATGGGGATAAGACATCTCCCAGTCAGGAGAAATGTACTTTGTAGACCAAAAGGTGCTGCTTAAATGTGAACAATATGGAAAGGATGCTAGCTTTAGAATCAGAGGGCCTGAGTTCAAATCCTTACTCTGCTACTAACTAGGATCAAGGAAGAAAGGAACCATAGACGCCATTTTTCCAGGTGAGGAAACTGACCCCAGAGAAGGACAGTCACTCTCCCATAGTTACAATAAGAAAGAGGATGAGACTCCGTGGGCTTCTGGGATGGCTAGGGCTCCGCAGCAGATCACCAGCTGCTGGGGACAGTCCCATCCCAATCCGTGGTCAAGCCAGCCTGCTACAGCATGGGCTAGGGAGGGAGAGGAGGACCTAGGTCCCGGAAGGTGCAGGGACTGGCCCCATTACATGGCTTTAGCAGGCTTTGCCCCTGTCAGCAGAGCAGCTTCTGAGCGGAACTGGCAGGGCTTTTGGGAGGGCATTCAGTAACCTCATCCATCAGTGATTAGCACAAAGCCTGACACACAGTAGGCACTTATCAGTACTGATTGATTTATTAAGCACTTACTATGGGCCAAGTAGGGCTAGGCCTACAGGCACAAAGAATGAAACGGTCCTTGTCCTCAGGAAGTCCATATTCTAATCAATCAAGCATGCGATAACAGAGAACCTATGTGCCGGCCTGAAGAGCTGTGCTCAGATCCTGCTTCTGACGCAGACTGGCTGTGTGAATTTGACAGAGGCACTCAGGCTCTCCATGCAGTCTCAGAGAAAGGGCCAACCTGAGTCGGTGAAGGTGAATAAAGCCTGAGAGCTTTCTGTACCAGTGAATGTTCCTGTCACTGTGCTGGGGGCCCAGAATACACAGACAAAGAATGATATTGTCCCTGCTCTCCAGCAGCTCACACTCTGTTATCCCCCAAACCTGGTAAAGCATAGGCCCCCGGCTCCTCTCTTTGGTTTCTGGCAGTATCTGGGCTTAGGGAAGCTGAGTCAGCCTCTTCCAGGAGGTTCCCGGTCTTCCTCAGGATTCCTCTGAGGGCTCCCTGCCTTCCGGCTCAGGCCTTGCCCCTTCCACCAGCTGCTAAGCTTGCCCCAACAATTCCTCATTCCTGCCTGTCTGCTCAGCTCCCCTGGCTCAGAACCCCATGGGGCCTAGTCCTTCCTGGCTGGCCCCCTGCTTCTTCCCCTCCTGCCCTTGCATCTAGATGCCCGAGCCTGGCATCTGCTGCTGCTGTGCCCTGGTGCCCAGGCCTTCTGTACACCCTATGTCGGGGGTGGGGGTACAGACTAGAGGGACAGAATTAGAAATGAGAATCAAGAAGAACCCACTTCCAGAGAAGGGACTTTTTGAGAGTTTTCTGGAGATTTCTGGAGCACTTTCATTTGCAAAGTGCTTTATAATATTCTCTCTTGCTATTAGCTCCCTTTGGGCCCCATGGCACCAAGGAGCCCCTATTAATCCATCCATTGACAAGCATTTATGTATCTACTTTGTGACAGTCACTTTTTAGGCCTGGAGAGAACCAGACCCAGGGGGCAACTGATGAGTACTTGCTTTTTTCAGAATCCCCAGAAAAGGAGGTTCCCAGCCCTCCCTAGATGCTGTATCTGGTGATTCTCAGGCATTTAAAAAAGGAAAGATTTGGGTTTTTTCCCCTGTGTCTAATGCAGAGCCTCACCCTGCCCCCTCCCCCAGCCTGTTTCCTCTTGCCCAGACCTTGGTGGGAGGGAGGCCAGCCCCTTGTGCCCTCACACACTCCAGTATCCTCAACTCCCTTCCCCATGTGAAATGACCCCATTTCCTTTCACTTTTCTCCCAGGGTCTATTTCTAGTCTCAGTAATTGTTCTAATCCCTCTCCTTTGGATCCCCTCCAAATTATCCGTACTTCCCATGAAGGTCCAGGACTAGTAACCCCCTCCTTAGACTGCTCAGAGGGCCTCCGTAGCTTGGCTAGCACAGGAGACTTGTACTCAGTCAGTACCTGTGGAGGGAATTCAGAGGAGCCTGGGTTCAAATCCTTCCTGAATCTCTCTGTCCCTCAGTTTCCTCATCTGTAGAATGGAGCAGCAATGCTTAGATGTCTTACTTCACCAAGTTATTGTACTGCTTCGCTGAAATACTGTCTGTCAGTAAAGCCCTTGGTGAACTTCAAAGTGATCTATCAATGCTGGTTTTACGCAGGAGTGTGCTGGCTACTCTGTGAAAAGAGGGACAAATGCAAAATTGTCCCAGTTTTGCAGATGAGGACACTGAGACACAGAGATTAAATGACTTGAGTAAAGTCATACAGCTACCCTAGACAGACTTTTAAATTTAATCTGCACTTATTAACATTTTCTCTGTCACTTCCTCAAGTTAAAACAATCAGCAAAACAATAAATTGAGCCCTGATTTCAAGACTCCCGCCTGAAGAAGAAATAGTTGGATGTCAGGAGCCAGGACAAGCTGAGTCCAGGACACCCCCGGGTGTGTGTGATATTTAGTGCCCACTGACTTCTTAGGACTCCCTGGAGAAGCCAGGCTTCCTCCACAAACGGCCATTTGGCTAGGGTATTTCCAAAGATGGGGTGGTCACTACCTCACAAAGCAATACATTCCATTGTTGGGCAGGGCCCATTGTTAGAACTTCTCCAGCCTTTCCCCCATGCCCTTCCCCTTTCCCTACTCCCACCTTCTCCAGGAGCTGGTGATTTTTGCAATCTAGATGCAGAGAGGAATATTTGTTGATATTTAATTCCATCTGGTTGATTTGGCTGGTCATTCCAGATGACCAGTCCCTTTAGATCTGGACTCTGTCTTCAGAGGTGCTGGCCAGATATCCCGGGTTTTGGCATCTTCAGACTTGCTGATATCAGTGGTATTTTAAAAAATGTTTATTAGAAGAGCCAACCTCGGTCAGGAGGACTTTTGTTCAAGAACACGTGCTGCCTGGGTGACCCTGGGCAAATCACTTAACTGTCCAACATCCAGAAGACTTTTGGTTAAGCTCTATGGTCAAAATGCACTAATTTATTTTTTATTTATTTTTTACTTTTTTTTTATTTACTCATTTACTTTTAATTTATAAGATTCAGTTCCACAATCACTTGAGTTTCAGATTTTCTCCCCTCCCTTCCCCCCCCCCCATGGTGGCGTGCAATCATGTATAGGATCTGCAAATACTTTCACATTGTACAATAGTTTGGTCATATAGAAGGGCTGTAACCAACGAGTGATCACTGGGAAAAGAAAAAAAAAAAGCAAAACCAGACATAAAAGAGAACGATAACGAGTTTTGCTTCAGTCTCCATTAAACTATAGTCTTTCTATATCTTTCTCTGAGTTTAGGTATCTCCTTCCTTCTTGAGGCTTGTAGAGTTGTCTTTAGCTGTAAAATGCACTAATTTAAGTTTCCTCAGCTAGGTGCTCCCAACACCAACCAAATCACCGGCCTAGACCCCCCAAAATTTCATTACAAACTTAATAAGCATCAATAAAAAACACAATAATCCTCCTAATTAATTAATTAATGATAATAAATAAAACAAAAATAAGAAATAAAGACCTAAGTTGGAGGCAAGGTTGTGGCACGGATGGAGTGTTGAATAAGGAGCCAGGGAGACCAGTGTTCAAGTCCTGATGCTGCTACTTCCTAGCTTTCCCCAAAGGGAGCCTAGGCAAATGGGGCACAAAGAGATCTCACAATTTAAAACAAGAGGTGGAGGAGTTTTGAAACTCTGAGGTCTGATATCACCTACAACTTCACAGATTCCAGGTCAGACAGAAGGGAATAGGAACGTGGTGACCCTGCTGGAATGAGAAACAAAAAGGCTTTCAGGGTCCACATCAGTGAGATCCTAGTTCATGGACTGTCCATGTAAGGGACCTTAGTCAGGAATATGTCCAAACTAGGGGTTCTTGACCTGGAGTCCACAGATTCCTGAGGGTTCTGTCGACAGAGGGAGGCATCGGAAGGTCTGTGAACTCAAATGGGGAGAAAAAGTGGCATCTTTATTTTCATTAATCTTCATTTACGCATTTCACATCATGATGCTAAGAAGGGCTCCATCCCTAGGCTTCATGCAGACCCCCAAAGCTGTCTGTGATTCCTCCCCCCCCAAAAAAAAGTTAAGAACTCCTGATTTCTAGACACAGACTTGGAATCTCTGCATCTGGAGGGATCTTCTAGTCCCATCTATCTCTGACCAAGAATTCCCTCTCAAACAGTCCCCATGCATAGTCATCCAACCTTTACTTGAAGACCTGCAGAAGACAGGGAACCCACTACCTCCCCAGGACAGTCCATTCCTTCTTGGGGTGCTCTTTTCCAAGACCTTCATTCTACAAATGGGAAAACTGAAGCCCAAGAGGGGATAATTTACCGAAGGCCACAAAGCCATATAGAACTCTGGCCTCAAACCTCCTGGGTCTGGCTTGGGGTTTGTGATGTGGGACCACCCGGCCTTTGAGCCCCTGCTGTATTTGCTGATCATGTTAACTGAGGGTAGGGGTTGCGTGTGTATGTGTGTGTGTGTGTGTGTGTGTGTGTGTGTGTGTGTGTGTGCCCATGCACACCCACCCATGCAGTCCCTGTGGGCTTCCCCTTTGGGTCAGACCTGATCAGTCACTAGACCTGGGAGAGAGAGGCTAGAAGGAAGCCTTGGTCTGGGGTCTCTTCTCATGGCTGGATAAGAGGGTGAGAGGGAGGCTTCCGTGCCCCCTCAGGGGGGAGCTCAGGCTGGAAACAGAAGTGAAAGCTCTGTGCCCCCCAGGATGACCTGGCAGAGTATCCCCCTTTCCCACTGGGGGCTCCAAGATATGGGACAGGGAGCATCTGTTCCATTCTGCATCCCCAAGGCAGTGTAGAGAAATGGGAAGGATGCTGGACTGAACTGGGCACCTGAGCACCTGAGTTCCAGGCCTGCCCCTTCTACTGGCCTCTTGTGTGACCCTAAGCCAGCACTGGGCCTCTTTGAACCTCAGTTTCCTCTTTGTTATGGGGACAATAATCGCACCCACCTCCCAGGGCTCTTGTAATATGTGTGAAGTACTACAGAATCACTATAAATTGATTTCAGAGACCATTAAGGCTCCATTTTACGAAGAAGAAAACAGGGAGAGCCTGGGAATGACCCTGGATCCTCTGCCTCCAAGCCCAGCATCCTCCCTTCAAACTGCGGGCCTCGGTTTCCCCATGTGTCAAAGCTGTGCTAATTCTTGGTCACTCGGGGCTCTTTCCCTGAGAGTCCTAGGCCTGGCTGGCTGAGGAGATGGTAGCAGGTCCACCTCCTCATTCCCACCTGTCTCCTTGCAGGGGATGAATTGGAATATATCCGGCCCAACGTCTACCGGAACATCGCTCGACAACTCAACATCTCGCTGCAGTCAGAGACCGTGGTGACCGACGCCTTCTTGGCCGTGGCTGCGCAGATCTTCGCTGCAGGTAGATGGGGGGCAGTGGGGGAACGGACGGGGCCCCTCTCTGTGGGATGCCCACTGTGGGGCTGGCTCGGACTGTGGAAGACGTGCCAATGCTTTTCCCATGGCCTGCGTGCGTTCCTTGGAGGTTACAGATCACTAGGTGGGGTAACCACCTGTCATCCCAGGGAGGAGGCTGCTCTCATCCATCACTCGGGTCGCAGACAAGCCCCAAGCGGTCTCTTCGGGATTGGGAGCTTCTCATAAACAGATGCATGAATGAATGAATGGATGGATGGAGTATATGATTGAGCAAGCATTTATCAAGCCCTTATGCTAATTAAACATGCTAATTAATAGTTAGCACGAACCAATCCCCGGCGTTACAGACACAAAATCGAGAGAGCCCTTGCCCACGAGAAGCTTACATTCTAAGAGACGGGGACCACACACGTTGGGGTATGGGACGGCCAGAGGAGGAGGCTTTGGTCTGGGGAGCCAAAGGCAGGGTGAGCGGAACCACTGGGTATTGATCAGATTAGAGAACAGTTGCAGTTTAGTGGACAGCGGTCTGGACTTGGGAGACAGAAAACCTGGGTTCAAATCCCGCCTCAGACTCTTAGATGGGCCAATTGTCGTCTCCTAGGCTTGGCTTCCTCATCTTTAAAGTGAGAAAGGGGTCCAAGGCCCCTTATGACTCCAGATTTCCCCTCACAATGTGCGCCTATGACCCTCCCTCACAGCAGGGTGGGGAGGGAGAGGGATCGGACATAGCAGCAGGGATGGGGCATCACTTTGTGGAAGCTTCGAGGCTAGGCGGAAGGTTGGGTGTGAGAAAGGGCCATGCTGGAGCTAGCTATTAGCGCAGACAAACTGACTGTTGTATTTTGCTTGTGAGCAACGCTACCAATCCAGGCTGGGTGGATTGTTTTGTGGATCACCCAGACTTAAGAAATCCCTGGAGGAAGTGTTAGCAATGTATATTAAACTTTGAGGTGTGCCGGTTGTTAAACATTTACAGGCACATCCCTAGGTTGGAAGCTTGATTTCATCTGATAGAGGCCTACTACAGCAGCCCGGAGAAGCTTGTATTCAGTTACCAAGATAGTCTCAAGTCAGGAGATCTAAAACTGGAACTGTGCAGGGAAGGTGGTCCTGGGGCACAAATTCTGGAGATCTGGTAAAAGAGGAAGGAGCTGGTCTGCGTGGGGAGAAGTGGGATGGCTGCTGGATGATAGACAGCAGGGTGGCCTAAGTGGACTCCTGAGGACACGGAGAGGCTGTGGATGGAGGGGGAGACTCGGTGCCAGGCCTTGCCTTTGCCATCCTAGTTAGGTAGGTGACCCTTGGGAGGGAAGTCACTCAACTCTGTCTCGGGCGACTCAGTGAGATTGTAAATTGCAGACCAATTTTTGATTGGCAGTGATGGAAAGAATTTCCACCCCACGATAAAGCACATGGTTTAGGAGCAAAAATTAAAACTTAAAAAGCTGTCCCATAGTACTTAGAACTGAGAGGGAAATTAAAGAGGTGGACAGGGGACATTCTCCCCTCCCCAATAGAGACGGAGCTCCCCGAGCTGGGGATGGGTCATTCTCCTTTGGGGGAGGGGGGGAGTGTCACCAAACAGCCCCTCATTTTGGGGGGTTTCAGGAAGACCCAGTATTCGGCCCGGTAAATAGCTGACTCAGAAAGGCCAAATCTCACGGATAAACATATTTTTTTCCTGTTAAAATGTGAATTCTGGATGTTGAATCCAGTATAGATCCCCAAACTATGCCTTTGGAGATGCTGGGCTCTCCTGAGCCAGTCCTGCCAAGGTGTGGCCTCAGCCCCTGTAGGCTCCCTGACTAAGGCACCAAGAAGAGACGTTAAAAATCCATCCAGGATTGCTTGGGAGACCTCGTTGGTTTCCCTAAGGCGTTTAAAAATGCCCCAGCAGCTGAGAAACAGCTTGGCTTGCCTGGATGGAAGCACACAGCCTCATATCCCCTCCAGACAGATTTTCAGCTCTGTTCTTTTTTGAGGAGGGCCTGAGGCAGCAGGAGCATGGGGTCTGGAATGAGAATGATGTGACTCAGGGGCGGGAACCCTCTGCTTATCCTCAGGAATGTGTGTGGGGCTCCTTAGCAGGAGCAGTGCCCAGACCTTCAGCTGGCTGAGGACCAGGGCCAGCTGTCCAGCCCGAGGCTGCCATCCCTAGGGCTTGCTCTGCTCTGACTGAGGTCCCCAGGCCTCAGAGAACTGGCAGGGAGGAGCATCCCTCAGTGTTCCTTCCCTATCAGTGTCTTTCATTCCCCATGCACGGAAAGGGGGTGATCGCAGCATAAAATCCATGGAGAGTTTCCACATCCTTGAGCAGAAACATGCAATCTTACTCTTTTTCTACCTTTTCTTACTTTTCTTATTGTAACGTGCCCGGCCAGTGGGAGACACACACCAGAACACTAAAATATTGACTGAATACCAGAGAAAGAGAGACAGAGAGAAATCAAATTCTGTACTTTCCTCGCAAAGCTGTTCACAGAGCCCGAGAAATGCCTTGCTGGGCATCTATTTTTGTTTCAAGATATTTTGACTTAGAAGCAGTCAGGTGGCTCCTTGGGCCTGGAGTCAGGAAGACCTGAGTTCAAATCCAGCCTCAGATACTAGCTGTGTCACCCTGGGCAAATCACTTAACCTCTGCCTAAGTTTCTACAACTGTAAAATGGGGGCAAATGAAAGGACCTGTCCAGCAGGGTTTTTCTAAAGATCAGATAAGATCATTGTGAATCCCTTGTCACAGTGCCTGGCATACAGCAGGCACTTAATGAATGCTTACTTTCCCCTTCCCCCACTGCCGTTAATATAGGTATTTAAGTATTTAGAAATACGGGTATTTTAAAGTTTGAACGGGAGGACTGGGAGGGAAGTTGGGCGGGCAGCTTTATTGTATAGGAAACTCCCAGGTGAGGAAACTTCTCTACCAATACGAATCAGCACCTTCTCTGTACTGTATGGCCTTAGAGTCGTTTCAAGGTGCATTTTCCTAATTATTAATGACTTAGAGCCTTTTTATATTAATATTGATAGCTCTGATCTCTCCCTTTGAACATTTATCAATCAATATTTATCAATTTATCAATGGTTCTTATTCTTGGAAATTTGATTTTCCTTATATGTTCAATTTCCAAATGAGAACTTTATCAGATAAACTTGTGGCAAAGATTTTCCCCCCAGTTTCCTGCTTTTCTCCTAACTTTGGTTGCAATGATTTTGTCTGTACAAAATCTTTTTAATTTGATAATCACGATGATTCATTTTAGCTCTTGTAAACCTCTCTATCTCTTGTTTGGCCGTGAACTTTCTCCTTCTCATTATCTGACAGATAATTTCTCCTATGCTCCACTAACTTGCCTAATCACCCTTTCTAAAATCGAGTACTGATTTTGAGCTTGTCTTGGGAGGCAGTGTGAAGTGTTGGTCTGTGCCTACTTTCTGTCAGACGGCTTTCCTGTTTTTCCACCAGTTTTGGTCAAAGAATGCGTTCTTGTTACAACAGCTTGGATCTTCGGGCTCGTCAAACACTAGTTTCCTATATTCTTCTGTATGTTGTGTTTACTTCTCTGTGTCGTGTCTCTAACCTGTTCCATTGATCAGCCTCTCTTTTTCGTATCCAATACCAGATGGTTTTAGTGATTAAAACTTTTCAAGATAGTTTGAGATCTGGTACCGTTGGTTCCCTTTCCTTCTCCCTTTTTTTCATTGATTTCTCTGTGAATTCTTGCCTTTTTGTTCCTCCAGATTATTTTTTCTCCTTCTACAAAGTAATTGTTTAGTGGTCTGATTAGCATGGCCCTCAGTATGTAAACTAGGGAATGTTCTCATTGTTATTACATTGATTTGACCTCCCCATAAGCAATTAGTATTTCTCTAATTATTTAGATCAGCCTTTATTTGTGTGAAATGATTTGGAATTGTGTGTGTCTTGGCAGGTAGACTCCCAAATATTTTTCACTGTCTGTAGTTATTTTAAATGGGATTTCTCTTTCTGTCTCTTCCCACTGGGTTTGTGGTTAACACGTAGAAATGCTTCTTCTTTCCACCCCCTCCCAGTTCGTCCTTCTTCTCCACCCTCCCATTTTTCTTTTGAGTCTATCTAAACATAATAGAGTCACATCCAAGCCCTCTGCCTAATTAGGCTCCTCCAGGTTTTGAGGGATTATATGTTTCACATTTCCGTATAGAAATGTAAACAGTTTAAACTTGTTTAATCTCTTACGATTTTTCACTCATATCTACCTATAAGCTCCTCTTGAGTGCTGTGTTTGAATGTCAGATTTTTTTTTTTACTCAGCTTTGGTCTTTTTATCAGGAATACTTGAAAGTCCTCTATTTCATTAAATATCCATTTTCCCCCGTGTAGAACTGTACTTAAGTTTTGCTGGGTAGGTTATTCTTGGTTATAATCCTAAATCCTTTGCCTTATGGAATATCATATTACAAGCCCTCTGTTCAAAGGTAACTACAAAATCTTGTATGATCCTGACTGGCTCCTTGATATTTCAATTCTTTCTTCCTGAATGCTTGCAGTATTTTCTCCCCTCCCTAGAAATTTTCAATTTGGGGTTTTGTTCAGAAGGAGACTGGTAGATTCTTTTAATTTCTACTTTGCCCTTTCATTCTAAGAGATTTGGGCAGTTTACCTTTATAATTTCTTGACCTAAAATGTTTAGCCTTTTTTTTTTTATTATGGCTTTCTGGTAATTCAATTATTAAATTATCTTTCCTTGATCTATTTTCCAGGTCATTTATGTTTCCTATGTGATATTTCACATTTTCTTCCATTTTATTTTAGTCTTTTGACTTTGTATTAATTTTTTTTTTGCTGTCTCATGGAATCATTAACTTCCACTTGACTAATCCTAATTTTTAAGAAGGTATTTTCTTCAGTAAGCTTTAGTATTTCATTTGTCAAGCTGTTAATACTTGTTTTCATAGCTTCTAGAAAATCTTGTTGGACTTGTGTCCAATCTGTATTTTCCTTTTAGTCTTTGCTTATAGCTGCTTTCAAGTTTCTGTTTTGAGCTTTCCTGTCACTACAAAAGCTCTTTATGGTTGGATTCTTTTTTTTTACAATTCATTCTCCCAGCCTATTTCTTGACTTTGGACTTTGTATTAGTGTTGGGTTCTGCTCACCTCTGGGGGTTTGGGGTGGAAGGATATCTGACCTGTGCTTCTGTCCTTTTCTGTCCTTTTGCTGCTTTCATAGCTCAGTGTGGGAGCCTGCTAGCTCTTGGTGCTTACAAAATGGTATGGTCTGGGGAGAGTTCAGTTCACTACCCTCTCTGTCTGAACTCTGCAAGTGGGGTTTGTTGGCTTGCATGAGCATAGTCAAGTTTCTGTAGGCTGCTGAAGGATTCAAGCTGCTGTTAGCCCCTGGGAGGTTCTGCAGCTTCAAAGGGACAGAACTGATGGTTCCTCTTTGGTCTTAGTCTTGGTCTCCTGCCTGGTTCTTCCTCTGCAGAACTGAAGGTAGGATCTGAGTTTATTCTCTGCTCCTAGGCTCAGAGCCATACAGCTAAGCATTTGGAATCTCTTCTGTGCTCAGTCCTCAGCAGGGTCCCAAGCCTGCAACTGCCTGATGGCACCCCTTCTTGCTCCCAGCCCTAGCTCAGGGATCCCTAGGGTTCTATTTCTGCCTCTGTGCTCTGTCTCAGCTCCCTCTCCATCCCTGGAGGTTGGAATGCTCCCCACTGCTATTGTATGCTCCTGGACAGTTCTACTCCCAGTATCCATAGACCTCTCTGCCTCTCTTCCTAAACTTCCTTGGGCTGAAAAAATTACTATCAGCCTCTGTTTCCTCATCTGTTAGAGACAACAATTCCTACCATAGCTGCCTTTTCCATGGAGGTTGTTAGTTAGCTAAGTTATTGTTTACATAGTACTTTAAATATCCCATTTTACTTCCATAACAACCACAGGAGGTAGGTTGTTATTATTACACTCATTTTACAGATAAGAAAACTGATGTCGAGAAAAAACAAATGACTTGTTCAGGGCGACATAACCAGTAAGTGTCTGAGGCAGGATCTGAACTCAGGTCTTTCCGACTCTATTTCCAGTGCTCCATCTTCTGCCTCTTGCTGTTATGAGGTGTTGTCATGGGTGTTGTTGGCTCTGCAAGCTCAGAATTATTATATAAATGATAGTCATTATTACTGTTGCATTTCCAGTTTCTTGCTATTACACAGAGTGCTGCTAGTCATCTTTCTGTACAGGTGAGAAGTTATTTTTCTTTTTAAAAACAACAGATTTCAATGATACCTTAGGTTTTGATATCATTGTGTTTTCTGGGCATCATTCCTCCTGCCCCACCCTGCACTCCCCAAATTGAATCTTCCCTCAAAACAAACTAATAAAGCAAAAAGGAAAAACATATACCAGCCAATAGGGTGACTGTGGCTGATGGTGGAGGCCACCTGCAAGGAGCCATTTCTCCTCCCCTCCCTTGCCAATCAACAGCCTCCTTGGAATATAGACCAAGAATGGGGATCATCAGGTCAAAGGCTGCAAAATGAAATGACATCCTTGTTTTCCAGGGTTGTCAGGCTGGTTGACGACTCTGCCACTTGGGTGACAGCCACACCTATGTGCCCACCTCTGCTTTGTAAAGGTGGAAGTAAAGAGGAAGTAAAGAAGTAAAGAGGAAGTAAAGAGGACCCAGTGTGGCTTGGGAGACTGGCTCTATTTATGTGCGTAGAAAAGTACACAGATGAGGCACCTCCCGGCCAAAAGGCAGGACTCAGCCCTCTTTGCCCTTGACCTAGTGATTGGGGGGGGGGGGGGTGGTGGTGAAGAGCAGCAGAAACCTGAGTGTGGGGATTTCCAGGACATTGCATTTCATCAGTTTTTTCAGTAGCCCCGAGGTCAAGGGTGCAGGGTTGACTCCTGGCTGGGTGGCTTAGGTCTACTGGGCTCCCTGGCCCCCATGACCTCTCACCCAGATGAGCTGCTCTCCCAGACTGTGCTGCTGGTCACACAGGCTGAACAGGCAAGAGAGGGGGAGGGAGTGAAAGGAATAGGCTTTCTGGTGCCCATCAATGCCAGCGGCTATGCTGGGCACTTTATAAATATCTCATTTGAGCCTCACGAAAATCCTGCCAGGTTGGTACTATTATTATTTCCATTAAACATCTGAGGAAACTGTGCAAACAGAAGTTAAGTAACTTCTCCAGATAGGAAGTATCTGAGGTGATATCTGAACTTGGGTTTTTCTGACTCCAGGCCCAGTGACCCATCCGCTGCACCACCATGCAGACCCATCACCACTGATGGGGAGGATGAGTAGAGAAATAGCCCAAAACTTTGGAAGCCAGCGCCTGGCAGCATCACTGGAAGGGCTTTCCCAAGGCCCTTAGGCGGCCCCTTGGGCCTACACTACTTTATTCTCCCATCACTCCTATCCCCCAAATTGCTCCCTCAAAGTCTGATGCTGGTATGAGTGGGAGGTGACCCCACAATTGCCATCATCTCTTTGCTGATTCAGCTAAAACATAGAGGAGATCTGGACCCAACCTTCTGGGCTGGTGTTCTTAACTCCCCCTTGCATTAGTTGGCCAGGTTCCCAGAGGGCAGCTGACCTCTATGACTCAGAGAGGACCTATTCTGGAAGGATGAGATGACACATGAGTAGGGGTCAGCTTTGGGGAGTGTGAAAAGGCTGGGGGTGCTAGAGTGTAGCAGCCTAGCAGCTGGGGGGGGAGGCACCTGGGGCAGCACAGCAGGGGGTCTGGGGAGTCTGGAGGCATCATAGAACAGTGTCCAGGGGGCAGGGTGAGGGGCCTTGGGGGCAGCACATCAGGAGAATCTGGAGGCAGCAGGGGGGGCCCCTGAAGGTAGCACAGCAGGAGGGGCCCCGGGGGACCTTAGGAAGCAATGACCGAAGACCTCGGAGAAAGATATAGTGAAAAAACAGATCAGGAATCCTGGCGCTGCCACTAACAAGCTGGGGGCACCTTGGACAAGTCACTTCAAGGTAACTAGAATGCTAGTTGATGTTTACAGAGTACTTTAAGGGATTCACTGGGCTTTATATTATCCCACTGGGTTCTTCCTCAACCTCAGTTTCTCAATATGTAAAATGGGCATTGTGCCTGGAGATACAAAGAAACAGACAAAATATCGCCATCTCATCTCTTGGGTCCCCTAGAGCCCCCTTCCCCTTCAGTTCAGACCTCATAGACATTTTAGCTGAAAAAGCCAAGAGCTGGCATACCGTGATGGAGGAAAGAACAGAAGCACAGGTGGCAGTGAGGGAGCCACTGGCTGGGCTCAGCAACTCCCCAGCTCTGGAGGAGGGAGGGATTCTCGGGGCAGGTCTGGACTCAGCTTTTTCTGGACCTCCCCTTCCTTCATCCTGCTGCCTCTGTGGCTGAAGCTGCATCCCCTTTCATCCTTGGGACTCCAAACCTCAGATGCCAAGGACTGACTCCTTGGCCCTGTTCCCTCCTGTAGGCTGCTTTCCCCTCTGCAGGCTGTCCCCCACCTCCAGCCTCCCACCTGCTTTGTACTCGCTTTGTGAGGTCAATAGAAAATCATCCAACTCTGTCCAGCCTGGCCAGCTACAGCTAGCCAGCAAGGGAGGGAAGATCCCAAATACAGATACTGAATTGGTAGAAAGGAGCCAGCTGGAACCACCAGAGACTTTCCAGTGATTTCAGGCAGCAATTTATTCTGAAAATAACAGGTAAATGGGAGTGAACAGCATCCATGTCCAGAAAGAGAATAGGGATGATCCTTGTTGATATGAGCTAAAATGGGAGAACTCTTATCATTCACCATCAACCTAAGAAATGATGTACTTGCCAGGGAGTGATTGGAAATGAGCTTGGAGAAGAAGCCCCCCTTCCCCTGAAGACCGGAGATGTGGGCAGCAGCTTCTCCCTACCTCTACAAAGAAGGGAGAGTGTGTCTGGGAGGCTGGAGGGAGCCTGCCTGCTAAGGTTTGACTAGCTAGCCTCTGAGGTCCCTTCCAATGCCAAGATTCTCAAAGTCTAAAAGATAGTCATTAAACTGGGAGAAATAGAACATCTTCTCCCAGAGAGTCCAGATTCACAAAATACACATCTGGGGTTCTATTAAAAGGATTTCAGTTTTCCATGACCACTCTGCCCTCATCATCTTCCCCTTCCTGCATGACCCTGTTCAGCAGAACCCACTGATTACTCTGGGGATTGCTTTCCTGTCTAGCCGACCCTTTGGGAACTCAGCACCTTGAGAGGTGGATAGCTCTACCTGGTGGAAGACATGGTCTTGCTCCAATCTGGACCCCCAATTTCTCCTCCTCTTGCAATGTGCCTCTCTAGATGAAGAGGCTGAAAGGCCGTCCTTCTTGTACTTGGTGCTGAGTCTTGGGCGACCTGCTACGCCCTATTTCTCTCCATCTGGAGAACAGATCGCAGACCATCAGAGCTGGGAGGGGATTCCGGGCTGGCTCACAGCCATGCAGTCTTTTCCGGCTCTTTGTGACCCCGAGGACCATATGGTCCCTTGACTTTTCTTGGCGGAGATATGGAATGGTTTGTCATTCCCTCCTCTAGAGCCTATTTCTCACCCGAGCAGAAATCCTTCTATAGCGTCCCTGAGGAGTGGCTATGCAGACTTTGTTTTGAAGACCTCTGGAGATGGAGAGCTCATTACCTTTCCAGGCATCACATTCCATTGTACGGTTCTGGAATTATTAGATGCTTTTCCTTACCCTAAGCCTGAATTGTCCTCTGCAAAATGCTCCCCTTGTCTCAGTTCTCCATAGGGGCCAAGCAGGAAATGTCCAGTCTCTCTTCCTCAGGACATCTCCAATACTTGAAGATGACTATCATGTCTTCTCCAGGCTAAACATGAATGAACCTAGCTCTTTGCAGATTTTCAGTTGTCAGAGAGAGGATCACTGTGACCTGTTATTTTTAAAGCTTAAATCCAAGTGGTACCTTAGCTTTTAACTCTACAAAGGGGCCAAGCAGGGCAGTGGCTCACACCTGCAATCCCAGTCCTGGGGAGGCCAAGGATTAGGAGTTCTAAGCTTGGTGGACGTTTGCTTGAGGCTCAACATTAATGGGGCAAGCCGCTGGAGTAGGAGGCCACCAGGTAGATGGGGAGACCTCACCTTAATAAATAGATAGACAGACAGGCAGGTAGGCAGGCAGATGGACAAACAGAGAGAACTAGCTTCAACACTTTCACAAGCTGTTTGGAAGTCAATGTGAAGTCAGCTCACTTTACAGATGAGGAAACTGAGGCAAACAGGGTGAAGTGACTGACTCAGGGTCACACAGCTAGTAAGTGTCTGAGGCTAGATTTGAATTCGAGTCTTTCTGACTCCAAGCCTGGTACTCCGACTGCTTTGAAGCAGAGACGTCTTTTGTCTCCCTTTCTCCTTCTTCCCCCTCAGAAAGGACTCAGAGATTCCTCTTTGTGTGAGAGGTCCGTGGGGGTTCCCACCTCCCCCAGAGGTAGTGTATTGAAACCTCTCTTTGTACATAGAGCTTTAAGGGGGCTCTGGTCCACCTGCCCCCCATTTTACAGATGAGGAACCAAGGCCCAGGGAAGTGAAATCACCTGCCTGAGATCTCATTGGTTGGACAGGTCAGAGGTGGGACTTCAACCCAGGGCCATCAACTCTTGCACCAGAGAGAGCTCTTTCTGCTGCCTCCATACATTGTTTTAAGTGATGTTTTCCCTGTGTCTGGGGATGGGCAAGAGGAAGGGTCAGGACCTGTTGGTGAGTCCAAGGGATGCGAGACCCCCTGGCACATTCAGTCCATCAGCGGAGCCCCTTGGGGCTTGCTGGGCTCCCAGCCTGGTTACTAAGTTAATGAGACTCCTCTAGACTGTGTGTGTGTCATTAGTAACGCCTCTTCACTAATAGCAACCCAGATTTTTATACTGTGGGATCAGGGTCACAGCCTGAGAGCTGGAAGGGATTCCAGAGGCTGGCCTTATTTTACAAAGGCCCAGAAAAGTTCAGTGACTTACCCAGTGTCACACAAGCAAGCTAAGCTTCACAGAAGGCACATTATTTTTGTCCCCATTTTGGAGATGAGGAAAATAAGACTGAGATGAAGTGGCTTCAGCCAGAGACTCAGTCGCCTCAGCTGTACACTGAGCGGATTGGGTTTTGTCTTGGGGGGTCGGGAGCTCCCCCTCATTGGAGGCTGATCACTAGTGGGGCAGAAGGATCAAATGAGTCGACCAACACAAAGTTCTCTGTTTGTTGCCTTGACACAGCCTGTAAATGCCATTAGTATTGGTCTTAATGTGGATCCTTGTTCAGGCTTGGCAGGGACTGGGTGGGGTGAGAGGTCTATGTCTTCATCAGCACGTACTTACCTACCACGTACTGGGCACCGACCTTCTGAGGTGGGATGAGGATGGATGTAGAAAGGCCATGTTTCCCCCAGCAGGTGCCTCAGTGGCTCTTGGGGGAGCCCCGTTCTACCTTAACCATGGCAGACATG
This sequence comes from Pseudochirops corinnae, assembly GCA_028646515.1. Lineage (NCBI taxonomy): Eukaryota > Metazoa > Chordata > Mammalia > Diprotodontia > Pseudocheiridae > Pseudochirops > Pseudochirops corinnae. The sequence continues at coordinate 194,676,082 of CM053591.1, forward strand.
GCCCCAGGCAGGGCAGGCCTGGTCCTCACCTCCTGGGTGAGGCCCTTTTGATCTCTGCCAAGGCACTGTTCCCAAGTGGGGCGGGCGATGGGTGCCCGTGTGATGGGCTGGCTAAACACAAGATCTCTGTCTCCAAGGCTGTCATAGCATCACCATTTATGAGAAGAATGTTTACTTTCAAAGGAGAGTTAATCTCTTTAACTGTGGCTCTCTGAGCCCTGGGCAGCTCCTTGCCTTGGCATCGGCCAGGGAGGTGAGAGAGGCTGGAGCAGAGGAATCTGCTTTGGGAGCCAAGCAGCCCTACCAAGTGAGGGTGAGAGTTGGGCTTCGTCAGTGCTGGCTTCCACCTGGCTCAGCTTGGGGCTTGGTATTGGGAAGCTGCCTGCTCAGAAAGCAGGCCTGGCCTGGACATTCCTGGAGTTTCTTGGGGAGCTTGTCTCAAGGGGAAATGTGACCTAGTGGACAGTGAGCTGTCCTGGGAGCCAGCACCTTTGGGTTCTAATCTGCCTGTGTGACACCGGGCCAGTGACTGCGTCTCTGAGTGCTTCCTGAGCTGTAGAATAAAGGCCATTTAGGTCAAGACTTCTTAAGCCTTTTAGTGTCCTCGACCCCTTGGGCAGTCAGTAGCTGAAGTCCACGGAAGCATGTGGTAGATGTATAAAATAAAATGCCTCAGAGTAGAAAGGAACTCAGTCCTACAGACATAAAGAGGTAGTTTCTTCCGTATCCAAGTTCCTGGGTCCCCGAAAGCTGTCCTTAGTTCCAGCGAGGGTCTTTGGCCACCAGATTCAGAACACTTGCCTCAGATACCTCCAAGGTCCAGTATTAATAGGATCCCAATGGTGGACTGAGTGGGACATCTATTCCAACTGACTCATTTTATAGACCAGCCATGCACAGCGTGAAGAGAAGTAGGAGTTCACAGTAGGTCAGCAGCCAAAGGAGACAACACTTCTCTGTGCTGAGAAAAAAATAAGATATGGGTAGTGCCTTTGCCTCTGACTTCTGGGCTTCTATGATAGGATTCCTGGGGGCTGTGGAGAGTCCTGTAAGTCATCACCCTGAGCAGTGAGGGACAGTAGATAGAACACTGGGCTTGGAGTCAGGGAGATTTGGGTTCCAATCATACTTCAGATAATGGCTAGCTGTGTGGCCCCACAAGTGACTCACTCAGTTAGCATTAAGTACTCCCTGTGGCACCTAGAGACACAGTGAATAGACTTCACTTCATGGAGCTGACTAACAGAGCTCTCTTGGCCTGTTTTCACATCTCCCTAACCTCCTTTTATCTCAGAATCTATGCTCCTATGATTCTGTGAACCAAAGAGTGAAGACACGGTCTCTGCCTTCTCCTGGCTAAACATTCCCCAGTCCCTTCCGTCAGTCTTCATATGGCATCATCTCCCCTCCCCTCAATGTGCTCCAGCCTGTCAAGGTCCTCCTTAGTATGCATCACCCAGAACTAACTCAATATAGTCTGACCTGGGCAGAGGAACTGTCATTTCCCCCACTCTGGAGCTCACGAGTCTGTTAGCCCTTTTATCTCCCAAGTCACATTGTCTACTGAAAAAGACCCCCGGGGTGATAGTGGACCACAAGCATGTCTTTTCCACATGAGCTATGGTCCAACTGCAAGTCGTCATCATCTGACTCTAAATCCAGCGTTCTTTCCATTATAATGTACTGCTGGGTCAAAAAAGTCTGTTTTCCTCTGTCAAGGAATTAAACCCCAGTTGCCTGCCTGGCCATAGCGATGCTCACCTTCACACTCAGCGCCTCTCTACTGACCTGGCTGGCCTTGGAAAAAACCGGGAAGGAGTTTTAGTTTGTCTCCCAAGTCTTATCCCCCCACCCACTCAGGCTAAGGAAGGTCCCAAGCCTGCCTAGGCCAGATCACACTGACCCCTCTCAGAGGGAGAAGGCCGCCCTGATGAGGTTCACAGCTGGAGCTGGGAGGGCACCCAGAGCAGCTGCCCTGCCACAGGAAGCTGGATTGTGAGCGAGATTAATTTGCTGATTGTCCTCTTACAAAACACACCTCCCTTCCCTCTAACCCCCCCTCCCAAACTCTCTTTCCAATATGGTTTTATGCTGTGAGGCCCCATGCTGTTCCAGGAAATAAGGTGTGTGTGTGTGTGTGTGTGTGTGTGTGTGTGTGTGTGTGTGTGAGAGAGAGAGAGAGTGTGTATGACTGTGTGAGTACGTGTGAGTGTGTGTGTGTGTGTGTGTGAGTGTGTGTGTGTGAGTGTGTGTGTGTGTGTGTGTGTGTGTGTGTGAGAGAGAGAGAAAGAGAGAGTGTGTGTGACTGTGTGAGTACGTGTGAGTGTGTGTGTGTGTATGTAGTCAGAGGGAAGAGTGGTGGTCAGCCCTAGGCACTGGGGGGATATAAATGAACCCTTAGATCAAGCGCTTTGCCTGAACCCCAGGGTGAAAACACTTGCTCTAAGTTTCTGAGTAGGGGGTCTGCCTTGGGAAAGGAAATTGCCACCGACATAGTAAATTCTAAGAATGTTATATAAAAAAAAAAAGGTGAAGGAGAAGCAGAGCTAAGGCTGAGGTGGTCCTAGCGGCTCTGGATGGGAGGTCAGGGAGGAAAGAGGAAGAGGTTTCTAATCTGGTCATTTATCCGACTCAGTTAATGTTTGCCCAAGGTCAGCAGTAGGCCAGCCTTTGGAGCCTTGCAGGGGAGGACCAGGAACAGGCCTAAGGCTAAGCAGGTGCTCTGAGGGAATAAAAGAGAAGCCAGAGAGGGAGAGGCGGGGAGAAAAGAAAAAAGGGTTCGAGAGTTAGTCTCCTTCATGCCTGGGCCTTCACTTGGTTTGGATCCCTCAGCCTCGACCTCTGGCAGTCTGGGAAACACCATGGACTGGCCCTTCTCAGACTGTTTGCAGGGGCATAAAATCAGATCCTTAGGGTTACAAAGGAAGCTGAAGTCAGGAACATAAAGTGGAGTTTTTCCCCACCAAAGTTCATAGACCCCTTTTCCTCAACTCTGTCCACAGGCTCCTTGGGAGTGTGGGCCCCCCCAGGTAAGAACGCTTGCTCTGCCCTGTATATGGAGAGAACAGGAGTCCTTGGCTCTGACATCAGCTGTGGGACCTTGGACAAATTACTTCATGCCCACGAGTTTCCTCATCTGTGAAGCTGAAATCTAATAATCCTGGCATTGTCCTATTCAGAGAGCCTAGCACCCAGTAGGTGCTGAATGAATGAATGAATGAATGAATGAATACCTCAGAGAGGATCTGAGAGGAAGGGCTGCATAGACCTTAAGGCTCTATGAAGTGGGAGTTACTGCTATGACCAACAACTGTATCAGAGAGCTCTGAAGGCTGCTCTTGGCCCCCTAAAAAACCAGGGGCTAGAACACCGCGACCTCTGAAGTTCTCTCCTGTACTAAGAAATGGTCTTTCATCTTCTCCTTTGAGCTCCACAGAGAACTGGAAAATCTCCACATTCCCGGGAGTCAGAGAGGAAGGGGCCTGGTACATGCCAGGTGAGCTGAGCTAAGGAGCACTGGCCTTTCTTCTTTTATAGGAATAACGTGGGGCAAAGTAGTCTCCCTCTATGCCGTGGCAGCAGGGCTGGCCGTGGACTGTGTGAGGCAGGCCCAACCAGCCATGGTCCACACCATCGTGGACTGCCTGGGAGAGTTTGTTCGGAAGACGTTGGTGACGTGGCTCCGGAGGCGAGGAGGATGGGTAAGGAATGGTGTGTGTGTGTGTGTGTGTGTGTGTGTGTGTGTGTGAGAGTGTGTGTGTACATGTGTGTGAGTGTGTATGGTGTGTGAGTGTGTGTGTGTGTATGTAAGAGAAGGTATGTGTGTGTGTGGTGTATATGTGTGTGTGTAAGTGAGAGGGTGTGTGTCATGCGTGTGGTGTGTGTGTGTGAATGTGAGTGTATGTGAATGTGAGTGTGTGTGTGTGAGAGAGTGTGCATGTGTGTGAGTGTGTGAGAGAAGGTATGTGTGTGTGTGTGGTGTGTATGTGTGTGTGTGTGAGTGAGAGGGTGTATGTGTATGTGTGTGTGTGGTGTGTGTGAGAGAGAGGGTATGTGTGGTGTGTGTGTTGTGTGTGTGTGAATGTGAGTATATGTGGTGTATATGTGTGAATGTGAGTGTATGTGAATGTGAGTGTGTGTGTGAGAGAGTGTGTGTGTGCATGTGTGTGTGTGGTATGTATGTGTGTGTGTGTATGAGAGAGAGGGTGTATGTCGTGTGTGTGGTGTGTGTGTGTGAATGTGAGTGTATGTGTGAGTGTGAATGTGAGTGTATGTGAATGTGAGTGTGTGTGTGAGAGAGGGTGTGTGAGTATGTGTGTATAGTGTGTGAGTGTGTGTGTGTAGTGTATGTCAGTGTGAATGTGAGTGTGTGTGTATGTGGTGAGTGTGTGCGTGAGTGTGTGTGTGTATGTGTGCCCACGGCTCACGCATGCATGCTCGGTCTTATTTTTAGAAAAACAAACCCTGTACACTGGAAACAAAGCAAACAAAGCCCCAGTGGCTCATGGAAGGGGGGGAATGAAAGGAGCAAAAAGCCTGGCCGGTGTGGACATAGCTCAGTACAGGTGCTCGGTGCCCACGCTCATTGTGTTTCCCCGCTGACCTCTGGTCATCTCAAACCCCAGGTCCTATGCCCACGCAGCCTCTTCCTTTCTCGAGGCTGAGAGGCAGCCCTCTCTGGCCGTGGACTTCACTCCAGCTGGGTCTGATCTCTGACCAAGATGATCAGCTCAAAGGATCGCCCGGTTTCCTCCTCTCCAGACCCTCTTCTCAAGCCCATGGGGTTGCAGCGGGACAGAGCTGGGAAATGGAAATTTCCTCCCCCAGCCTCAGGGGTCAAGGTCTGGTCATGGCAACTGCGGGTCGTGAGAGTGAATGTGGGCAGGGCTGGGCTGAAGAGCCAGAGACAGGGGCTCTGATGCTTACTACCTCGGTCACCTTGGACAAGTCCCTCCTCCTCCCTGAGACTCAGTTTCCTCACCTGGAAAATGAGAATGTTGGGCTGGATGATTCCTGAGCTCCGTTCTGATTCCAGGGCTAGGATCTGCTTATGGCTGCTTCTTGTTAGGGATCAGGGGTCAGTCAGTAAACATTTGTCAAGAGCCCACTGGGTGCTGGGCCCTGTGCCAAGGGCTAGGGATAAATAGCAAAAGACAGTCCCTTCTCTCCAGGAGTTCCAGTCTAATGGCGACGACCAGAAGCAAACAAATACGTAGAAACAGGAGCAAGCCGGGGTAAACTGGGGACAGTCCAAAGAGACAAGGAAGTGGGGGCAATTGGGAAGGCTTCTCCTAGGAGGTGGGATTTTACCTGACGCTGGAAGGGCTCAAAGAAGTGGAGATGTGGAGGGGGAGGGCCCCAGGCACGAGGGCCAGGGTGAGCAGAGGCCGGAGTGTATGGCAGGAAGACTGGAGAGGGAACAGGGGGCGAGAGTATGAGGGGCTTTGAATGCCAAGTAGAGCATTTTATATTTGATCTTGGAGGCAAGAGGGGGTCCTTGCAGTTAACTGAGTAAGGATGGGGTTGTGTGACTGAATGGAAGATGGACTGGAGGGGGAGAGACTGGAGACAGGCAGGCTGCCCCTTCCCAGCAGCTATGGCCGTAGTTGAGGTGGGAAGTGATGATGGCGTGCACCAGGGTGGGCACAGTGTCGGAGGAGAGAAGGTGGAGGTGACAGGCCCCGGCCACAGATTGAGTGGCGCTGGGGAGGGGGCCTGAGGGTCTGAGAGGATGGTGGTGTCCTGGACAGTAATATGGGCATCAGAAAGGAGAAGGTGGCCTGTGCTGTGATTTCACTGGCATACTTAGAGAGCAGAGCAAGCTGCCCATGACCGAGGCCCACAGCTTCACGGCCAGGCTTCTTCATCTCTTCCACTGACGACATGGAAATGCCCATTTTGCCTGGCAGTGTTGTTGGAGCTGACAAGTCCCCCCTACGCTCCCACCCAGAAATGGGGAGGGCAATGACGCACCAAGCCTCCCTTTACAGATGGGGCCCAGGGAAATGAAGTCATCTGCCCAGGGGCACGAGCTAACATGTCTCAGGGCTGAACTCAGGTTTTCCTGCTTCCCTAGAAGTAGCTGAGCTATGCTAGGAGAATCCCCAGGGAAGGCCACTTCCCTGACCCGCTGCTGTGTGGGTAGGGATGAAGGGTTTGGCCTCCTGGCAGCTGAGTGGGGACCCCACCTTCCTTGGCCACACCCCAGTCATTACCCAGGATTTCCCTCTGCTCATCGAGAATTCCCTGCCCATTCATGGTAGGGTTTCCTCTGGGCAGCCCCTCCCAGGGCTGAAGGATGTCCCTGGGAACTGCTCCCAAAGGGCCCTGCCCCTGGCCCCCCTCGACATTGCTTACCGTGGCACCCTGCCCTAATGAGGCAGGGAAAATGAGCACAAGGCATCCCTCGGCCTACCTAGGAGGCCGGAGGAAGGGCAAAAGCCTCCCTCCGGCCCCATGCCTCCATGGGGGAAAGGCGACCACTGATACCAGTGCATCCGGGATACAAGAGAGATCAAGAGAAAGGGGACAGGCCCGAGCCAGACCCCTGTGGTGGCACAGCATCTGAGGGGGCTGGGACTTGGCCCTCTTTCTCTCACTCTCTCTGCCATAGTCTCCTCATCTGTGAAAGAAGGGGCTGGGCTGCTCTTCTCTCTGTGCCTCCTGGAAGCCGAGGGGCACAGGCTGTGAGTTATTTTGCTGGGCACTGCCTTCAGGGCCAGTCACAGTATCTCTGGAGTTTCCTCAGCACCAGAGGCTGGAGGCATCTGCACTTCTGTCCCTGCCCAGTCCCTTCCCCTGTAAGGTGGCACCCCTTGGTCAGCAGAGATGGTACCCTGCCCTCACAGCTGCAGCTAGGAGTCCTGGCACCAGGGGAGCTGGGGAAGAAGGCCCAAGAGTGTGTTCCACCCTGGCTGCAGTTGTGGAGGGGAGGAGGCGGCCTAATCTTCCCCTTCTCCTTGACCTTTGTTGACAGTGACCTTTTCTGTCCTCTCCTGGGTTTGCCTCCACTTGAGGGCCACAGGCCAGTGAAGGTGGGAAAGGAAAGAGCCCCTAGCTCCTCCCAAGACCTCTGACTGGACTCCCTTTGCCTCTGCTGGGCCCCACATCCTACCCCAACCCCACAAAGGTGTGGCCCCCTAGACGAGTTCTCCAGACCATGTCAGTGAAGATGCCCACCTCCCCAGGAAGCCCATTCTCCCAGGGCTTGGCACCTGGGTCAAAGTCCCGGATCCTCTGCCCTGGTTATGGGCTCTCCCAGCCCTTCCTAGCAACCTTGATGCAGGAGTGTGCAGGAGGAGCCGGCAGGCCTGACTCCTCCCCTGGCATTGCCCTGGGGCAGCGGTGGCAGTGATGAGGTGAGTGGCCTTGAGGTTGGGCCAGGGCATCTCCTCTCACACACCAGAACCTTGGCCCGACTCCGGGGGAGCTCCCCCTTTCCCCCTCTTCCCTCTGACCCCTAAACGTGCACACGTCTGCTCTGGACTTTTCTCCTGATGTTGGTGCTGGGGCTGGCTGGGAGAGAATCTGGGCCAGGGCATCTCTGAGACCTGACAGGTCACTGGCCTAGGCCTTGGCCCAGAGCACGGCTGCCTCGGCCAGGGTTCCCCCAGGCCCTGCTAGCGGAAAGTCTTAAGAGCTGCAGGGCCACCCCTTGGACCCCAGCCCCCTGGTTCATCCTTCGAGGTGTTAGTGAAAGCCGAGGCCCAGCCCTGTGCCCCTTGCCCGTGGCCGGGTCGACATAGCTGCCTCCCCCCGAGGACTCTTTATCTCACTGCTACTTCTTGACCCTTCTGCTTGAAAGGAGAGCCATCGCTTGTCACCAAGAAAAAAAGAGAGAATAGGAGCAGCTCAGCTAAGTCTGACTGTACACAGTGTTTCACACCCATAGTCCACCACCTCTGGAAATAGCAAGAAAGGCCCTGAAGAGTTGAGTTCAAATCCTGCTTCAGACACTTACTATATGTATGATCCTGGGCAAGTCACTTCACTCCTGCTTGCCTTGGTTTCCACATCTGTCAAACGAGGATCATTTCAAAGCCTGCTTTCTAGGGCTGTTGGGAGCTTGGCACACATCAGGTCTCATGTAAATGCTTATTTCCTTGCTTCCTCACCAGGTCATCTGGAGGATCAGAGGAGATCCTATCTATAAAGGGCATTGCAAGCCTTCCAGGGCTGTATAAATGCTCACAGATGTTCCTTCCTCCTCTTTCCTCCCTTCTTGGCCAGTGACACCTTAAGCCAGCAGGTGACAAGATCTCGGGGACCTCCAACAGTCCAACCCACCCATGGCCCCCGTCCCTCCCATCACACAGGCAGCTGTCACTAGATGCCTCATCAGATCCTGGCCAGTGGTCTGCTCTGGCCCCAGGCATCCCCTCTTTGGAGTGACTCTTCACAGCCTAAGGATGACAGTATTTCACAGGCTGAGCGTGGCTTCTCATTGTAACCTGGACAGACAGGGATCTCCCCTCCTGGTGGCCTTTCCTCGCCCTCCTTACCAGCCACGTGGAAATGCAGACATCCCTAGACCAAGTCTGACCCCGCTTTTCTCTGGCTCCTGGCTGGTAGATTCAGTACCTTGCCCTCTTTCCCTCCACATGGAAGAAGTCAGAGAGGGCTGGGTTTAGAGCCAGAGGACCTGGACTTGGCCTTGGCTCTGCCACTTACTACTTCAGTGACCCCTTGGCTTTCCCATCAGCAAACTGAGGAAGCCAGTGCTGGTGACCTCAACCATTCCTTTAGCATTTATGGCCCCTAAGGTTTGGGGAAGAGCACCATCCCCTCCAGCTCCACTGAGCAGGCCCTCTGGTCCTGAAGAGAGTGTAGGAATTGAGGCATCAGGCAGGTGGTCCATCCCTGCCCCTGGAGCGTTTGCCCAAAGAACCTTCTGGGCCCTGCTTAGCAGACTGGCCATGAGCCACCTCCTCTGAGCTCCTCATTTTCTCCCAATTGGCTTCTTTAACTCTGGTTCTAAATTTGGGGGCTTGCTGGACTGAAGGAAAGAAGGCCAAGGAACCACCGCCAGAAGTCTGTTGTGGCTGCGTTTCTCAGCAAGCAGGCTAGAAAGAGAAGCAAGAGCAAAGCCAGCCGAGTAGGGAGAACGGGGCCCCTAAACGCCATTCCCCAAGATGCGGTGCCCGGCTGAGGCTGTGGGCATGAAGCCTTCCTCTGGAGGTGCTGCCATGCTTGTCTCTGCACTATGAGCTGCAGGCGGCGTTAGCAGCTTACATGGTATAGACATGTCAGAGCAGCTGCTCACAGCCCCCCCAGGGGGTGGGGAGGAGCAGGAGGAAGAGGAGGGACTGGGACTCAGAAGTTCAAATCTCTGCTCTGATGCACAGGAAAACCATGGGACCTCCCTGGGCCTCAGTTTCCTCATCTGTAAAATGAGAGAGGAAGGGCTTCTCACTGGAGCTCTGGAGCTAGGATCCTAAAGACAGCCAGGATTTCTGAGTTGGCAGGAGCCTCAGGGACCCACTGGTCGCTGGTTGGGCATCTCCTCTTGCTGGCCTCCCAACAAGAGGCCCTCAAGCCTCCACCCACAGATCTGCAGGGATAGGCAGCTCACTCCCCACTCTGACTAGGAAGGTGCTAGTTTGGGCCAACTCTGCTCTCTCCGACCTTCTGGTTCAGATCAGCCCTTGATGACCTGAAGTCAGGCTCTGTGCCCCCATTCTGGGGACCCACCAGCTCTATGGCAGAGGTCTAAGGCCCCTCCTCAGGCAGAGCCTGTTGGGGCAGGCAGGGGGAGCCTAGGCCTCCAGGCCCTTTGATGGGACCCTGATTGGGGAGGGGATGGTCATTTAGAGAGTCTCAGAGCTCTGCCCTGAGCACTTAATGAATAGGAGCTCCCATGAGTCTGATAGCAGCTCATTTTTCAGGTGAGGACCAGGCAGCTCAGACAAGTTCCTTGTTCCAGGGGGATTTGAATCCAGGCCTTCTCAGTCCAGCATCCTGCCCCAATGCCGCCATGGTTCCAGCATGCAGAATAGTTCTCTTCTAGCTAGCTCCCTCTCTCCCAGCAGGAATTCCCTCTGGAGCCTCCCTGAGAGAGGGTCAGCTAGTGACGGGGGATCACCATCTCCCAAGGCTCTGGTGCCTTTGTGGAGTCTTTTAAAGGAAATCCCACTTGGTCTGTAGAGGGGCCTGGCCAAGCAGGAGGCATCAGCTGCTGTCTCCCAGCATCTCCTGGGTAGACTGCCCCTGCCTTCCTCCCCCCACTCTCCACCCCACCCTCCCCCCCTCACCCCCAGTCCTCCTCTGCTGCCAGGGCTTGGGGTCTCATAATAAGCAGTTTGCTCTCTTTCCCTTCTAGGCAGACATCATGAAGTGTGTGGTGAACACTGACCCCAGCCTCCGATCCCACTGGCTTGTAGCTGCCCTCTGCAGCTTTGGTCACTTCCTGAAGGCCATCTTCTTTGTCCTGCTGCCAGAGAGATGAATGCCTGCTGCTGGCTGGGCTTTGGGGCCAGGTCTCCCCTTCCCCAGCCAGAGCAGGGCTACCCCTGTGCATCTCGGACTCTGGTGTGGGAAGGAACAGGGAAAATGCTTCTCTCTCTCCAGCTGGGAATTCCTGGGCCTGGTTCCACCATGTCTTTCACTGCAGCACAGGTGGCTGTTTCCACCTGGGAGGGAGCCTTTGAAGGATCTCATTACCCTTCCCAGCCGGGAGATGTCAGAGGGAGACAGAGGTAGGAGATTCGGGAAGCTGCTGGCCGGCTTCTCCTTGGATGCCCAGAGCTCAGCCACATCTCTGAGCTACAAAGGGATTGTCTCCTCTGTCCCACGTCCCTCCGGCTGGCCTCTTGTTTCTCCTCCTTCCTATGGTGTCAACCTTCTCTTTGTAAAGCCTCCTTCTCCTTCCCTTTCCTTGGCCTCTATATTCAGTGAGTGACAGGTCCTCAGCACCTTTCCTGGGATCCCGGTAATCGGTCTCCCATCTCTTCAATGTCTCCTCCAAACAGCACGCTGAAAAGCTTCCTAAGCCCAGGGCTGACCGTGGCCACCCCTCCCTCCTTGGTGATCCTTCCTTAGCCAGGCTCCTGTTTTTACATCACAAGTACGTGCAGTCGCCTGCACCCCCTGAACCTTCCCTTTGCACAAAGAACGTCAGTTAAGAAAAGTGAATCGACATTAAACGAAAGGGGTCTGCCGTCCAAGGCAGCATTCTGCACCTGTGGGCTCCCACCTCTCCAGGGACAGAGGGAGGAGCATTTCTTCATCTCTTTCTTTTCCAGACATGATTTCTCATCATGCCCTCTACACTCCAGCCAAACTGGACTATTTCGTCTTTCCCCTGCATCTCCCACCTCTGTGCATTTGCACAAGCTGTGCCCGTGTGTATGGAATGCACTCCTTCCTCATTGCCCCCTTGCAGATTCCCTTCCTTCCTAGCCTTCCCTGATCCTTTCCTCCCCCTCAGTTACTATGCTCATTCTTTATTGACTTTGTATTTATTTATGTGTGTAAATGTGGAGTCCTCTTAGTGGAACAGAAACAAGGACTGTTTTACTTTTGCTTTTAGACCCCAGCACCCAGCACATAGTAAGTAGGTGGTTAATAAATGCTTGTTAGTTGATTGACGGATTGATCCCCACTGTTCTGGGAACCCCCACCCCCTTCAGATTATCTGGTATCTTGCATTTACTTATTTGGGTAACTTGAATCTCTGAGTAGAATGCAAGCATTTTTCTTTGTGATCCTGGCACCCAGTAGTTACCTAATAAATGTTTGTTGAATGAATGAATGAATCCAAAGAGAAGTCCACCCCTTCCTTCTCCCACCCCCAATATACGTGTTGTTACTTGGACCTTGATGTGGGGCACAGGTGTCTGTCCTGGAGAGCTTCAGCCGCCGTCCAAGATGCTCGAGATTTCACTCTGCCAGAGGTACACATGACTCACCCTCTTCTGAAAATTCTCAGCCAGAAAACTTTTGCTCTTCCCCAGTGAATCTAGGAGGAGAGAAGAGATCTGGTGGGCCAGAGGGGCTCCCAGGGTCATTGAAGCCTCACGCCCAGGTCACTCCTGGAAGCAGGAGGACTCTGGGCAAGCTGAAGACCAGGAGGGAGGGAGGGAGGTTGATGATCGTGGAAGAAAGTGGTGGTTCGCTGACATTCAGTCTGGGGGTGGGGAATTGGCTCTAATAAGGAGATTCTGCCCCTTCATCCCTCACTCCCTGGCCTTACTATGATGAAAAAGTTTTTCTGACCTAAGGATGATGTGTGTGTGTCTGTATGTCTCTGTGTGTGGGTCTGTGTATCTGTGTATGAAGGAGTAAGGAGGGGTGGGGGGAAAGAGGGAAGGAAATTATCAGAAGTAACATGTCAGTGTCCTAGAAATAGATAAGACTCTCTACATATTCTGAGGACAAATAAACAGGTATTTTATAATTTTTTCAAAAATAAGGACAGAGAAGCTGATCATTTTGGGTAGAAGAAATAGCTTAGAAAAGGCACGAGGGCAGGAAAACATGTGAAACCCTCACCAGACAGAAGTGTTTGGTTGGTCTAGAGCACGGAGTGAGTGGAAAGTCACATTTTAGACTGAAATTCAGGGGCTGGCTGCTTGTGGGGGGAAGGTCCTGGTGCCAAGTGGAGAAGTCTGAATCTCATTTGGGAGGCATTAGAAGCCATGGAAGGTTGGTGAGAGGGCAGTAGCATGACATAAGGGTTTATTCTAACTATAATGAAAATTAGTGTTGAAATCTGCCAGGTGGTCAAGACAGGTGGAGACCTTGGAAAGCGATTGGCTCTAGGATCTGGAGGGCGAGGGATTGCCCAAGAATGTAGGCTTTCTGAGAGTAGGGATCTTTTCCTTCTTTGTCCCATCTCCCTAGCACAATGCTTGGTTCAGAGCAGGTGCTTCAAAGGTGCTGGTAGACCTTGAAGGGGTATTGGAGGCCACACCTTTATGAAGAATAGACTCAGTGTAAGGTAAGGAGGTAGAAAGGTAGCCGGTGTGGTCTGACCACATCAGTCTGTGGCTGAAGTGGAACGGAGAGCGAAGCCCTGGGAGAGAAGGAAGCTAGAAAATTGTGCAGGTCACAAACTGGCTGGAAAAGCTGGGAGAAAATCCCCACTGATGAGAAGAAGGCAAATCCCAACAACTCTAGGGCTTCCCGGAATGCCCAGCCAATGGTGGGAAATGATGAAAGATGGAAGTAGAGCCTGTGGGAAGCGTGTCCTATGGGAAGATGAACCCTAATGCCTCTTTTCGGAGCTGTCAATTATGGTCAAAATGCTCTGGAAGGAATTTGGAATTAGGGGGAAATGGGACTAAAATATCCATATTTTTGACTCAGTTATCCTGTTGCCAGGCATTTAACCACGAGTAGGTTAGACATAGGGAGCAAGGTCATAAACACCAAAATATTCATAGGGATAAGAATTGAGCCAGTTTCATTGGCTTAGGGCACTTGGGGGTGAGGTAACTCCCTGTACTAATTAATAATACAGGTCAGCATTTTACTCTGTAGACTCTTAGAGCATCAAAGAGTTAAGTGAACTGCCCAGGGTTACCCAGCCAGTATGTTAAGAGGCAGGACTCAAACCCAGGGGTGTGTGTGTGTGTGTGTGTGTGTGGTAGCAAACAGCTGAAAATGAAATCTGCCAATCCATTGGGGAATGCCTACACAAACTGGGGTGTGTGAATGTGGTTGAATATTTGCTGCATGAGGGTGGGAGTGAATCAATCCATAACTCACCCTTCCCCCAACTGAAATAACAAGACTGTATACCCAAGTGCCTTGATTAGGTGAGAACATATCTCAGTCAAACCAGAGGTATGTGTGAACAAGGTGTGACATTTCCAATGAAACAAGCAATGAAAAAACAGTTTCAACTGGGGGGACAGGAGGTCCGTTTGGATGGGTTGAGAGAGCTCAATCTCACCGGGTGGATTTTGTATAGAACCAGTGAGCTAGTTCATGCTGGGGCATTTTGGAAGCATGTGGGCTTAGTGATGGAAGCGTTCTGGCCACTCTGACGAGGAGAAGCTTGGGGAGAGAAGCTGAGGCCTCAGTCCTGGTCACCTCCACTTTACCAATGGAGGACCTTGCGAACTTCAGAGTGTCAGAGGACTTGGAAATTCTCACTCACATCCCCGAACAGTAGCTCGAGGGGGCTTGTGCAATGGAGCTAAGGACAAATTAGAAACACCGAAGAAAGGCCACCTCATAGGTCTCACGAGGTGTCCAGCAGAAAAACTGTACTGTGCCCGAGGGAAAGGATGTGGACCCCAGGAAGAAGAGGAGAAAAGGCCCTCCAGGAATAAGAGCTTGGTATCCCTCCGCCCCAGGTGCTCCTCCACCTCCCCCCAGACTCTATGTATTGGTGGGAGAGTGTATCAGCAACTAATTAGGGGATGTTTTATGTCCGCTGCTCTTCCTAGACCTCCCCTGGTATCAGGGATTACAGACAAGTTCTGCCACGCCTGCAACAAAAGCTGATTCATGCTCTTAATCCTCTCCAAACTGGAGAGGAGTCCCAAGGCTGGGAGATCAGTGGGCGCCGGGCACTGTTCGAGGTTCTAGGGAAACAGACAGGAAAACACCATGGAGCCCACCAAGGAGAAGCAAACACACACGTGTACACAAGCAGGTAAATAGTCACTGAGAAATCAATGCAAAGTAAATGTCATTTCCAGAGGAAGAAAACAGAAATCACTGGAAGTGTCGTGCAGGAGGTGTGACGGAGAGGAAGAGAAGCGTCCTGAGAGGCGGAGGGAGGCAGGCACCTTGTGAGGGGTGAGGCACCGGAGCGGCAGAGGGAAGCCCTCTCGAGGGGCTTCTGTGCTTCTGCCTGAGAGGCAGGAGGGAAGCGTCCCCAAGCTTGGAAGGTCAGGGTGACATGGCCAGGGCTGGGCGGTAGGAATGTCCATTTGGCAGTGGTGAGTGTGTGTGGACAGAGGGGAGGAGGAGAGGCCTCAGGAGGGCATTGCCAGCATTCCCGGGCCCCAGGGAAGGACGCCTGGCCTCAAGTGGTAGACACAAAGAGCAATTCTCAGGCATTGATTAAGCCCCTCCTGGGTCCCACAGTGCAAGGTGATGGGGGCAGAAACGAAAATGAAACAGAGCCCCCGCCCTCCAAGAAGCGACAGTTTCCACGCAAAATGTGCTATGAGCTCAGGTGGGCACGGGCCCCAGAAGGCACTGTGCCAGGCACTGCAGATTCAAATCCCCAATTTAAAAAGCCCAGCCCTCCAGGAGCTTACAACCTCCCTGGAGGGACACAAGCACACCTCAGTACAAGAAGTAAGAGGCGTCCCCAAAGCTGAGCCTGGTGAAGGTGCGAATGGGGCAGACAGTCAGTCAGCAAGCCTTTTATCAAGCACCTCCTGCTCGCCAGGCACCTGGCGCCAGGCGCTGCACCAACAGACTGAAATAGAATAAAAGGTACGAGGCAGCTCCTATGCAAAGCCACGGAAATGGAGTTTGTGTACGAGAGACGAAAGACATTCGGCTGGAGTATGGAACGGCTGAAGGGGAGACAAGTGACACCTTTTCATCCTAAAATTAAAGTTCGTGTGCTCATGTACATAGATCTCTGCTTGTATATTTAAATCACCCTCTTTAAAAGCCCCGAAGCAGAGTCCACAGGGAGAACAGGCCCCACAAGCGTCTCTGGGCACCCCTGGCCTGGGCACCGAGTGCATGCCCCGACCTGTGCCAGGTGGATCAGGGCCTCCTGGCAAGCTGAGGGATGACTTAAGGCCCACAAACAACCAGCCCTGGAGCCGGAGCACAATTAAACGCTAACCAGCTTGGCTGCCTCGGTGGCACCGAAGCTCCGTCCTTGCCTCGACTTGTCCCGACGACGCCTCTGAGGGCTCTGCTGCTGAGCAGAGGAAGGGCCCGCAGGGAGGAAGAAAGGAAGGCTGGGCCTGGCTCCTCCAAAGCCTGCGTCATCGGCCCTGGAATCGTCTCGGAGCAGTCCAAAGGGAAGGAGGCCACCGCACTTTGATGAAGGTCAGAGCCTGGCTTGGCTCTGTAGAGCCCCGCTCTGTTTGTGCCCAGTCAAGAGTGGGTCAGAGCCCCCCCCCCCCCCAGTGCTTGCGTTGAAAAGGGGGTAGTTGGGGGGGGGGGGGCTGAGACCACCCCTTTCCTCTTCTTGAGGATCACACTTTCCCTGACTTGGACTAGGGAAGGAGCTGGCTCTGGGCTGCAAACCCCCCAGAGATGTTACTCCCTGCATGACCCTGACCCAGTCATTTATTCCCACTGGCCTCAACATGCTCTTCTGTAAAATGAGGTCCTTTCCAGCTGCTAGGAGAGTTCCTTCTGAGCTTCTGGCCTGGCTCCAGGTATGCCAGGCACTTTGCCAGGCTTCATTTGCTGTCTCAGTATCATGGCCCTTCTCTTACTCTACTAGATTCCGGTTGTGAAGCATTAATTAGGCTCTGTGTCCTGTTTAAATAAGAGCGCAGGGTGAGTGATTGTCCTTCTCAGCCTGGCATTTTCCAGGCTATCAGCCAAAGGTTGCTTTGGGGAGCCCATAAATCTCTGTGACAGGCCATCCTCAAGAGCTCTGGAGGCCCAGGAGCACGGAGGCAGGAAGGAAAATTGGACAAACCTTAGAGGTGGGGGATTGACTCTGGGCCCCCTAAGGGCTGATGTGGTTGAGAGCCCCCACCCTCTGCAGAGCTGCTATGATTGGGGGCATTGGGGGGGGTGTGTGTGACAATAAGCTGGGGGAGCCCACCCAATGGACCCTCCCCCACAGGTCCGGGATTGTCACAGCCTCAAGCCCATCTCAGCAAGGGCTGGTGACCATGCCAGTTACATCCTTTCCTTGCCCCATGTTGGAGGTGACCCCTGCTCCCGCTCAAGCACGGGCTTTGCTAGTCTCCATGGCTGTTCTAGTGGTCTTGCCTTGATGGTCTTGCCTGGCCATCCTTAGCCTAGCCTTGAGTGATGGATGAGCCAAAGCTGCCTGTTGTCAGCACTGAATCAGAAAGATTCCCATAAGGCCCACAGAGAATTTGAACATTATCCAGGCCTGGCTATTCCGTATGAAAAAAACAGGAGGGAATTTTTCTGGTTTGATAAATGGTAACTTAAGGAGAGCTTAGCAGGCAGCGGCAATCCTAGGGCTGTCCAGCGCCAGACCTGAGGCTGTTTCTGCAAAGCTCCTACTGTTTATGAAGGACTGCCTTTCTGCCACGGATTAGAACGGCTTCTTCTGCCCAGTGGAATATGTGGTGTCAGATGCCACAGACTTCATTCTCAGAAACGTGGTGAAATTCTGACCAGGGAACAACCACATCGCTCCCAATATGAGTCCGGAGTTGAGAATCAGTCACGACCAGGGAGGGGCCCAGACTAACCGTCATTCATCCTTGGAAGCTCCTTTCTGGGCTCATTCACCTTCCTTCTCATTGATGGAGGGGAAGACTCCACAACACGGCTTTATAAAAGGACCAGCTCTCATTTGTGGTTTTCAGTCTTTTTCAGTTCATTGAACTATTGTTGTACATAAAACAAAATAAAGAAGAAAATGTCTGCATTCTGAAAGGGAGCCGCAGAGGTCTTTCTTTCTGCTCCATCCCGGTGGGCTCCCTCTCCCCCACTTCCTGCCTTTTATCTGCCTCTGGTCCTCAGGCAAGATCCAAGGCCCCAAGAACAGCCCCTCTGCATCCCATCGGGTGAAGGATGGGCTCTAGCTGATGCCTTCTGACTCCAGGAGTCCCAGCCATCCCACATTCATGGGACCTACTCCTAAGTGCTGCACAGGGGGAAGGCTTTAACTCTTCAAGGGTTTTAAGCTCCAAGGATCTGTGGTTCAAATCCTGCCTCTGCCCATCACCCCGTCCCTACTGGTGTGATTCTAGCTCCAGATCCTCAAGAACATCACTTTATGCCACTGTGTTGAAAATATCCCAGATAATTGGCCAAAATGGCAATTCTGTTTTCCCGAACATGGGGACCATGGAATGGAGACTCCTCCTCTCTAGGCTGACATTTGGCCCCATTGAAGGGCCTCAGACCTCCTTTGTCTTCTCATTTGTTCTTTTGTTTTAGGGGGACCTTACAAAGGGCCTCTGGGAGGGAGCCCAGGAGCCTCCCAATGTCTGGGATTTGGGGACTCTGAATCCATGCTGGGTCTTGCAGCCAAAACGTCACTTTATGAAAATATTAAAATAACAAAAAAGTGATCACTCTTATCACACGTGCCCTGGATCACTTTTAAAAGAATATTTTTAAATATTCAGATTACATTTCTAGTAGTTTGTGTAGACTACTGAAATCTACTTCCCTTAAAGCTCTCTGCTAATCTGGCTCCAATGTTGTTTTCAAGGTCATTTTTCACTGATCTCACTTTTATTTCCCAACATAATGCCAGACAAATGTTAATCTCCCACCCTGAATTTTCCGTTGTACTTCAAAGGCCTCCCCTAGTACAGACACGTTATATTTCTTTTCATTTCATCTTTTAGTTTTCGGAGTTTATCATATATCCTCTGTCCCCTTTGTTACTGAATTATTGCTATTTCTGAATTTATAAATAGAGGGTTTCCCCAAGTTCTCAGTTCCATTTTGAGCTATTAAATCCTAACCTTTGGGACACACAAATCTTAGATTTCACTGAACAATTTTGTCTAAGAATTCCACCTCACCTCTTCACCTCGATCTGCTGGGATGGGGCATTTCCTAAGATTATAAGATCATCGGCTCATAGCTGGGATGAAGTTAGAGGTTGTTTAGTCCAGACTCAAATAGAAACCATAACGTAAGGTTCCCTGTGGGCAGCATATTGACTTAGAAAACCACAAGAACATATATTTCTCTTTTTTTATTAATATATCACATTAAAATCGGATGTGAACTACACTTTCATCTGGTTTGGACCATACTTGGAATGTTGTGGGCCTCTGGCCTGTGTCTGACACCTCTGGTCTAGTTTCCCTCCCCCCAGACCCATTTGACATATGAAGTAATGAAGGCGCAAGGTAGAGCCAGGATTCAAACCCAGGGGCCTCTTACTCCAAAGCCAGAAACTTTTTTACTGGGTTATCCAGCTTCCCTTGGAATCCTTCCTTTTCTCTCTTCTTAACTCTTCCAGACATCTGTCTCTACTGGACTTCCTTGGCCATGTGCCAATAACCTTTTTAGCTCAGGGTATCATTGCTAAGGCAATGTAGCGACCACCCATGTGGGCATGGACTGGTGAGAAGGCAAAGGGAAGAAGCTGATAATACAGATCAAGTCTTCAAGGATAAGGATTTTTCACCTTTGTCTCAAAATCCCCCAACATCCAGTAGCTTGTCAGGGTGTGTTAAGTAAAGTGTTTACCGCATGTCAGGATCTGGGCTACACACTGGACTGTGTGCCTAGCGTGGTGCCAGCAATGCCTGGCACATGTGGCTGCTTAATACATGCAGCTGAAGTTTGGTCCCAAGGAAGGGCTTATAAGAAGACATCTTCCCCTCCCCCACTTCCTTCTTGGCAAAAGACGGTGGGCCCACAGGGGTGGCACACTGCATGTAACACCCGGGTAAAAAAAATCATCGATCCATTTTGCTGAAATTTATTTCTTCTTCTTAACATTTTTCCTTCTTGTTATAAGGGATGGCTTTCAATGAGTGGGAAGGGAAATTTCGACCAGAGAAAAACAAAGGACACTAATTATTTAAATGGCTTGTCCATTGACTGATGATAGAAGAAGAAGACATCCAAAGCGGGGAGGAGGTCAGAGCAGAAAGAAAAGCTGAGAATGGAAAGGCCAGTTGGGAGATCTGGGGGAGGGGCGAGTACCAAGGTGCGTCAGATGCCTCTCAGCAAAAATTTTTATTCTAACTGTCTGACTCACTGGAATCTGGCACACTTTGAGTACAGCACAGTGAGTGTTCTATTACAGTACACATGAGCAGGTCACTTCCAGCTGCTGGAATTCCGTGTCCCTCAACAGCACCTTGTTTTTTCACTAAATCAAAGTAAGAGCTACATCCTATGGATCACCTAACAAGCATTTATTAAGCCAGACTGAGCTAGGCAAGGGAGACTCGAGTACAAAGGATAAACTTATCCCCTGCCTGCGGGAAGTTACCGTGACAATGTTAGAATCTTTCACGCTTCTTCTCAAATTCACAGAAATTCATCCCATGCCCACTGTCAGTAAGGCAATACCCCCTGGGCTGCAGAGCTGCTAATGACTGTTCTAGGATCACCAATATTTTAGATGTCACCAAATGAATTTTGCTAACAACGTCAGAGATGTAAGAGCTCCCCTTCCCCCTGGACCTAACAAACGTACAAAGGACACCGTGAGGATGCTCAAAACCACAGCCATAAAAATAAACAGGTTTTATTTGGTTTGTTTGCCACTTTCGTGCTAGCCTGGGAAAATCTGGGGTCCTGGGGGCAGTCTCCTTTGTGGAACAGGGCGGAGCCTCCCACATCACTTTCCTGAGCTGCCCCGCCCTCGATGAAGCTGCCCAACATCCACTCATCCTCGTGGCTCTGCCCCTTAAGGTGTCACTTTCTTGTAGGTGATGTGAAGATGTTGAGTCATTGGCTGGGTGGTGGTTGCCATGGAGACCGTCTGCTCCAGCCTCCCTTCAGCATTCAGTCGGAACTTTCGCATGATCTGAACAAGAAAGAAAAAGTCGCATCATCACTTAGGAGTATAAACAGCCAGCCTTATTTGTAAACCCTCTGGAAGGGCGCTGCTTCCTCACCTCTGTCAACAGCTGTGCTCACAAGGGCAGAGGGACATAAACTGGATTCTTTCCCTGCTCATTCCCCATCCCTTTCCCATCACCTCCTCAGCCCCACTCCGCTGGCCGCATCCATGTCCAGTGGGAATCTCGGGAAATCGGCACCTCCAATCCCAACCCAGCCGCTGCCTGCCATCTCGAGCCGAGAATCTCCCAGCCACACTGAAGGGATAGTACATCTTCTCTTTTCTTGGGCAAATACATCGGTATTTATTAAGGGAAGATCTGGAAGCACACCCAAAGGGGAGGGAAGTTTCTCTCTGTCTCTCTCTCCCCGCTCCGCCCCAACTTTCCATCTTGCAGGACTCCTCAGCATCTACAGAAGCCCTGAGTCTTCCTGGGTTCTATTAACTATTTGCACATTGTTGCTGTAATTCTGAAATATTTCATCCAGAATTTAAATGACCAACATCCTCTTAACAATCTAAACCTCAAAGCACCAAAAAAACTGTTAGTCTTTCCCATTTTTTCTTTAACAGAGAAACAGAAAGGAGACAGAGAATTCTGAAATGTCAAAAGGGGCCACACAGCTCTTTCCTCCCCAGTGGTGCAGCAGGAGGAGGGGCTGAAGCTCCCCAGGGGGTGGACCACAGAGCCCTGAGGTCAGCTGGCACAGACTCCAAACATTCAGCACTGGCCTTTAACTTGATTCAGAGCAGACTCTGGCCCGGTCCCTGCACAGCTGGTTTTTGTTACTCAATCACCTTTGCCCCTATGCTGGGAGAGTCAGTGGGAGCAGGACATCCAGCAATGTGGGAGCCCTAAAGCCTCCCCACATCTCAGTCTTTGGAAAGGGGGTGGGGCTCATATTTAAAATGCCACTGATCACTGTGTGGAACAGAGAAAACTTCAAGGAGTCTTAAAAAGTTTCCCAAATGGGGTCATGGTTTGGGTACACTCCCCCCTTTCTCAAAATCTGAGACAGTGTTAGTGGCAAAGTTCTGTGCCTAGTTTTATACGCTCAAAGGCTCTCTACTCTTTTGAAAACAAACAGCTGAAAAAATATTTGTCCTTTGCTCATGGCACTGTTTACATGGCTGCCTTAGGGTGCTTTGCCTCTTAGTGCCAATCTTTCACATGATTAGGGAGCAATGGGCTGGTTGGATACGCTCCTGGCATGGGGCTGAACCTGGGCTCTGGGAGGTCCTGCCACAGAACTCCAGCCCTGGCAGGTGGGGTCTCGCTAGAAAACCCTCAAGCCCAGGCCCGCTCCCAGGTGCTGCCTGCTGAGGCTTGGTTCAGAGCCCTGAAGGTGGGATGATGCCTCTAGAAAGACTCTCTGCTCCACACCAATGCCAGCACAGAGCTTTTGGAAGGAACTGAGTCCCTGGCCCACACCTAGACTTTTCTACAATTCTGATACTGTTCTTTCCAATGGTGGAGCTTGCTGGCTGTGTGACCAATCCTTCACCCTCTGGGCCTCAGTTCCCTCCTCTGTAAAATGTGGAAGGTGGCCCAGATGGCCCCTCAAGGCCTGTCCCCGCCCAGCTTTCATTCCTATGATCCACTGGTTGACTGATCAATGGATTATCCACTCACAGGAAGCTTTATGCTTTGTCTCTATTTTCATTGAACACAGCAACCAGGCTTTGGCCAGCTCCTCTTAGGAACCAGAGGGGCAGGGACAAAGGCAGTGGGACGGCTCTGCCTCTATGCTGGGACTGCTATTTTCCATTCTGCTTTTTGTTCCCTCTTCCCCCTCAATTGTTTTCTTTAAAAATTGTTTTATGCAACCCAGGGAGCTAATGATGGGCAGAGAACACATCCCTTGAAGATCACAGGCAACTCCCACAGGGCAGGAGCAGTGTGCTGATGGGTGGGAGCTCCCCTGTCCCTCACTCCAGCCCCAACCTCCTCTTTGATGAGAGGCCTGAGGGGCTCAGTGGCCCTCCCATCTACCCCCACAACTACCAACAGCCAGGCAGACACTGCCATAGAGCAACACCTTGTAACTGGGTGTGCTAAGCCCTTCTAGGGGAGTGGAAGGCATCTAATCCCTGAAAGAAAAGAGTCAAACCCTCAAAGCAAGAGAAAAACAAAACATAACATAAATTTAAAAAAACCAAAACAACCAGGCAAGACGATAAAGTTCCGGGCCAGCCCCCTCCCCAGTGCAGGCTGCCATTAGCAGAATGCCTACATGGGTAGGATGGGTTTGGCACATTTACTTTTTTCTTGGGAAGAGAGAAGACTTTGGAGACAAAAACCCAAGGGCTTTGTTCCATTCCCAGGACCGATAGAAACACTGAAATTTGACCTCCCAGCTTGGAGAGTGAAGCCCCCCCCACCTGCGATGGCTGCAGTACATCTTTCTCCAATGGATCATTTAAGAACCCTCTGGAGTCTACGGTCCTTAAGAGACAAGAGGACGCCCCCCCCCCCCTTAAACAGAGAGCAAGGGGCCTCCATTTAAATGGGGGAGGGGAAGAAGAGAGGCTTGAATATGCTGTCTTTCTACACTGTTGAGAGCTAACATTCCAGGCGTCATTGGTCCCACCTCAGGGGGATTAGAGGGAAGGGTTCAAATCCAGAGGGAACAAGTGAATGATGCTGACTGGTCTCATATGGCTCCCTTGTGGGTCATTCCCCAACCTCCCAAAACAAGACGTAGCTCATGGCCAGCATCTGAAAGGCCCACACTAACAAAGCCCAGCAGCGCTGTTTAGTGAAAGGGTCCTGATGGCTCTTTGGGGAAGGGCACACAGCTGGGGGAAGAAGAGGGGGACCCTCAACGGGTTCACTAAGATAAAGGGAGCTCTGGAGGCCCCTTCCCCTTCAGAGACTCCGCCTCATGACCCAGAGAAGACAATGCAGCTGTTCTTCCTGTTTCTTTATCATTTCATACCAGTCAAAAGGATGAATTCATTCTCCCCTGGACATTTTAGTTCATCCTTTCATTAGACATTCTTCTGGCTAAAACTGATCAGGCTCCTCTCCAAAGGAGAATTATCTGGGAGAATTCCAACTTGAAGCAGACTGTAGTCTCCTATCACATCACAGAAAAGATTCATTTGGCGTTTCTAAAGTGTGCCTAGTGCCATGAATCCACTTGGGTCTGACCTATGTGGGGAGTAAATGATTGAAAAGGTTAACATATAGAATAAAAGAGGCAAACACTCAGTGGGCCTAAGAGATTTCCTCCTGCCTAGAAAAATGAGCTGGTGAAAGGCTTCTGGAGGGAGGGGCCTTTCATCATTTAACTGGGCCCTTCTGAGGCTTGCTATGCCTGGGACGCCCCAGAAAGCAGCCAAGCCAGCTGGGGCTACGACAGCCAGGAGTCAGCTGAAACGCGACTGCAAATCAAGAGAGGAGCCTGGTGAAAGGGACAAGGCTGGACAAGGGTTCTTACTGTGGTCCAACTTGTGGCCTTCCCTCTAAATTTGAGGAATTCAATCTCCTTTATAAAAGTCAAGGAGACGGCCCTACCAGGAAAGGTCCACTGTGTGTGTCCTCACCCTTCACCATTTTCTCTAGGGTGTTGGGTTTTGTTTAGGGGGAGCTTTGGGAGGAGAGGAAGAGACTTTATTTCAGAAAGTCAAGTATAGTGAAGCTCCCATTTAACAAGCTTCCGGGGAAACTGGGCTTTTCCCAGCACACTGAGACACAGAAAGGGAAGGGGGCTTGAGCTCCATAATCCAACGGACAAGGAAGAGTCCCAAAGCCCCAGGGAAGTCAGTGCAGTGTGGCAGGATATGCCCATATACCAGGTGACTGAGATCCAGAAAAGGTGTGTGGGGGGGAGCCCTGGGGAAGTCCTCAAGCTAGCCATGGCAGCAGCAGCTTGAATCTGGCCTCCCCGTCACCACCCGCCCTGCCTTTTCTTCCTTGACCCACCATCTCAGTCACCTCAGAAAACCTTCTCTGTTCCTTTCCTTGCTCCAGGAGTCTGCACTTTATATGCTCCTAGCCCCCTCCCATATGGATCCAGACACACCTTCCACTCCCTCCCTTGCCCCAAGAGCAGGTAAATTCCAGGTAGACAGAGACAGAGTCCTTTCCTAAGGACTCTATCTGCGGCTGAACAGATGCTCAGCACAAGACTATAGAAGTGAAGGGACAAAGGGCAGTGGGGGGTGCAAGTAAGGGGAGAGAAGGTAAAGAAATTAGCCTGGCAAGATCTGAGAGGAACCTGAGACGTTCTGGGGAGCAGAGGCCAGCGGGGAAATCTGGACGCCACCACCACGATGGGGCTGCATGGGCTGTGCAGATGATACTGAGGGGAGATGTTTGTGAGGGCCCCTTGTACAGTGGGAAGAATGTGGGCCTTAATGTCTGGGGGCCTTGGCTTGAATCTTGCCCCAGATACCAACTAGCTAGGTGACAACAAGTCCCCTGACCTCATAGAACCTTGGTTTCCTTCTCTGTTGAAGAGGGATAGCACCACCTTCCTCCTAGGGTTGATGGGAGGAAAATGCATTGTACCCTGAACACTCTATTGGAAAGTGAGCTATGCTTGTGCTCATCACGCCCAGGGCTGAGGGGCACTGGGAGAATTCATTTCTGTTTCCTTCATGGGATCCAGCTGCTCCCAAACCCTCCTCAAAGTCCCAGGGTGGCTTTCTTTTCTCGGCAGGGAGGTGCAGCAAGCTGGTACACAGGATCCCACAGCCTAGCCTGGCACCATGTCCCTGAGTCACTCGGCTGTGACCCAGAGCCCTGAGGAGGGAGGGTGACTAAGCCCTCAGGCCTCTGAGAGGAAGAACAGCGCACACGCACCAGGCCACTGGAACCAAAGGCGGCGGGCAGAGGGGGAAGAAGTGTCTGAACCTGCTCCGGTTAGAGGAAACCAGCCAGCGTACCTGCCAGCCTTCAGTAATGGCGATCATGGTAGACTCATTATTGGGGGCACCTGGGTGGGTCAGTGGATGGAGTCAGGAGGCTGTGTGGTTGTTCTTCAGTCAGGCCTGACTCTCCCTGACCCCATGTCTGGGGTCTTCTTGGAAGAGATGCTGGAGGGGTTTGCTATTTCCTTCATTTGACAGATGAGGAAACTGAGGCTAATGGAGTTAAGTGACTTGTCCAAGGTCACACAGCTAGTATCTGAGGCTGCATTTGAACTCAGATCTTCCTGACTTCAGCTCCAGTGCCCTATTCCATCTGCCACCTATTGCCCCTGGAGTCAGGAAGACCCAAGTTCAAATCTGGTCTTGGACCCTTAGCAGCTATGTGACCCTGGGCAAGTCACTTAACCTGTTTGTCTTAATCAGCTGGAGAAGGAAATGGCAAACTTACTCCAGCATCTTTGCGAAGAAAACCCTAGGAACAGTGTGCTATGGTCCCCGGGGTCACAAAGAGGCGGACACTCTCAACAAAAACAATGGAGGTGTGAGGGGTGCCCAGAGGCAGGCAGACCCCACAGCCGAGGAGGCATGGGGGTAAAGCCTGTGCCCTGGGCCAGCAGGACCCACCGCCCAGCCTGCCTTTCCCCACACAGATGAAAGTCTCCAACAGAGACTGTCAATGAAGATAGAAAGAGCCACGTGCCTCGCTGGAGGAACCCGCTTTCATTGTCTGTTTCCACTACCTTAGCCAGCCCAGGGCCGGGAAGCTAAGCCAAGGAACGAATCTCCCTCTCCAGAGCTGTGCTCTCAGCCTGGCACTTCATCATTCCATATCCTCCCACTCAGCAAGTCCATTGGAATCAGGGAGTTCCTGCCCCGCCCTCAGTCGACTCCAGGCTCAGGATGACATCAGGGAAGGTGTCTCAAAGGCAGAGGTCCCAGGCCCCAGGTACCAAGTACCTTTGAGCTGGGGGAGCCTGGGGTAGCCTGGGGCAGAGACCTTTGGAGGTCTCTGGAGGCCACAGGAAAGAAAGACTGGGCTGGAGAATAATCAAGAGACAGATGGCAGCATTCTGACCAACCAGACGGAGCAGAGATGCTGAGTGAGAGACATGGGCACCAAGCCATTACAAATGGGCCCTTGGCCTGTCTGAGAAAATCCCAAGGGGATGGCAAGTAGCCATGAGGCGAGATGCTCCGGGAACAGGGAGGGTGGGGGCTTCTCCAGAGTCAGGCTTGGAAACAAACCAGGAGCCACGCTTAGGGATCTGCCTCTTCCTAGGAAGCTTCCCTTCCCCATGACACATGGACAGGGATGAAGCAGACACTACCAGGGCAGAGGCCACAAGCCCACCTTGGCCCCTGCCCAGCACAGCGGATCATGGGGATCATCTGCCTTCAAACTTTCACTAGACCTGCTTGGCACAGAAAAAGCAGAGATCTCAACACTACAGGAAGGTGTGAACTGCTGCTCTGTGCTTGGTGCACATGTGCAGGGATAAGCAGTCTCAATGGGAGATGAGAAGGGACTGTCTCCGGAAGGAACCCTCCATCGGAACCATCAAGGGGAGGAGCACAGAGAAGGAATGGATTCACCTGCTCCCAGCCTGCCACAAGCATTAAGCTGATGCAGACAGAACTCCTGTGCAGAGTGGCAAAGGGGGCTTCTGTCAGCCCCCTGGGGAGAGGCAGAGATCCCGGCTTCTCCCATCTCCCTCCTCTCTTCCTCTTCTGGGGTGGATGAGCTTGGGAAACCTAAGGGACCTACCACAGCCACAGCTTGTTTTTAATAGCTCTCCAGGCCTAAAGCTCATTTTAATCTTGTTAACAAACAACATTCCCTCTAAGAAATCCCTCCAGCAACAAAGAGAGGCAGGATTCTGAGGCCTCCAAAAGCAACTCTCCCTTTGGCCAACTGTGGGGCTGATCCTAGCCTAAAGGGAAAAAAGGGGGGCACAACCAAGAAAAGCCAGGAGCCAGAACCACTAAAGCCTCCCTCTGGAGGCAGCAGAAGCCCAAACAAGAATAAAAAAAACCTGCTAAGGAAAAGGAAAACCAATGGATCTGTCTGGGAGGCACCAAGGCCCTGTCCTGGAGAGGGCGGGCATGGTGGGGCTGGTGCAGCCTGGAGGTGCAGGCAGGAGGCCTGGAAAGGAGGAAGCTGAGGCCAGCCAGGAGCAAGTGGGAAGGGGCTTTGTGGGTGAGCCTGGGGGCAAAATGGGTCAGGTTCGTTGCCTGGCTGCAGCCTCTGAAAGGAGGCCCTCACCTGCATGGAGAACTGCCTCTCCAGATACTGACCCCACTACCCACCAAATATACGGAACCAAGAACATAACAAAAGGGGAAAAACATAGCAAAAAACAAAACCTGGAGCTAAGAAATGAACTCAGGAGGCAAAAGGAAATTTCTCTTGATTTATATATAAAAAAAATTTGCAATATAAGAAAACCAAAGGACAAGAGTACTACAGAATTATAAGCTGAAATAACATCAGAAAAGATATGTTAAACCTAAATAAAATCAAATGGAAAATCGAATGGACGGCTGTCACATTAAAGCAGCAATTTCTAAGTTTTATGTGTCCTGACTTGTTGGGAAGCCAGGCTGGTGAGGCCCAGGGCCCCTGGGGTGGCCAGGCTGGTGCGGTCCACAAGACTGCCTGCTTGACCCTGGGGCAATTCTGTCTGCCTCAGCTTCCTCAACTGTAAAATGGGGGTAATAGTAGCAAGCTTGTTGGGGATTAAATGAGATAAAATTCTCAGAAAAAATGTTAAATGAATGAATACGTAAGATCACAAAAGGAAACCAGTTTTACTGAGTTTCCAAAATATTAAAACCAGTAAGTGCATGGACCCGGAGTTAAGAACGCCTGTGCTAAAAGGATGAATGGAAGTCTATCGCTCAGAAAAACAACCAAGAGAACAGGATCCGAAACAGCTGAGAACGTGTAAGGGCGCCCACTGAAGTGCTGAGGCCTGATTCATCACAGGGTCGGGGCCTGCACCTGCAGCGAGCCCAGCCCCTCCTCTCACAGACAAGAAAACTGGCCCAGCATCACCCAGCGTGGGCAGTACCAGAGGCTGGACTGGAACCCAGGGCTATCCACCCCTGATGCCTCCTGAAAATCAAACGAGCACAGGATCCCAGGAAGCCCAAGACACAAAGACAACAGAAGATAAAGCAATGTACTTCACCCAGTGGAGACCCCAGAGCACATTCGGCCTGATCTGAAGAGACGAGAGAAATTTCCTCAAAGTGGTCAGGAAGAGGCAATCTCTAGGTGACAAAAAATCCACAGTACACCGGCGCAGGAAGATCCTCCAATCAAGTCTCTTCATGGACTTGCTCCCCCTGACCCTCTGCCACAGGACGGGCCTGGGTCCCACACTCTATGGTCCCTTGTGCCTTCTCGGTCTACCTTTCTGGGCCCTCAGGTGAAAGCTCCTTAGGGGCTGTGTCTCATTTAGTCTTTTACGTCTCCACGGGTAGATGCTGCCTACCTAGCTACACATTCATTGGATTAAAAACTGACAAACGAACACAGATGAAGAAAGGCTTCTCTATTCCTTCAAATCAGGCTAAACTGCTCATTTCCAATTAGTTCAGGCATCACAATATTTTACACAAAACCTCACTAAAATGAAAATAAATGTGCTCTAAAATGTGTCAGGGCAGTATAAAAGTTTACTTTACTTTAAAAAAAATAACCAAAAGGTTCCCAGTGTGGGAATGAAACCTCCTCTAAGTCTTAAGTTTTTTCTAACATATGAGGAACGAGGGGAGAACATTCCCTACGACGCTGACATAAGCGCGTGAAGGAGCACACACTCTGATTAAAGTGAATGAAGGCTTTACACAGACAGTGAGGTGGTGCCTCATAGCACAGAGGTCCAACGTGGCCCACTTTGGGAAGTTACGCGACAATCCAAACCGGCTGGTAAGGAGGTCAGGCTTGGGTCTATCATCTAGTGCCTAGATTTTAGCCAACCACCATCTTTTCCAACTCAGAAGCTTCCCCTGCAGCCAGCCAGCTCCAGCCCAGCGGCCCCAAGGTTTACAGGATGGCTTCCAAGCTTTGCTGTGTCCTCAGAATATTCATTCACGTAAGATCAGGAAAGAACAAAGAAGCAACTTGGGGCAGCTAGGTGGCACAGTGAGTAGAGCACCAGCCCTGGAGTCAGGAGGACCTGAGTTCAGATCTGACCTCAGACACTTAATACTTACTGGTCTTGTGACTTTGGGCCAATTACCCTGCCTTCCCCCTTCCAAAAAAAACCCCCAAAACAAAAAAAAGCAGCAACTGCAGCCCAGGCTCAGCTTGCTAAGGCAGAACACGGCCCTAACATCCTCAAGGGGCATGGAGAAAGGGGTGAGGCCCACCCCCAGTCATAACCAACCCAGCCCTCAAGCTGATGGCAGACATGCTTCTCTTCTCTAGCTGTGTAACACAGGCTCACGCTGGTCTCTCTGAGCCTGTTTTTTCATCTGTAAAATTAAACGATCAATTTGGAATCTGGAAAGATCTCTGTTTTGTGCATGTCTGCATGGTTTGCAGCCAACAAGGAAGAGAGAATAAGGCAGGTGGACCACCCCTAATGACACTGGGTCACTAGCTCCTTAGAAGCCAAGTCCCTCAGCAGCTACAACAACAAACATGTGTTAAGGACTTACTATGCTCCAGGTACAGTTCTAAATGCTGGGAACACAGAGGAGGGCAGAAACATGGTTGGTCCCTGCCCTGAACGAGCTCATAAGTGGAAGACAATCTCAGAGAGAAGGTGCCAGTGATAGGGATCAAGCAAGGCCTGGAAATACTCTGCAGAAGGTGGCATTGGAGCAGGGAAGCCAGGAGGTGGAGAGGAGAAGGGAGGGCATTATAGGCAACAGAACAGAGGCTCTCACTGAGTAGACAAGCCCTCCACCAGGAAGAGTGGTCAAAGAAAAGAAATGAAATGGTTATACCTCTCTATCTATTATCTACTGTCACCTGCTACTGCCCAGAAGGCAGACACACACACACGCCCTTCAGAGCCTGACCAAGGAAGGAGAGCAGCTTCTACCCATCCTCAGGAAGGATCTCTGCCTTTTTGGAAACAGCCCTGACACCTGGGAAGAGAGCTTCATGCTAGCCTGAAGCAGAAAGTGGGGAAGGCTACTGCTGCATTAGGAAGCCAACCCAGTGAGAGGGAAAGCATATCCTAGCTTAGCTGAAGAGCGGGCTAGCCAAGGGAGTCCAATGGAGAGACCCATCCAGTTGAGACTCTATGCACTGGGATGGGGTAGCCCAACAGTAAGATGACTCAGCCTAGCAGCAGCCTGGAAGGAGAGCTGGAGTCACAGAGAATGAAGGGACGTTGGGGGCCCTGCAGTTCCAGAGCTGTGAGCTGCCATGGCCACATGTGCCTCACCATCAGTGTGCTTTAAGTTTGTGCCCATTCCTCCTCAATGAACCCCGTGTATATGGTGAAAGTGTGTACCCAGGATTTAAAGGAGGAATGTTTTGAAACTCTTAAGGAAATGCTTTTGTTAAGCACTGAGTCTACTGGATGTTAATGGGGAGCACACTGGTGGGAGCTCAAGAGCCATGAAGTTAGGAGTGTGGCTACCCACAAGGCTTACTCCTAGTACAGGAGGCAGCAGTTGCCCCTCTGGGAGACACAAAACTCCAAGTAGGTGCTCAAGGTAGAGGGGGGTAAAGGAGGGGACTACCCAGGGCACCCATCTATCATTCGTTTCCCTGATCAAAAATGTTCAAATGTGGGCAGGTCACTTAACCTCTGCCTGCTGCAGTGTCCTCAATTGTTAAATGGAGATAACACAGCTTCTGCCTCCCAGGGTTGTTGTGAGGATCACATGAGATGTGTAGAGAGCATAGCCCAGTACACATGGCGGCCACCACACAAATGCCAGGTGCTATTATCAGCCTCTTCCAGATCAAAGCAACAGTGATGTGAGTGAGACCCGAGCAAAGGTCATGTCAGTGGCCTCAGGGGCCAGAGGAAGGTTTCCACAGGAGCGTGGGTTCAGCCTCTGAATTCTGTCTCCATGGGATTCAAAAACAAGATGGTGTCTATACTACCAGGGTGACTGATCATCATTCTAGCACCTTCCAGACTGTGGGCATTGAAAACTTCAGGTGAGGCGAGAACACTGAGTTAAATATAAGAAGATGAAATTTTATAGAAACTGAGAAATTTTAAGAATAAAATGAAAAGGGATTGGTCTAGAAAAGA